>JANHMN010000023.1:18137746-18154125 GCA_030674055.1 Rhabdomys pumilio
CTCCACCATGATGCTCCACCCACTCTCCACCATGATGCTCCACCCACACTCCCCCATGATGCTCTACCCGCACTTCCTACTACAATGCTCTGCCTTGAGCAAAATAAATCTTTTCACCTTTAAGGAAACCGACACATGCCATCCTTAGGCCCTTTCACAGGCATGACTATTTCTCCTCACCAATTCTCAGGAACTCAATTTTTGTTTGTATTCATTTCCACCAACATGATTGTGTTTCTTGCCTAGACTAGAGGAGAGAGTGTAAGAACTTTCTAGAAAGAAGAATCATGAGGGTTTTTTGATGGAGAGCATGGCCCTACAGTTGTTTTGGGACACAGGGAATGGAAATTTTGAGGAATGGAATAGAAAAAATTAGTAGTTAACGACTAAGAAACCAGATGGACCTGCCACAAGCTGTGACTGGTCCTCTATCCTAAAGACTAGGGGGAGCAGAGTCTGGAGAAGTGGGGTGGCCTACTTCATAGGACAGGATGTCAGGATGGAATGGGTGAGGTGGCAGTGGCTGGATCCTGAACCAGAGGACCGTGAGGGAGCAGAAATCACTCTCTGGAAAAAAACAAACCTACCATGTAGTACTGGAGTCTGAATGTCCCCAACATGTTTGGAAGACTTGTTCCTCAACAGGTGGAGCTGTTTGGAGGAGGTTTTAGGAGCTGGGGTCTAGCTGAAGGGAGTAGGTAGCCAGAGGTAAGCTGATCTCAGCCACCCACTCCCACCCCACCTCCACCCACCATGTGAATGGCCTTTACTCCTCAGGCCTGCTACCATGAATTCTGCCATGTCTTCCCACTAACATGGACTGAACCCTCTGAAACTGTGAGCCAAAATAAACCCTCCTACCCTTATGTTTTTACTCATTTGTGCTCTGGGATTACAAAATCGTGTCTCACGCCTAGCTTTTTTCTTTTAACATCATCTCTAGAGATCAGTCTTAGACTGCCACTGTTTACAAAGGAAGCACTTGAACAATCGAGCCATCACCTCAGCTGCCTGCTTCCTCTCCTGTCAGTATGTTGATTGTAGTGATGTAAAGGTAACATGGTGAGGGGGGGGAGGGGTGCTGAGGTTGGATTCTCAGAGCAATCGAGAGATGATAGGGACCTGGTGCAGCTCAAGTGTGGAGAGAGGAGAACAACTTTGTAGAGCTGGTTCTTATCTGTCTTTTTATGGGCCCTGGGATCAAGTTCTTGTCATCCGACTGTGTCAGGGTACAGTGCCTTTACTGCTGAGCTTCTGAGCCCACCTCTAAGCCCCAGCGGCAGAGTTTGAGAGCCAGGGGCAGAGGTGAAGTCCCATGCTTGTTGCCTAGGAATGGAGGCACACTGTGACAGGAAGTCAGGGGACAGCAAAAGCCGATGAGGACAAGAAGTAATCAGATCTCCCCCTACCCAGAGCCCTCTTGCCCATCTCAGCTCCCCAGAGCTGAGCCTCCTATCTGCCCAGCAGCCCTTTAACTCAAAATAGCTATCTGGAAATTTCCAGGTAGTGATTCTCCTCAAAGGCCCTGTTGTTGTTTTCTGGGCCACAGCCTCCAATTACCCCCAGCAGTTCTGTGGGCTCCAAGATTAAGTCCCCTGGAACGCTGGGTCCTCCTCTCAGCAGGGGCAATGACCAAGAAAAGAGAGAGACAGGCCTCCTGGTGACCCTCGTTCACCTCTTCCTACTCCCCACCGATCTCCAGACACATTTGCGATTTATCTTTCTCTGTTGTTTATTGTGCTGAGTCCAAGCCTCCCGGCCAACTCCCGAGCTGCATGGGCCAGCTACGGCCCCGAGACGTCTGTCCCAGCCAAGCCTGGAGCAGCCCCCTGCCTGACGTCCCCTCAGCTGCCCCCGAGCCAAGCAGGCTCTGAGCTCTGGCCTGGCCGGACGTCTTTCTTTATGGAGCCCCAGGGCCTGTCTCCTCTATTGTCTGCTCATGTTTACAGGCTTGTTCATGTTTGCCTCATGATTTTCTTCTGGGTGACGCCCCAGTTTGGAAGGGGCCTGCATGCCATCCTTCTGAGGCTCCTCATCCATCATCCTGCAGTCTTACAACAGTGGTGGTGAGAGGAAGGGCGTATCACCCACGGAGGAGCTGGTGAGAGGGGTGCTCTCGTCTGCAACATGGAGGTGTGTGTGCACGCACACAAGAGAGTGTCTGCACTCAGGCCTATGTATTTATGAGAGCATATGCGTGCCTATTAAGGTTTGAAGGAGGCTCACCCCTCTACCTATACCCTGGGGACCACTGACAAGTCCCCAGCCTGGAGTACTGAAGACATAGACACCACAGGCCAGGCCTGCCTTCCTCCCCTGCACAGAAATATGGCTTCAGCCAACCTCTTCAGTTCTCACGATCTCAATTTCCCCCTTTGGCAAAAGAGAAGTTATGAGCCAAGCCCTAGTGAAGTCTTTCATCTCTGCCACCTGGGAGGCTGAGGCAGGAGGATCATAAATCCATGTCCAGCTGGGTAACTCAGCAAAACCCTATATTAAAATTAATAATAACAACAACAATACTAGTTATTATTATTATTATTATTATTATTATTATTATTATTATTATTATTATAATAATAAATGGAGCCTAGCAAGATGGCTCAGTGGGTAAAGGGACTTGCCTCTAAGTCTGGTGACCTACGTTCCATCCCCAGAACCCATGTAAATGTAGAAGGAGAGAATAAACTTCCTCAAGTTGTCCTGTAACCTCTACATATGCCCCATGGCACAAATGTGCGCACACGCAGAGTAAATCACTAAATGTTTACAAAATGGTTGGGAGTGTACTGAGTGGTAAAGCACCTGCCTGGAATCCCCCAGTGAGAGGCTGGGGCGTGGCTCAGTGGTAGAGCCCCTGCCTAGAATCCCCCAGTGAGGGGCTGGGGGCGTGGCTCAGTGGTAGAGCCCCTGCCTAGAATCCCCCAGTGAGGGGCTGGGGGCGTGGCTCAGTGGTAGAGCACCTGCCTAGAATCCCCCAGGGAGGGGCTGGGGGCGTGGCTTAGTGGTAGAGCCCCTTTCTAGAATCCCCCAGTGAGGAGTCTAGGGTGCTTGTGGCCCAAGCTGATCTGTTGCCTGGGAAAGAGAGAGACAGAGAGACAGAGAGACAGAGACAGAGAGAGAGAGAGAGAGAAGGAGCAGCATGGCTGTCAGAACAGAAGGACCTCTGCCCTCCAGGCAAGGGCCAGGGTGTGCAGGACAGTGGCTCACAGAAGGCTCATCTTTATGGTGTGTTGACAGTCTGACAAAGCACAGGATACTTCCTAAGCACATTACTGTCCCTGAAGACAAGAGTCCGGGAGGCTGACTATAGTGGCCAGATGACCACCTAATGCGATACTCTAAGGCGGGCTGCAAACTCCTCAGGACTTGAACCACGAGCGGCATCCAGAAAGGACTGAATTCGCAGAAGAGCCCTGGTCCTCCAGAAAGCTGCCCCAGGAATCCCCGCTCACACCGTGTCTAGGAGGCTGGGAACTGAGGGCCAGCATGGGACCTTTTGGAATTGCCTGAGCAGCTAAGAGGAGGCAGATTGCTGATGCTGAGAAGAATCACCATTAAAAACTGAGAGTCCCCAGGGAGACAACCATCATCCAGGTCTCTAGATGGCCCCTAGCCCGTTTCCATCAGCCTCTGTGTTGATGGTGCAGATGAATACAAACAGCACCTGCCTGGCTGAGAAGATGGCACCATGGACAGAGTACTGCTCCACAAGTCCGAAGACCCAAGTTCAAATCCCTAGCACCTATGGAAAAACCCAGACATGGCTATGAAGGCTGCTTGGAACCCCAGCATTGAAGGGTAAAAACAGACAAAGCCCAAGAGCTCTCTGGCCAGTCGTGCTAGCTGAACTAGTGAGATTCTGGTTTTAGTAAAAGACTATCTCATGACAATAAAGCAGAGAGAGGTAGAGGAAGACACCCTCCTCCCTGCTCTGATTTCTGCACACACATGCATGAGTGTATGCACACACAAACACAGCTGTCCACACACATGTAACGTTCATTCCCCGAAGGCCCTACAAGTGGTCTCCTTTGTAGACTGGCTTTTCATTTCGCAAGTGAGATGTTTTTCTTCTTTTGTTTTGTTTCTTCATTGTATGGCTGCATGCGTGTGTGCATACCTGCTGGTGTCTGTGTACATGTATGTGCACGAGCCTGTGTACTCATGCAGGCAGAGGCCAGATGTCAACATCAAGTGCCTTCCTCAGTCTTGCTTCACCATATTTGCTTTTTGAATTTCTGTGTTTAATTATGTGTGTGTTGTGTTTGTGTACTCATGTGTGTCTCTATGAGCACAAGCCTGTGAGTGCGGGTGCCTGTGGGGCCCAGAAGGTGGCATTAGATCCCCTGGAGCTGGACAAATGGTTAGGAGCCACGCCATGTGGGTGCTGAGATCTAAATCCAGGTCCTTTGCAAGAGGAGGGTGCAATCTTAAGTGCTGAACCATCTCTCCAGCCTCTCCACCTTCCATTTAGAGACAGGTTGTCTCACGGAGCCTGGAGCTCACCAACTGGATTATACTGTGTGACCAGCAAGCTCCCAAGATCCACGGGTCTCCAGCCTTGCAGCTCTGGGGTTACAGGGTGTACCATCACACACAGCTTTTTATATCACCTCTGGAGATTGAGCTCAGGTCCTAATGCTTGTGTACCAAGGACTTAACTAAGCCAGTGGTTCTCAACCTGTGGGTTGTGACCTCTCTGGGGTTGAATGACTCTTTCACAAGGGTCGCATATCCTACGTATCAGATATTTACATTACAATTCTTGATGGTAACAAAATTACAGTTACGAAGTAGCAATGAAATAATTTTATCGTTGGGGTCACCACAGCATGAGGAACTGTATTAAAGGGTCGCAGCATTAGGAAGACTGAGAACCACTGGACTAAGCCTTCCTCTCAACCCGTCTTCCTTTGTTTCTATAATTTTGTATCAAGATACAGCATGCCTATAATAAAATGCACTAATCTAAGATCTAAGTAAAGGGTTTAATCATATCTGGCTTTTTAAAGTGTATAGAAACCAGGCAATTTCACACACTTGCAATCCCAGCATTCAGGAGGTTTGGGTAAAGGAGTGGAAGTTCTGAGCCATCCTGGGCTACATAGCTAGACCCTACAAAAAGGGAAAATAACAAGAATACATACATTGCCTTCATTAGTTGTTATTGTCATCTTGACACGATCTAGAGTCACGTGAAAAGAAGGTGCTTCCGGTGAGGCATTGCCTCCATCAGATTGGTATATGAGCGTGCTTTTAAGGCATAGCCTTGATTGATGATTGAAGTGTGAGGCCCAGCCCACTCTGAGGAGCAGCATTTCAATGGCAGGGGATCTTGGGTTATATATGACAGCTAGCTGAGCAAGCCAGAGAGCAAGCTAGCAAGCAGCCTCCTGAGCGGCTTCTGCTCCAAAGTCTTGCCTAGACGACTTCCCTCAGCGCTGGACTGTTGTTATCAGGCATTAAAGGTAGAATAAATACTTTCCTCCCTAAGTTGCTTTCTGCTGTGGTGTTTATTGCAGTGACAGAAAGGAAACCAGAACGTGTATTGCTGTAACTCATCCTCCTGTGGAGATATATTTCCTTGGTTCTAGAACATTCTCCCATGCCTGTCCTCAGTCCATCAATAACTTCTAATGGGACGAGTCGCCACAGATTAAATTTGAAGCTTGGTGTCTTTTGATGAACAGATGTTTTTTAATGTTTCTGAAGTCCAATTTGTCTTGTTAGCTTCCTTACTTGGTGCTTTTTTACATTCATTCATTCATTCATTCATTCACTCACTCACTCATGTGTGTATGTACACATGCCTGTGCACATCACAGTGTGTGTGTGTGTGTGTGTGTGTGTGTGTGTGAGGGGTCAGAGGACAACTTTGGGAGACAACTATAGATGTTGAATTAGGTCACCAAGCTTGGCAGCAAGCACCTTTACCTGCCGAGTTATCCATGCCACTGGTCCTAAGTGTGATGCTGAAAGAAGGAAAGAAAGAAAGAAAGAAAGAAAGAAAGAAAGAAAGAAAGAAAGAGAGAGAGAGAGAAAGAGTCAAACTGTTTCAAAGGGGTCATGCTAGTTTTCATACCTACTTAACATGAGTGAGAACTTAAAACTTTTTTCTCATTTTTTTAAAATCACATTCTTTGCCCTCTTACTATTGAATTGTAAACGCTCTTTCTATATTGTAGATATAAATCTTTGGATGAGTATGTGTTTTGCAAGAATTATGGTCTCTGTCTTACCTCTGCCTAAGAGTACCTTAGAAGAGTTAAATTTTTTATTGAGCCGAGCGGTGGTGGCGCACGCCTTTAATTCCAGCACTCGGGAGGCAGAGGCAGGCGAATTTCTGAGTTCGAGGCTAGCCTGGTCTACAGAGTGAGTTCCAGGACAGCCAGGTCTATACAGAGAAACCCTGCCTCGAAAAAAAAAACCAAAAAAAAATTTTTTTTAATTGAGATGGTACCCAATTTATTGATACTTTACATTTTACATATTTGTGCTTTTAAACTAATAACCATGCTGTCGTTCTGGTTTTTAAGATTGATTTAGTTTTTTGTTATGTGTCTACATATATGCCTATGTGAATGCCATGTAACAAGGGTGCTCTCGACCTGTGGGCCGCAACCCCCCCACCCCGAAGTCATCTGTAAGCTATTTACATTGATGTTCATAAGAGTAGCAAAATTACAGTTATGAATTAACAATGGAATACTTTTATGGTTGGGGTCACCACAATGTTAAGAACTGTATTAAAAGGCCAAGGTATTAGAAAGGTCGAGAACAGTAATGTGATATCTTAAGGGATCAGAAGAGCATGCTGGATCTCCTGGAACCGGTGTCATGGATGGACGTGAGGCACCACGTGGATGCTGGGAGTGGAAGCCAGGTCCTTTGCAAGAGTGGTGGGCTCCCTTAGCCTCAGGCCACCTCTCCAGCCCCGTTTGCACTTCCTTTTCTTATTGTATCAGTATAGCAGACACACTTCAAGGCTACAGGGAGTTCTTCAGTGCCTCCTTCTAGAAACTTCATGCTATGTAACTTTGCCAGTAGGTCTGTGATCTGCTTCCAGCTACTTAGAGGTAAGCTTTGAGGTGGAGTGACTTCCTTCTGGCTCATCCACCACCACCACCACCACCACCACCACCACCACCACCACCACCACCACCACCATCACCACCACCAAAGATTAATTTTGCTAAATTTCAAATTTTACAGTGGCATAGTTCAGCTTGTGCTGCCACCCGTGAGGGAAGACATACTTGCTCCAGCTGGGCACACAA
The DNA here is from genome assembly GCA_030674055.1 of Rhabdomys pumilio. Taxonomy (NCBI): domain Eukaryota; kingdom Metazoa; phylum Chordata; class Mammalia; order Rodentia; family Muridae; genus Rhabdomys; species Rhabdomys pumilio. The sequence continues at coordinate 18,145,027 of JANHMN010000023.1, forward strand.
CTCTAATCATGTCACTCACTTCCAGCGCCTCTCTCCCTGTCCATGGACATCACCCCATCCTCCGAATGTAAATCATCTCTCCATAGTTTTAAGGGTTCATTCTCATTGATCCTCTTGCCTAGAAACCCTAAGACTTGGTGCTGGATGGTTTTGCTTGTCAATTTGACATGACCCAGAGTCACCTGGGAGGGAGCCTTGATGAGGAATTGTCTAGATCAAGTTGGCCTGTGGGTGATTGACGATCAGTGTAGGAGTGTTTAGCCTACATCACCATTTCCTAGGCGGCAGAGGAGAGAGATAGGAGCAGTCCCTAGACAGCACTGAAGTCAGAAAATTCAACCAAGAGGGAGCAAGCAAATAAGCAAGTATACACTCATTTCTCCAAACTCTTGACTGTGACTGTGGTGGGACTAGTTTGAAATGCCTGCCTTGACTTCTCTGCTCTGAAGGGACTGTGAACCCAAACTCTGAGCAAATCCATCCTCCCTAAGCTTTGGGTCAGGGCATTTTATCCCAGCAATAAAAACAAAACGAAAATCCCTCATCCCCTCTTATGTGCCCTGAGTTACTTTTTCCATCACTGTAACAAGATACCTGAGAGGAAGCAGCTTAGGGGATAGAGACACATCACAGTTCGGAGAGTAATTACCCAGCATGCACAGAGACCGGCTTCTATCCCCAGTCCCTCCCACATGGTGTGGTGCACCTGTAATCCTAGCCTTCAGGAGGCAGAGGCATGAGGGTCAGAAGATCACAGTCATCCTTGGCTACACAGCAAGTTATAGGCTATGCTGGGCTATGTAAAGGGATCTTATCTCAAACAAAAGCAACAAGCAAAGTCAAAGAAGCAATTTAGGAGAAAGAAGGATTTATTTTAACTCCAAGTTTCATTGGGGAAGGGGGGCTCTCTGCAGTAGCACCAGGGGAGTAGGCTCTTTGATCATAATGCAGGATTCCAGGAAGCAGGGCCAGGATATAAATTTTAAATTGTGCTCTGCTGGTAACCCACTTTCTCCATAGGCTCCAGCTCTTAAACAATCCACAGCCTCTTGGTACAGTGCCACCTGCTGGTAAGCAAGTGTTCAAACACACAAGCCTGTGAGGAACATTTTATATTCAAATCATAACATGGGCCTTCAGGAATAAGTTAGAAATGGCCCCATCTGCCCCCTGGGAAAGTTGCCTAAGACCAGATGAGTGCTTAGACTCTGAAGTGATTCAAACACTGTTGGATGTTATTGTTGTTTTGAGTCAGGGTCTCGAGTAGGCCAGGCTAGCCTTCAGCTTATTAGCTGAGGAGGGTCTTGAATTTCTGATCCTTCTGCTTCTACTTCCCAAATCCTGGGATTAAAAGATTGAGCTGCCACGTCCCTTTTAGGCAGTGCTGTGTGTGTGTGTGCCAGGCAAGTACCTTACCAACTGAGCTACATCCCCAGCTCTCGGCCACTTCTTTATCTGTGTCCTGGTGACTATACCTCAGAGGACAACCAGGACCAGCGGTGACATAAATGAGACCATGGGCATTGCATCTTATTTCTGTTCACCCTTGGGAGTCTCTCATGAAAAGAAGAACCTGGGGGAGCCAGGGAGGATATATAGAATGTGAGATTCCAATAATGCCAGATACTGGATATTAAGGTAGATCAATAAGAAACTCAGGATGCTGGATGCCAGGCCTGTACTAGTGTACAGAGACAACCCTGGACCAAGACCCGTGCCCTTGAAAGCCCCTTGTAAGAGGCCACTGGGCCCCCCTCTGGCAGCTGCAAGGATCTTGCTTGCAAGATCCTCTAGCTCAGGCCAGGCGAGGGGTGAGGCTGAGGTCACCCGAAACCTCTAGCCTCTCTCTGAAACAGCCGCCTGCCGCGGGGGGGGACCCAGGAGGGCCAAGTCAACAAGCCGAAATCATAAAATCTTGAAGGCGTTGAGCATTTGGACGGAAGAGCAGACGCAGAGAATGGGGCCTTTCCCAGAAAGATTTTGTGGAACAAGAGGAAGAGATTTATGGGTGTCTGGGCAAAGCAGGATTGTGGGGCGGGGTGGGGCCAGGGTCTGGTGGAGACACGGATACTGCTCGTGCACAGGAAAGATGATAGGTGGAAAATTATTGTCCGACCCTGCAGGACTGATTTAGGATGTGTGAAATACTGTTTCTTTACTTCAGAGTTCCTCCTAACAATGTTATTTAGAGAAACATGAATGGTTACTGGTGCTTTTATAGATTTTTCCCTAGACTTTGAACACACAGCTCTCTTTCCTAGGAAAAGATGAGCAGACAGGGATGCTGGACTCTGTGTGTCCATGGCATGCGCCCACCCTCAGCCCTGACCTTGAACCTCCTGTAACAGGAGCTGCCCAGACCTTTAGTGACCCTAAGCACATTTCCAATAAGGTTCAACCAGGGTGGCAGGCACGTGTCTAATGGTCCCCAGACACACAGTATTCAAAATGAAAACACACCTGGCCTGCATATGCACACACAAATACACAAACACGCACACATGCACAGGTAAACTTTTCCTGGTTGCCAATGTTTTACATAAAGAAGAATGAGGAGCTTGGTTTTCTAGAACCTTCCCTGTCTTCAACCTGACTTCCTCCTTTCCATGTATGTAAGTACACATCTGTGGACATGGTTGTCAAGGTCAGAGGTCAGCCTCAGCTGAGATTCCTTAAGACGCTGTCCACCTTGGGTTTTGCTGTTGTGTGGTTTTGTTTTGCTTTATGAGACAAGGATCTCACTATGTAGCCTTTCTGTCCGAGAACTCACTATGTAGACCAAGCTGGCCTCAGACTCACAAAGATCTGTCACAGCTGGGCACGGTAATACCATTTGTAATCCCAGCTCTCAGGAGGGTCACGAGATCAAGGCCATCCTCAGTAACATACTGTGTTGAAGGCAAGCATAGTTTAAAAGACAGAGATGGGGGTGTTGGGCCCCCTTCCCCAGTGTTGGGCTCAGTTGGTAAAGTGCTTACCCGGCAACCATAAGTTTGATGCCCAAAACCCACATAGAAAAAAAACTAAGCAAGATGGTGAACACATTAATCCCAGTGTTGGGGAGGTGGAAGCAGGCAGTTCCCTGGTAGCTAGCAGAGACTAACTAGCAAGTTCCAGGCCAGAGAGAGACTTTCTCAAAAACAAGGTGAAGGCTGGATATGGTAGCACATGTCAGTAATTCCAGCCCTCAGGAGCCTGAAGCAGGAAGTTTGCTGTGAGTTCAAAGCCAGCCTGGTCTACATAGCAAGTGGTTGCTTCTAATCATAAAGATAAGAATGGGGAGATGGCTCACTCGGCAAAGCGCTTGGTTCTAAGCATGAGGACTGGGTGTCACTTGACATGTAGAGCAATTTTAAGATGTAAAGCAAGAAGCTGGGCTGTTGGCCCGGCTCAGAGGACAGAGGCACCTGCTGCTCAGGCCTGACAGCTAGGTTTGCCCAAGTTTGATCTCTGGAACCCACAGTGGGGGGGATAGAGAACTGACTCCCCCAGATTGTCCTTTGGCTTCCATATGTGCATGGTGGTACACCCATGCACACACACACACACACACACACACACACACACACACACACATACACAGAGAGAGAGAGAGAGAGAGAGAGAGAGAGAGAGAGAGAGAGAGAGATGAATACAAAATAATTTAAATTAAATAAGAAAATACTAAAAAGTCAGGGTACACACTTATGATCCCAGCTCTGGGGAGGTAGAGACAGGGCGATCCCTGGGGCCCACTGGTCAGACAGTCTAGCTGAGTTGGGGAGTCCTAAACCAATGAGAAACGCTGTCTCAAAGAACAAAAACTCAGTGGGAAGCAGTTGAGGGGATATGGCGTCCACCTCAAGTCTCCACACCATGTGCATACATGGGCATGCATAGCTGTATGCACATGTACCTGCACATACACAAACACATATACACACAAAACCAGTTCTGAAATTAAAGCCATACCAAGTGCTACAGCTCAGAACTGTAGGTCCGGAGACTCCCACAGGTCTGTAGTCAGAGGATAGGATTTAGAAACGGGAGACTCAGGACATAGAAGGGTCCTACACATGTGTCTCATGATAAGCATGAGTGATTGAGACTTTGTCATCTTGCATACCCCAACCTAAGCCCTCTCTGGCCAGGGAGCCATCTGTCCCAAAGGAGGCTAGGTATGGTTCCTATAGCTACTTCCTCAAGAACCACCAGGCAGAGTCTGGATTTGGGTTGACAATAAACACAGCCTCATGCAACCGACAGACGTGGGAGGCGCCCCCCGAAACAGGCCAGAGCCGTTTGGATCAGAGCTGCCGATGAGGTGACCCTTGACTCTCTGCCAGAAAGCCACTTAGCAGCAGCCGCTGGCGCACCGGAGACATCCAATCTGTCAGCACGGGCCGAGTGAGGGCCAGCGTCCAGTCCACAGCTCAGAGTCAGCCCAGACAGGCTTAAGACCCTGGCTCATATGTAGAGTAGACTGAGGTCACCATCCTGCCCTCACATAATGCTGAACTCGGGGTCTTCTAGGCCGGCTTTAACCCGCATCCACCTGCCATTGCTGTGTGGGGCAGGCAGAAACAGAAGAGGGCCTCTGAGCACGACATTCACCCCTCTGACCTCTCAACTTCTTCTGTTGTTTCTTAGTTATTGGTTTTTTTTTTTTTCTTTTGCCTTTTTCATATATGTGCAGGCACCTTGTGGAAGTCAGTAGACAGTCATAGATGCCACCTCCCCCCCCCCCTTTTTTTTTTTTTTTGACAGCGTCTCTCATTGGCTTGGAGCTAGTCTTCTGGCAAGCAAATTTCAAACATCTTTCAGTTTTCACCACTCAGGTTGCAGGGGTTCCCAGCAAATATCACCGCAGCCAGGACTTACTGAGTCCTCAGAATTTTCCCGCAATGTCATCGATCATAGTCAATAGAGACTCCATGTTACGGGGTACCAACTATAAGCAGAGTGGCCCTGGGAAAGTCAATTCCCTCCTTTGGGACTCGGACTTCTTCAAGCAGTGGAGAGGAGAGGGGTGAATCTTTCTTAGAACTGGAGCCATCTGGGCGTGGTGGTGCACACCTGCGAGGCCAGCACTTGGGACACAGAAGCAGGAAGACATGTTCAAGGCCAGTTACAGGAGACGCTGTCTAAAAACAAATCCAGTGTGTCAGGAAACACATGAGAGCTTTCTAAGTCAGAGCAGAGGGCATGGGGTGGGGAAGGAAAGCGAGGACTAGAGTCTGTGAGAGGCTCATCAAGGAAAACAAGTGGCCCGTAAGCAAGCCTGCCAACCTGAGTTCGAGTCCCAGAACTGGAGGTAGGAGAGAATTGATTTCCAAAAGTTGTTCTCTGACCTTGACGAGCATGCTGGGTTCATGTGTGTGGAAACGGGCGGAAGGGTTTTTGTATAAATCCAACAATCCGATTTCAGTCCCCGCAACCCATGATGGAAAGAGAGACTATAAACATATAGTAACTACCTACCATATACATACGTATGCACATTTAATAACAAATTTTCAAAAGCAGAAACTATAGGCTGGCAAGGTGGCTCCATGGGTGGAAGTATTTTTTGCGTAAGTCCTGAGATCAATCCCTCGAACCCACGATGAAAAGAGAGGAAGAACTCCCAAAAGTTCTCCTCTGACCCTCACATGTGTGCCGTGGAACATATGCACATATACATGCACCACCAACAATAATATTAATTAATAAATATAATATATAATTATGTATTATATATTATGTATATATTATGTTACATATTACATGTTACACATTACACATCATCATCATCATTATTATTATTATTATTATTATTATTATTATTATTATTATTATTAATTAAAGGGGGAAGTGTAGAGCACCAGCAGTCTGATGTTACATACAGTCTCAACCAAGTCAAGGAAAGAGCATTTGGGGCCAGGGAGGGGAGGGACCAACTGAGAAAGGATGATTGACAGGTCTCTGGGTGTGAGAGGGAGCACAGCTTTTGGTTTCCTGGGGTATCGCTAAAGTGCAGTATCTGAGTCCCACCATGGAAACACGGGGCGGTGGGGAGAGAAAGACAGTCCCATTGAACTGCTTGGAGCTGGGGTGCTTAAGAGTTGTTTCTGAGGGCAGCTGAGGCCAGTGTAGCTAAGCAGGCAGCTGTGGGGTACCCACCCTCAATCATGTGTGTGCCAGGCTCCTGATGATTGCTCAGGGTGACATCCCAGAAAACGTGAAGCCATTCAGCTCTGTGGCTTTGAGGGCACAGGCTTTATGTGGTTTTGGAAATCCTGGCACACTTGAAGCAGGAAACCAACCCCATGCTTTGGACACACTTGCTCTTTGTCTGGGTCTCAGCAGGGGAAGGTACCAGCTTGGTACCTTCTACCAGCTTAGGTCAATGGTGCCAGCCTTCCACCCAACCTTAGAGGGCCATTCCCTTTCCCAGTTCCGGAATCGCAATGAGATAAATTAGGGTCAAGCTGGCTTACGACATGCCAATGCCTTCAGGGGCTGGCACTGGTGTGAGGTGAGAAAACCTTGGAAATAAACAATCTTCCCCACATAGGAAAGGTGCCTGGGAGGCATGGGGTGGGTGGGTGGGCCATTCAGACACGACTGGGAGACTCTATGCCCTCTCTGGGCAGCTACAGGGCTCAGAATTTCCCCAGAAGAGCAGGGTATACCTATCAGATCTCCCAACCAAACTTCAAGTAATCCTGACGTAGGACATGGATCTGGCTAAGTGGGGACAGAGAGGAGGTTTGGGCATAGGAAAAGCGACACAAAAACCCTTAGACTGGAGAGTAGCTCAGTTGGTCTGGTGCTTACGATGCACACTTGAGGACCTGAGTTCAAATCCCAAACACCTAAATAAAAACCTGAGTGCAGAGTTGTGGAGATGCCTTGGGGGATAAAGGTGCCAAACACAGCTATCTGAGTTCCATTCCCGGGACCCACTGGGTAGAAGAGACCTAACTCCTGAGGGCTGTTCTCTAACTTCCACATGTATACCATGACATTGATACACACCCCACATGTACATACACACACATTCACACTTGCACATACACACACACACACACACACACACACACACACACACGCATGCACTCACATGCACACGTGCACGCACACACACAAACATAAAGAAACTAGGCAGTGGTGGCACTGCACACCTTTAATCCAAGCACTGGAAGCAGGAGGATCCATGAGTTCGAGGCCAGCCTGGACTACAGAGCAAGTCCCAGGACAGCCAGGGCTACACGGAGAAACCCTGTCTAAAAAAAAAAAAAAAAAAAAAAAGACAGAAATAAACATAAAAGCTGCAAGCTGCTTACCATCTCTGGGACTTGCTAGGCAGCCAGTGTAGCCAAATCAGCACGTTTCAGGTTCAGTGAGAGACCCTACCCTAAAACACATAGTGGCAATCATATTTGATATCAGTCTCTAACCTCCCTGCAAGTACATATGCACCCCCTCCACACACACACACACACACACACACACACACACACACACTCGTGCATACACACATACTTGAACACACACAGACAAAACAAAAGGAGGCTTGAAGGGCATTTGCATCCTAAGCCTAGGGATCAGGCAGGGTTTGGCTGGATTAAGCTAGCTCCCTTGGTGCCTGGCACAGGCTGAGGCTGAAGAAAGGCCTGTCCTTTTCCAAGGCCTCCTGGTGGAGCAGGGCAGGGAGGGCTCAGGCTGGGGGTGGGGGGTGGGGCGCGGCCACTCATATCTTCTCGGTTACTTCATCCTCTCCGCTCCCACTGATGCCTCTTTTATCACAGTGGGAATGGAGCCCCTGTGGAAGTCGGGGCCAAGGGAAACTCCATAGCCTGGAGCCCCAGCCTCACCCATCCTCCTCCCTTTACCTGAGCCCTAGGCTAATACAAGCCTGGGAATGGCCCTCAGTGTGCCAGCCAGCCAGGGGGAGGCTGGCCGAAGAACCCCTATGTAGTCCACAAGCCAGGCATGGACCGGACCCTGCCTCTCCCACACTGTGCTCTGCAGCGCCAGGAAATGAAAGTGTCTCTCTTGTTTCTTGTCTGTGAGTTGAAGCACTGTGAGACTCGATTGATGGAGTGCTCTCTTGACATCCAGGAAGCTTAAGTTTGGCTCCCAACACCACCTAAAGTTGGTATGAGGACTTAGGCCTGTGATCCTGGCACGATGAAGGTGAAGGCAGGAAGATCGGGAGTTCAAGGCCATCCTGTGATACATAGTGAATTTGAGGCCAGTCTGGACTACGTAAGACCCTACTTCAAAAAAAAAAAAATTCTTTTTTAAATACTTGAATTACTGTTCCAAATGAAGCCGAGAATATTTTTGTGGCTGTTGTTGGGGGGCTTTTTAGTTGTTTTTGTTTATTTGTTTGGTTTTGGTTTTTGTGTGTGGAGTTGATCGTGTGTCTCAAGAGGGGAGGAGCGGTGACAGTCCCGGACAGCTGACATCTTGCGTCTTAGATTGCTGAGCTTGCAGTTCTTCCAGGATGAGGAGTAAAGGCCGTCCATGTCCCCAGACAAGGTTGAAACAAAGTCCAAGCTGGATAAAGACTCCCTGATCCAGATCCAAGATGCCATCCTGAAAAGTGAGGGTGAGGAGGTGGGGTGGGGCGGGGGTGTGAGCCCAGAAACCATGGAAACGCTGGGAAAAGAAGCTGGATGATGGCTGCGGTGTTAAAGTGCTTACTCCAAAAAAAAAAAAAATGTGAAGAGGTGAGTTCAGATTCTTAGCACCTGCTTTAAAAGCCAGGGGTGTCAGCCTGCTCCCAGAACCCCAGCATAAAGGTGATGACAAGAGACACATCCCTGGAGCTCCCTGAGTAGCCAGCCTAGCCACATCAATGAGCTCCAGGTTCAATGAGAGACCCTGTCCCCCAAACTAAGGTGGAGAGCAGTTGAGGAAGACACCTGATGTCAACCTCTGATGTCCACATGCACGTGTGTACATGCATGCTTACACATACACACCACATATACATATGTACATGTGCCACAGACATACCACACATACACACACACAGAAACACACCACACACACAGAAACACACCGCATACACAACACACACCACACACATCGCAACATACCACACATGCACACCACACGCATATACCA
>JANHMN010000023.1:18154135-18166529 GCA_030674055.1 Rhabdomys pumilio
CACTACACATATCATGCACCACACACACACTACACATACACACACACCACACATACACACACACCACGCATATACACACTATACACACACTACACCCATATAAACACACCACACTCATATACACCACACACACACACAGCTTCTCAAATGAGCCCTGTTTATTCAAAAGGGTGAGGCAGAAGAATCCTTAGTTTGAGACCAGCTTGTACAATATTGTAAGACCCTGTCTAAAAAAAAAAAAAAAAAAAAAAAAAAAGCAGAAACAGAAGCAAATGAGTGAGTGAGAGAGAAGCCAGATAAACATAAAAAATAAAAGCAAAAGCAAAAACCCATCTCTCAATGACAAAGGCCAGACTTCTGCCAGGCCTAGTGACTAGGGAGCTCCTGGGAGTAATGGAGAAATTGATGGCCTCTGAAACAAGTTTAATAGATCCTAATCCCCACTGTAAAACACAACTGTGGGCGCAGAAACACCACGGTTCTAGGTTGGGAATACTTAGGAGTTTAGAGTGTTGCGGGGGCAGGAGGGGGGAAGGAAGTCCTTTTGTGGTAATGGAGATTGAGTCCAGGGCATGCGTTTCAGATGTGCAACTTTTATACCACTGAGCCACGCCCCCAGACCTTTACTGGGAGACTCTAGTCAGATACTCTACCTCAAGCCACACCCTCTGCCCCTCATTGGGGGATTCTAGGCAGGGACTCTACCACTGAGCCACGCCCCCAGCCCCTCACTGGGGGATTCTAGGCAGGGGCTCTACCACTGAGCCACGCCCCCAGCTCATCACTGGGAGAGTCTAGTCAGCTGCTCTGCCACTGATTCATACTCCTACCCCTCAACAGAAGCTTTTAGGCAAGGAAGGGTTCCACCATTAAACTGTACTCGAAGCCCATCTTGGTTGCTTTTTGAAGTCCCAGTCAGAGCATCCCAGGAGCCCAGCAAGGCTCAGATAGTGGAATCGACTTCCAACAGTGTCACTAACAAGAAGAGTTGAGAGCACTGCGTTACCACATGTGAATGCCACTGGGACTGTTGTAGGCAAGGCTTGTCTTATATGCTGACTAGACAGAAAAGTGGTACGACATGGAAAGGGGCTGGTGAGGGTGTGCCTCAGTATAAGAGCACCTGCCAGAATCCCCCAGGGAGGGGCTGGGGGCCTGGTGCACATGTGTTAATGCTAGCGCTGGGTGGTTGGGGCAGAAATAGGCAGATCCCAGTGAGCTCTGGGCTGTGAGAGACTGTCTCAGAGGCTAGGATGAGCAGATGCTGGAGCCCATGGAGGATACCCAGTGCCAACTTGTGGCATCCGTGTGGACACACACATATACACACATCTTCATGAACAAATAAACACATATAGAGAGAAGAGGAGACAGATTTGTGCTGAGGGGCCTGTGGGCATAAGGATTAGGTACAAAGGCAAGGTTGATCGATGGTTGAATTCTTGACAGATACCCAGGCATCCAGCTGAGCCCTGAGAACAAGGCCATAATCCTTCCTTGTGTCAGAAACAAAAGACTGGGACATTTCAATTCATCTACCCTGGCATTTGGGAAGGCTCTGGACCAGTGTCTCAAGGTGATAATAGACAATACTAAGGGACCACGAGATGGCTCAGGGGTAAAAGTACCTGCTGCCAAGCCTGAGAATCTCAGTGTGATTTGCAAGACCCAGATGGTTGGAACCAACTCCTGAAAGTTGACCTACACACACACACACACACACACACACACACACACACACACGAACACACGCACACATGTGCATGCGTGCGCACACACACAAATTTAAAAGATAATTACAAATTTAATATAATAAATGATACTCAAGTAATTTCAGGGCTTAGCAGCCCCTCGAAGGGCCCTGCCTAGGCGAATGTGGGTTCCTGGCCCTGCAGGGCTCTGTCAATCACTGGCTGGGAGGGGACACATTATAATTTGAAGTTAACCATCCAATAGTGGTGTTCATTTCCTCTGCAGCCTGTTCCTCTCTGCCTCTTCCCCATCTCAGGAAATGGCACCATCACCCGCCCAGTGTTTGGGGCCAGAAAATTGGGAGGCAGCTTTGGAGTCTCCTATCCCTCACCACCCACGTCCCAGCCTCTGCCAAGACCTGTCAATTCTGCCTCCAAAGGAAACGCCAAACCGATCCTCTCCTGTCCAGCTGCCATCTCTCCCTGGGACCAGGGCACAGTGCCTTCCCTGTATCCCTGCCTCCCTTCCGTGGGACAAGAGGCACACATTCATTAGGCCACTCAGCAGCGTGAGTGATGCTCCCCTGAAATCTTAGCATTGGTGAGTTGAAAGTCAGCCTGGGCTACATGTTGACATCCCATCTCAGTAATAAATTCGGAGGGCAAGCAAGATGGCTCGATGGGTAAAGGCCATTGCTGCCAAGCCTGGGCTCATTCCCGGGACCCACATGGAGTGGATGCCTGAAAGTTGTTCCCTGCCATCTACACGAATGCTGTGACGCACGAACATAAATAAATGCAAAAAAAAAAAAAAAAAAAAAAAGTAAATTAGGGCTTGGGATGGGAGCATCCTTGGGATTCACTGGACATCCTGCCTAGGCAAACTGGTAAATTTCTGGTCCCAGTGAGAGACTCTGTCTCAAAAACTAGGTGGACATCTCCCAAAGAATGGTACCTGAGGTTGTCCTCTGGACTTCACATGAGCCCACACTCGTACACATGCAAATATATTCTCTCTCTCTCTCTCTCTCTCTCTCTCTCTCTCTCTCTCTGTCTCACACACGCTCACTCACATGCACACACACCATCAAACATGCAACACGCATATACACACTTTTTAAATTTAAATTAGGGGATGGAAAGATGGCTTCAAGGTTAAGAATATGTTCTGCTCTTGCAGAGGACCCATTTGGTTCCCAGCACCCACCTTGGGAAGTTCATAATCACTTGTAATTCTAGTTTCTGGAGAACCAATGCCCTCTTCTGGTCTGCTCACGTAACTGCACTCGTGTGTGCAGATACACATATGCGCGTAATTTTTTTAATTGCTGGGCATGGTTGAACTTTGGAGGCAGATTCAGGTAGACCTTTTGTGAATTCAAGGCCAGCATAGCCTATATAGGGAGACCTTGTCTCTAATAAAAATAAATAAATAAATAAATAGCCAAAAACTTAAGACTATATAAAGTTCAAATTACTGATAAGGTACCGGTCCAATTTCAAAGACTGAAAATACAAATTATGGCTGGATGTGATGTTATACACCTTTCACCCCAGCACTTGGGAGGCAGAGGCTGGAAGATCTCTGTGAGTTCAAGGCCAACCTGGTCTACACAGAAAGAGTCAGGACAGTCAGAACTAAATAGATCCCATCTTGAGAAAGAAGGAGGAGGAGGAAGAGGAAGAGGAGGAGGAGGAGGAAGAGGAAGAGGAGGAGGAGGAGGAGAAGGAGAAGGAGAAGGAGAAGGAGAAGGAGAAGGAGAAGGAGAAGGAGAAGGAGAAGGAGAAGGAGAAGGAGAAGGAGAAGGAGAGGAAGAAGAGGAGGAGGAGGAGGAAGAAGAGGAGAGGGAGGAGAAGGAAAAGGAGGAAGAGAAAGAGAAATGAAATAAAACATGAACAATGTTTAATGCTAAAATATCACACGAGGAAGCGACTCAAACCCTAGAGTCAAGGATAAAACAAAAGATAGATTTCTCAGAAATGCTGAGGGCTGTCGTGTAACACAGGGAAAGCACTGGTCATGATTCTGGATAGTTCAAGGTCTCAGGAGAGGCTAAGCAAGGAGAACCAAGTGTGGTGATACAGTGGCTGAGGAACTTGACTTCCTAAGCAAGTAAGCGCAGGGATCCAACACCGCAGAGGCCAACAGCGAGGGCTAGGGGCACAACATACTTCAAGGAACAGAAGTGGCTAAGGAGGACACCAAGGGGTCAACCTAGAGGGGGCTAAACAGGAACAAAGATGGCTATCCATGGGGGAAGGTATAATATTCGTTGTGGCTAAAACAGAGAGTAAGAGACAGGATCAGGTGTCCACTGAGATTTCTTTTCAGTACTAGGAGATGAATCTATTGACTCCTAGCCCCTCACTGGGGGATTCTAGGCAGGGCCTCTACCACTGAGCTACGCCCCCAGCCCCTCACTGGGGGATTGTAGGCAGGGGCTCTACCACTGAGCCATGCCCCCAGTCCCTCACCGAGGGATTCTAGGTAAAAAGTCTACCACCAATGAGACACACTTCCAATGGTTGGTTTGTTTGCTTGTTTTTTACTATTAATTCTGTGACAGTCCCTCACAAAGTTTCCCAGGCTGTGTCTTAAACTCACTTTAGATAGCCCAGGCTGACCTTAAACTTGTAATCCTCCTGCCTCAATCCTCCAGGTACCTGAGATTACTGATTTGCACCAACACTCTTGGCTGGTTCTGGCCTGAGTTTTCACTGTGCAGGCAAGAGATGCATGGGGTCACACCAGGCAGGGCAAGGATAGAGTTGCCATTCTAAGAAGGATGGAGTGATTGGTGACAGTAGTGAGGCAGCCAGCAGAGAGGGCTGGGAATGTCTGGGCAGATACTGTGAAGGATCGCTGTCACCCTTGGCTCAGAGGTGACAGATGGCCCCTAGTCAGATATTCTCTCCCAGGGGCTCTGCTGGCGGGGCTGAGCCTGTTGGATGCAGCCTTGGGAGCTGGGCAGGGTGGAGGGCAGCCTCCCCCACTCCTAGGCCTGGGAATGTCCGGGCTGGCCGAGAGCCCTCCGGAGGCTGGTGAAAGGTCCACTTACCATGACGGATGGGGGCCCCGCCAGGCCACGCCAATTAGGCAAGATGGAGTGCCAGGAGTGAGTTATAAATATCTTAGCCGATGGCGGGCCCAAGGAGGAAAATGGTGGTATTGAACAGACAGGAGAAAGTGTTCGTTTGAGATGAACAGGCTCTAGGGGGGTTTGAAAACATGTTTCTTCCTCCATCAGGACTTTGAGCTGGGCAGCCACTATGTTGGTGCCTGAGGGTTTGGCTACAGGTTCAAGTCCGGACAGGGGGTGGGGTCCAGTCTCTGGAAGGTCACTGTATTCAAAGCCCAGAAAAAATATGCTATGTCCCAGTTGCATGTTTAGCCTGGTTATGGGGGCACCAGGGTAAGAGGGAAACATAGCTAGACATCAACAAGTAGACTGGGCCAGCAAGAAGACTCAACAGATAAGGGGACTTGCCACCAATTCAATTCCTGGGACACACAAGGTGGACAGAAAGAAGTGATTCCTATATATTATCCCCTGGCATCCATATGCACACAGTAACACACACACACAAACACACACACACACACACACACCACAAATACCGGTGTTGAAAAAAATTAGATGTGTGCCCTTCACCTTTGGATTACCCTTCAGAGTCTTCCACTCTGTCAATCCCCTGAAGCTAATAGACTAAACGACAACTCTGCTTCAGAACCAGAGACAGATGTGTGGCTCAGTGGCAAAGTGCCTGCCTACTATGTGAATGGTTCAGAGTTTGATTCCCAGCTCTGCAAATAAACCAAGATAAGCATTGCTCAGTTGATTAAGAAAGAGCTCAGCATACAAGCGTGAGGGACTGAGTTCAAATTCTAGAATTTGTTGAAAGAAGCGGGACCATGCAATGTGTGTCCATAATCTCAGCTCTGGGGAGCTAGAGACAAGAGGACACAACCACCACCCCAACCCCGCCAGGCCTCACTGGCCTCTAGCTAAGTTGGCAATGCCCAGATTCAGTGAGAGACACTGTTTCAAATATCAGGTAGAGAGTAATTGTGGAAGACCCCTTTGGCATTCATGCCCACCTCCACATGCATAGATGCATGCACAAGAACATACAACATGCAAAGCAAGACAGACAGACATAGATGCATGCACAAGAACATACAACATGCAAAGCAAGACAGACAGACAGAAAAAATAGTAGCAAGGAAGCCTGTGTTTCTATCTGATGCTTTGACAGACAAGACTGCCTAACAGTTATGAGGGACTGGGTCTCAGCCTCGGAATCACATAGAATGAGGTGTAGACGTGTGTGCTAGCAACCCTGGCACTACAAGAGCAGAGTTTCAAAGTTGTCCTGTTTTTATAGGAAGCTCTAGGCCAGCCTGGGTTACATGAGACCTTAAATAAATAAATAAATAAATAAATAAATAAGATTTAAAAACTAAACAAACAAATAACCAAACTCACAGCAACATTGACTTACGATAAATTGCATGGTTTGAGAATGGACAGAGAGAAGCAAGGGCTGATGGGAAAGGCAAGAATCATGGCAACCCTACCCTTCTAGGGGTAGGAGTCTCAGGGCCATTTAGAACCCTATAAAAATACTATAAGAGGGGGCCTCCATAGATGGCACACAGACAGTTTACTCAAAAGGGTCTTTATGGCAATTGACACAGAGTAAGTACAGCCCTGAGTGGGCCAGGTCCTAGGATCCTGGGACAGAAACCAGGGTGCCACTATTCCCTGCATCTGGGCTGCTCAGCTGTACAAGGAGTCCCTGGGCACAATGGTGGGAAACGGTATGGTCCGCCAAGAGATCTTACAGGAGGCTAGACCTGTGTTAGAGGGCTCAGCCAAGCTCCAAACAGATGCCTGTCTTGGAGAAGCATCCTGGGTGGGGGACCAACCTTGGAAGATATTGAGGGCTAGAGCTGAACCATTATGGATATGGCTTAGTAAGCATCCAAGGTTTACCTGGGGATTGCAACCTGGGTCAAGCAACTGCAATGGCATCGATTTCTCATCCTTTGGTGACTGTTGATGCTCTGGGGGCCGTCACTGTGGCTCCCCACTGCACAGAGGGTCATTCTCTTAAACGTCCACAGTAGTAACCTTGCAATACCCCATCTGTACAAACAGGCTTATCTTTTTTAAAAAATCTGTATGTGTGTGTGTGTGTGTGTGTGTGTGTGTGTGTGTGTCCGCACATGCATACGCATGCCTCTGTGTGTGTATGCCTCTGTGTGTGTCTGGTGTGTGTGTGTGTGTGCGCGCGCTCACGTATGCACATGCCTCTGTGTGTGAGTGTGCATACATGCCTCTATGTGTGTGCATACCTCTGTGTGTATGTGCCTCTGTGTATGTGTATATGGCTCTGTGTGTGTCTGGTGTGTGTGTGTGTGCGTGCATGTGTGTTATACAGGTCACAAGACAAATTACAGGACGAAATTCTCTCCTATCATCACGTGTGTCTGAGGGATCAAACTCAAGTCATCAGACTTGGTGGCAAGAGCTTCTCCCGCTGAGCCACCTCGTCGGCTCATGTTAATCTTTTTCTGTGTGATTCGTTCTTGGGAAAGAAAGAAAAGAACCTTTAGAAACCCTTTTTCCTGAGGGTAAAGAAGAATTTCGTTGATTTCCTACAAGCTGATCTAGAGTTTCACTGCTTATTTATATATGCTTAAACTTTCTGGAGATCGTTTCATATGAGGTATAGAATGTTGGCTGGTTGCCTCTCACCACAAATTATCCAGTGTTAGAGAAAGCCCGTTGCTTTGAGTACTGCGTTTGTACTTGGTTTTTCTATATAATTGCAGCTATTGTAATCGCTCTGCTATTACACGGGTACACAGCCCTTCCGGCTGTATCTCGCTATTAAATTATTAGTCACTTAGGCCATGTTTTATTGGATGTTTAATAGCATGGTCCATGGTCATTAAGATGGCGGGCTTTGAAGTCCAACTGGCAGAAGCCTGTACAACCATTTTGCCACTTAATAAATGTGTGCGTGTGGACAAGTTACCCCCCGGTTCATCATCTATAAAGTGAAACACTTAAAGGCCTGTAAATAATCCTTCCCTCACACGTTCAGAATGAATTGGGAACTAGACATAAAAATCCGTCAAACAGAAAATGAAACCTCCCAGATTAAAGATGATGGCTGTACAACGCAACCACCTCTTTGCTGTCCTAGACTGGAGATGCTAGCCTGTGCAATAAGACAAGAGAAAGGGTGAATGTCCCCCTAAATCATACACGTTAAAGACTTGGTCCCCATGGTAGTGTCATTGGAAGGGGTAATAGAGCCTTGTGGGCAGTCACCAAGTCAATGGACGTATGGAAGCCTGCGGGAGACTGGTTCATTCTTTGTTTTCTTTTGATTCCTGGTCATAAGATAGGTGGTTTCATCCCACCATAATGTGCACAAATATGAATATGAATATGGATACAAAAGATATGTTGTCTGGCTTTCTGGGACACACACACACAACACATACACGGATTTTATTTTGAAAAGATACTATCATTCAAAGTAGAGCATACCAGCGTACTGTAGACAGAATGGGAAACGAAGACATTCAGCTGAGACCCCCTTTATACATGAAGGAGTTGAGGGCAATAGTGGGGACACTGCCAATGAGCACCTCGAGTACCTCAAGTTTAGGGGCTATGGTGGGCACAAGTTGCTGGTATCTGTGAAGTGCTCGGCGTGGTACCTGAAACATGGTAGACATGTAGCAAATGCTGTTTGATTTCAGTTTTAAAAGGCAAACTCATTATATATGGTATAATTACATATGGAATAGAGTAGCGGCTGGCCTTGACTTCGGCCTCCAGAGTGCTGGAATGACACACATGCCCGCTGCTCCTGTTGACAATAATCACAGGGCCCTGCTCTGTCTGTCTCCGCTGCCCTGAAACTCTCAGAAGCTTTTCTGATGTCACTCTGCAGCCTGAGAAGTTATTGGTAGGTTTCGGGGATGTGACGTGCTAAGATTTGCGTTACTAGGAGATGGGAAAACAGCTCAGTGGTGAAGCTTTCTTACTGCTCTATCAGAGGCGTGAAGGTCTGGTCCAACATCCACACGAGGCAGCTCAAGATGCCTGTCTTTAATTCTGAAGATCCGATACCTCCTTCTGACTCTGGTGACTGCCTGTACTCGAATGGAACATGTATGTACAGAGACCCACAATTAAAATAAGCCTTATTTCTTAAAAAAGATTTGGGGCCAGCTATAGTGGCACATGTCCTTAACCCCACGCACTGGGGAGGCAGAGGCAGGCATATCTCTGTGAGTTTGAGGCTAGTCCGGTCTACATAGAGAGTTACAGGCTAACCAGGGCTACATGCTGTCTTAAAGCAAAAGACAAAGGAAACAAAAAACACATTACTAAAGATTATTCAAAGAGCAAGTGAATCAAAGGCTGTGAGTAGGTGACGGTAGACTGGTCAGGAAATCATTGGTGATGGTTCCTGGGCATTTTCTTTCTTTCTTTCTTTTTTTTTTTTTTTTTTTTTTTTTTTTTTTTTTTTTTTTTTGGTTTTTCGAGACAGGGTTTCTCTGTGTAGCCCTGGCTGTCCTGGAACTCACTCGGTAGACCAGGCTGGCCTCGAACTCAGAAATCTGCCTGCCTCTGCCTCCCAAGTGCTGGGATTAAAGGCGTGTGCCACCACCGCCCGGCTTTTTTTAAACTTTTTTTTTTCCCCCATCAGATTCCGCACAGCCGGCATGGGAAGGGCCGCGCCCACCCTCTACAGGCGGACGCCCAAGCGCTGCGCCACAGCGCGCTCGCTGTTCCTGGGCATTTTCAACTCAGCTGTGCTTGGAGTCACCTGGGAGGCACAATTCTAGGCACTGTCTGTACGTGCACTTCCAGGGAAGTTTAACTGAGAAGACCCACCCTGAATGTGAGCTGGGGCCTGGAATGTATAGAAAGGATAGCGTGGCTCTAGAGCAAAGGTCAGGTGACAAGAGCACTCGCCACACAAGCAGGAGGACCCGAGTTTGGATCTTCAAGATCTATGTAAGTGCCATGTGCGCATGGTTGCCTGTAATTCCAGCCTCAGAAGGCAGAGACCGAGGCTCTCCGGAGCAAGCTGCCTAGCAAGACTAGCTATATCAGCAAGCTCTGGGTGTGATTGAGAGACCCTGCCTCAATGAATAAAATGAGAGAGCATCAAGATAGTTTCCATCATCAACAATAGACTTTCACATGCACGCACATATGTGCACACACTACACACACACACACACACACACACACACACACACACACACACCAATTGGAAAAAGAAATTTAAAGAGGGAAGGCGAATTGAACACCACCATTCATCTGTTTGTGCTTCCTGGCTGCAGGTGCAGTGTGACTGGCTGCCTCATGCTCCTGCCCGCTGTGACTCCCCGCCCAACCCTGCAGCCATGATGGACCGTATCCCCTCAAACTGCGAGCCTAGACAACTCTTCTCTTCCTTAAGTTGTTTCTAGTCACATGTCTGGTCGCAGAAAGTCAGATGAGAACGGACATCTGCCTGATGTGGGGGGTAGCCCATGACAGCGAGGAGAATGGGACAGTTGCAGTGATTTCTGTGGTGACCATAGGGTAGTGATGGGACTTGGGGAGAGGAAGGATTGGGGAGAGGAAGGATTGACAAGGATGTGAGAGGTCACAGCAATAGGAATCTGTGCCAATCCCTTTTGTCACTGTAACAAGAACCTGACCGAACCAGCTTAATGAAAGTAAGATTTATTTCAGCTCATGGACTCAGAGTGTTCACTCCATCTCAGCCAGCTCCATTTCTGGAAAGACCGGTTGAGCATCATGGTGGCCAGAGCACACGATGAGGCTCTCACTTCACAGTGGCCATGAAGTACACAAGACAGAGGAGATGCTGGGAATAAAACACACCCTTCAGAGAATCGTTTCTCCCAGTCAGTTCCCACTTTCTACACTTCCTGCCACTTCAACTTATAAATCAATCAGTGGGTTAATGCACTGATGACATCAGAGCCTCCAAATGTTTCCCAAAAGCCTAGGATGGTCATGGTCATGCATCCCTGGGGTGGAGGCATAAAACTCAGGGTCTTATTCTTGACTGCATAGCAAGTTTGAGGCTAGCCCAGGCTACATGAGACCCCATCTCAAATAAAGCAAAATCAGAGCCCCACCTTTGAATGATGTGTTGAGAACCAAGCCTTTGGCCTATGAACGTTTGGGGTGTATTTCAGTGTCTAACACCCGAGAACAGAGCGGTGACAATGGTAGAAGCAGTGACAAGGATGGATGGTGTGCTGGTTAGTTTGACTGTCACTTGGGATCACCTGAAAGGAGAGACTTGCTGAGGAGTTATCTCAACAGGTTGGCCTGTTGACATGTCTGTAGGGGATGATCTTCACTGAAAATTGACGCGGGAAGAGCCAGCCTTAATGTGGTCCACATCTTCTAGTAGAGGCTCAGAGAGGACAAGGTGGAGACTTTACTGTTTGACCCTTGGCCTTTCTCTGCCAGTGAGCTTATCTATTCCACTGCGTCCACTACTGACTTCTTTCCTTATATTAGAACCAGCTTCTTTTGGCTTACAAAGTAGATTGAAGAGCGTCAGATCTCCAGGAATCCTCTAGGTCTTTGATACCAGGTTGGATCTGCTGAAACCTCCAGTCTCTTGGACTGAGCAACAACACCCGGTTATGCACCTCTGTGGTGTGAGGCAGTCACCAACCATATCGTGTAAGCCAGTCTAGTAAATCCCCTTATAATATGTATTCGATCCATGTTTCTGTCCTAAAGGGGCCTGAGTAATAGAGACAGCAATGGGTAGAAACAGAAACAGATAAACAGCCAGCTACAATGGATGGCCAGCTCACAGGATGAGATTTCCCCATGACACACAGTAACCTGCAGAACATAGGGTGGAGTGGAGGAGGGAAGTATTGAGAATACTCCTGGAGTTTGAGGACACACTGAAAATTGGAAAAAGAAATTTAAACTGAGTAGGTGCTTCCTGACTGTGGATGCTATGTGACCAGACGCCTCACGCTCCTGCTGCCGTGCTTTCACCGCCATGCTGGGCTGTACCTTCACACTGTGAGGCAAGGTGAACCCTTCCTCACTCAAGTTCCTTCTTTTCACCTGCAAGTTGGTACAATCTGCTGCTGTGGGGAAGTGCTGGGTGTGTGGTTATGGAGAGAACAAAAACTGTGCTCTGGTCTTTATGAGGTTGAAGTGTCTGAGACAGCCAAAGGGGTGATGCTGTCAATCTGGGTTTATGGAAGCACAGAAGAAAGGATCTTGAGAATCAGGTGCTAGTACTATGTTGAATTCTCTTTGAGATCTGGGTGGGGTGTGCCTGTGTGCATGTGCATGTGCATGCATGTGGCATGCAGAGGTTGATAATAGGTGTCCTCTCCTCAGTTCGTTCTCTCTCTCTCTCTCTCTCTCTCTCTCTCTCTCTCTCTCTCTCTCTCTCTCTCTCTCTCTCTCTCTTTTGAGGCAGGGTCTCTCATTGAACCTGGAGCTTACCAATTTAGCTGAACTGGCTGGCCAGCAAGCACAGGAACCATTCTGTCTCCACCTCCCTAGTGCTTGCATTGTCAGCATATAGGAATCTGAACTAAAGTGAACTAAGTGGTAAAGCCCCTGCCTAGAATCCCCCAGTGAGGGGCTGGGGGCGTGGCTCAGTGG
>JANHMN010000023.1:18168125-18183999 GCA_030674055.1 Rhabdomys pumilio
GGGGATTCTAGGCAGGGGCTCTACCACTGAGCCATGCCCCCAGCCCCTCACTGGGGGATTCTAGGCAGGGGCTCTACCACTGAGCCATGCCCCCAGCCCCTCACTGGGGGATTCTAGGCAGGTGCTCTACCACTGAGCCAGGATCCCAGCCCCTCACTAGGAGATTCTAGGCAGGGGCTCTACCACTGAGCCACGCCCCCAGCCCCTCGCTGGGGGTTCTAGGCAGGTACTGTACCTATATAAGCTACATCTCCAGCCATTCTTTATCTTTTCTAAGTTACCCAGGCTGGCCTTGAACTCACTCTGTGGCTGAACCAGGCCTTGAACTTTCCTTGCCCCAGCCTCCCAAGTAGCCAGGATACCAGGCTAATGTCTAGACAACCCACACGTGTTGCTGTGAGGGACCAGGATACCTCACACACCCTAGATCTCTTGGCAGCAGGAAACAGACTATTTCCAGCCTTTTCCTGAGCAGGGGAGCCACCTAAGGGAAGCAAGGAAAGATAAGCAGGGTTGAAATAAGGCAGATTCAAACCTAGATGAACTGAAGCTAAGATGGTAGTCCCCACTCCAGCAGGAGCCCTGACAGGATTCACAGTGTAGACTCATGGCTGAGCTCCACCATGTGATGGGTATCTGGAGACCTTGGAGAAGACAATAGATGCTTCATCTGAATAGAAAGTAAGAGGAAACAGACAGGCAAGGGAAAGGATGGCAACCATCACAGGCAGCTACTGAAGGGCTGTAAGTCCCTGAGGTGGGGGGCACAGAGGGCCTGCTCTGTGATTGTGGGCATAATGTGGACAGGAAAAGTGTCCGGAGATAGGAGGACCCCGGTGGGCAGCTGGAGTTCACCTTGCCAGGCATGCAAGGGGAGAGGGGCCAGGCAGGGTGGGGGTTACATTCCAGCAGAGCCTACTGTGTGTGCAAAGGCCCCGAATATTTATACCTTGGTAAGACTTTCGTATAAATAAATTCTCAAATTAAAATTTAAAAAAAAAGATCTTTGGCAAGCCACATGTCTGGACCTCTTGTTTGGAAAACGAGACTATGCTGTATCCAGGAGTCCAGGGCCAGCGGAGACCGTGACCTGACACGTCTCGGGTCTCCCACCCAGCTACTCAGAAAGCACTACACCATGTACCCCCAAAGTACCCCAGTTTGTTCTGTTCCTGACATTCTTGCCAGTCTCCCCTCACAGCTATCTCCCCCCCCCCAAACAAACTTGTTCAGCCCTGAGCCAAGTGACTTGCCCTCCTCTGCACTGTTCTAGGACACTGAGGGGAGACAACAGGGACCCAGGGTCTGTCCAGTGCTTCTGTCCCCTCTGTGCCTGGACTAGACAGAAGCACACCCTAGCTTCTGTTCTACTGTATGGCTTATCTGATTTTTGTGTCTGAAAACCGTCTCACTCTGTAACCCAGATTAGCCTCACTCTCACAATCCTCCAGCCTCAGCTACTGGATGCTGAGATCAAGCAGGTGTGTGTCACTCATACCCAGCCTTGCTGTGTTTATTTTACACTTGGTTGGTGAGCATGCCTGTGTCTGTGTGGTGTATGAAACAAGTGTGCAGGTAGCTGCAGAGGCCGTCGAAAGGCACTAGATTCCTTGGGGTTGTGGTTAGAGGCACTTGAGTGTCTGTGTGATTGAAGGGATGGTAGCATATACAGTCTGTACTGAGAACTGAGGCGACAGCTACTGAGTGACTAACAAGCCATCCTAGATGACGGCTGATCTAATAGATGAGACCGCTGCTAAGTGACTAAGGGAGGGTAGTACATACAAGGTGGAAACACTAGTCAACAAGGATCTGATGACTGAGCCGGCCACTGAGTGACTGACGGGAGGGTAGTGTACGCAGCGCGGATTCAGGGGGCAGAGGAGTTATTCCCACCCTGGAAAGGATGCAGCCCCAAGAGTTTCACCACACCGACTCAGAACAACATACAATTGAAAACACAAACTGGCCGTTTCTGAAATTTTCCATCTTGTATTTTCAGACTGTGGTTGACCACGATTAACCAAAAATGAAACTGGATAGAGGGAAGGGGTAGCGGCATCTACTCAGGCATTTTGCTTGCTTTCCTTCCTGATTTATAGGCAACTTTTCTACAGCATTTGATATGTGTTCTTGTAAAGTGTGGGTCACCATTGATGACCAATTGTGATAAGGTTTCCTTCGGGGACTGGGGAACACATCTTGGAGCCATGTGTTAAATGTGCTAAATGTGTCTAGGACGTAGTCTTTGTTTGTTTGTTTTTGTTTTTGTTTTTGTTTTTGTTTTTCAAGACAGGGTTTCTCTGTGTAGCCCTGGCTGTCCTGGAACTCACTCTGTAGACCAGGCCAGCCTCGAACTCAGAAATCCGCCTGCCTCTGCCTCCCAAGTGCTGGGATTAAAGGCATGCGCCACCACTGCCCGGCTAGGATGTACACTCTTAAATGATTATGGATTTGTTTATGTTACAGCAACTCCAATTCTATTGCTTGGAATCTGTATCACTGTTGGGGGTGGGGAGAGCTGTGATCAGGCGCACAACTGGCGTCATATATATGTGCATGGCAGCACCCCCACAGCAGCACACCAGTTATGCAGAGGTACACGCTGTCCTCCCAGTACTACAGAGGCAAAGGCAGAAGGATCAGGAATTCAAAGTAATCCTCAGTGACTGAGGAATAAGGGGAGGGTAATGTGAGTTAGGGCCAGCCTAGGCTAGGGTAATGTGAGTTAGGGCCAGCCTAGGCTAAATGAGCCTGTGTCAAAACAAAAACAAAACCCAGAGTATTACTATCTCAGGAATAGATCAAAACTTAACATTTGAAATAGTTTCTACTAAATGCATATTGATTTTGCATCCTCAGGGGGAAAGAGACAAAAAAACAACAAAGCAGGGTTGGCAAGATAGCTCAATGGATAAAGACACTTGCTGACAAGGCTGACAACCTGAGTTGGATCCCTGGAACCCACATAGAAAAAAGAGAGAACCAATTCCCAATTCCCTCACACTGACATCTGACATCCATACTGTATGCGTGCGTGCGCACATGCACACGCATACACGCACACACGCACACACGCACACACGCACACACGCACACATACGCACACGCATGCACGCACGCACGCATGCACACATGCACATGCTCGTGCACATGCACGATTAAAACAAAAGGCAATCTAGACAAACTGAAAGCAAAGACCATAGGACTTTGGAGTTGGTACAGTAAAGTGGTAGAGAATGTCTTTGGAACACAAGGGTAGGAAAAGGCTTCAGAAATAAAACTGAGGTCCCACCGGTGCATGGGGTGCAAGTAGCCCTTCCACCAGCCTTATCCACAGGGAGTGGTTTTCCTCCCGGACATAGCTGGGCCCTGCCCACTCGGTGAGTCATGGGCCCTCTGGGTTGGCAGCATGGTCCGCCCTTCCTGTCTGTACCCAGTAGGGGAACAACCTGCCTAAGGGGACCTTATCTCCCTCTCTTCATGGCCAAGAGACATGAGGTCAAGGCTGGGGCTGAAAGGCTGGTGGGAGACCACAAACAGGGGAGGGTCATGGAGAGGCCAGGGGTTGCCAACAAAGCTCCATCCCTCTGAAGTTGTCACCTGCTCTGAAAGCATCTAGTTTTATACCTCACACACGGCAGTGGGTACAGGCTAGAGGGACAGGCTAGAGGGACAGGCTCCCAAGATTCCCCCAGGGCCCTCTTCTCATACTCCTCCAAATGCACTGTGGCAACACATGCAAAAAGCTGGTGCTGGCGACAAACAGAGCCCTCTACACAGGGAAGGAGACACCTCAGACCAGTGGTTCTCAACCTGAGCAGTAAAATGACGGTTATGAAGTAGCAATGAAAATAGTGCTATGACCAGGGGCAGGGGGCTCACCACAGCATGAGGAAACTGGATTAAAGGGTTGCAGCATCAGGAGGCTGAGAAGCACTGTCTAGACCAGGGCCCTGTTGGAAGTGAACTGAGGCTGTTAGAGAGGTGCGGATGGAGGTGCCAGCGTGCACGGAGACACAGATGTGGATGGAGAAACAGGTGCAGATGGAGCTGGTAGTTTGTGTGAGAACGCAGGCGCAGATGGTGATGATGGCTCTGAAGGAGACACGATGTGGAAGGACACACGGGCAAGAAGGGAGCCACAGGTATCAGTGAAGATGTCGGCGCAGCAGAGTGCAGACGGAGCCTCGGTTGCAGAGGAAGGCATGGGTGTGGAAGGATGCACAGGTGTGCATGGAGACACGGTGTGGATGGCAACACAGGTGTGGATAGTGATGCAGGTGTGCACAGACATTCAGGTGTGCGTGGACATGCGGGTGTGCAAGGATATGCAAATATACCTGGACCTGCAGGTGTGCATAAACATTCAAGTGTGCATGAGCATTCGGGTGTGCAAGGACCTGCAGGTATGTAAGGACATGCAGGTGTGCAAAGACATGCAAGTGTGCGAGGACATGCAAGTGTGCGAGGACATGCAAGAGTACCTGGAGATGCAGGTATGGAAGTAGCCTCAGCCTCCGAATCCTAGGAAACCTAAGAATACCCTCCACCATTTCCAAGAAAGGATCAATCTGTAGGGGCAATCAACAAACATGCCCTCTCTAAACTCTGGGTCTGTACCCAGCTCAGGAACACAGATGTGGGCCACACACTGTCCAGGTGTCCCTCCTCTCCTTCCATCTCCCTTGGGACCCAGATCTAGTGACAGCTTTGTGAAGTCACCTGGACCCCGTCTCCCAGCAGTTTACGGATCCCTGCTGCCCCTTCCCCAGGCATCCTGAGGCCTACGCCCGATCCACATGCCTCTCTTAGGATGCCTACAATCATTCCAGGTTGCAAATATGAACACATTACCCTCTCTGGGATCCTTTCCTGGCTCCCACACCCTCTGCAAAAGATGTTCAAAGTCCCCCAGCTAACAGAACCTGATCCACTGCCCCACCACCTCCATTTTCTCTCAACCCTCTTTGCTCGGTCCTCTATTCTACATATTTCTCTCACCAACAGTTTCTGAGTTGTCCTAATAGTGATGCCCCTATCCCCTTTTCAACTAGCAGCCCACCCACTCCCCTCTCCAGAAAGCAGGGACCATAGTGTCTCAGTAATACTGCGGTACCCTTCAGCCTCTGTCATGGACCATGAGACCCTTTGGCGGTTTCCTCTTCCTATTCTGTCTGTCATCCCTTCAGTAAGAGAAGCCACCTCATTCATCTTTATGTCTGTGTCTCACCACTGTAAATGTTTGATGAATGAGTGAGCGAATGTAGCCATTTCATAGAGGGGACATACGAGACCCTAAAGATCTGAGACCGTGTCTCGGGTACTTTATGGAGTACAGAGATGGCCTTCTTAGAAGAGCCAAGAGGGTGTTAACTGGTGTATGGGCAGCCTCAGGGCAGACTTGGGCCCCTATCTACCTCTGGAGTCAGGTGAGGCAGGGAGGGGTGGGCAAGCAGGGAAGTGTCAGGGAGTGGTGTTTGATTTACGATGCAAGTAATGATGGGGCCACTTGGCAAGGTGGGCACGCATGACAAACCCTCAAAGATAAGAGGCCAGAGGTATGTCAAGGATGTAAACACCAGGTACTGGACACCCGACTCCCTGTACCAGCCGGAGACACAAGGCAGCCATGTTGGATGGAAAGAGGCCCCGTGGTTTCCCAAGGCCAGACGCAGCTCTCCACACTTCCCTGCAGCGGGCAGGACCCTTAATTCCTCCCTGCACTCTAACCACTATGCCTCCTCCTGGGTTACCACGTCCTTGTGTGAACTCAGCCCAGCTCTGCTTAGCTCTCCAAGCAAACTGCAAACCGGAGAGCTCACTTCCATCTCCCAAATCTGACCTCACCCTTCTCAGAGCAACACCGGAGCCCTGGGTATGGATTCCATCCTCATTCTCACGGCCAACCATTCCTCCTCCTTCGCAGCTCATCCATGTCTTCTCTGCATGCACCTTACACTTCCAACTACCTCTGCATCCTTTGCAGTTCCTTGTCCCTGAGCTCTTTCTCAGCTGGCAAACTCCTACTCAACCATCAAAACCCTAGGCGAAGCTGGAGGCACGGCTAAGTGGTCCACAGTGCTTGCTGCTCTTCCAGAGGAGCCGAGGTCAGTTCCCAGCACCCACGTCAAGTGCGTCATAACTACCTATAACTCCCGCTCCGTGGATATGATGCCTTATTCTGGCCTCTACATGTGCACACATGTATACACATATGCAAGTGAAAGTAAAATAGAAATTATTTAAAAGACTAAAGGCGGGCGCTGGAGAGATAGCTTGGTAGTTAAGAGCACTTACTGCCCTTGCTGAAGACCAAGGTTGGTGGCTCATGGCCCCTGTAACTCTAGCCCCAGGAGACCTGACTCCTCCTAGACTCCACTGGCTCCTGCATGCACGACTGCACATAAACTCAAGGGTTTGGGAGCTAGGTCCAGTTGCAACCCACTCATATCCTTAGAGCTGAGAGGGGGCCCCCATTACACCTCTGACATCCTCTCTGAGGGCACCCTCCATGGCACGGAGACATTTCTGAGAGATGAGAGAATTAGTAGCTACCCAAGTACCAGGGAGTCAAAGCATATGCCCTGTCCACCCTGGAGACTTCTGGGAAACTCCATTACACCAGAGATGATCCCTGGGCCAGGGTCCCCACTGGATTCAGGAGAAATACAGACAATCCTCACCCAGTTTGTCTGGGTTATGAATTCAAGACCAGCCTAGGCTACATAGCAAGACCTTGTCTCAAAACAAAAAGTAAAGGAGCTGGGAGATGGCTCAGCTGGTAAAGTGAGTGCCTCACAAGCATGAGGACCTGAGTTCGGATCCTTGGCACTCATGTAAAAAGACAGCACTTATGTCTTCCAAGGACTGAGGAGGTAGAGACAGGAGGAACCCCTGGGGCTTGGTGGCCAGTCAAACCAGATGGGTGGGCTCGAGGGTTAATGAGAGACCCTCCCTCAAAAAATAAGGTAGAGAGTCATCAAGAAATGTAGCCAACATTGACCTCTGGCCTATGCGCGCACACACACACACACACACACACACACACACACACACACACACACACGGGAATGAGGAGTTTGGAATATTCCTGTTTTGTGTGTGCCTATAACAAAGGCCAGGGCTCTCAGTGATCCTAAAGTTAGGTTTGGTCCGATTCTGTATTTGTTCATGTGAACGCTCAAAAACAAGACTGGAGGTTTCTAACTTTAAACCCCTCAGAATTGGAAAGCTCTGGGGCCAGACCAAAGGAGGGTTAGGCTGAGACTCAGGATGGCGAATGGCTTGAGGCATCTAAATTTCTGTCTCTCAGACTCACAGATAGCATTGGTGGGTGGGTAGGACCAGAGGGACCCCATCCCTTGCAAACATCCTTCTCCTTGATCTCTGTTCCCAAGACTGCCCAAGCTACTTTCCCAGGCAGGTGGCACTGCACAGGCAAAGCCCCGCTGGACCAAGGACACAGCTGGCAAGGGTAGCTTGTCAGCCCCGGCAGCCACCCAAGTATGTGGCCTGCAGTGGGGATGGCTGTTCCCGCGGCGTTCCCAGAGCACACACCAAGGAAAACATGGAACGTTTCTTGGATGACGTAGCCTGATTCTAAAGTCGTGCATTCCTGCGGAGGGCAGTGAAGTGTGGATGGGAGCTGGCAGGGAAAACCAGGGCTCAGCCGAGCCTGCGCAGTCCTAACTTGTACAGGCCACTTCCGCGCCTGCGCAGTCCTGACTTGTACAGGCCACTGACCCTGGTTCCTGGGCCTTCCCAGTCATGGGAGCTTGTATGGTTGTGCCACGCAGGTCCACAGCATCTGGCCTGTGCACATAGCCAACATCCTGGTCCCCAGTCCCCAGAGGGACAGCTTCCATCACCCTGCGCCCCTGTAACCTTCACCGTAGGTGGGCCGTAGTGAGCAACCTTTCTTTACATTGGATTCAGCATTCCCAAAGCACAGAGACTTTGAGTATGTCCCACCTGTGAACCAGCTACAATGTCCCATCTTATACTGAGGGAGGTCTGCTTGTCACTATCTCTGGACATGGAATCACTTAAGGGAGTCAACCGGCTCGTGCTGTGTGGGTTCAACAGATGTGCCTTAACCTCTAGCCTTCGTGCCTCCTTGCCCTTTGTGCACGGCCATGGGCATGCTAGGCAAGTAAGTCCTTGTGCGACATGTGACATGCGCAAAGAGGCCAGAGGTCAACTTCAAATGTCTTCTTCCAATGTGCTGCACCTTATCTTATTTAAATTACATGTTCTTATTTATCTGTATGTATACATGTAGGGCGGTATGCATGCCATGGTCCCCATGCGAAGATCAGAAGACAGTTTGATGCAGTAATCCTCTCGTTCCTCCAACACAGGCCATTAGTCTTAGTGGCTAGTGTCTTCACCCCCTGGGCCATCTTGCCAGTCCCTCCACCGTACCCTTCACTGAGCACAACGCTCACCAACTGGCTATGCTAACTAGCCAGAGGGTCCTGTCCGCCTGCCTCCACCCTCACTACTCAGGGTTATAAACGCACCCAACTATACCTGGTTGTTTTGTGTGACCTGGGGAATCTGAACTCAGATCCTTGTACCTGTATGGCTGAGCTATCTCTCCAGCCACAAAGCCACTTCTTTTATAACCCTTCTATAATCCAGGCAGTCCTTGAACCTGTGATCCTCCTGCTTCAGCCTCCCAAACAGCTGGAGTGATGGGCCTGTGTCACCAGAACTGTCCCCCCCCACACACCTCCCATTTTCACTTAGGACCTATTGGACAGAGTGTAAGGATACCCATGGGTCTTTAAATACATCTGGGCAGCGAACACATGCCTTTAGAAAAGCAGGGACATAGTGGCAGGTTGGGGAGCCTCCTAGTTCCCACTTGCTACATGTGATTGGCAAGCTTACCGTTCACCTGGCCTAGGGTGGTATCCAAACTGTTTTCTGCAGCTGGGGTATGAGGCTATCAAAGTGGAAGATGCTAATACAAAACTCAGGGCTGGGGGGACCCCACATGGGAGCCCAGAACAGTTACGGTTTAAGAGATTTGGTGTGAGGATTTTGAGGTAAAGTCTCATGTAGCCCAGGCTGGCCTCAAACCCGTGATGTATCTGAGGGTGATCTTAACTCCTGATCCTCCAGCTTCCACCTCCCAGTCCCACTGGGATTACAGGTCTACACCACCACACTTGGTCTAGGGAGTGCTAGAGATGGAACACTGGTTTTTTAGGGTGCTAAAAAGGGCTCTATCAACAGAGTCACTACCCAGTCTGACTACTCAGGTTCTATCCAAGCAGCTCTGAGGTCTAGCTTGTCAGAAGCAGTATTTGGGGAGGTATCAAATTCTAACTGCTATGGGCCTCCCTAATCTCAAGCCCCCTTACCTTTCAGACATATGTGTTTATGTGAGGTATTGTTGTGTTTGCCCTTGGAGACCCAGCCTCCGTGCTTGGCCTTCTAACTCAAGGAGTGTGAGATCCTAAGTCTACTCCCCAGAACATGTGTAATAGCACCCAGACTCCAGACATGAGACGGTGAGGAATCCAGAGTAAGGCAGGCAGGGCCTCTAATCAGGGTCAACCACAGTCCAGGAGAGAGGCTGGGCCATTCCTTGGCTCTCCTGGCCTGCCGGGCCTCCTGCCTGCCCTCCTGCCCAGCCTTACTCATTTGGCCCGTGGTGAGGCCTGGAACCAGTCACATCCGGCCCGGCCGTCTAAACAGGCCTGAGGCCCCGGAGCTTGTTGGGCCCAAGGGGAACCCAAAATAACATCTGAATCAATGTCCCTATAGACACCC
Source organism: Rhabdomys pumilio (assembly GCA_030674055.1). NCBI lineage: Eukaryota > Metazoa > Chordata > Mammalia > Rodentia > Muridae > Rhabdomys > Rhabdomys pumilio. Next base: position 18,177,912 of record JANHMN010000023.1, read on the forward strand.
TCACCCGCCAGGGCCCAAGAGAGAAGCCTAGAGACAGCCCAGAGACCCAGACTGCTGACCAAGCTGGCTCAGGCAGCTGTTAGCTCTGTGGGGCCCCGGCCAATGGCCAATGGCACCCAAGGACAAGAAGATGGTCAAAATGAGGAGATGAAGGCTGGGAGGAAATAGGGAAGAGGGGGTCAGCTCAACTCAGGGGTCTGTGGCCAGTATGGATACACCTAAGAGTACTGGGAGAGCAGGGGGCGAGGGGTTGACCACACAATAAGCAAGTGACTTGAAATGCAGTGAAAATCCTCAGGGCTACCTCACAGGAGATGTAAGCGGGGGACGGTCAGGTTTGCAGGTGGCTCAGCAGGTAAAGGTGCTTGCCACCAAGCCTAAGGATGTGAGTTTGATCTCCTGGGACCCACATGATGGAGAAATGAAATGGACTCTTGATAAGTTATCCTCTGTCCTCAACATATAAGATATAATACACGTGCTTGCGCACACGCACGCGAGCACACACACACACACACACACCCCAACACTGCGAATAAAGGTGGAGACTCTGGGGACGTACAGAGGGGACCATCAGCATAGACCATAGTGAGAGAGAGACTTTTTCAGAGAGCCAGATCTTGAAAGTTTGTTATGACCATGGAAGAAATGAAGAAAACATACAAGAGACGGGTGACAGGGACAAAATACCCTAGAGCTCAGAGAATCATCCCAGAACCAGTCTGAGGACCCACTTCCTTTTAGAAGTTAGATGGAGATAGCCCAAATAGCCCAGTCACCAGAATAACAACCCCCCCACCAACACTGCTCCAACATCTGTATATACCCATTGACTCCCTATGTGCCTAGGGAACTACCAAGGACCCAATTCGTACTGAGTCTTCCACACCTTTCCCCTCATCCCTCCAGGGAAAGCCCAACCTCAGGACAACCTGAGGACAAACAGAGTCTGCCAGGACTGGGGACACACACTAGGCCAGTGACATATCCTGGGGTGGGCTGCATTGACGGTGCTGTTATGGAACCTGGGTCTAGCTTAGGAAGGATCACAAGTGACACAGCCTCACTTCTTTCCCAACACTGGTCCAGGCCATGTCGCGTCGCTACATTCCCCTCACATAAAGTCAGCGGTACCCCAGCTGGAGCAGGACACAGTTAGTTACAGTTACCTGAGTCCCCACCAGCTTGCAGACCTAATCCCCCTAGCTTTCCTGAGAAAGGCTCTGCTGTTCTTGGCTGAGGGCCCCTGCTGAGCCTGGCACAGCCTGGGCTCTGTGCCCACCTGTGAGTGAGAGCTTGGCAGTGGTCCAGCCTGGGAAATGGACATCATGAAGAGCTAGAACGAAGGCCCAGGCAGGCAGCAGGGGCCTAGCTTAGGCTCTGGTCAGTGGCCTTGCGTCATGAGGTTGGACTTACTCCGAAGCCTCCCCCTTGTCTAGTGGAAGTCACAAACACCCCTCCCAGCTTACCTGGCAACGCTCACGGACAGACCCTACACTCCCCACTTTCTGAAACCAATCAAGGCTTCCCAAGAGAGACCAAGCCTGAAAAATTAGAGGAAAGCCTTGGCCCACCCTCCCCTAACAGGCTTCCATTGATTCTCCAACATGTTCTCGGCTTTGAGCCAAGTAAAAAGAGTTCTTCGTTTGGGACCCTTCCCACCGGTCAGGTTTCTTAGAGAGGCCCAGAGCCAGCAAGCTGAGGGGAAGCTGTGGGAAGAGCAGAGACTAACAGTGGCTCCGGAGCTACCCTGGGGCAGGCATACACAGCACACTTTAGTTCCTCGGCGCCTCTTCGTCAGAAGGGGAAACTGAGGCTCGGGAGAGTGGCCTAGGCGAGATCGTGGAGCAGAGAGTGAAGCAGCAGGGCCTGCTAGGGCCAGAAATGGAGAGAGGTGAGGAGCGTGGCTGAGTCGGGAGAGTGCTTAACTGGCGTGCACAATGCCCGATGCCCGCCCTGTGTTCAATACTCCCTCAAACCACATACACTGGGTGTGGTATATCTCTAATCCTGGTTTAGGCAGAAGGATCTGGAATTTAAAGTCATCCCTGGCTAGACAGCAACTGTGAAGCTAACCTAGGCTCCATGAAACCTTGTCAAAAAAAAAAAACAAAAAAAAAAAAAAAAAAAAAAGACGGTCGAGGGTAGAGGCAAAAACACCAACAGGGAAGCAGGGAAGGTGGAATCCAGGGAAAGATCGAGTGACACAGACTGTCTCCGAAGAAGCAGGACAGAACAGCAGGGCACACCAGGGGACATGCTGCTGACTGCTACCTAAAGGGACCCTGAAGACTTTTCACAGGCTGGTTGCAAGCCTGCAAGCCTGCTGCCTCAGTAAGAGCTGGGGTTACAGGCATGTGCCATCACACCCAGCCAGACAGCACAGAACTCAGGGTATATCCAATTAGACTTTAATCAGCACCACATTGTCAATGTTCAGCGCGGGGCCAGGAATACGAGTTAAATGCTCAGTTAACATCTGAAGAATAGTTAGGTGTGATGGTGGCTGCTGGAATCCCAGCATCCCAGAGGCCAAAGCAGGAGGGTAATGTATCCAAGGCTAATTAGTACTGGCTACATAGTGAGGACCTGGTAAGCCCAGGCTGTATAGCAAGATGTTGTCTTGCAGGAGACAGAGAGACAGAGAGACAGAGACAGAGACAGAGACAGAGACAGAGACAGAGACAGAGAGAAAGAGAATGAACTCCAGATTGGGGGGGGGCGCGGGGAGAGACCCTGCCTCAAAAAGATAAGGCAGAAAGTAATAGAAGAGAACACCTGATACTCTCCTCTGGTTTCTGCATGCACGAGAGCACAGGCACACATGCACACATACACACATGCACACTCACATTCATGCACACACACATACATGCACACATGGACATGTTCACAACAAACCTTTATACCACACTCACACACATCCATCCATCCATACCTCCATTCTCTCAAATGCACACACACATATCGCACGCACACAAAACCACACAGCATAGTTGAGTGTCTCTCTGTTCAGAAACAAGTAGCACAAATTTCCTTCCTGAATATTATTAAGTCATTTCCGCTCAGTTCAGGGTGAATCTTGGTGAGGGACAAGATCAAGGTCAATCGAGACACAACTCCCACCCCTTGCTCCCACACAGATGCAGTCTGTCTGATTGACACCTGCAGAGATGGAACCCTCTCGGGATCCTCATCAACACAAAAGAAAGCTACTGCCTGCCAAGCATGTCAGGCGATGGAACCTCTTAAACTTCTGACCCTTAAACAGCCTGAACTTGGGGCTATGCATTTGTAATTCCACTTATTTATTCAGGAGAATCAAGAGTTGATGTTCTGAACAGGCAGTGATGGCAAACACCTTTAACCCCAGCATGCAGGAGGCAGAGGCAGGTAAATCTATAAGTTCAAAGCCAGTCTGGTCTAAAGAGGAAGTTTCAGGGCAGCCAGGGCTACACAGAGAAATCCTGTCTCGAATCCTATCCCTCTCCACCTCGTAAAGAGTTTACATACTAAATAGACCATAGGGTGAATTCAAGACCAAGCCTGGCACTTTAGTAAAACCCTGCCTCAAAATGGAAAGTAAAGACTCCTCCGTGCCAGGCGGTGGTGGCGCACGCCTTTAATCCCAGCACTTGGGAGGCAGAGGCAGGCGGATTTCTGAGTTCGAGGCCAGCCTGGTCTACAGAGTGAGTTCCAGGACAGCCAGGGCTACACAGAGAAACCCTGTCTCAAACCCCCCCCCCCAAAAAAAGACTCCTCCTGAAGTTCTGCCTCCATAGGCGCTCTCTCTCTCTCTCTCTCTCTCTCTCTCTCTCTCTGAAGAAGAAGGAGAAAGAGAAGGAGAAGGAGAAGGGAGAGGAGGAAGAGGGGAAGAAAAATTAAGTAATCTAATTAAATTAAATGTAAAGAGAGCACCAGAGATCTAGGCCAATGGTAGAGAGAGTCCTTTCCTAGAATCTGCCAGTGAGGGTCTGAAGGCTTGGCTTGTAAGTAGAGCGTTTGCCTAGCATTCATGAGGCTCTGGAATCCCCAGTATTGAAAACGGGGAAGGGGAGTTTTCTCTAAATGACAGGAGAGAAACGATTGGAAAGACACTATGAGCAATGGCAGGGTTTAGGATTTAGGGGAATAGGTGGGGAGACTCCTGGGACAGTCACAGTCTGGAGACCCTCGGAGTAGCATGAGCAGATGGAGCTCTCTAACTCCCTGTAGAAGAAGAAGCCAGCATGGAGAAGGAATTGTACACCCTGTCTTGTTTCCTGAATCCTGGCACACATTAGAACCGGCTCTCAGGCTGCAAACCACCGGCTTTTGTTAATCCCAGGGTCTGGAGGAAAGGCTATGGCTGTGGAGAAAGGCTTTGCAGCTAGTGACCCAAAGGGAAGCATACTTTCCAAACCCAAGTTTGGCCCGGGTCGGGTGACATTTTTAACGTTCTGTTGGCGCACACCGTTGTCCTAGATGTGAAAGGTTAAGCTAGTTGGCTTCTGGAATAAAACAGAGAATGTTAGTGTAATCTTTGGGTAGGCAAGGGTTGGTTTGTTTTGCTTTGTTTTGTGACAGGGTCTCATGGAACCCGGGCTGGCCTTAAACTCACTGTGTAGTCAAGGACTTTGAACTAATCCTCCTGCCTCCACCTCCAAGTACTGGCATTATTGGTATGCACAACCATAGTTTATACGGGGCTGGGGATGAAACCCAGAACTTTGTACATGTTGGGCAAGCGCTCTTCCAAAGGGCTACATCCTGAGCCTTTCCCCCCTCTCTGTGTAGCTCATGCAGTGACCCCACCCCCACCCCTGCTTCCATCTCCCAAGTGGGGATGGCAGGTGTGTACTGCTAGGCCTTACCCAAAACATTCTAAAGCAGGACACAAAATGATGCTAACGTTAGAGGGGGGAAATGATCAATTTGATGTCTTTAAACATGAAGGAGATGAGGTAGGATAGTGTCTCGGTCCATAAAGTACTCGGCACAAGGACCTGAATTCAGTCCCCCAGAACTCTCATTAAAAAATAATAATAATAATTACAGGCGGACATTGTAGCAGAGCTTACAATCTTGGTGCTGGAGCTGTGGAAACAAATCCCCTGGGAGTCACTGGCCAGCCAGCCTAGCCTACCTGTCAAGTTCCAGGACAATGAAAGACTCAGTCTCTAAATGCAAAGAGCATGGGCACACATGTCTGTAATTCCAATACTTTGGAAGCTAAGGCAGGAGTAACAGGACTTCAAGGCCATCCTGGGCTGTATAGCAAGGTCCTGTCTCACAAAGACAACTTAACCCGGTGGTGGTGGTGCACACCTTTAGACCTAGCCCTTGGGAGGCAGAGGCAAGTGGGATCTCTATGAGTTCCAGGGAAGCCTGGTCTACAGAGTGAGTTCCAGGTCAGCTAGGGCTATTACACAGAGAAACCCTGTCTCAGAAACCAAGACAAAACCCAAAACCAAAACCAAAACAGAAAACAACAATAATTTCAGAACCTAGGATGGTAGCTCACATCTATAATCCCAGCACTCAAGGATAAGGCTAAATTACTGAAAGTTCAAGGCCAGTTTAATGAAATTTAGGTCTTCCTAAATTATATCCTTCCATTCACCTTTCCTAAACACCCATCCATTCACCCATCCACTCATCCATCCATCTATCCATGCACCCACCCCATTAACTGTCTGGGGCTATGACTAGTGCATAGAGTGTTTGTCCAGCAAGAACAAGAGCCTAGGTTTGATCTCTAGCCCCATACAAACCAAGCATGGTGGTGCACACCTATGACGCCAGCAGTTGAGAGGCAAAGGCTGGAGAATCAGGAGTTCAAGGTCATCCGCAGCTACATAACAAATTCAAGACAAGCCTGACCTACAGAAGGCCTTATATCAGAAGCGGGGAGGGTTGCTGGAGGCTAGAGAGGTAGCTAAGCAGCCTAAAGCACTTGCTGCTCTTCCAGAGGACCTGAGTTTGGTTCTTAATACAACCTCGCTAATTACAGTTCCAGAGAACTAGATGCTCTCTTCTGGCCCTTTCGGGTACCAGGCCCACGTATGGCACACACACACACACACACACACACACACACACACACACA
>JANHMN010000023.1:18196376-18221337 GCA_030674055.1 Rhabdomys pumilio
TGTGTGTGTGTGTGTGTGTGTGTGTGTGTGTGTGTGTGTGTGTGTGTCTGAAGGAAGAGTGTCTGGAAAGGTAGGAAGGTCTACTCTCAAGTCCGTTCTTAGACAGATGGAGGTACAGGGAGGCAACCGTTGTCTGATGGGACCTGCCGAAGTCCAACACCCAGCTGGGCGTGGTGAGCCACACCTGTGATCCCAACATGTAAGTTCAAAGCCAACCAGACCCCATCTCAAGAACAACTAAGAGGGTTGAGGATGTCTCCGTTGATGGAGTGCACGCTGAACATTCTTGAAGCTCTGAGTTAACTAGGTGGGCGTGGTGACGCATACCTGCGTGGTGACGCATACCTGTGTGGTGGTCATATAAGCATCAGGAATTCAAGGCATCGTTGGCTACCTAGTGAGTTTGAGGCCATTTGGGCTCTATCAGGTTGTCTCAAAAAAAAAAAAAATCGTAAAGACGTCTGTTGCCCAAGTGTGGGACGGCACTGTGTCTGTGAGCGTGTGTGATGCCTGTATGAGGGTTTGCTGAGGTAGAGTACAGGACAGGACAGGGCATGAGCTGGGGAAACTGCCCATCTCCTGGTAAACAAGGTATGCTTGGTATCAGAGGCTACACTGGGCCTCAAGGTATCATTTTGGTCATCTGATCTGTGTCCTGACCAGGCACCTTGGGTTATAGGGGAGGAAGGAGACAGCTCCCAGATGGAAGGTGCATCCGGCTGTGGGGAAAGATGTGTGAGCCTGTGAACCATCTTCTGGGGTCTGGTTTCCGTAGGAGACCTCGTTGTCGTGGGAACCTGAACTTGAACACGGGACAGGAGGCTGCAGGGCGGGGCCAGACAGGGCTGTGGTCAGAGGCTGGACAGGAACAGCATCTGCTCCGTGAGACTTACTTGTTGGGGCTAGGAGCCCACTGCAGAACAAGAGTTCCTGGGCTGGGACGAGACTGAGGCTTTTGGGTACCAACAGGAGGACCCTGCAGCCAGCAGTTAAGAGCAGTGTCTCTGGGTCACCTGACCCTCCTGCCCCAGATGTGGTCTCCTAACATCTGCCCACCCTCCTCCCTGGGCGGTTATACTAGTTCATTATAAAGAACTAGTATTGTTTATCTTTACAAACTGGGACGCTGAAGCCAGGCATGAAAACCCACACCTGATGCAGGATGCTATCAAGTTGGTGGGCAGCCTGAGCTATAGATCCCAATCATGTGTCAATACCATCTACAAGAAGGCTAAAGACGTGGCTCAGCTAGTGGACTTCTCGTCTAGGGAGCTCGGGGCTCTGTATTCCATCCCCAGCACTATATAAACCAGAGGTGGTAGCTCACACCTGCAGTTCCAGCTCTCAGGAGGTGGAAGCAAAAGAGTCAGGAGTTCAAGGTCATACTTAGCTGTATAAGGAGTTCAAGGCTAGCCTGGGCTACATGAGCTCCTTTCTTGAAAAGTACAAAAAGAGAGCCTGAGATAGTCTAAGGCCATTCCTGGAAGTTAATATCAGCTAGCTTTCTGTCCTGGGTCAGAAAAAAAAAATGGAGTCTCGGAGGTGCCAGGGAATATTGGGGAGAGACAGGCTTGGGGCGGAGTCTTCCTTTAAGGGCAGAACAACCCCTCCCCTTGTAGCCTGGGTGATATCACTCAATACTCAGCTGTCATCATTCCCTGTGACAAGAAATCTCAATTCTGTCCCAGGTGGCCAGAGTCACAGGGTTCAAGTAAGAGACATGTGAATTGATGTCTTTCAAGAACTGTTCAGAGTCTGCTGAAGTGCAAAGAGGTCAGAGTCCTGGGAGGAGTTGGCCACTCGTCACATACACCTAGTTCCCCACCTGTCTGGTCCTGGGGGAACCTAGTCTCCCCAACGAGGAACATGCCGTGGGGTTCTTGTCACTGATGGGGGTAGTAATAGCATTTCCTTTGAACACTGGCTTGCCTCAGCCTGTGTTAAAAGGGTTGTGTGAGCCAGGTATGGTGGCTCAGAAACTATGCTTCAGAGTAAGTTCTGAGGCAGCCTCTGCTACATAATGAGACTCTATGTTGCCCCTCCTGCCACCACCAACCCCCCCAAAAAATAATAAAGTAAAAGGTCACCAGAAAAATAAAACAGGAGTTTAAGGTCATCTATGTAGTGCATTGTAGGCTAGCCTGTGCTACATGAAACACCTTCTCCGAAAAGGTACCCGTTGAGAAAGGGGTACATTAGACACAAAACTAAATTCAATGCTCTCCCTGACACCAGAAAGGTTTTCAATATCCCTCCCCTCATTTATTCCCTGAAGGTTTATCCCAGGAGAGTTCAACCCTGATGGGCATGGCAGTCACCCAGGTCAATGCTGTGACCCATGGGTTCTTCCTTTATTTGATCTATGGGGGATCTTGATTGAGGGAGTTAGGTTTTAACAGCTCCCCAGGTGCCTCTGATGCAGAGCCAAAGATTTCATCCCTTGATCCAGCTCTGTGTGTCTTGTTGGAATAAGGGACAGTCTGCCCACCCATGGGAGCACGGGCGGCTTTTGAAAAGCGCCTGGCAGACTGCACTGTGCATGCAACAAACAGCTTGGTGAGGTTTTATCTGCTCAATCCAGGCTGCCCCACTGGTCTCTGGCTTGGCAGAGACCCCTGCCAGGGCCCATTGGCCCTGCTCCCTGTAGTCTTTGAACCTCCTGGCAGCAAATCCAAGGTCAAATGTAGATACCAGGCTAAGGCACTTCATCTGGCTGACTCTAGGTTTCCCTGGCTGAAAAAAAGGAAGAAACATTCCTACTTTTTAGGGCCCAGCCCCTAAGAATCAGCGGGGTTTGAGGGCAAGGGAAACAGTAGCCACTTGATAGCTGCTGCTGAGATGATAGTATAATAGTATAATATAAAAATATATCTGTTGAGATGGCCATGGGCCAGGGAAATTGTAAAGTGACATATTCTCTTACAGTCTGCTTAGGGGCTAATCGTCCTTGTAATTAGTTCCTATCTTTGATTTTTCTAAGGTTTTGTTTTTTTTTATTATTGTTTATTTGTGGTGCTGGAGAGCGAACCCACAGCCTTGGTGTATGCTAGGCATGTCTTTGACCTCTGAGCTGTATGTCCAACCCCGAAGGCAGATTTTTCTTTCTTTTTCTTTCTTTTGGTATTTTGTTTGTGTGTTTGTTTTGTTTTGTTGAGATGGGGTTTCATATACCTCTAGTTCGTCTCGAACTCACTATGTGGCTGAGAGAGACCTTGACTTCCTCATCCTTCCACTTCCTGAATGCTGGGACTACAGCTGTGAGTCACTGAACCTGGCTCTAATTTTTGAAGGTTAAAACATTTGCTTGTTTTAGGGTCTCAAATATATAGCTCTGGCTGGTCTAGAACATGGTATGTAGGACATATTGGCCTCTCAGACTTGCAGCAATCCTCCTGCCTCTTCCTCCCGAGTGCTGGAATTATCAGTGCTCGTCACCATTTCTGATCTCCCCAGCCCAGTTTCTAAGGCTTGATTCCCCCTGTCAGAGGCAAATGATATATAAACAGGTGACAGAAGAGGAAAGGTCTCAGGGAGGATACCCCAGAGAATCTGAGCATATATGAGGTCCCCCTTGAGAGAAAAGTTAAGTCCAACTGGACATGGGGATGCAGGCCTGTAATTAGCAGGACAAATCCAGCCTGAGCTACATAGAGAGAGTTCAAGGGGCTAGCCTGAGCTACAAAGAAAGACCTTGTGTTGGAAGGGAAAAAGAGAATAGGAGAGTTAGGAGAGAGACAGGAGAGTTAGGAGAGGGAAAGGGCGGAGAGTTAGGGAAGAGGAGGGAAAAGGAGGGGGAAGGGAATGGGAGGGGAAAGGGAGAGAAGGCATAACAGAGAAAACAATCCGAGAGACTGAGAAGTAGGCTGCCATCCAGGAGGAAGCCCTGAGGAGACCACACAGACAAAATGAGGGCTGATGAGTCTCCCATCCGAGAGAGCTTACAGGCAGGGAACTAAGGGATGTTTTCAAGGGTTCTAGCCCCAGCCAGAGGACTGTTCTGATCCCTACAAGTCTAAGGTCATGATCCTCACATGTGAGAGACAAGATCCGCCCCAGGCTAGCCAGAGGAATGAGCCAGACCCACATAAAACAAGACACAAGTGTGTTCCGAGCCAGCTGCTTGTGGCCGACTGAACACTGAAGGCAGGAGGAGCCGTGGCGGGCTGGGAGAAGGCAGGATGAAAGCTTCAAGCACAGCCTTGGAGAAAGGAAGGACTTGGAGGGAGGTGAGGGTGTTCTCGTAGGAGACCCTGCTGGCACCAAGAGAGAGGGTGGGAAGGAGGACCCTGGGAAGGGGGCTTCCATGAGCAGTGTATGGTTTTGAGACAAGGGGCTTGCTATGTTGCACAGGGTAGCCTCAAACCTCCCTGTGTAGCCTTGAGCTCCCTATATGTAGCCAGGGCTGGCCTTGAACTGCCTATGAAGTGCAGCACGACCTCAAACAATCCCCCTGTCTCCACCTCTGAGTACTGGGATTACAGGTATATCTCATCATGTCCCACCCACAGAGTGTGCTATTCTTTCTACATCTGTTGTGTATATACCATCGTGAGGGCGGTGGTCAGAGGACAGCTATGGGGAGTCAGTAGCGAGTCAGCTCTTCCGCCCCACCATGTGGGTTCTGGGAATTGAACTCAAGTCATCAGGCTTGGTGGCCAAGATAACGGCAGCAACCCAGCCTTGTCCGTGTTCTCAGTGAAAACCAGGAATCAAAAACTCAAGCCAGGTGTGGTGGCACACCTCTGCCGGACCAGCACCTTAGTAGCTGAGGCTGGAGAATCTTGTGTTCAAAACAAGTTTGGGCTACACGGTCAGATTCTGTTTCAAAACAGCATTCCAGCTGTCTGTGGAGTCCTGGCTTCCGGGTGGAGGTGGACCGATGTTACTAGGCTATGAAGCATGGCCATGGATGGACAGCAGAGTGAGGAGCTGGACAGAGGAAAGTGACAGCTTCCTCAGGAAGTAGTCTTAGTTAGAGGTGGGCTATCCAAGAGCAGGACTCCAAGAGAGAGGATGTGGGGTTCAGCCAGCCCACCCCCAGGGGGCTTGAGAGGGACACAATCCCTTTGCCGCCCTCACTCATCATTTATTATGTACCTACTGTATACATGGCCCTAGCCAAGTACTGAGAGAAAACAAGAGCCAAGTCACCAGTACTTACTCTTAACAACTACTCTCTGTGCTGGGTATGACTGGATCTGTCCTTTTCTGTTCCCATGCTTGTAACCCATAAGAGGCAGCGAACATCACACCTACATTGTGTGGGGGTGGGGTGGGGGGAGAGGGGCTTGGCTGGGTGTGTGGCTCAGTTGGCAGGGTGTATGCCTAGCAGGCACAAAGCCCTGGGTTTTATTTCCAGCACCAGAATAAACCTGGTGTGGTGGCAGAGGCCTGTGATCCCGGCAATGAGGAGACTGAGTTACTCGCCTGAGAGCAGACAGCTAGTGAGGAGAAAGGAGAGAAGCCAGAGGGCTCTGTTCTAAGTCCCCTCACTCTTCCAAACCACCATGTTGTTTCCAGCAGGCAACTTTTGAGCTGGAGGACAGAGAGAACAGGAAAGGATGTGGAGAAACATCAGAAGGGAGGTTACATGATTCTCTCTGTAAGCATGAAGCTCAGAGCTGGAGGCCAGAGCCAGGGAGAGCATCAAAGGCTTGGGGGCCATGTGTGTTTGGCAGCTCAGGATAACACTAGAAGGCTTATTTCCTGCAGGCTCACCCCTCCCCGAGTCCCCCAAGCTCTGAACAGATTGCTCAGACCATCCGGGCCTGACACGAAGTCTCTAGAGGGTCAGGAGAGGAGGGGGGCACAGACCCCAGGAGGTAGTGGCGCCAGGACTTTAGCCCAATCTGCCTATGGTGGCCAGACATTCCCAACTCTGCTGGGCTGACAAGGCCCAGAGACCAGGCAGGCCCAGCTGTGTATTGTCACTGAGTCTCTGAGGCCAGACTCACAGATATCTGGCTGAGAGGTTTCCTTGGACCCACTACCAAGCTACATAACTGCCTGGCACCCACCTTGTGTCCCCCCACCCTGTGACTCTTGGGCTTCCTCAGCAAAGCAGAGCTGGGCCATGATGACAAGATGACTTGCCAAGGTTAGGGGTCATGATTCAATATAGGAGTCTCTATTTGTTGTCATGACAACAGCTCGGGGGTCAGCATCTATAATATTCTCCAATGAGAGCTTTGGCAGATCCCTGGGGACTGAACTAGTGACCTTGGCTTAGAGTTAACTGTTCCTCAGGAAACTATTTGATTTGCTCATTCATGGTGTTCCCACCCTTCCAGTCTCTGGCCCCTCCCCAAACAGCCCTGGGTCAGATGACCAGAACCCCACCCAAAGAAAGCTGCCCGGGTGCCTAGGACACAAGCCTCCTCACACTATCCTATCAGAGTGGGAATGGCTGACGCCAGGCAGAAGCCACATCTCCTAACTGGTGTCACCACCCAGCTTGCCCTCTTAGAACTGGCTCGAGCCCTGCTGCCCAGCTCTGAGAGAAGTCAGTGGGCAGAACAGGTAAGTAGAGTCCCTTGCCCAGAGACCAGCTACAGGCAGGAGCCCCTCTCTGCAACAGTGTTAAGCCTCCTACCCAGGAGAAGTAGCCTGGGCTCATTCCAGGCTTCCTATTTATTCAGCTGTGTGGCCCAAGCCACTTCCCTTAACCTCTCTGGGCCTGATTTCAAGTGTGCTGGAACTACATTCAGAATTTCTGCCCTTCTGACTTCATTGAGACACTGTGAGAAGAATGAGAAAATGCAAAGCTAGGTGTGGTGGTTTTGCCCAGGATCCTAGCTACTCTGGAGTGTGGTGTGTGCAGTGGGGAGTGGGGAGTGTTTACAAGGTCAAGACCAGTCTGAACTATGCGTTCTGAGAACTTGTCTCAGTAAACCAAAAACTGGGACCTGATTCAGTGGTAGAATGTCTTTCCAGAATCCCCCAGTGAGGGGCTGGGGGGCGTGGCTCAGTAGTAGAGCCCCTGCCTAGAATCCCCCAGGGAGGGGCTGGGGGTGTGGCTCAGTGGTAGGGCCCCTGCCTAGAATCCCCCAGTGAGGGGCTGGGGGCGTGGCTCAGTGGTAGAGCCCCTGCCTAGAATCCCCCAGGGAGGGGCTGGGGGCGTGGCTCAGTGGTAGAGCACCTGCCTAAAATCCCCCAGATAGGGACTGGGGGCGTGGCTCAGTGGTAGATTGCTAAGCACACAAACACAAAAGGAACAAAAAAATGTCAATGGTAGTTGTTTTGCCACAGACATTAATCTATAGACAAGCAATACCATAATCGTTATCAATAAAAGCATGTTTGGTAAGCTTGACTAACCAAAGAATCTACTTCCTTTCTTTTAGGGGTTCCTGGAGCTGTGCCTGGTGGAGTTCCTGGTGGAGTTCCCGGTGGAGTCTATTACCCAGGTAATGTACATACGTTTTCCACGCACCTATGTGTGACAGATGGAGAGAGACTGTTCGTGAGAGATAGAATATTTTTAAACATTTTTATTACATTTATTTTTAGGGCTTGCATGTGGAGGTCAGGGGACAACGTTTTTGTTTGGTTTCTTCTTTCTTTTTAATCTGTTTGGTTTGCTGAGATAGGCTCACTATGTATCTATCCCCGGCTGGCCAGGAACTCACAGAGATCCAACTGCCTCTGCCTCCACAGTGCTGGAATTAAAAGCATGTACCACCATGCCCAGCTCTAGAGGACAAGCTTTGGGAATCAGATCTTTCCTATCCTCTTGTGGGTCCCAGGAATGGAATTCAAACTGTTAGTCTTGGCAGCAAGTGCCTTTGCCCACTGAGCTATGTTATGGGCCAGAGATGTTATAACATTTAAATTTCTGCCACCAAGGACCTGCAAATTAGGCCCACTCTCTGAAGCAGTTAACTAGGCTGGGAATGTGGCTCAATTACTAAAGTGTTTGCCTAGCATGTGTGAAACCCTGGGTCTCATCCCCAGCTCTGAATAAACCAGGTGTGGTGGTACATGTTTGCAATCCTAGCATGTAGGAGGTATAGGCAAAGAGGACAGATATTCAAGGTCCATCCTTGGCTATAGAGAGAGCTTGGGCCAGCCTGGGCTGTGTGAGACCCTGCCTCAAAAAAAAAAAATGATACAACTATCAGAGCTCGGTGTAAAGGCAAACAGAAAGTCAAGAGTTCAAAGCCAGCTTGAGCTGCATAGCAAGACCCAGTCTCCATCCTAAAAAGAGCTGCTGATGGAACAGATCTTACAAACATAAATATTGTACAAGATGGAGCATAATCTCCCCTGTCAGGAGCCTGGCGCCTTCACACATTCCTGTCACCGGAAGGTTCACAGTCCTCAGAGCATTAATCCCACTCCTGGCAACCCACTGGAGGCAAATAACTAAAAGAAATGGAGCAGCTAAGCTGCAGATGTGGCTCAGCTGGAGGAGTGCTTGCATAGCGTGTGTGAAGCCCTGACTTCCATCCCCAGCATCGCATAAACAGGGCGCTGTGGTGAATGCCTATCACACTGAGCGAGCTAGCCCACAAGACTAGCCACATCAGCGAGCCCTGGGTTTGATTGAGACATCCTGCCTCAACGAATAAGGTGGAAGAGGGATGGGGGATGATTCTAGACATCAGCTTTGGGCCTCCACATGCACGTGTGTATGTGTATGTGTGTGTGTGCGTGCACACACACGCATGCACTTATATACACATGCATAACAGACACATACTTGAAAAATGGGAAGAAAATAACTAATGTGAAGTCTGAAGACTCTCAAACTCCATCCTAGGGCAAACGACACAAGGCTATTGAGCCAGTGGGGCAGAAACGGAGGCTTGAGGGTCACAGAGGTTGACTTGCCTAAAGTCAACTAGAGTTTGGTGGTGGGAAGAGAGGTGTGGCTTATATACAGGCTTGTGTGGAAGGATGCTGATCTTTGGTTGGTCTCTCTCCCTCCCTCCCTCCCTCTGTTCCTCTCATCACACACAACAGGGGCTGGTATCGGAGGCCTGGGAGGAGGAGGTAAGCTCAGAAACCTTAGTTTCCTCAGTGGAAGGATCTGGTTATCATCATGACCCCCCCACCCCCAAACAAACATTAGATGTGGTGAGATCTCAGCCACCAAAGGGTCCTTGTTATACAGGTTTCTCCCCTGGGAAAGACACCAAATTTTAAGAGACCCTGATGGCCTCTTTAGGACCTTCTATTCATTCTTGTTGTTTTTCCTCATGACCCATTCCCACTTTTATATTTCTTTGATTTCCTCCTCAACATTCCTGTCGGGTGAAATTAACTCCTTTTGGAGGGGGAAAAAATCCTTGAGATATTGGTGTATACCTATAACCTAGCACTTAGAAAGTAGAAGCTGGTTATCTTTGACTACATAGTAAGTTCAAGACCAGCCTGAGCGACATTAGACAGTCTTAGAATAAAACAGAGAAGCTGCCACTCAACTGAAAATCCAGGGGGAGAGCTGGGCTCCCAGAGGCTCCATGTCTAAGCAAGAAGACTTCCTGGATATATGTAGCACTTAAGGAAGAGACCTATGTGCAACCCTTACCTTCTATTGGGGAGAAGGGGCAGGGTTAAGGGATGGATAAAGACTAAGAGATGGAAGGGACCTATGATACCAATACTTGGGAGGTGAAAGCAAGAAGTTTAGGAGTTCAAAGTCACTTTTACCAATATTGTGAATTTGAGGCCAGCCTGGGCTATGATGAGACCCTGTCTGATACCAAAACAAAGAAGGGGGCGGTGGGAAGAAAGATGAGACACCTCCACCCTGCCCTTCATCAACCTTTCCCTCTGCAGCTCTGGGACCAGGAGGAAAACCACCTAAGCCAGGTAAGAGCCCTCAAGGGAAGGTCCCTGAGATGGGGAGGGTGGGATTCCCAGAGCCATGTCTGGCAAGGGAACCAAAAGAAGGGAATTAAAGGCAGCAAAAGCCCCCAGGTATCAACAGGCTAGAGCTGGGCTCCAAGTTATCCAACAGCAGGAAACTGGAGGTAATTCAATGGCCTGCATCATGCATGGGTCCACTGTGCCAGCTTCCTGCTCATTGCCCACTGTTCATGACCAGGAACACTCCTGATGCTTCAGGCAAAGCAAAACCTGAGGTCTCCATGGCTTCTTAAAGCAGCAGTTAGAATGGAAGACCCCCAGATGGTATACCTAGACATTTGACTTCTGACTCAGTCAAGCTCACTTGACTCTAAGATGAACCTAACTGTGGCCCCAGTAGATCTCCCTGCCTGTTCCCAGCCTCCTTCCAGCTGGGTCCAGACCATGGAGTTTTCTAGTTTAAAAAAAAAAAAAAGAAAAAGAAGAAGATTATAGTTCTGTCTTATCAATAGTACTGGGATCTGCCAGCAGCAGACTCTCTCAGCTTTGAAGTGGTGGCAAAGGGGGTCTCTCAAGGAAACACTTGGTTAAGAAGCAGGTGGAGGCCGTGGTCTGGTGGTGCACACCTGTAACTTTAGCCACTGAAAGGCTGAGACAGAAGGGTTCTGAGTTAGAAAGGTCAGCCTCAGATGTCCCTCTCACAGAATAAAAAGTAGAAAAAATACTGAGGGTGCAGCTCCATGGTAGAACTCCCACCTAGAATCCCCCAGTCCTCGCTGGGGGGCGTGGCTCAGTGGTAGAGCCTCTGCCTAGAATCCCCCAGGGAGGGGCTTGGGGCGTGGCTCAGTGGTAGAGCCCCTGCCTAGAATCCCCCAGGGAGGGGCTGGGGGCGTGGCTCAGTGGTAGAGCCCCTATCTAGAACCCCCCAGTGAGGGGCTGGGGGCGTGGCTCAGTGGTAGAGCCCCTGCCTAGAATCCCCCAGTGAGGGGTTGGAGTATAATAGCTCAGTAGCAGAGCATTTGTGTAGCATGTTAGAAACCCTGCGTGTACATACACACACACACAAAACTTCATCATAGTTCTATTGATGCCCCTCCCCCATGTGTGATGCTCTCTATGTGGCACATGCATCCCCACCCAGTGCTTGCCACCCTGGCTTCAAAGTCACATGCTCCTGGACAGTTTAGATGTCCAACTGCTCTTACAAAATCCTGATGACAGATGATCCAACTACTGATGAATGTGTGAGGAGCAGATTCCCCTTCACTGAAGCCTACGGATTTGTGAAACTTCAGGACCAGGGCCAGCGAGGGAGGAAGAGGACAGGGCATCTGGGCAAGCCAGGTCCTAGGAGCTGGGAGTTTTGTAAAGCCTGGGGATCTCAGGGCTTTTAATTTTCCTCGTAGTGCCAAGGATGGAGCTGAGAGTCTGCTCTATGCTAGACAAGCACTCTGTCACTGAACTACACCATTGTACATTGATTTATTGGCTTTTGTATATGTATTTATTACGGGTCTGGTATGCACACATCACTGTGCCTGCAGAGGTCAGAGGACAACTTTTGAGCATTGATTCTCTTCTTCCATCATGTGGGTCCCAACAGTCGAACTCATGTTGCCGGGCTTAGTGGCAAGTGCCTTCACCCACTGAGCCATCTTATTTTGTATTTTGATTTTGGGTTTCACTAAACTTGTTCAGGCTGCCCTTGAACTACATAGCCCGGACAAAGCTTGAAATTTAGATCCTCCTGCCTCAGCTTCTTGAGTAGCTAAAATGATGGGTATGTACTACTGGGTACAGTTCCTAAGGTTATCTTTTAGCTTCAGGATAGACTGAAGGATGTGACAGGCTTGGCTGGGCCACCATGAATAACTCAACGAAAGTCCCCACATCCTGGCTAGAGGGACATCCGGGCCTGCCCAGGCAGGATGGGATGGGGTGCAGGCATTATACAGATCATGTCTGGGAACAATTAATCCCCAGGGAGAGTGGGTGGGTGGCTTGGCAGCTATTCCTCCATGTGGGTGCTGTAGGCTGGCCCCTCCCTGCCTGAGCTCTCAGTGGGGGACCAAGCAGCTGGGAGCCAGCACTGCCCACACCCAGAACACCAGCTGGAGGCCAGCAGGCTGGCCAGCCACTGCAAACAAGGGATATGGACAAGGACAGGAAGGAGCCAGGGTGAGCATCTATCTATGGGATACCCTGGCAGGTTGCACACAGTAGGTGCTACCTGCTCACAAGTGCAGTGGCTGCAAGAAGGGAGGGTTCGTGGAAGCTGTAAAATGAATGGGTATATTAGCCGAGCACAGTGGCACAAACCTGTCACCCTAGCATTCAAGAGGCTGAGGCCAGGGGATACGTTCAAGCTTTAACCTGGGCTACAGAGTGAATCTTGTAGAAACTGAGGCAGGAAAATCACCAGTTCAAGGCCAGCCTGAATTACACAGTGAGATCCTAAGTCATGGGGTAAACCAGACCCGTTACACATACCTCTAACCCTAGCACTTGGGAGGCAGAGACAAGCTGATGGTTATCAGTTCAAGGCCAGCCTGGTCTGCGTAGCAAGTTACGGGCCAGCCAGAGCTACATAATTAGACCTTTTCTCAGAATTGAAAAAAAGAAGAAATAAGATTAAAAGTCTGGATTTGTGGCTTGGTTGGTAGAGCACATTCCTAGCATGTACAAGGTTCATCCGGGATTCCATCCCCAGTACCACATAAGGCGTGGAGCCATGTGCCTGTAATCTTAGCAATCATGAGAGAAAGACCAGAGGACCAGGAGTTGAAGGTCATACCCGGCTGCACACTGAGTTTAAAGCCAGTGAGAGCTACATGAATCCCGGTCCCAAAAAGACACAGGTGGCAAGAGAGGTGGCTCAGCAATTAAGAACACTTATCTTACAGAGGACCAGGGTCCCATTCCCAGCATGTACAGGATGGCTCACTTGTGACTCCAACTCCAGGGAATTAGACTCTTCTTACTGGCCACTACCAACACCAGACACACACATGATATACATACATACATGCAGGCAAGACACTCCTACATGTGAAAATATAACTCCTTTAAATATTTTCATTTAAGGGACTAGAGAAATGGCTCAGTGGTTAAGAGCACATACTGCTCTTACAAATGACCCAAGTTCAGTTCCCAGCACCCACATCAGGCAGCTGAGCATGGTCAGGAACTCAGCTGCAGGGGTTCTGACATCTCTGGCCTCCATAGGTGCCTATACTTGTGTGTGCACACATGTGCGTACGCACGCACGCACGCACACACGTACACACACACACATAAATATACGTAATTTTTAAAAGTAGAAGTAGCCAGGCATGTGACACATGCTTTAATCTCAGCACTTGGGAGGCAAAGGCAGGTGGATATCTGAGTTCAAGGCCAGCCTGGTCTACAGAGCAAGTTGCAGGACAGCCAGGGCTACACAGAGAAACCCTGCCTCAAAAAGTGAAAGAAAGAGAGAAAGAGAGAGAGAGAGAGAGAGAATACATTTTAAGTATTATCATGTTTAAAAGAATAATAAAGAAGGGGAAACTGAGGCACGCAGAAAGGAAGGTGACTCCCTCATCTATACAGACTAAGGCAAGGAGCAACAGAACCTGACTCTAGAACTTTCTGACTCTAAAAAAAAGCAGATAGACTAGTAAGGCCCTGGGCTCCCAGCTGGGATACAACCCTTAACCCCTTCTCCCTCCTCCAGGTGCTGGACTTCTGGGACCGTTTGGAGCAGGTGAGTATAAGAGAGTTGATAAGGAACAAGCAACAGCAGAGACCAGGCTGGCCCTCAAACTCCACCCCCTTCTTTCTTTTACTTCCTGTTCAGCCTGGTTCTCTCAGCCTCTCCATTGGACAGGAATGATCTGAGCATGTCCCCTGTCCTCTATAAGCACAGGAAACAGAACAGCCTCCTCCCTCAGGAACAGCCTCTTCCCTCAGTCTTGTATACATAAGTATTCCGGTACTGGGGATGGAACCCAACACTCTGGCGCCCGTGTGGCAATCGCTGCATCTCCTGAGCTACATGTTCAGCCTCACACAGTGAGAGGACAAGTCAGGAAGGTTGGTCAGAAGAAAGATGATATCCAGGGAGAGCCAGGGAGACTCCTCCTCGGGGCTCAGCAGACCCTATGCTTGGAGGATCCCTGAGAGGACTTTGCCCTACAACTCTAGACCCCCACAGCCAGAGCTGGTACTGGCAAGAGATTTTTTTTCCCATAATTGGAAACAAACCTGCCAAGGCAAACCTCCAAAACTCCAACCTAAGCGGGCCCATCGGTCAAGGCCAAGGACATGGAATGTCTCCTGGGGGAGGAGAAAGAATGATCAGCCCCAGATGTGGAAAGGAGAGAGCCAGAGGGACCCATTTGGCTCCTCATGGGTCTTAACAAGGAGGATTCCCGACAGAAGGGTGACTAGATGTTGTACAGGAAGGATGCCCAGTGTGGAGGAGGTGGCACAGTTTATAGATCCCTTACCTAGCACGTATGAAGCCCTTAGCTCCAACCCTAGTGCCTTGTAAACTGGACCTTCTGGGAACTGCCTGGAAAATGCATCGTTTGGGAGGTAGAGGCAAGAGGATCAGAAGTTCAAGGTCACCTTCAGATAAACATCGGGTTTGAGGCAAGCCTGGGCTACATGAGACCCTGTCTCATAAAAACAAAAAGCAGGGGCAGGGATGGGCATGTACAAATCCAGGTGGAAAGGAGGGGGGTCTGTATCAGGGCATACATCAAGGGATCAGAGAAGATGCCTGGGCTGACAGACATAAGAACTTGCCTCTTCTGGGCTCCAGTGGGAGCAAGGCTAGCCTGGGAGGAATGAGGTTTTGCCTGCAGATAACTTTTGCCATTATAGAAAGCCAGCTGGGTCCTGGCAGCTGCCAGGCCTCCGGGGGTGACACACAGGCTAATCATACTTGTTAGAGACAACTATGTCCGCTCCACATATAGTATTTGATCACTGGCTGATGGCTGCAGATTTGTCGGGGTCATATGCCCTCTACCGCAGTACCAAAGACACAGGGGGCAAACTAGATACCCACTTCATGGTGATACCTTTCTCACAAGGAGCCCAGGTCTGAAACCCACACACCTATTTCTCTCTTCATCTCTCTCTTTCACAGGTCCTGGAGGACTTGCAGGTGCTGGACCTGGTGCAGGTTAGTGTGAACCCCTGAGCACGATGCCAGCTCCTTACCCCAGCCTAGGGCATCTGCCTGGGATAAACAGCAGGCAGGGCCCAGCGTTTGAGCCAAGTGTTGGTGACAACATGAATGAAGGATGACACCAATGTCAGCTGCTCCTAAGAAGCTTTTCAGGAGACAGTTGTAAAATAGAGATGAGGTCAGATAGAGGCATCTCCCAAGGGTGCCCAGGGGTAGACCTGCCCACCAGTAAAAAAGCACATGTGCCACCTGGGAACCATAAATGGTGGTGGTACATGCCAGGAACACCAGTGTTTGGGGGTAAGGTATAATAATATAAGATTCAAGGCCAGCCTGGGCTACATAAGAAGTTCCAGAACAACCTGGGCAAATAGAACTTGCCTCAAAAAAACAAAATATTAAAGCTGGGCGTGGCAGCAGACACCTTTAACCTTAGCACCCAGGAGACGGAGGCAGAAAGATCTCTGTGAGTTCAAGGCCCACCCTGTCTGCATAGCAAGTTCCAGTCCAGCTAAAATTATATAGTGAGACATTACCTCCAATGCATACATGTATATATATATATATGTGTGTATATATATATATATATATGTATATATATATATATATATACATTCATGCACACACGTGTGTGTATGTGTGTGAATAGATAGATAGATAGATAGATAGATAGATAGATAGATAGATAGATAGAGAGAGAGAGATAGATAGATAGATAGATGGATAGATGGATAGATGGATAGATGGATAGATGGATAGATGGATAGATGGATAGATGGATAGATGGATAGATGGATAGATGGGGAGATGGGGAGATGGGGAGATGGAGAGATGGAGAGATGGAGAGATGGAGCTTTCCTCTTCTGAATTTCATCCCCAGCACTGAGTGTGAACCCAGTACTTGGTAGCTGGAAGATCAAGGAGTTCAGGGTTAGCCTCAGCTACATAATGATTTCCAGGGCAGCCTGGACTATGTATATATGCAGACTTTGTCTCAAAAACTAACAGAGTCACACATTTTGGTCAAACTGAGCAGTTTTGTTCGGCATACACAGAACACTGGTTCTCAGCCTTCCTAACGCTGTGACCCTCTACTACAGTTCCTCGCGTATGGTGACCCCCAACCTTAAAATCATTTCCATTACTACTTCAGAACTGTGATTTTGCCACTGCTGTAAATCATAGCATAACCATCTGTGTTGTCCAATGTCTTTGGTAATCCCTGTGAAAGTGTTGTTCGACACACCCCATCCCCAAAGGGGTCGCGACCCACAGGTTGAGAACCACTGCTCTAACACGCGCTCCCATCCTGGTGAGCAGGGGCCACCATGTGACAAGAAACACCTTCAGAGGACACAGAATCTTGAAGCCCCTTCCGGAGTGAAGGGGTCCAGGCTGGGCTGAGGCTCTGACTCCCACTGAGCACGGCAGTTCGGGACCACACATACACTCTCCTCCACAGGTCTTGGAGCCTATCCTGCAGGCACCTTCCCAGGGGCAGGAGCTCTGGTGCCCGGGGGAGCAGCAGGGGCTGCTGCGGCTTATAAAGCTGCCGCCAAAGCTGGTGAGTGGCCCTCTGGCTTTCTAAGACCTCCAGACCCAGGAGATAAAGAGGAGAATCCTCCTCCCCGGGGAGATAATGAGGATGGCTAACTGTACCCAATCTTGAAGTGGCTTGGTGACAGGACCAGACCCTAACACCTGCCCCTCAATACACAGTTCTTATCTGACCTCTGAACTTTCCTGCTCTTGGCTATGCAGGGGCTGGGCTTGGTGGCGTTGGTGGAGTTCCAGGTGGTATTGGAGTTGGTGGAGTCCCTGGTGGTGTTGGAGTTGGTGGAGTTCCTGGTGGCGTTGGAGTTGGTGGAGTTCCTGGGGGTGTTGGTGGTATTGGTGGCATCGGTGGTTTAGGAGTCTCAACAGGTATGGTGGCTGGACCTAAGTGACTGAAGGTGGTGCCAGGAGACAAGGGTGGACTCAACTCTATACTCCCTTTTGTTCAGGTGCTGTGGTGCCTCAAGTTGGAGCCGGCGTTGGGGCTGGAGGAAAGCCTGGGAAAGTTCCTGGTCAGTGCAGAATCTATGGGGGATAGAGGTTAGAGGTCAGGGAGAAGTCAGAGGTCAAGGAGTCTACAGAGGTCAAAGCCCCCCCCCCCCAACACACTGGAGGATGAAGGGAAGAGTACATGCGGGCTCCAAAGCAACAGACCTGTGATTGGGCAATGGGGCTGAATGACTTGACTGGACACCTAGAAATTTCTATGCTCCTGGGGCAAGAGGGGGGGGGAGACCTCACAGACAGGCTCTGGATCACAGATGGGGAAACTGAGGTTTTAAATGTTGAGTCAGAGCAGGATGGCCCACAGCTGTTCCCGGTAGAGCTGGAGGTGAGCCCAACATCCCGAGGCACCCCCATCTGGTGCTCATTTGGCCCCACGCTCTTTAGGAAGTGACTTCAGGTTAAAGAAAAGGCAAGCATCTGGAAGCCTTTAGCCTTGAGGTGGGCTGGCTAGGCTGTGTAAACAGGCTCTGGGCTCCAGAAGACAGTTAAATCAGTGCTCTGAAGGATCCACAGGCTCTCTAACACAGAGCAGAGTGCTGTGGGCTAGCCCTCTAACACAGAGCAGAGAGTGCTGTGGGCTAGCCATCCCAGTGGGGACCCTGACTTGCAAATCCAGGGTAGCTGTTGCCAAGGTCTGGTGCCATGACACCTCTGCTAAGGTTTCTTGTTCTTTTGTCTCTAGGCGTTGGTCTTCCAGGTGTATACCCAGGTGGAGTGCTCCCAGGAACAGGTGAGGACAAGGACCAAAGACGGGCTGGGACACAACTCAGTTGGTAGAGTGCCTACTACCATGGGTTCCATCCACAACATCACATAAACTAGGTGTGGTGGTACATGCCTTTAATCCCAGCACTTTGAAGACTGAGGCATAGGAAATTAAGCTTGAGGCTAACCTGGGCTACATAATGAGCCCTTATTTCAAAGAACAAACACCAGAACAAAGAGTGGGGCTATAAAGATGGTTCAGTAATTAAGAGCATAGACTGTTCTTCTGGAGGACCCAGGTTCAATTCCTAGTACCCACATGGAGGCTCACAGCCATCTACAATTCTTCTGTCCTACAAGGGCACCAGGCATACATGCAGTGTACAGACAGACAGACAGACATGTAAGCAAAACATCCATACACATAAAATTAAAATAGTTCTTTAAAGAGTAGGTTGGGGGTGTATTTCAGTTGGCAGAGCACTTGCCTAGCATACATGAAACCCTGGGTTTCATTCCCAGAACCTCATAAGCCAGACTTGGTGACACACTCTTGTAGTGTCAGCACTTAGAAGGTAAAGACAAAGGGGTCCAGAGTTCAGGGTCATCCTTGGCTATATAACAAGTTTTAGGCCAGCCTGAACTACATGAAACTCAAGAAAGAAAGAAAGAAAGAAAGAAAGAAAGAAAGAAAGAAAGAAAGAAAGAGAGAAAGAGAGAGAGAAAGAGAGAGAGAGAGAAAGGCAAAGAGGAGGAGAGAGGAAAGTAGGGAGGGAGGCAGACAGAGAGACAGAGAGACAGAGAGACAGAGGCAGAGAGAGAGACAGAGAGACAAGGAGAGAGAGAGGGATGTGCCATCTCATTAGTACCCTCTCCTCTTCCCTTGTCCTAAAGCTGAGGCCAGCTGAGGCCAGCTGAGGCCAGTGGCTGTTTCCCTAAGTGTCCAAGTTCAACTTAATGGACATTAGGTCCTTGGCAATAGAGGTCAGCTTTCCCCAGCCTCGCCCAATCCCTCACCCCAGGCCAGCGCTCTCCTCAGAGCCTAAAGCCAGTCCTCAGAGGACAGATGGAGTCCCTAGTGTAGCCAGCTTTTTCCCAAAAGCCCTGAGTCACCAGGGGTAGGCACGCCCAGAAAGTCTGCCCTACAGGAGACCCCTAAGAACTGCCCCTCGCATCTTTCCCTGCCAGAACCTACCTCCCCACCCAACAAGGTTCCTGAAATCCCCCAAAAGCCCAGATTTCAGGGATTTGCTGACAGAGCACCCCTTCCTTCCTGGTTGAGGCAGCCAAGCCCCAGGAGAGGCAAGAGAGGAGGGAGAGTCTGCAGAGAGAGTCATAGGGTAGCCAACTACAAAGCATGTCACACTGGATGTGCTTCTCCATGCTTCCTCCCATCCAAGTATTAACTAGACACAATCCCGCTTCTGCAATCAGACACATTCAAGGCATTATGGCTATAGATCTCTCTGTGCCTTTTTTCCTAAGTGTGGTCATAATGGAGTCATAGCTTAACCTACAGTTGAAGTCCACCAAGGCTGAGATTAGGCTCAGTTGAGTTAGGATTAAAACTCAAGATTTTCCAGCCAGGCCTGGTGGCCCAAGCACTTGGAAGGCTGAGATAGATAAATCAAAAGTTCAAGTCTAGTCTGGGTAGCTTAGCCAGACTCTGTCTCAAAAAATAAGAAAAGCACTGTGGGTTTGGCTCAGTGGTAGAGCCCCTGCCTAGAATCCCCCAGTGAGGGGCTGGGGCCGTGGCTCAGTGGTAGAGTGCTTGCATAAAATCCCCCAGTGAGGGGCTGGGGGCGTGGCTCAGTGGTAGAGCCCCTGCCTAGAATCCCCCAGTGATGGGCTGGGGGCGTGGCTCAGTGGTAGAGCTCCTGCCTAGAATCCCCCAGTGATGGGCTGGGGGCGTGGCTCAGTGGTAGAGCTCCTGCCTAGAATCCCCCAGTGAGGGGCTGGGGGCGTGGCTCAGTGGTAGAGCACCTGCCTAGAATCCCCCAGTGAGGGGCTGGGGCCGTGGCTCAGTGGTAGAGTACTTGCCTAAAATCCCCCAATGTTGGGTTGGTGCATTTTTGGGGCCCTGGATTCAATTCACAGCACCACCATTAATTAATTAATAATTCAAATCCTCTGCGCTTGAGCCATGCAGGAGAAGAAAATCCCACAAACTGGTCCTGGTTTTACTTGCCCTGTGAGGCATGCCCGTGATTGGCGATCAGCACTGAACTAGATTGGTCAATAGACCTAAGATTGGCAGGGATTGCCAAGTAGAGTTTGCCTTCCTCACTTGTCACCATGTCTTTGCCATTAGGAGCTCGGTTCCCTGGTGTGGGGGTGCTCCCTGGAGTTCCCACTGGCACAGGAGTCAAGGCCAAGGTTCCAGGTGTGTATAACCAACTGTGCTGGGGGCCAGGGTGGGATCATCTGCCCACAGGCCCCTGTGACCTGGGGTATAAGGGATACCCTGGGATTCTAAGCTTCTTTGGGAACCTCTGAGGGTACAGGAAGGTACTTCTTGTGTCCAAGACCTGCTTCTGCTGGCTAGGAAAGGCAGCATGGTATTCAGAAAGCCCATAGAATAAGCCTTACCTAGTGGCACAGGCCTCTAGTAGAGCACTTGCTTAGAAGCCCTTAGTGAATGAATGAGGGCAGGGTGAACCTTAGTGGTAGAGCCCCTGCCTGGAATCCCCCAATGAGGGGCTGGGGGCGTGGCTCAGTGGTAGAGCTGCCTAGAATCCTCCAGTGAGGGGCTGAGGGCGTGGCTCAGTGGTAGAGCCCCTGCCTAGAATCCTCCAGTGAGGGGCTGGGGGCGTGGCTCAGTGGTAGAGCCCCTGCCTAGAATCCCCCAGTGAGGGGTTGGGGCGTGGCTCAGTGGTAGAGCTCCCGTCTAGAATCCCCCAGGGAGGGGCTGGGGGCGTGGCTCAGTGGTAGAGTACTTGCCTAGAATCCCCCAGTGAGGGGCTGGGGGCGTGGCTCAGTGGTAGAGCACTTTCCTAGAATGCCCCAGGGAGGGGCTGAGGGCATGGCTCCAAGGTGATCTCTTGTCCATCATAAAAAAAGGAAGCCTGGAGCCCATGCCCTGTGCCCTGCACACTCAGTGCTGGGCCACAGCGGCAGCTCTTTGTCTTTGCAGGTGGAGGTGGTGCTTTTTCTGGAATCCCAGGTAAGTTAAAGCTGCTCTCTCAAAGTTGAGAGGACACTCTGGTGCTAGATACCCAGAAACCTATCCATATCTGCCCGATCTTCCTCATGTCTCTCATTGCAAGGCTTGTTGAAGAGTTGAATTACACAAGCATGAGAACTTAAGCTCAATCCCGCCCCCCCAAAACCCACATTCCAAAAATTAAAAAACAAACAAGCAAACAAAAACCAGGCCTCTACCCAAAATATCATCAGTTCCCAAACACGAGCTCTGAACCCAGTGGTTCTCAACCTGTGGGTCTCGACCCCTTCAGAAGTCAAATGGTCATTTCATAGGGATTACATATCTGCTATCCTATGTATTGGCTATTTACATTACAACTCATAGCAGTGGCATGCTTATAGCTATGAAGTAGCAACAGAATAATTTTATGGAGGAGGGGGTCACCACAACATGAAGAACTCTATTTAATAGAGTTTAATAGCGTCGAAGCACTAGAAAGGTTGAGAACCACTGTCTTAACCCAAATTCCATCAATGTGGATCCAAAATAAACCCAGATACCCAGCAGCGCACTAAGGTCTGCATAGATGAATGTAGGAGTGTGTCCCTCAGCTTCTACATTGGCTATCACTGGAGAGTGTGTCCCTGACCCATGACAAAGAGATTGAAAGGTCCCCAAGGCAGAGCAGTTCCAGAGTGCCAGCAGGGAGGAACTCAATTCATCTGAACAGACAGTAGACTTTCTGGCAGGAAATTGAGAAGATGCCGCCACCTCAAGGTCTGGGACTTTGATTGACTTTCTTTGTCTTGCAGGGGTCGGGCCCTTTGGGGGTCAGCAGCCTGGTGTCCCACTGGGTTATCCCATCAAAGCACCAAAGCTGCCAGGTAAGCCACAGATAGGTTTCAAGATGCTTCTTGACCCAGGGTGGAGGGAGATGGTTCAGTGAGTAAAGCACTTGCTGCACAAGTTCAAATCCCCAGAACCCACATAAAGCTGAGTGCAATAGTGTGCGTATGTAATCCCAGTACTCCTAGCTGAGATGGAGGGGGATGGGGACAGAGACAGGAGAATCTCTGAGAGCTGGGGTAGCCTGGTGTACACAGCAGCAAACAACAAAGAGACCCTTCCTCAGATGAGTGGAAGAGGACTGAACTGAGGTTGTCTTCTAAACTCCACTAGCACATGGCAGTATCCATACATACATACACGCACTCACACACGTACACATTTATGTACATACACACATATGCACAGACATACATACATGTACACACACATTGGTATTCATACACACACAATCACACAAACTCATATACACACAGAGAGGTATCCACACATACACACACAAATGCATACACATGCACATAGATACACACTAACACAAACATGTACACATGTACATGCACACACATACAGTAGTATTTATACAGATTTGAAAACACACATACACACAATGGTATCCACCCATACGTACACACATACGTATGTATACACACATGCGCTCACAAACACATACACATGTATAAACACATGCAAGCAAATAATAATAATAGGCATGGTTTGCTGAGTCTCTGCTGGAAAGTCAGCCTCAAGGGGACTTGCTTGGCCTTATTCACACTGGAATAAGCATCACGACTTACAGGGCTGTGGAGATGGCTCACTTGGTAAACTGTTTGCAGCACAAGTACAAGGAACTAAATTCAATCCTCAGAACCCACATTAAAAGAGAAAAAAACAGCCAGGCATGGAAGAGTATGCTTATGATGCCAGTGCTGGAGAGTTAGAAACAGGAGGATCTTTAAGGCTTGCTGGCCAGCCATTCCAACCTACTCAGCCAGCCCCAGGTCCTAGTGAGAGTCAAGATAGATAGCTCCTGAAAAATGGACACTCAAAGTTGTTGTCTAGCCTCTGTACACACACACACACACACACACACACACACACATATACACACACACACACACACACAGAGGCAGGGTTGTACTGGGTTATAATTCCTGCACTCTGGAGGCTGGACGCAGGAGGATTATGTAATTTCAAAGCCAGCCTGTGCAACTAATGAGGCTTACAGTGATTTGGAGACCAGCCTGGGTTACAGAATGGAACCCTACCACACAACAAAACAAGAGAGAATGAATTTTAAAAAGAAAGAAAAACCCACCATGCATTGGAAAGACTCCACCAGGTCTAGCTACCCACTATTACCACCCTGTCATCTCTACCACAGCCATTGGTTCAGACAATGGCATAGCCTCTGTGGGGAGCATGCACACAGGTAGACGCTCAGATCCCAGGGGCCATGCTGATACCTAGGTCTGGAAAGGAATGCCTGGCCTCTTCCAGCTCTCTCTACCTGAAAGACTTTATTAACAAGCAGTGATCCTCAAGAGAGTAAAAAGCACCTGTTGTGGGGGAGGTCTGTCTGATCAGGCAAATGGGAGACAAGCAAGGCATCTAGCCCTACCTCCACCGATCGAGCCATCACTTCCTCTACTCAGTCCTCACCATCTATCCATCCTTCTCTCCATGCATGTATGCATCTATCTATCCATCACTTCTTCCTTCTCCCACTTTCCATCCATCTGTCCATCCATCCATCTGTCCATCCACCCATCCTCTCCATCCATCACTTCTCCCTTGTACCCGTTTATCTCTCCACTATCCTGCCTTCCTCTGGCCTGTTCTTTTCCATTCATCTATCCATCATTTCTTCCTTCTACTAATTTATCTCTTCATCCGTCCCTCTTTCTCTCCATCCATTATACAATTCATCCTTCCATCCATCCATATACCCTACATATCCCCTTCTTCCTTCCCTGTCTCTCCCCTAACTATCCATCCATGCACTAACCCTTCCCCCATCCATCCTTTATCCTGTCCACAGGTGGCTACGGACTGCCCTATACCAATGGGAAACAGCCCTATGGTAAGTAGTGCCCTCGTGGGTTTGTGGGCCTCTGATCCTTTCTAGTTCTATGGGCTGGTAAGGGTACTGAGGTCCCAGCCATGGGCCAAGAAAGCACCCAGCAAGGCACTAGAGTAAAAATTCCCAAAGGACAAAGACTAGCACAGGGAACTTGGCCTAGCATTCAGCCCTCTTTCTTATCACAACACCTTGAGCAAGCCATTGTTTCCTTTTCCAAGCCTCAGTGTCTTTATCTGTAAACTGGGATGGCATCCCCATGCATGCTTGTATCTGTGTACAGTTTTGTTGGAGATGATGGGGGAGACTTGGGACAAGTGAGACAGGGGACAGCAGAATGGCAAGGTCTATGTGAATGACAACCAAACATCTTCTTTACAGGAGTGGCTGGTGCAGGGGGCAAAGCCGGTTACCCAACAGGGACAGGTAAGGGGAAAGAAAATCTCACCTGCTTCCAGCCAAAGGGACACCAATGCCTCCATCTCCATGGACTATCCAAAACACCAGCTAACCCACCCAGCCCTTGGTCCAAACCTAAACTCTGAGCTAGGTTGGGGCAGCTCTTTGGCCTTTACTGGCTATGAAGCTTGCAGCTACATCTGAGTGTCTGTGAGGCTGGGAGCTCAGTGCTCTGGGGACACCTGGACACCACCACCATCTTTAGTGTCCCCTCACCTCTGCTCTTCCAGGTGTCGGATCCCAGGCGGCAGCGGCAGCAGCTAAAGCAGCAAAGTATGGTAAGTGCCCTGAGGACCCTTGCCATCTGTGATAGTTAGAAGAGTCACAAGCCAGGTGGTTTCTGCATCCTTTTATCCACTTTTCAACAATGTGACCCATGTATGTAGCTCTCCTTTCCCTTTTCTCTATCTCCTACCTATCCCTCCATATCTCCTTCCCTCTATCTATCCATACCCTACTCACCCATCAACTCCTCTGTTACTCAATCTTCTCCACCCATCCATACCTCCTTCTCTCTATCCATCCCTCTACACTTCCCTCTTTCTCTTATTCTGCCCTCCATCCATCCTGCCATTCATCCTTCCACCCATCCATCCATCCATCCTTCCATCCTTCCATCCTTCTACCCATCCATCCTTCCACCCACCCATCTATCCATCCTCCCATCCTTCCATTC
>JANHMN010000023.1:18242671-18252786 GCA_030674055.1 Rhabdomys pumilio
CCTGCCTAGAATCCCCCAGTGAGGGGCTGGGGGCGTGGCTCAGTGGTAGTGCCCCTGCCTAGAATCCCCCAGTGAGGAGCTCTGACCTTGGTTTAGTGTTAAACTGTTTGCCTGAAGTTCTCTAGTAAGGGTCTAGCACTGGAATTCAGAGGTGAACATTCATCCCTAACATTCGGGGGCGGGGGAGGATAGCTAACTTAAGAGCTCTCAGAAGGCCATTGAGATTCATGGATTACTTATAAGGGAGCTGCTTATAAAGCAACCCAGTTTTTCCAAGAAAGTAGCAAAGGAGACCCATCCATCCATGCATCCTTCCGTTTCTTCAAATCAGAGGGGAAAAAAAAATCAATTGTTGCTTTGACACTCTTTGTCCCCTGAATTATCAAGCCCTCAAGACCTAGGAGTACCTCCCTTGGTTTCTCATAGCTTGGTTGGAGGTTTGTTTCATAGAACTGGGGATTAAACCTTGGATATCCACCACTGAGCTAGCTACATCCCCAGCCCAGCTCATGACTTTTAAAAACCACTTAGTGGGGGCCAGCAAGATGGCTCATCAGTTTAAGGAGTTTTCTGTCAAGTCTGATGGCATGAGTTCAAATCCCCAAACCCACATGGTAGAAGGAGAAAACTGATTCTCACAAGTTGTTCTCTGCCCTTCACACATGTGTGTGTCACCAAACTCATGCTACATAAATAAGTGTGGTAAAAAAAAAAACTGAATATCATGTATCATAATGATTAATTGCCAAGTTGACATATTTAGCATGAGCCTGGGACTTGCATAGCCAAGGTCAGTTCTTCATTTATTTGAGACAAGCTCTCCTCTATAACCCAGGCTGGTCTCAAGTTCACAGTCTTATTGTCTCAACTCCAGGGATTATAAGCATGTGTGTGACCATTCCTGGTCCACAGGGCAGCTCTAACATCTCCATCTGAAGTCTCAGACATGACCCACTCTGTAGCTATTTTCTCTAATTTGAAACATTCCCTCCTAGGAGGAGAAGGGAGTATTGGGAAAATTCTCAAGCAGGCAATTTAAATGTCAGCTCCCTCTTCACAAAATCCAAATAATAAACCAAAGTGCAATTTCACCGAAAGTTACCATGGGGAACCAGTAGGTTTATGGGGCTTTATTCACAGAGCTTGAGTGAGGGGTTAGCCACAGGAGCGTGGCTGATCTCAAAGCAGCCATGCTGGAAACTTTTCATCCAAAAAGGAATAATGGCTTCTACTTCACCACATGGATGGAGCCCTCTCAATTAATTACCCCCAGCCTGTACACCCTAGCACTTCTAGGGTCCCCAAAGCCTCGGGCAATTAGAGCGGAACTGCATAGGAATGACTGGGAGGAGCCACTGGAATCTCAGGTGAAGACTCATCCCTGTGGTGATGGATGTCTGCAAGCAGGAATAGCTGATCTAATGAAGGTAATGGCTGTTTCACTAGGACGAGAGGACTCTGTGATTGAGCCACCCATAGGAATTCCAGTCACAGAGCTTTCGTGAGTTGTCACCTGGGGCCGGGTTTGACAAATCAGGGGTACAGCTGCCTGAGTCACCCATGATCCTAGAAGTAACCCTTGTGATTTCATTAGTTCAAACCAGAATTGGGTAGAATCGTTTCATTTGGTCTATCATAAGCGCCCTGCCTCCAGAGTAAAAGGATATTTGTGCAGGGCCATAAGAAAGAAAGCACACGACACAATTAGCGCCCCAATGGGGACGGGCCTGCAGGACCAAAGCTGTGTTGGTTATATGGTCCCTGCCATGGGTGGGTGCTAAGACAGGCAACTGAGGTAGAGCTAGCAGTGAGTAGAGCATCCATGTATGGGAGCCAACCACAGTATGGCTAGCTTTCCCTGGGTTGGGGTGCAGGGTCCTTGCTGCAGTGGCTGTTGCCTGCTCCCTGAAATGGGTAACAAGACTGCAATCAGGACTGAGTTGTCTGAAAGTCAAAGGGCTCCAGCGGGTGGACCATCTTCCTCTACAGGATATGGGAAGAGATGCCTCCTTGGCGACTGGGTCTGCCGTGTGGTAATGTATATCATATCAGTAAATTGCCGCATGTTGTTTTGAGTTTAACGATAAACTGGTCCTGAAAGTGGGGACCCAACACCACTCACTAACCCTGTGACAGAAAAGGGGGAGAACAAGAAAACAGCCCATGAATAGAAACACTGTGTGCTCTCAAACAGCTGGATAACCCATGACCGACAGAGGTTCCTAGTGTCCACCCCATGGTATAAAAGTGCCTTCAGTGGGAGAGAGAAGCTGGAATTTCAGCCATGAGAAACTCAGCTTTTGTGAGATGATAGGCAAGCGGGGGTT
Organism: Rhabdomys pumilio; assembly: GCA_030674055.1. Lineage (NCBI taxonomy): Eukaryota > Metazoa > Chordata > Mammalia > Rodentia > Muridae > Rhabdomys > Rhabdomys pumilio. The sequence continues at coordinate 18,244,999 of JANHMN010000023.1, forward strand.
TCCTCCTGTCCACTGCTCCAGTCACCCACTAGTTCCTGCAGGGTGCTGTGACTCACGATTTGATGCCTTTATCTTTAGCTGTTGTTATTTGTTTTCTTCTTTGGAAGTGTCCCCTGAGGGGACACTCTTGCTCTACCCAGAACTTTATTGGGAACTCCAGCTGGCTGCCTCCCGGTGGCTTTCCTAGTTGATTCCTGCTGGATAGTTTGAGTACTCAGTCCAATCGTCCTGATATGTATCTGCTACTTGGTATTTACTCCTTTACTTTGGCTTTCTATATATTTAATGAACTCATTCAAAACTGCAAACACGGCTATCTGAGGTCACTCTCCAGACGATAACCCAGATTAATGCATGTGTGCCTTCAGAAAATCTAGGGAACTGGAGAGGACACTTCAGTTTTGAGCAGTGGCACATATGGGATGGGACGGTAGGCATCCATCAGGTAGCCATTGCCATAGGAGATGAGACACGAGACTGGGTCTCGGCTGTCTTTCCCGAAGGAACTCACCCATATAAGGGAAGAATTCCAAGAGGAAGGAGGCAAGTGGGTGTATTCCTCTGCATTAGCCTCAGGTTTGGCAAGAAATGTGTGGAAAGGGGGAGCGTGAGATGGAGGTGTCGTCTCGACATTTCTTACAGCTGAGGGGATTCAAAGCGGGGAGAATCAGTTCAGTCGGTGTTGAGGAGCTCTTATCAGAATCTAAAAATTAGGAACCCATCAGAGAAATCAGTGAGCAGTAAGAGAGAGCAAGTTAGAAGTGATAGAAGATAGCCATCGGCCTGACCTTTAACACCCAAGAAGGAAAAACCCTTGAGTCTGGCAGCAGATAGAGGTGTTGATGGTGGCAAATACAGGAAACTATGGTAATAAGTACTCTATGTGGGGGTTTGGAGAGATGGCTCAGTGGTTAAGAGCACTAAATACTCTTCCAGAGGTCCTGCGTTCAATTCCCAGCAATCACATGGTGGCTCACAACCATTTGTAATTGGTATCTGAGACTCTCTTCTGGTGTGTCTGAAGACAGCTACAGTATACTCACATAAATAGAAAAAAAATAATTTTAAAGAAGTACTCTGTGTTATAGTTTTAATTATCATCTTGACACAGTGTGGAATCACCAGGACAAGGAGCCTTAATGAGGAATTAATCTAGATCAGGTGGTCTATAGGCATGTCTGGGGGAGATTGTCTAGATTGAGTTGATATGGAAAGACCTAGCCCACTGTGGGCAGCACCATTCTCTAGGCAGGAGGATCCTAGACTATGAAAATAGAGAGAGCAAGCTGAGTGCTAACAAGCAGTTATCCATTCATTTCTCTCTGCTCTTAACTGTGGATGTGGTGTGACTAGCTGCTTCAAGTCCCTGCTGCCTTGACTTCCCCACAATAAGGCACTATAACCTGTGAGCTAAAATAAACCTTTTCTCCCCTAAGTTGCTTTTTGTCACAGAAATGAAATTAGAAGACCCTGCATCTGAACATCTGAACTGCTTGAATTGGAAACGATTTCTTAAAAGTAATTGTGTGTGTGTGTGTGTGTGTGTGTGTGTGTGTGTGTGTCCCCAGAATTGATTATCCTTGGTTATTCTTCAACCCTACTCATTGAAGCAGGGTCTCTTAATCAAGCTCAGGGATTGCCAATAATGCCAGTCTTACAAGCCAGCTTGCTCTGGCATAACAACTCAAAGGATAAAGTCACTTAACCACCAAGTCTGGTGACCTAGTGACCCACATTGTGGAAGGGGAGAATTGATTCCCATAAGTTGTCCTTTGACTTTCATATACATGTTACATCGTGGCATGTGCCCCCCACACACACACACTAAATAACTAAATAAACGCAATAAAATGTTTAAAGTAAAGAAAAAGTACCCCCAGGGTGTTATGATTCCAGTGGGGAATGTCTCCATAGCTCATATGTTTGAACACTTGTGTTGTTGTTCAGAGAGTTGTAGGACTTTTTAAACAGGGCATATTGCTGGTGAAATTGAGTCACTGGGGGCAGGTTGTATGGCCTGGCCCCACTTCCTGTTTCCTGATCCACCAAAGTATGAAAAGTTTCATCCATACATCTCTCTGAGATCCTTTTCCTGACTCTCAAACGGCACCCTCTTCTACTGTGATCCAAAGTAAACCCTTCTTTCTTAAATTGCCTCATGTCAAGAATTTGGTCACTACAGTCAGAAAAGTAACTAATACTTACTAGTACTAGTAACTAGCGATGGGTTACTTCCCTACAAGTTATGGCCAGTGAGTACCCTAGAGGCCCCACAAACCATAAAGATTACTCCTACTGCTGCTGGTTGCATGCCAAAACAACGTGGTAAGAACCAACTGCTAGAGACATTACATACTTTGGCTGCAAGGTCGTAGAGAAGACAGCCTGGAATGGAGCTGGACTCTCCCTGCTGCCTGGCTTTCACAGTGCTGGAGGTGTTACGTGGGTTCCCGGGACATACTGTTGTTGACAGTCCCACTTGGTTACAGACCTCGTATGGTTTACCATGAGTGAAGAGGCCAGGCAAGGTATGAATGTTGGGGATGGAGAGATGGCTCAGTGGTTAAGAGCACTGACTGCTCTTCCTAGAGGTCCTGAGTTCAGTTCCCAGCAAACACATGGTGACTCACAACTGTCTGTAATGGAGATCTGATGTCCTCTTCTGGTGTGTCTGGAGACAGCGACAATGTACTCACATACATGAAATAAATAAATAAATCTTTAATATATATATATATATTTTTTTAAAGATATCACTGTTGATGTAACAGTGGCATCACTGTTATGGATACAACCAACTGCTTAATTTGAATGTAAAGCCCACCCTGCAGGAAGGAATGTATGTTCGATACTGTCTATAAGCCAACTTAAAAACTGTTTGTTAAATAGATATATGATACTCCTATTAAATCACCTAAACATCTTTGTTCATATCCATAGATTACTGCTCTTGTTACCCTTGGCCATAGAGGTAAACTGGGGTTTTTTTGTTTGTTTGTTTGTTTGTTTTTGTTTGTTTTTAACAATAAGGAGTAGTCACTATGGAGACTCAAAACAACAAACCTGCTGAGAATAACTGACTAATGCTTTAGTGGGATAGCTCGTCCTTAAAAGGAAGAAAATGAGAAGACATCTGCCACTCTCTCGAAGCCTCAGGGAATGCTGCAAAAGATGAAGAGGGAAGAAGGTAAGCTACGTGAAAGTTGTGCAGGGAGTCGCTGGAATACAGCTTCTGTCCATCACCGCCCTTATGGGGTGGGCTTGCGGGGGAGGTCTCTGCGACCGAGGCATGGAGGCAGTTTGACGCAACATGACTATGTAGCCAGTGTTCATTTATTTAAGGCATATTTAAGGATAGCACAGTTTGGGAGAAAACTTTCCTAGTGACAATTAACTGGATCTCATGTGTACAATAAAGCACAAAATAAGCTAAATAAAGATTGGAGGTGACTACATCAAAACTCCATAAAGTACATGTGACACCTCCCATAAAGATAGGTTCTATAGACTGGTTGAGAAAAACAAGCTTATGATAGCGTCTGGGAAGGATCTTGGAAAAATTCTGCTAATTAAGGTTGAAGTCTACCATTGACCTGATAACCTTCTGAGGCTGAGGTGTAATGTGAGGACTTCCTTGGTTAACAGAGTTTCTCCTCTGACCTTGTCTGGGAATTCTAAGCCCTTACACTTGCCTCTACCTGAGGAATGTCAAGTAGCTTTAGTTAGTTTATGGGATCAATTTCCTTTCTCCTGACAAACCCTGTTCAGCCAGCACTTGAGATTCCTGAAATGCTTCCTCATGCTGAGATATGTCCCGTACCCTAAGCCGCCAGCTAGTGACCTTTGCCCATCCCGGATGTCCCTGCCTTCAGTTCCCCCATAACTTTACAAGCCTTCAGTCACCCTAAGTAAAGTTGATCTGCCTCCTGCCCAGCAGTAATGGTGTGGTCACTCACCCTATGTACTCACAGAGCCTCTGAACCCTCAGCTTGCCATCTCTGCTCCCACTACCCTGGTGGACTGTATCGGCCAACACTCCACAAGTGTGGGGAGAACCACAAGGGTCCAGTGTGGTCTCCACCACGCAGAAAATGCAAAGGTCACCAGGCTATTAACTAGCCTTGTGGGCAAGTAACAGATTCTGCATCCCTTCCTTTGAAGGAACAACCTGGTACATTTAACATTCCTGGTTTCCTAATGCTTGCCTGGGAGCACAAGGACTTCCATGCCTCCTACAGGCTTTCTGTGGTGGAGCTGCCAGAGTCACCCAGCTCCTGTAAATGACCCCTTATCCACGCTCCTACAAACAACCTGGATAAACTCGTTGCTTCAGTGGCTGGACCTGGGAGAGTTTGTTTCTGTGGGCTGTCACCAGTGCCCTCTCTGGGTTGAAGAGATATTTGCTCACATCTCCAGAGGAAATTTTACATTACACCTAAGTAGCATGTTAGCACGTATTTCCCTGTCCCTGCCAAGCCTGCCCACTTCTCTACCTTGCCCATTTTGGGTACTGACAGTCCCTCTCTTCCAGAAGCTTCGGCTTGCAACCCTGAAGCCAGCTCTGACTTAGTCCTCTCATTCTCCACAGCTAGGTCACCAGGAAGTTTTGCAGCACACGACTGAGACCATATCCAGGGTTCACATAGTTTACAATACCTATCAACTGGTCTGTGCCCTGATCCACCAGCATTGTGTTGCCTAAGTTGCTGAAATAACTTCTTGCTTCTGCTCAGGCTCTTCCTCAACTCACATTCCACCCACAGGCCAAAAGAATCCTTTCAAAATAGAAGCCAGGGTGCTAGTGCATGTCTGTGATCCCAGAACTCAGAAGGATAAACCAGAAGGATCATGGTAGGAAGTGGAGGAGGGGGACTGGAGAGACGTCTCAGTGGTTAAAAGGACCCAGGTTCAATTCCTGGCATCAACATGGCAGCTTGCAACTGTCTATAATTCCAGTTCCAGGAGATCCTACACCTTCACACAGATTTACATACAAGCAAAATATTAATGCATATAAAATAAAAAAGTGTGTGTGTGTGTGTGTGTGTGTGTGTGTGTGTCATAACTTCAAAGCAAACTCGAGGCTACATTGTTAAGGTCCTGTCTCAAGACACAAAGAGCTACATCTATCACTCAATGACAGTGCTTACCTAGACTCTCCAGTGAGGAATTAGAAACTTGGCTCAGCAGTAAGAACACCAGACTAGAATCCCTCTGTATGGGGCTGCAGATGTAGCTCAGTGATAGAGCCCCTGCTTAGAATCCCCCAGGGAGGGGCTGGGAACATGGCTCAGTGGTAGAGCCCCTGCCTAGAATCCCCCAGTGAGGGGCTGGGGGCATGGCTCAGTGGTAGAGCCCCTGCCTAGAATCTCTCAGTGAGGGGCTGGGGGCGTGGTTCAGTGGTAGAGCACCTGCCTAGAATCCCCCAGTGAGGGGCTGGGAGCATGGCTCAGTGGTAGAGCCCCTGCCTACAATCCTCCAGTGAGGGGCTGGGGGCGTGGCTCAGTGGTAGAGACCCTGCCTAGAATCCCCCAGTGAGGGGCTGGGGGCGTGGCTCAGTGGTAGAGCATTTGCTTTTTGTCATGGTTTGAATGTGCACTGCCACGTACAGGCTCACATGTTTGAATACCTGGGCCCAGCTGGTAGCATTGCTTTGGGTTGTTATCGAACCTTTGAGAACTTGGGCCTAGCTAGTAGGCATACACCACCAGAGGATGACCTCGGAAGCTGTACCCGGGCCCTGCTTCCAGTCTCATATTTGCTTTCTGTCCGTTGCCATCATGTGGCCAGCTTCCTTACATTCCAGCCACCATACCTTCCCCATCATAATGAACCGTATCCCCACAAACAATGAGCCAAAGGAACCCCTCCCCTACCCAATACACTTAGCATCCCCGAGGCCCGCATCATATCCCTGTCATGGTCAGCAGAGGAAAATGAAGAACACTGTTGGAAGGAAGCAGAAAACCTGTAGGCCAACAAATGGGGGGAAACCAGATAATATAAGTACATTTCTACAAACACCCAGCCTACGGAGAACCACAGACAATCTGAACAGATCAAAGATGAGTAAGGATTTGAATCAGCCTTAACAATTCCAACAAAGAAAACACCAGGACCAGATGGCTTCAGTGGAGAATTCTGCCAAACTTTTAAACTTTTTAAAGCCTTAACACCCATACTCCTGAGCCTCTTCCAAAAAGAAAAAAAGAAAAGAAAAGAAGAGAGACTGTCTCTAAAACCATTTGAAAAAGCCAGTTTTGCCCTAATAACCAAATCAGACAGGGACACCAAAAAGATTTACAGTAGCCGGACACAGGTAGCCCATACCTGTAATTGCGGCTCTCAGGAGGTGGAGGAAGGGCAATCAGAAGGTCAATATTATCCTCCGTTATGTAACAGGTTTGAGGCCAGCCTGGGCTACATGAGACCCTGACTGTCTCAATAAAATCAACTTTATGGTCAGAAGTGAGAAGGCTGAGTGAGGGATCTGTAACCCAGAAGGAGGATCATGGGGACCAAAGAGATGGCTCAGCGGTTGCGAGCACTGACTGCTCTTCCAGTAGGCCTCAGGTTCAATTCCCAACACCCATATGGCAGCTTAAAACTGTTCATAACTCCAGTTCAAGGGGATCCTGCACCCTCATACAGATTTACATGCGGGCAAAACATCAATGAACATAAAGTAAAAAAAAATATATATATATCTAGGAGGCTTATAACTTCAAAGCCAACTGGAGCTACATGGCTGAAGCCCTGTCTGAAGATACAAAGAGCTAAGTCTATCACACAGTCATAGAGTGCTTGCCTGGACTCCCCAGTGAGGAATTAGAAGCTTGGCTCAGCTTCTACAATTGACTATGAGTCCAGCATCCTGAGTTCAATCCCTAGAACCTGTGTAAAAATAGAAGGCAAGATCTGACCATAAAGTTGTTCTTTGACCTCCATGTGCTACAGCACGGCCACTCACTAAAACACACTGTGCACACATATATACAATAATCAATAAATATCTAATACTAAAATAATATTTTTAAATTACACAAGCTGCTACCAAACAAAAAGTGCACCTTTTGTTGACTGCTAAGACATTGCGGCAGGTTGAATGAAAATGGCCCCCATAGGTGCCAATAAGGACTGGCACTATTAAGAGGTGTGGTCTTGTTGGAGTAGGCGTGGCTTTGTTGAAGGAAGTCACTAGAGGTTGAGATTTAAGGTCTCAGAAGCTGAAGCCAGGCCTAGAGGCTCAGGCATGTGTATATGTGTGGCATGTGACTCTTCCTATTGCTTGCCAGTCTTGATGTAGACCTCCCAGCTGCCTTGCCAACACCATGTCTCCCTGCATACCCTCATGCTTTCTACCATGATGATAATGGATTAAACCTCTGAATGTAAGTCAGCCTCAATAAATGCTTTCCTTTCTAAGAGTTGCTGTGGTCATGGTGTCTTTTCACAGCAATAAAACCCTAAGACAGACATGATTTTTGGTTGTTGTTGTTGTTGTTGTTGTTGTTGTTGTTCTGTGTGTTTCTATGTGACTGTGCATATAGGTATGTGCATGAAGGTGCCCACGAAGACCAGAAGAGGATGTCAGATCCCCTGAGGCTGGAGTTACAGGATGTTTCGGGTCACTCAAATTTAGTACTGGGTACCAAATTTCAGTCCTAACAGCAAGCCACTAAGTTATCACTCCTGACCCTGGGATCTAATACCAAATTAAAGGGCTGTGTGTGTGTGTGTGTGTGTGTGTTGTATATGTGTGAGCATTTGTATTTGTGAGTGTGTATA
>JANHMN010000023.1:18252796-18272791 GCA_030674055.1 Rhabdomys pumilio
ATGTGTATGTGAGTATATAAGTATGTTGTATATGTGTGAGTGTATGAATATGTTGTGTATGTGTGTGTGTGTCTGTGTCTGTGTGAATGTGTGTATGTGTATATGAGTGAGTGTGTGTGTATGTGTTAGTGTGTGTGTATGAGTGTGTTGCATATGTGTGAGTGTATGAGTGCGTTGTGTATGTGTGGTATGAGTGTGTGTGTAAGCATGTGTGTATGTGTGGCATGTGTGTGAGTATAGCACATATGTGAGTGTATTTGTATGTGTGTGTGAATGTGTGTGTATGTGTATATGTGAGTGTGAATGTATATGTAGTGAGTGGGTGTTTGTGTGTGTATGTGTCTGAGTGTATGTGTGCACATGTGTATGAGTATGTGTATGTGTGAGTGTATGTGTGTATGTATGTATGAGTGTGTGCACATATATACAAGTGCGTGAGAACACAGAGAGGTAAGAGTTTGATATCAGTATCTTTCTCAATTACTCTTCACTTTGAGGCAGAACTTCTCACTGAGCCTGGAGTTCACCAATTCAGCTAAAGTGACTGACCAGCAAGACCCAGGTACAAAAGCCCCAGGTCAAAAAAGCTCCTGCCTTTTAGGATATATATATATATATATATATATATATGATAATATATATTTAGGATATATATGTATGTATATATTTAGGATATATATATATATATATATATATATATATATATAATTATTTATTATATATATGTATAATGTGAGTTCTGCGGATCCAATTCTGGTCCTTGTGCTAGTCCAACAAACACCTTACTGACAAAGCCATCTCTGCGTCAGCCCCTGTCTAAGGTTGCTGTATGGCCTCTTAGACCCTCGTGCCTTCTTGTGCCCTCTTCACTAGGCGCTGGGGTTGCCCCTTGCCTATGTCTAGCAATCTAAAAATCTCCACACCTACGAAGGATACTCTGACTTTCTAGTACTGGATCAAGTACCTTTGGTCACTTGATTCAACCAAAACTTCTCCAGCTGTTCCCTGCCCCTGGACTGTGGCTAGCTCAGGGCTGGCTCTGAGCACCCTGTGTCGGCTTAGGAGAGGCCGCCCCTCTCCCAGCGCCTGCATATTAGCACCTTGCATGGGAGGGTCAGTGTTAGATGTGTGCCAGGCCTTTCTCCCTTCCAAACCTGTGCTCACTGCAGGCATCCAGAGGTGGGGCAGAAACACAGCTCTCCACTCACCAGTGGCAGACTGAGACATTCTTTTCAGAGATCTCCAGTCAGACAAAACTGGGATCTGTGGCTTTAGTGCTTAAGAAACTTCAGTTCAAGGCAGTACGAAGCACTGTTGGACTTTAACAAAATCAAAATGGAGGGCCAATGAGTTGAAGAGGGTAAAGAAGCTTGTCTCCAAGACTGACAACCTGAGTTTGATCCCCAAGACCTCCAGATGCATACACTGGCGTATGCATGTGTTCCTGTGCGTGCACCCCCTCTCCCCCACATACACACCAGAAGAAAGGAAAAGAGATAAGGCTTGGTGAGAAATGGCTTAGGAGGGAAAGGTGTCCACTTAATGCCAATCCTGAAAACCTGAATTCAATCCCCAGGACCCACATAGAAGGACAGAACCAACTCCTGCAAGTTGTCCTCCAATATCCATTACTGTGCCACACACACACACACACACACACACACACACACACACACACCATACCACACACACACACACGCTAAATAAATATAGAACAAATAGCTTTTTAAATCATACATTTATTTATTTTTATGTATATAAGTGATCTGTCTGCCTTCAGACACACCAGAAGAAGGAATCAGATCCCATTACAGATGGTTGTGATTCACCATGTATGTGCTGGGAATTGAACTCAAGACCTCTGGAAGAACAGCCAGTGCTCTTAATTGCTGAGCCATCTCTCCATACCTGCAACAAATAACTTAAGATTTGATATTTAAAAACAAACAAGCAAAACAAAGAAAAGAAAACTTAGGTGCACAGGGAAAGAAGAAAACACACCAAAGTACATGATCATGGGTTCCTCAAGGAAGAATCACAGTTAGTTAAAAGACAGTTTTAGCCCTCTTTAAGCATGAGGATTATTCTGGCTAGTTTTATTTAGTTTGACACAGGCTAGAGTCAGCTGAGAGGAGGGAACCCCAATTGAGAAAATGCCTCCATAAAGTTGACCTGTAGGCAAGTCTGTAGGGCAATTTCTTAATGAGTGATTGATGGGGGAAGGCCCAGCCCATTGTAGGTGGTACCTTCCCTGAGCTGGTGATCCTGGGTTCTATAAGAGTGCAGACTCAGTATGCCAGTAAGCAGCACTCCTCCACGGCCTCTGCATCAGCTCTCATCTCCAGGTTCCTGCCCTGCTTGAGTTCCTGTACTGATTTCCTCCAATAATGACCAGTGATGTGGACCCAGAGGCCGAATAAACCCTTTCTTCCTAATAGTGTTTCATTTCAGCAATATTAGTACCAACTAAGACAAGGGTTGAGTGAAAGAGAGAGGCTCGGGTAAAGTAAGACATACAAGGGCTTTCTTGAGGGGTGGTGGCAGTAGACATATGTAGAAATTGGATGGCTCTCATGACATATCAAAAAGCTGCTAAGAAAAATGTCTTCATTTTCTCTCTTTTATTTGTATTTCCTAAGACATAGTTTCACATACCCCAGGTTGACTTCAGATTTGCTATGGAGCTGACAGTACCCTTAAAACTTCCATCCTCTGACTCTGATGTGTTGGGGTTATAAGAATACTCCATCAACCTCACTAGTTCTTGGTTGTCTGTTGTAGCCCTGGGCTGTCCTGGAACTCCCTATGTAAACTAGGCTGTCCTCCAACTCCTGGAGATTTACCTGCCTCTGTCTCTCAAGTACTGCAATCAAAAAGGCCTGAGCCACCAAGCCCTTGCCAAACTTCTCTTTTTACTAAGTGAAATTATAGGCTGGTTCCAGAGGTGCCTTGGATGCAATTTTAACCTGACAAAGTAAAATCAGGTGGTACTGGGGCTGTACAAGGGGTTTAGAACGTGTTCTTTTATTGCAAAGAGAAATTCTGGAGAGACACCTATAAAGTTGCACATTTATGATCGAAGAGAAAACCCTTATGCAAATGGTCTTAATTTGTGTTGGAATTCTTGATTCTCAGCTAATGAAAGGTTTCGATCTCGGATAAGGGGCTCTTTTTGTCCTCAAGTCCCTAGTTTCCCTGTTTTGTGTTTTAATTTTTGGTTTTGAACTTCTGATCCTTCCATCTCCACATCCAGAGTGCCGGGATGAGCGTTAGGATTGATGTGCATGCACTCTCTGCTGTTTTTATGTGGTGCTGAAGATGGAAGCCAGGGCTTCGAGCATGCTAGCCAAGCACTCTTACTAACTCAGCTATATAATATTTTTTTTTTTATCCTGCCTCCGACCCAACTGACTCCCCACCTCTCCTCCCTTACCCCCACCCCGACCACCAGTGTCCTCAAGGTTTGCATGGCCCCATCCGTCCTTGGTAATTAACTTCCAGTGGCTTGAACCAGAGAGGCTCCGGGAGGATTGTATAGAGAGGGACCTTTCCTAGAGATGCCCGCTGGGCGGCTTCATTCGAGCTCACAACCCAGCAGCGGAGCGCTCAAGCAGAGCTGATGATGAATGAATGGTAGAGAAGGAGGGGGAGGAAGGGGCGGAGTTAGGGGCGGGTTTTGCTGTGGGCGTGGTCTGGCAGGCTCTGAGGCCCCAGCTGTGCCGCCGCGGGCGAAACTGCCTTCGTAGATTCGCAAGGCTTCCGCCGAAGAGGAGGAGCCACACAGTGGCCGCTTCGGCCCTTCAGCACCACGCAAGGCCCACCCTTTCCGCTGCTCGCAGGCGTGGTTGTTATTAAGGGGGCGTGGCTTCTTTTGCGGAGGTGCAGTTCCAAGCAGGGACAATTCTGCCAATGCCGCAGCTGGCAGCCCCCTAAACTGGCCTGGAGAGCGCGTGGCTGCAGCTGAGAAGACGTGGTTACCGCTCCGGAGCGGGATGGTCGCTTGATGGGCGTGGCGATCGCCGTGAAGGGCGGAGCCGCGCAATGACAGTTCCAACAGGCAGCGCCTGCAGCCTCTTGTCACCCTGCAGAGGGTGGGTCTGTCTCTAAGGGGCGAGGCTACTGCTGTGGGGGCGGAGCCGCGCAGGGGCAGTTCCAGCCAGCCGCGTCGCGCACGCCCCGCCCCTGCCGCAGCTCGCAGGCCCGCCCCGGCCCGCCCCTCCGCGCTTCTCCGGCAGCGGCAACGCGGAGCCGGTGTCCCCAAGCCTGGTGTGGGAGTGCAGCGGGGCAGCATCGCCGAACCCGGAGCGGAGCGCTCGGCTCCGGCCCCGCGCTCCCCGCCTCCCGCCTTCTCGGGCCGGCGGCGGGCGAGCTCGCGGGCCCGGCCCCAGCTCTCCGGTGCCCCGCCGGTTGCCGGCGGTCCCCGCCCCCCGCCGAGTGCATGAGGTTGACGCTACTTTGTTGTACCTGGAGGGAAGAACGTATGGGAGAGGAAGGTGCGCCAGGCTGGGAGTCGGGGGAGGGGAGTCGGGAGTATCTGAGGGGTGCCCGCTAAGGCGAGGCCGCGCCCCTGCCTCCTAGGGATGCGCCTGCCCTTCCAAAGCCCGCAGGCCGTTCCCTGTCACCCACCCTCTTTCTCCCTTCCTCGGCCCCGGGATGAACCGCTCTCGAGGATGGAGGAATCCCCTCTTCTCATATTCTATTCCCTCTTACCCATCTCTCAGGTTACTGTTCACCCAGCGCCTACCTTAGTCCTTAGTTCTCTGTCCTCTGGTCCTGGATCTCCACCGGCGGCCCGGCATGGGGGTGGGGGGGGCATCTTTTGATCCAGCCTGACCCGGGAGAACTAAACTGCAGCAACCTTGGATGTGAGACGCAGACTCACATTTACCGGGGCTTTCTGACCTTGAACCAGTCATTAACACCCAGGGACTCAGTTTCCCCATCCGTGCAGTTTCGGGACTAGGTGAATTGGGGAACTAGTGGGGGTGGCGGGGGTGGGTGGGCACAAGAGAGCTATGCATCCTGGATTCGGTGACCGAATACTGCAGCGGTACACCACGACTACCATCATACCATGACCTCCCCCTTTCCCTGCACCAATCCTAGTATTTAATCAGACTTGGCTAGAGTCCTAACCTTTTTCAGCGTCTTCTCCCGCACTGAGAGGCTGTAGGTTTAGAGCCGCACTACAGTTGGGGTTCACAGGCCTCTGGGATTCCTTCAGCCTGAATCAGAGACTGGGATCTCCCCTAGGTTTCTTTTTCAAAGCCCCCACAATAGGTTCATCTGGTCAAAGACAGGTTCTGACCGCTCCAGTCGCTCTGTCTCCCACTCTCACACATTCCTGAAATGCTGTTTGGGGCACAGGCCCACCCTGTACTTAACAACACACTACTTTGCATGCTTGGGTACTTGTACAGGGGTAGGCGGTAGCTTTGGGAGCCTGGCTGTGTGTCATAAAGAGAGGTCCCCTCTCTGGGGCTGAGGTTTCAGAGTCTGTAGAATAGAGAGGAGCAGACTAAGGGAGTTTTGCAGGGCCCACCAGCTCTAGGGGCGCAAGGTCCTGGGGATGACTAAGCATGTAGTGGCTGCCTTAAGGAATTGTCAGAGGGCCTGGCTTTGCAGCCCTGGTCCCTCATCACGGTTCAACAAGGGCTATCACGTTTTTTAGTTTGTGACCTTGCTACTTTAGCCTAGGATAGACCAGCCCAGCTCTGCCAGTCTGTTTCCCCTTTCACTGCAGACAGAAGAAGCTGTCGTGAGAATGCCACCTTATTTCTAAATTCTGTTTTTTTCTCCCCGTTTATTCTTGCTGTCGCTGAAGGGAACACCTCTGTTCTCTGTGCGTTCCAGATGGGCCCAACTAGGTTTGGTGGCTTAGTGTCCAAGCAGGACTCTCAGCTGTATCCTTTTGTCCTCTTGTTTGGCAGAGTGAATATTCACCCTGTATCGAAAGGCTCAGTGTGTGAGTAGGGCAGGCTAGACCGCCAGCAAACGTCACTCTTAAGAATGGCTCCTGACTCGGTTCTGTCCCTTGCAGGAAGTGAGTTGCCTGTGTGTGCGAGCTGTGGCCAGAGGATCTATGACGGCCAGTACCTCCAGGCCCTGAATGCTGACTGGCATGCGGACTGCTTCAGGTAACGTGGGCTGGCTGAAGGGTGGGCACATTCCGCAAAGCCTGCCTGTGACCCGGATGTTTCTCCCAGAGCTGTCCTTCCCTGTGATCTCCAATGAGTCCGTGGCCTCAGTTTCCCTTTCTTCATTAAAATAAGGAGCTTGTTTGTTCTGTGGGGTGCATGTGTGCATATGCACACACACGCACATACATGTCTGTTGTTGCCGTCAGAGAGGTGGCCGGTGCGCATTTCATGAGCATATGCGGAGATCAGAGGACAGATACTGAGAGCCGGTTCTTTCCTTCTACCTTGAGGCTTTCTGGTTGTTTTCTGCTGTTGTGCTGCTAATTTAGGCTAGCAGGTCTGGGGGCTTCCAGCTGATTCTCTTGTCTTCTCCCCCCCACCTCCCTGTCCGGAAGCCAGGAATGCCAGGATTGCTAGAATTATGGACGCTTCCCAGTACATTTAGCTTGTCATATGGATGTCAGGGATCAAACTCAAATTACCTGACTTCTCTAGCAAACACCTTTACCCACCCACCTATCTCCTCACGCTCCCCTATATACGTTTTTTGAAACAGGATCTTGTAGTCCAAGCCTGACCTGGAACTCCTGAGCTCAAGCAAGTCACCTGCCTCAGCCTCCCCAGTAGTTAAGTCTACAGACATGTGCCACCATGCCTCAGCTTGTCTAGTAGACTTTAAATCTCACTTAGGGGCTGAGAATGTCCCAGTTGATAGAGGCCTTATCTAGCATTCATGAAACCCTGGGTTCAGTCCCTAGTACCACATAAACCAGACATGTGACACATGCCTCCTGTAAGCCCAGCACTCAGGAGATGGAAGCAGGAAGATTGGAAGGTCTTAAGGTCATCCTCGGCCGAGTAATGAGTTCAGGGATAGCCTGGGCTACATGAGACTCCGTCTCAAACAACCAACCAAAAATTATCCTTAGAGAACTTATGTTTAAGGTGATATATGATGCACTGTGCCAATAGTTACTATATGGAGTAGTAATAAAAGAGTTCATACATGTTCATTGTGCATATGGGTATGTTTGTGCACGTGTGTGTGATACACATACACGTATGGGGAGGCAGAGGTTGACAGCAGGTGGCTTCCTCAAGTGCCCTCCACTGTAGCTTTTGTGTCACGGTCTCCCACTGAATCTGGAGTTCACTGATTTGGCTAAGTCGTGAGATGCAGGGGTCTTCCCATCTCCACACTGCCCCCCCAAACCCCAATGCTAGAGGTACAGATACACACTGGTGTGTCTGGCTGTTTTTAATGGGTTCTGGGGAATATGGACTCCAGTCCTCATGCTTGTGAGGCAGACACTTCACCCGCCGAGCCATCTCCCCAGTCCTCAGATGTGATTTGTTTTTCAGTTGGAGGCTGGTGGAGTTCACCATGAGGAACCCATGGTAGAGAGGGAACAGGCAGAGGAAGGCAGATGTTCACCTTAGCCTTCTGTGCTCCTCTGCTGCAGGGGAGGGAAAAGAGACATCACATCTCAAGGGAATCCTAGCCACTGTCCCTAGGCTATAGCTGCCTGTAAAGATGTGTCAACCAATGAAAATAGCCCTGACCTCCAGATACACAGACCAAGGCTGTGGTCGAAGACTTAGTAGAACAATTGGCACACATAGATGGCCCAGTGGCTCACTAGGTCCACAAAGCGACCTTGGGCTACATCCCAATTTCAAAGTCACCCTGAACTACATGAGGCCCTGTCTAACAGAAAAAGACTGAGACATCCTTTTCTAACACTTAGTGGGAGTCTGAACACTTTATGTAGTTGGCAATTAGTTGTATCTCCCAAGGATAAATGGGGGCACAGAGAGGTTTATTCTTCTGCCTGAAGTCACATGACCAGGAAGGAGTAAGAATATGCAGTGCCCACTCTGAGGCCAGAAGAGAGGCAGGTAGCACATTATGGCATTCAAAGCACACGCTCAGCAGAAAGTCTCTCAGAGAGGCCCACAAAGGGGTCTTGACTCACAGAGGGAGACAAGGCTGTCGGCACTGTCGGTGATGAGACACACAGTAAGTCAATGGATAACGCAGTTAGGAGACCAAGTTCAGAGAGTTGTGGGCACTGAATGCCAGGATTAGACCCTTCTGGAGACAATAGAGAGGCAGCAGACAGCTGGGGAGCGTGCTGTTTGTTGAAGATTGTCATCTCAGTGGGCAGATGGCACAACTTGGCAGGACGAGACTGTCATAGTAATTCAGGGGTCTGACTCATTAGCCTGACTTAGGATTGTGACTGAGGAGGGAGGCTCTGTGATATGGAAGGGGTTACGTGGGGCTGGGGAGTCAACTCAGCTGGTATCACATTTGCCTAAGAACCTGAGCTTGACCCCCCCAGAACCTATAAGTGTAGTGGTGTGTCTCTATAACCTCAGCACTAGGGACATGGTGGTGTGTGACAAAACCTATCCTGGGCTCTGCTCACCACAGATAGAGAATCCATTGCAGACCTAATACAAGTACCACCAAAGTCCAACTTTTTGAACCAATGAGTTTTATTGGGGTTACTTTCAGGAATATTGGTGAGGAGTTACTTACAGAAGTGACTTAAAGACAGCTGCATCACTAAAGCCCAGCACGGGTGACAGCTCACAAAGCTGGGAACCTGGAGCACACTTCACAGCCTGGAGGCAACCTCATCATGTTAGAGAGTTGTCCATTTGGTGATTTAATTGTCTTAACCTCTTCTAGGCAGCCTGGCTGGTTTCTACTTCTTCTAGGCAGCTGGTCTGGTCTGAGAGTTCTCTTTGCAGCTTAGCCCTGCTGCCCTTCTGAAAGGGACTCTTGGCTTTTATTGTTTCCTTTGGCAGAGAGGGGCCAACTGAATCTGATCAGATTCAGGGACTTCCTGAAACTGTTTTGAGTTGTTTGCCTTTCTGCTTCAGGAGCTCCCTGCAGGATGGTTTTTTTTGTTGTTGTTGTTGTTTTTGTTTTTTTTAACTGTCTGAGGAAACTCTTTACACAGTAGGTGGAGACAAACCAATCCTTGGGGCTCTCTGGCCAACCAGCTTAGTGGTTGGCCAGACCCAGGTCTTATTGGTAGACCCTGACTCAGATAACAGTGGCTGGCTGTTAAGGAGCCATGTCTGGGCTTGACCTACGGCCTTCCCATACATACATACAAGCATGAGCACATACCTGCACACCCTCAGTGGGGTGGTCTTTGAAAAGCACAAAGTGCATATTCTTAATCCCAAATACCCCCAAACCAGGGCTGCAGCTGAAGGTCAGATGGTAGAATACTTGCTTAGCATGCACAAAGCTCAGGGTTCGTCTCAACACAGTATAGGACGGGTATGAGTGAATGCTTATAGTTCCAAAACTCTTGAGGTGAACACAGGAGACTCAGGAGTTCAAGGTCATCTTGAGCTACATAGTTCAAGACCAACCTGGGCAACACAAGACACTGTCTGAACATTTTTAAAACGTTCCCAAAATGTAAATATTAACACAATGCTACCAGTAGAAAGTTCCAGACTGGACCTATTATAACAAGTCATAGTCAAAACATAGGTACACTTTCAAATCCTGTAGGTTGGGCCGGAAGTGGCTCAGCAGTTAAGGATGTTTGTTGCCCTTGCAGAGGACCAGAGTGTGACTGTTAATTCCAGCTCCAGGGAATCCAGCGCCCTCTTTTGGACTCAGCATATACTATACTCATGTGTGAATGAATGTATACACACATACATACACACACACACACACACACACACACACACACACACACACTGAAAAATCTCTAAAAAAAGAACACTGCATACAATTTCCTTCAAGGGTGCTGGAGAGATGGTTCAGTGGTTACAAGCACTGACTGCTCTTCCAGAGGCTTCAGGTTCAATTTCCCAGCACCTGCGGGGTGGTTCACAACCATCTGTAACTCCAGTTCAGGAGGACCTGACACCCTCTTAGGGATAGCCTCTTCTGGCCTCTGTGGCACTAAACACGCATCCGTGCACAGATATGTATGCATGCAAAATACCCGTACATGTAAAATGTCTTCAAAATTGTTAAAAAAAAATAATTCTCTGGATATGTGGGTAAGTGCTGTCTGAACATAAAATGAACTGGCTGTTTATTAGACTTGGGTCCTATTCCCAAGATCCTAATAAGCAAATATTCCATAATCCAAAGTCACACAAAACCCCAAACACTTGTGATCTCAAACATCTGAGGTTGTCCTTGTAATGGTAGATCCGATGACCCACCATCAAGCATGCGCTCTCCCCTCCTTTCCTCCCTCCCTTCCTTTCTTCCCTCTCTCTCCCCTTTCCTTCCTTCCTTTCTTTTTCTCCAATGCTTGCGATCAGATCCCAGAGCATTAGCACAGGCTGGGCAATATACCACCAGGTTCTAGCCATAGCCCTTGGATTTTTGAGACAAAAGTCTTGCTATGTAGCCTAGATCTGGCTCATGTTTGGTATTTCATGCCCAGTGCTAGGGTTATAGACACGTATTACCACACCCAGCTGGAAGCATTCTTTTTCTCTGTGTGTGTGTATGTATGTATGAATACATGTGTATGCACACGTGTGCGCCATGGTGTGCATGTGGATGACAGGGTATATCAGAGGTTAGCTTGTGGGAATACGTTCTCTCTTCCCACCATTGTACGTATTGGGAGTCAAACTCCAGGTTATGAGGCTTGGTGGCAGTTGCCTTTGTTCCCTGGTTCATCTTGCCAGCCCTCCATCTTGTTTTTTGAAATCGGGTCTCTCTCTAAACCTAGAGCTTGCTATTTCAGCTAGGTTGGCCAGCCAGTGAACCCCTAAGGTCTTCCTTCTTCTGCCCACCCCTCAGGACTGGGGCTGCAGACGAGCACCATTGTTCCTAGCATCACGTGGATGTTAGGGGTCTGAGCTCAGGTCCTCGTGCTTGCATGGTAAGATTTTACCCATCTCTCCAGTCCTCAAGCATTCTTTAGTATTAATCCAGTCCAGCATACTCATCCTCCAGTGTACGGAGTTTGCCTAATTTCATGTGGGAAATAGGGGTCCAGCCTCAGCAATCACTTGAGTGAAGGTTGTCACAGCTTGAGGTGGGATCTGACTGTATCTCTGCAAGTCTGTACTGGGGAGAGGGTGTCTGTTGTCAGTAGAGTTGGAGGCAGGTTAGTTCTGCCTGTCACTTGAATAGCAGTTAGATTTGCTACGGGACCAAAAGGAATCGGGAAATTATCTTCAGGAGGCCCTGTGACTGTCAGGGAAGGAAAGCACAAGAGAACCCCAAGGGTTCTCTTATAAAAGAGACGCATGGGGCAGATTGCAGGGCCCTAGCATTGGCTGGCCCACTCCATAGCACCTAGAGAAGGGTGACACCCAGCTGGGGCTGCAGGGAGAGAGCATGTCCAGCTGTCTCTGAGGTGAGGGACACAAGGGCCTCAGTGGGGAAGGGCCCTCAGGCAGTGAGACCTCCTGCTCCCATGTCAGAGTCAGAGCCCAGATCCCTCCTTCCCTGCTTCCTCACCTACAGTCAGAGCCTAGATCCCTATCTCCCATATCCTGGCCCAGTAACAGGAAAACAGCTCAGAGAAAGATCACAGTTGCCCTGGGTCCGTGGCTGACAGGCAGTTAGCCTGAGTCTCCACTGCGCACTTGAGACTCTATTTCCAATGGCTTGAATCTCTTGGTGACATTGAGACCTTTGTTCCCTTTGTCCTCATTAAAGCTACTTAGGCAGGAGGGATGTGTGTGACAAGGCTGGATAGCCTGCTTCGTAGCCACCAGGTAGGGAAGGTGACATCGTGAGTTGTCACACACCCTGCCTTCCATGCCTTTCTGTTCTTCCAGATGGAACACCCTGGGGTCCCTGAGTCAGCTCTTCCCAGGCCCCCGCTCTACAGGCCCCCTCGGGACAGCCTGCACGCCAGAGCTCTGTGTGGTGATGCAGTTTGACTTATGAGGAAACAGGCACAGAGGTCGTCTACGTGTCCAAGGACTCCGTATAGCCTGACGGCAAAGCCTGCACTACGCAACCAGTGCGTGCTCGAGACTCTGTCCTGCCCCTCCCAGATCAGATACAGGCTCCCGCCTTCTAGCAGGAAAGCCAGAGATGAGACCAGAGATAGCATTCCAAGGAGGTGACAGTTACATACAGAGTGGAAGGAAGCAAGGGAGCGACTCCTCATGCTCAGAGGCACTGAGGCAGGCAGGGTGTGGTGGATGCGTCCCAGGAATCAGCAAAGCACACTGCGGGGCCAACACACAGGGCTGGCCTAGAACCATCCAGCCTTGTGGGCTTTTGTCCCTCACAGTGCTGGGGACCAAATCCAGAGCCTTGGGTTTGCTTGGCAAGCACTCCGTTAAATCTCACTAAGGTTTATGTGCAGGGGGGTAGGGGAGGGATCTGGGGTTATCACTTGCCTTGCCTGATCATTCCTCGGCACTGACAATTAATTTATTTGTTTACATTCACGTATTTATTATTTATGTGTGGAGATTAGAGGACAACTTGGAGTTTATTATTCTGCCCTTCCACTATGTGGGACCCAAGGACCAAATTCAGGTCGTTAGGCTTGGATGTGGGTATCTTTCCCTACTGAGCCTTCTCACCAACCTTGTTGGGAGGGAGGGAAGAAGGGAGGGAGGCAGGCAATGAGTACTGGGGATTGAAGTCAGGGCCTTGTGAATACCAGGCAAAAGCCCTGTCAGTGTACTGCGTCCCAGCCTGCCAGCTGCACTAATGTTTGTCTAGGCCGGTGGTGCTCAACCTTCAGGTCACAACCTTTTTGGAAGTTGCATATCAGATATCCTGCATACCAACTATTTACGTTACGATTCACAACAGTAGCAAAATTACAGTTACGATGCAGCAACCATAATAATTTTATGGTTGGGAGTCGGCCCAACATGAGGAGCTGTATTTAAAAAGGCCGCAGCGTTAGGCCATTAGCGTTGAGAAGCGTGGGCCTGGGGGGATCTGGAGGAACCTGCAGAAGGTTCCCGGGTGTGCATCTTTCCTGAGTCCTCTGATCTAGGCTCTGAGGCCCACTGCAGTGTCTCTGCCCTGGCCTGGAGGGAATCTCAAACTGACATAGCAGGGAAGGCCGCAGATGCTGTGTCAGGTGTCCCACCAAGCCAGGATCCTCACAGGGGACCCTGTCTATGCCCCATTGCCACACTTCCTGGTGACGATGCCTCCCAGAAGATTAGAGCCAGGACAGCCAGCGGTCCAGGGTTTCCTGGGCCCAGCCTCTCTCTGTGCCAGGCCTGCAGGGTCCTTTTCCCAGGAGCCTTCTGTGAGCTCTCGTAGCCTGGGTAATCTCCCTAGAGGCTGGGTGGGGTAGCCCTCAGCTGGGAGTAGTGAATGGGCTGCAGCCTGATAGTGAGCCGCAACTTGGAGAAAGCTTTTATTCAAGGAGCCTCCCGTTAAGAGTAAGGAGGCTGAGCTGACCATGGGAAGTCAGCCTCTGTTCCCTTGAGGACAGCACCGGAAGAGACAGCTGCTCTGGGGCTTGTCCTTGTCCCTAGAGAGACCCAAGCACTCAGTGCTTTTGTCCAAGAAGACAGCAAGTAGCACATAGGATATAGGAGACTTTCTCCAGATCCAGAGGAGTTGAGTAGTGGGGGTAGAGCCTAGATCTTTCTCCACCTCCCTAATTGTACTCGCCTACATCCCTTCTTCCTGCCCATAGTCAGAGCCCCTCATACTGTCCTTGCTTCGTTGCCACGCAGTCAGAGCCTAGTTCCCTCTCTTCTTACCTCCTTTCTTTTTTTTTCCCACCTCCTTTTATAGAATCAGAGCTCAGATCCTTCTCTCTGCCTCTTACCTGGGGTCATAGTGTAAACCACTCCTTCCTCACTGCTCCACCTGTAGTCCTAACCTGGATCCCATGTTTTTTCAACTTCCTACCTATAGTCAGAGCCTAGATCCTTCCCTGCCTACCTCTCTACCTTCAGTCAGAATAAAGACTACTCCTTGCTGACTTCTGCCTGGGCAGAGATCTCTCCCCCTCTTCTGTGACCAAAGGCCAAGCCAAAGACACTTTGGCTGCTTCCTGTCACAGGCTGAGAAGGAGGCCTTCCTCAGCCACACTTCTGCCTCCTCCCCTGTGGTGTGGCCACACAGGCCCTACCCCCTGCAGCCTCCAATCCTGAGCCCCCGCTGTAGGATGGGGAAGCTTTGGCCAGGCCACCCATGGGCTCCTACAGGCCTCCGGAGTCTCCAGACATAGCTACAGAGGATGCAGACATCCTCGCCACTGAGACGGACCCGCTGCCTCCGTGGGGCTAAGTAAGTGGAAAGCCCCTTCCCCACCTGTCCTGGGCTGGAGGTGGAGGGGACTGAAAGAGAGGCCCATCTGGGGACTACTGTAGAGCAGAACTGAAACTCTCTAGTGAGGTCTGCCGGCCACGAGGAGAGCAACCTGATACTGAGCTGTTGGACCTTCTGGTACCTTCTCTTAGTGACCCTGCCCCCCCCCCCCCCCCCCAGGAGCCAGGGCTTTCTGATTGTGAGGCAGGGACTCTACCTACCAACTAACTGAGCCACATGCCCAGCACATCTCAAGATGCTTTGTAGAGAACCAAGCCGGGTATTTCCTCCTCCTACCCTCTCTGGCTCCTGTCTGGATTTGGACTGAGGATTAAGGGGCTGGACAAGGTCAGGAGCTCCACTGTGCCTTCTATCAGCAAAGGTCTGTTGAAACCCAGGGCCAGCCACCACACCGTTGTGTGAACCCACATCCTGGGGCCAAATGAAGCCTTAGGTGATCTAATCAAGAGACAGAAGCCAAGCATACTGGGATGCACCTGTCATCCCAGCACTGGAGAGGTAGAGGCAGGAGGATGGGAAACTCAAGGTTGGTCTGGGGATGTAGCTCAGTCAGTAGAGTGCTTGCCTAGCACTCATGAGTCCTTGGGTTCTATCCCCAGCACTGGATAAACTGGGCTAGAAGACAACACTCATGGTAGAAGTAGGATCATGAGTTCAAGGTCATCTGCTACATAGCAACTTCAAGAAGGCCGGCCTTGGCTCTGTGAGACCCTCTCTCAGTAGAGAGTGACAGGGCAGGGGATGGACAGATACACAGACAACAGAGAAGTGCCTGAGCAGTGCTAAGGGTGCCGGCTGCGGTCAAACATCCTGAGGGTGTTTGCAGAGCATCTGTGCCGCCGCTCTGCGGCAATGCTGGCTGGGAGAAGCTTCAAGAGAGTAGGGACCTGGTAGGGGATGTGCTGAGCCGAGCTTGTGAGCAAGTCACGGTCAGGTTGTTCTGCTGCAGTGGCTGCTCCTCGGAAGGAGTGATGAGTGAGTGGGTGGAGGAGGAGCCAGGGAGTTTCCTACTAGATGATGTTAAGAGCTTTCTCACTCGGGGTGGGATGTAGTTGCTCCCGAGTCCACACCCATGGGGGAACAGGCATGCAGAGGCCCTGCTTCCTGCAGCGGGACACCAAGGAGTGATGGACAGACCCCTGTGACATGCCTGTGACCCAGGCGTGGACAGGAAGCAAGTCACTGATAGTAGGACTGGGGGCCTTCCTGAAAGGACAGGATCTGTGCTGCCTCTGTGCACTGTGGTCCTTTCTGTGGCATCTTTTATTCAGTTTAAAGACC
The DNA here is from genome assembly GCA_030674055.1 of Rhabdomys pumilio. Lineage (NCBI taxonomy): Eukaryota > Metazoa > Chordata > Mammalia > Rodentia > Muridae > Rhabdomys > Rhabdomys pumilio. The sequence goes on from JANHMN010000023.1 coordinate 18,268,496, forward strand.
CTAAGAGGGGTATGCTGGGGCCCCACATTCAGAGACTCCTCCCCAGCCTCAAAGCCCTCCAGCAGTCCCAAGCCCCTCCCCTGTTGGAGTCTGCACTGGGCTGTTGCCAGGAGAGTTGGGACAGTAGGCATGACATCATGACTCCTGCCCTGCACTCACTGTCTCCGCCTCTGCTGTTCTCGGACTCCCCAAGGGACACCTCATCAGGCCCCTTTCCTGGGTACACCACCCCACCCACTTACAACTGAACTCTGACATTTTGTGCTCCCTGGCCTGAGCCCCTCCCTGCAGGCCAGTCACCCAGACAATGGGAAACAAGCTGGGATCTTCTTAAAGGGACAGTGTCCCACCAGCTGGTGTACAGTTCTTTTCCCTGTCTTCTTTTCAGTTAGTTCTAGCAAGCCACTGGTGTTGGGGGAAGGGAATGAACAGTCTCACCCACCTATTCTCTCCTGCATTGGTACCCAGGACAGGACAGTCCAGCTCTTCCTGGCTCCATGTGACCCACAGGCAAAGGCCACAGGCATATCTAGGCACAAAGAACCCTAGAGCCAGCTCTCCAGATCCTCACAGACTCACTGGTGAGTCCACATCCACCAGGATGCTTGGACCAGAAGTCGGGCACCTATTTTAAAGACAGAGACATCATTCCTCTCCATTCACCCTTCAGCCCCAACCCCAACTTTCCTAGTTCTCTCTTAGACTAAGGTGGACTGCTGGCTTTGCCAGCCCCGGGCTGAGGGAAGACAGGGATTAATGGATTTAATGGTAGGTGGTAGCTGCTCCCTGGATGTCGTTTTGAAGAAGGCCTGAGGGCTGCTGAGCTTTGGGAAGCTATAGCATCCTGCATCTTCACTGGCGGTGTCCGGTCTGCGCCTTAGCCCAATCCCTACCTGGCATACTGAGACAAGACTAGCTTTGCAGGGCCTGTGCTTGTAAGTGGGAATTTGGGCCGCTTGGGGCCTTTACAGCTCATCTCCCCTGAGGGATTTTGTTTTGTTTGTTTGTTTATTTTAGTTTTTGGTTTGAGCTAGTGTTTTCCTACAGTGCCCTGCCCTGACTGGCCTGCAGGCTGGTCTTGAGTCCCCATACATCCACCTGCCTCTGCCTCTGCCTCCCAAGTGCTGAAGCAGAAGGTGCTGACATTCAGGTCTCCCTACTCTAAAGGGTGACAGAGCCCTGAGCTGACAGAGGAGAGTGTAGGAGAAAGCCATTGCATCCATTAGTGTGAGGCCTGTGGTTTTCTTCACGCTCTCCATGGTCCCAGGCTCTGTTCCTCCATTTGGCTGGTGACCAAGAACAAGTCACCTTCCTTCTGGGCCATCTTCTTTGCATGAGAGGAAACAGGGCCCAGATTAGAAGCTGCTCTCACCTCTGAGCCTAGCAGGTAGGCCAGATCCTTTAGCCCACCTTGGCAGAACTGAAATGGATGGCTGTACAGGCTGTGCACAGGAAAGCTACAGAGGGGGCCGAGCACAGTGACTCCTTTAATCCCAGTACTAAGGAGAAAGAAGCAGGCAGATCTCTGTGAGTTCAAGGCACACGTACTCTACATAGAGGGACAGCCAGGGCTAGCGAGAGAAGCTATGTCTCCAAAACCTAAGAAAGTCAAAAGCTGTAGGGGATAAAGCAGCGGGTGGCTCCTCTGGTAGAGAGGCTTGCTGCACGAGCCTGATGACCTGAGCTCAGTTCCAGAACTTACGTAAGAGTCCAAGGAGAAAACCAGTTCCCCTGAGTCGTCCTGTGGCCTCCACTGTACTGTTCATCGGGGCAAGTAGCGTCTTACCATTGTAACTCTGGCTGGCCCAAAACAGGCTATATAGACCAGAGTTCCACCCATGGCTGCCTGAGTGTTGAAATTAGTGCTCCACTGTGCCTAGCCATTAGTCATTTAAAAAACAAAACAAACAAACAAAAAACAAAAAACAGATGTTGGTCCAGTTTTATCCCTGCTCTCTCAGTCTAAGCTCGGTACTTCAAAATAAGCTACGAATGTTCACAGCAATACAGTTTTTAAATTGTCATATTTACTTACTTTTCTTTTTACCCTTTATATTTTTTTTTAAATTTAGTTAATTAATTAAATTAGAAGAAGGGTCTTACTTTGTAGTCCAGCTTATTCTGAAACTTGTCATGGTAGCCTAGGCTGGCCTCAAACTCACATTCTTTTCCTTTCTCTTTCTTTCTTAGTGTTTATTTTATGTTATGTGTATGAGACTTTTGCTTGCATATATGTGTGTGCCTGGTGCCCACAAAGGCCAGAAGATGTCAGATCCGTTAGAACTGGTGTTGTAGGTGGTTGTGAGCCACCATCTGGGTGCTGGGAATTGAACTCGGGTTGTCTGAAAGAGCAGCCAGTGCTCTTGAGTACTGAGCTCTCTCTCCAGTCCCTCCTCCTTTTACTTTTGAGACAGTATTTCTTGTCCCTGCTATAGAGTATGTAACCAAGTATGACCTTGAACAGTGTGTGTGTGTGTGTGTGTGTGTGTGTGTGTGTGTGTGTGTGTGTTTGAGACGGGGTTTCACTATGTAGCCCCTGCTAACTGCAACTCTGAGATCCCGCCTCAGCTTCCCAACTGCTGAAATTATACTCCTACCTTTGTCTCCGTTCCTGGTTACCTTTCTCTTTGTTTTGGTTTTTGTTATTGTTATTGTTATTGTTGTTGTTGTTTTCTTTTCTTTTATTATTTTTTACTTATTTTGTGTATGAGTGCTCTATCTGAATGAATGCCTACATGCCAGAAGAGGGCATCAGATCCCATTACAGATGGTTGGGAGCCACCATGTGGTTGCTAGAATTGAACTCAGGACCTTTGGAAGAGCAGCCAGTGAGTGCTTTTAACTGCTGAGGCATCTCTCCAGCCTCTTGGGTTTTTTGGTTTTTTTTTTTTTTTTTCATTTGTTTGTCTTGTTTTGTTTTTTTGAGACAGGACATTATGTATGCTAGGCAAGCTCTCTACCTACAGAAGTACACCTTTGGCCCCTATTTTCCTTTGTTTTTTTTTTTTTTTAAAGCAAAATACCTATAAATGGCAACTGGAAAGATGGCTCCAGGGTCAAGAGTCGTTGCTGCTATTTCAGAGCAGTCAAGTATATACCTGTGCGTCCGTATCCCCTTAACTGCAGCTCCAAGGTGTCTGGTGTCCTCTGGCCTCCACAGGGACCACACACACATGATGCACATACAGACAAAGCAGGCAGACACGCATGCGCAGAAATTGTTTTGTAAATTAAAAAAAAAAAAACAAAAGCCGTGCAGAGATGGTGCCATCCTCAGCCCCGCCCCTCTCCGCCCAGGTGCTGCGAGTGTAGCGCCTCCCTTTCACACCAGTACTACGAGAAGGATGGACGGCTCTTCTGCAAGAAGGACTACTGGGCCCGCTATGGCGAGTCTTGCCACGGGTGCTCCGAACACATCACCAAAGGGCTGGTCATGGTGAGAGCCGCCTTCCCCTCCCTGCCCACCTCTTGAGGCGGGTGTGCATACTCTCCCCACCATCGTCCCCTGTAAGTCCTGTGCCCATCTCTTCATCAGTTCAGACCTTCCAGTCCTCTACGTGTCCAGCAAGATTCTGTCTGGGTTGCCCTGCTTTCCCCCTAAGAGGAGAATGATGATGGCTCTGGGGACAGCAGGCACTACTAAGCTGTGTGTTGTGTCCCCACCCCTACAGGTGGCTGGGGAGTTGAAGTACCACCCCGAGTGCTTCATCTGTCTCGCCTGTGGGACCTTCATCGGCGATGGGGACACCTACACACTGGTGGAGCACTCCAAGCTGTACTGGTGAGTGCTGTGGGCCTCTTCAAGCCTAAGGACCTTCCCCTTCACCAAGACTGCCCATACATAGGCTTTTATAGTACCATAAATGCTATACTACTCTATAGTGAGTTCTGTACTCTATAGTAAATTCCATACGAGAACGGTCCAGACACAGTACACACTCCACCTGGTAAAACAGGAGAGGGCAAGTGCCATTGCTCCTTGCCTCCATGTAGAAATGTCAGGAATTGCAGTGCCTGTCACCCCAGCTTTTCAGGAGGCCAGTGCAAGAGGATTGCAAGTTCTAGGCCATTCTGGGCAACTTTGTGAGATACAATCTCAAGAAGTAAAGAGATCTGGACCCGTGGCTCAGTGGTAGAGCATCTGCCTAGAATCCCCCTGTGAGGGCTGGAGTGTGACTCACCAGTAGAGGACTTCCATGTCATATGTAAGGCTCTAGATTCAATTTTGAGTACCACAAAAAAAAAAAAAAAAGAAAGAAAGAAAGAAAGAAAGAAAGAAAGAAAGAAAGAAAGAAA
>JANHMN010000023.1:18278040-18291116 GCA_030674055.1 Rhabdomys pumilio
CTTCTTCTTCTTCTTCTTCTTCTTCTTCTTCTTCTTCTTCTTCTTCTTCTTCTTCTTCTTCTTCTTCTTCTTCATCTATTGCTACCTTAATAGTAAAGGCTCGTTTGAAGCTGTACAGACAACAGGACCCAGGCTAGCATCTTCATGTAGTACCTCGTGATTGGCTTGAATTGATGGGAACGTTGGGGTGACGGTCTGACTTCAGGCCATCAGGTGTGTCAGGAGGCTTTGACATGTTTCCATGCCCAGAGATGACTGTGGTCCAGCATGAGGGATGTGATGTATGATGTCAAGTCAGAGTTGGCTCATGGTCCGCTGCAGTGATCCAGGGGGCAGGAGCCATGAGTCCTCTGTTCTTGAGCCTGAAGAAGCAAAAGGAAGATCACGAGGAGTCAGAGGTAGCCTGTCCCTTGTCCCCTTCTGCTGGAATCTCTCCAGGACTCTTGGAAAAGCCCTTTGAAGGGTTTCTTTCTGGGATGATAGCTGCTCTTTCTCTCTCCCTCCCTTCTTTCCTTCCTTCCCTCCTTCCTTCCTTCCTTTCTTTTTCCTGGAGGCTTGGTTTCTCTGTGTAAACCTGGCTGTTCTGTAACTCTCTCTGTAGACAAGGCTGGCCTTGAATTTAGAGATCCACATGCCTCTGCCTCTAAAATGCTGGGATTAAAGATGTGTGCTACCGCTGTCTCAGAGGTTGTACTGTCAAGGGCATGCACTCCCTCCTCTCAGTTTATTCAGGACTTAGGCCATAAGCAGGGCCATAGCCTGTGTACTGCAATGTATCAGACGTCTCAGGCAGGGTATCTGAGCCTGGGCCACCAGGCAGAGGAAGCCGTGTGCCCCTTCTGATGAACTGTGTGGCTGCCCCCAAGACACCAGGCTGTCCCACCTACTCCCAGGATGGGAGATAAGCAGCAACTGGTTAATATGGTGCTTTTGCAAGGAGGAATTGAGGCAGTGTCTCAGCCCGGTGTCACCTCCCCACGGCACTGGGCCCCGTGTACCTTTCCCAGGAGGAGCTGCAGTATTGACACGTCCCCGGGTGCCGGCTCCCTAGCCTCTCCAGCCTCCCAGCGCAAGGACCTGGGGCGCTCCGAATCCCTCCGAGTGGTCTGCCGACCACACCGAATCTTCCGGCCGTCTGACCTCATCCATGGGGAGGTGTTGGGCAAGGGCTGTTTCGGCCAGGCCATCAAGGTATGCAAATGGGGAGGGCAGGCTGGGTGACACCTCTGACCACCTCTTCCCTCACACTGCCCCGCTGGGAATCCAACAGAGGGGACATCTAGATTCTATGCTCTCATCCCGGGGTTACCCACTCCTTACCCTGAACTTCCCTGAGCTATTGAAATGAGAGAGATTTTACATGGGTAGATTCAGAACTTTGTGGTTTGTCTTTAAGGACAGTCTCAGACAGCTCAAGCTGACCTTGAACTCCTGATCTTCTGTCTTACACCTCTCAAGTACGGGATCATACTCACGCACTGGCATGCCTGGTTTTATTTACGTATCGGGACAAGGTCTCACTGAGTTGCCCAGGCTAGCCTCAGATGCACTAGATAGCCCAGGCTGGCCTTGGACATGAGCTCCTCCTGCCTCTGCCTCCCAAGTGGCTGGGGTTAGAGGCATGTATTACTATGTCCTATTCAGCCTTGAGTTTTGTGCCTCCATATCCCCTACACAGGTGACACACCGAGAAACAGGCGAGGTGATGGTGATGAAGGAACTTATCCGGTTTGACGAGGAGACCCAGAGGACATTTCTCAAGGAGGTCAGTGGAGAGGTCTCATGCCTACTCCCCTCCCCAATGAGAAGGGGTGGCAGTGGCCCCAGGAGGATGAGTGGGGCACACCACCTATGAAAGAGATGAGGGTTCAGGCCTCACTGGGGACAGGGCAGCCATGAGCCATGGGTATGGCTCAGTAGATTCCCCCAGATTCAGTCCCCAGCAACATACACACACACACACACACACACACACACACACACACACACACACACACCAGGCTTTATAATACACATCTATAATCCCAGCACTCAGAAAATGAAAGCAAGATCAGAGTTCAAGGTTTTCCTCAACTACATAGAGAGTTCTAGGCTAGCCTGGACTATGTGAGACATTGACTCAAAGACACAAAAGTCAGAACAGATATGGATTGGGGGTGCAAGCTGGTAGATGCTTGCTTACCACGCACAAAGCCCTGGGTTCTAATGCCAAAACTGATCTTGGTGATGCAAGCCTGTTATCCCGGCACCTGGGAGATGGTGGTGTGAGGATCAGGAGTTCAAGGACCTCCATGGCTACATAGCTGGTTCAAAACCAACCTGAGTGATGAAACACTGTTTTGTTTTTGTTGTTGTTGGGTTTTTTTTTTTTTTAAGATTTATTGCCAGGCAGTGGTGGTGCATACCTTTAATCCCAGCACTTGGGTGGCAGAGGCAGTTGGATTTCTGAGTTGGAGGCCAACCTAGTCTACAGAGTGAGTTCTGGGACAGCCAGGGCTACACAAAGAAACCCTGTCTTGAAAAATAAAAAACAAACAAACAGAAAGATTTATTTATTTATTTCATGTATGTAGGTACAATGTCACTGTCTTCAGACACACCAGAAGAGGGCATCAGATGTCCACTACAGATGAGCCACCATGTGGTTGCTGGGAATTGAACTCAGGATCTCTGGAAAGAGCAGCCAGTGTGCTCTTAACTGCTGAGCCATCTCTTCAGCCCAAAATCCTTTTTTGTTGTTGTTGTTATTGTTGGTTGGTTGGTTTGGTTTGATTTGATTTTGGTTTTTCAAGACAGGGTTTCTCTGTATAGCCCTGGCTGTCCTGGAACTTGCCCTGTAGACCAGGCTGGCCTTGAACTCAGAGATCTGCCTGTCTCTGCTTTCTGAGTGCTGGGACTAAAGGTGTGCGCCGCAGCCGGTGCCACCAACACCACCAGGCTTGAGAGACACTCTTAAAGAGAACACACAGTGGCTTACTGTGTGAGAGGGGACTGGGCGCCCTTCTGTGTAGGCAGAGTGGAGCAAGGGGAAGAAGGTCCAGGCCAGCCTGTGTGTCTTCCTCCAGGTGAAGGTCATGCGCTGCCTGGAGCATCCTAACGTGCTCAAGTTCATCGGTGTGCTGTACAAGGACAAGCGGCTGAACTTCATCACAGAGTACATTAAGGGCGGCACCCTGCGGGGTATCATCAAGAGCATGGTGAGCGGGGGCGGGGCCGGGGCGGGGCGGGGCCGGGGCCGGGGCTCCCTCGCTAGAGTGCAGGCCTAAGCTGGCACACATGAGGCTTTGGCTTCCATCCCCAGCACTGCATAGACCTGGTGTCCTGCCCCACCTCTTTAATGCCAGCACTAGGGAAACTGGTGGTTCTTATGAGTTCAAGGCCAGCCTGGTCTGCAGAGCAAGTTCCATGCCAGCCAGGGCTACACAAACAGTGAGACCCTTTGTAAAGACACCAAAACAAAAAAAGCAAGAAAGGGGGATTGAGGAGGAAGAGGGCGGGCTCCTACTGTCCCCTTGCAGGGCAGTGACCACCAGTAACCTAAGGACTCTCCAGTTAGCTCTGCCTCTGAAAAGCTACATTGCTTCCTACTAGCGCCACTCTAGAGACTGAGCCTCCAGTACATGGGCCTCTGGGGACACCCCACATCCAAACCATAGCAGAGGCAGAGCCCTGTTCTCCCAGTGACTGGAGCTGAGAATGCAGGTGGCTTGTTAGACCTTCGGCTTTGACTGAACGTTGGTTCAGCTTGGTTTGAAAACTTTGAATGGGGCCTGGGATCACATCTCAGTGGGCAAAGTACTTGTTTCCCATACATGAAGGTGAGAGTTCAACCCCAGAGACCCACTCAAAAGTCCCACATGATAGTGTATGCCTGTAATCCCAACACTGAGAGATAGAAGCAGGATTTCTGTGAGTTTGAGGCTAGCCTGGTCTATAGAACTAGTTCTAGAACAGCCAGGGTTGCACAGAGAAAACCTACCTAGGAGGAGAAAAAAAGTGCTGTATGATGGCGTATACACCCTGAGGAGGCAGGGTCTCTAGGGACCAGTGGCCAGCCAGCTTATCCGCAGCCAGGAGCTCCGGCTTCAGTGAAACATATCCTCAAAAAATAAGGTAGAAGGAAGGGCCAGCAAGATGGCTCAGAGAGTAAAGATGCCAACTACCAAGCCTGACGGGCTGAGTTCAGTCTCCAGGACCCACATGTAGAAGGAGAGAGCAGATGCCTACAAGTTGTCATATGTCACACACATGCTGTGACATGTGCACACGCTACACACATAGACACACATAAACAAATAGATGTATTAAATAAAAATGTTTAATTGTAGAAAGAAATTAAGGAAGACATCTGACATTTATCTTAGGTCCCCACCCACGTGGACATACACACACATACACACAAAATGGATACACACATATAACAAGAATATTCAGGTTTAATAGGTTACCACCCTACTTGTTATAAGGACTCATGGGTCGTAGTTTATACTGTCTGCCCTGGAGAGGTGCAGAAGTCAACACCCGGCAGTAACAACCCCACAGGTCATTGCTCAGGATAGATAGTTTGGGAACTGCAGGAGAACATTCATGAACCCTTAGTTCATGAAATCCATTCTGTTGAAAAAAAAAAAAAAAAGATGTCTTTAGGCCTTGAGGCCAAAGCAGGAAACCTGCCTGAGCTACATAGGACATCCTGTCTCGAGAGAGAAAAAAAAAAAACAAGGGCCGGTGAAATGGCTCAGCTGGTAACACTGCTTGCCACCAATGATGTGAATTTGATCCCTGGAACCCAAATAGCAGAAGGGGAGAATAGCCCCTCCCTCCCCCCAAGTTATCTCTGACAAACCACAGAAAACAGTGCCTTGGAGCTGGACACACACGGCTCTTGGAAAATAAGTGTTAGTAGGCAGCTGTACATACAGGAGAACATGGAGCCCTCAGACCACCGCACCTGTGCCTGGGACTCACTCAGCTGTCCCCTCTCCTGTGCCACCATGCCATCCCCCCAGCCCAGGCTCTATGCTAGCCGTTTTTCCCTGTCTCTAGGACAGCCAGTACCCGTGGAGTCAGAGGGTCAGCTTTGCCAAGGACATTGCATCAGGGATGGTAAGTGACCTGCCACTCACTCAGGTGACCCACTCTGCCACGAGGTGTGTGGGAGCAGAGCCTACGGGGAAGCCTTGGGGGGCAGCCACATGGGTGACTATCTGGACTCCCTCAGTGAAGACAGAAGGTACAGCTCGGCAGTAGAGCAGGTGTCTAGAGTCCATCAGCTCACGGGGCGGGTAGGAAGCAAGGAGCCTACGGAGGGTCAGGGCTGAGGTGCAGTCTGTTGACTAAACATCCACTGAGAGCCTCATTCCGTCCCCTCAGGCCTACCTCCATTCAATGAGCATCATCCACCGAGACCTCAACTCCCACAACTGCCTGGTCCGGGAGGTAAGCAGCTGGGTGTGCTGGAGAAAGAAGGGACCTATGATGTCCTCTCAGGGCTTTGACGGAAGTAGAGATCAAGTGAACAGTGCCAGTGCAAGAGACAGGCAGAGCTGGGTCACAGTCCTGGCCCTGCCATTTATACTGTGGCAACAGTCCTCGGGCCCACCTGCAGCGCAAGGGTTTAACAGATCAGAGAAGGGAAAACTGATTCAAAATGAAAAGCCCCAACCTTCACTGCAGCATTCACAGACGCCATCTAAGGTAGCGCAGGCTACCCAGGCAGCAGCAACAACTGCAAATCAGCATGTGGGCAGGGGCATCGGGCAGTGGCATCGGGCAGGCTTCTGGAAGGCCATTTCAGTGGAGGCCAAGAACTCCTGCTTAGAATCCCCCAGGGAGGGGCTGGGGGGATGGCTCAGTGGTAGAGCACCTGCCTAGAATCCCCCAGTGAGGGGTTGGGGGCATGGCTCAGTGGTAGAGCACCTGCCTAGAATCCCTCAGTGAGGGGCTGGGGGCATGGCTCAGTGGTAGAGCACCTGCCTAGAATCCCCCAGTGAGGGGCTGGGGGTGTGGCTCAGTGGTAGAGCCCCTGCCTAGAATCCCCCAGTGAGGGGCTGGGGGTGTGGCTCAGTGGTAGAGCACCTACCTAGAATGCCCCAGTGAGGGGCAGCTGGCATGACCTGGCAATGGAACTTTTGCCTGTGTGAGACCTGGGTTCAACTCCCAATACACACACACACACACACACACACACACACACACACACACACGCACGCACACGCACGCACACGCACAGGCACACAGATACACACACATACAATGTTTCCTAAGGTCTCTAAACCATCCAACCAGTCAGCACAGAGCTATAATCTAAACAGACCCAGTACTTTGGTTCCTGACTCTGATGTTTTAGGTCCCTAGTGTCCTCTAAGTGCTGTCAGCCTGCAGAGGACCCTGCATTGAAGATGGTGCTGCTGGGGCTGTCCCAGCAAGATAGAAAACACCAGGCTGTAGGTCACCCTGAGGGTGAACCACAAAACTCTGGGTGTTGGTGTGATGAGAGTGGGCTAAACGAGTCTTCGGTGGGTCCTGCTTAGCCTTGGTGTCTAGATCCTTGGTGGCCTGCATCCCTTTGAACAGCCGCAGTGTCACCTACTCTGTGAACATGAGGAACACCCGGAAAGGGAGAGATGTCAGGACCCAAGAGGACCAGACTTACCTCAAAGGAAAGGACCCTCAGCTACCCATCTAGTCACAGACAGTCACCTGGAGACAGCACACACAGCAGGTGGGGAAGAGAGTGACCCTACATCCACCCCCACCCACATCTGGCCTCAGGTCTTCATCACCTCTGTTTTGATTTTCTTAGTTCTAGAGCTGTAATCTAAAATGTCGAGCCCCTAAGCAAGCGCTCTACCGCTGAGGCACGCCATCAGCCTCACTGGGATTCTAGGCAGGGGCTCTGATGTCAGCCCATGCTCCACTTCCTCACTGGGAACTTCTAAGCCAGGATTCTACTATTGAGCCTACTCTAATCCCTTACTGGAAGATTCCAGGCAGGCTTTCTACCTATGAAACCATGCTTCCAGCCCCTCACTGGGGGTGGGTTCTAGACAAGCTTTCTACCTTTGAATCACACCTCTAACCCCTAACTGGAATCGCCAGAAGGTTTAGGCAGTTCTGTTTGCAAAGCACTGAGACAGAGGGCAGTGCCCTCCCCACACAGGTCCTTGGTATCTGGGGTATGTTCTCTGCCCTGTATGAGATTTTAGGGGCCAGGCGTTGGTGGCGCACGCCTTTAATCCCAGCACTTGGGAGGCAGAAGCAGGCGGATTTCTGAGTTCGAGGCCAGCCTGGTCTACAGAGTGAGTTCCAGGACAGCCAGGGCTACACAGAGAAACCCTGTCTCGAAAAACCAAAACAAAGAAAAAGAAAAGAAAAAAAGAAAAAAGAAAAAAGAAAAAAAAGAGATTATAGGGAAAGGGTCCTAAGTAGAAGCAAACAGCGACGACCAGGTCTCAGCCTGCCTTACAAAATTCCCAGAACAGGAACGTGGTTGTGGCTGACTTTGGGCTGGCTCGACTCATGACCGATGAGAAGAATCAGTCTGAAGACTTGCGCAGCCTTAAGAAGCCGGACCGCAGGAAGCGGTACACAGTGGTGGGCAACCCCTACTGGATGGCGCCAGAGATGATCAACGGTGAGTGCTGTCTCTAGGGTCCCGGCAGAGAGCAGCAGCTACCCCACACGCTGGCCTCTCTGCCCATCGGCTTCCCTCCGGCTGACTAGGGTCACTGGGGTTTTCTGGGCTTGTGGCCACCACCCTCCAGCTTCTGCCTCATCTTTACATTACACCCTCCTTTGTTTAGTTTCGGGTGGGTGTTGGGTGTGGTTTTCACACTGTGTGTGCGGGCACACATGCACATCAGGAGGTACCTTGTAGGAGGAAGTTGTCTTCCCTTGTGCGGATCCTGGGACTCAACTCAAAAATCATCAGGTGGCCCACCTTTTCTTCTTTTAAAGGCCAAGTCTCATTTAGCACAGGTTAGCCTCAAACCCACTATTTAGGCAAGGATGACCTTGCACTGCCGTCCCCTTGCCTCTGCCTCCAGAGTGTTAGGATTAGAGGAGTGAGCTGCATGCTCATGATGGGGTGCTGGGTAGACTCCAGGGCTTTGTATATATTGATAAGTATCCTGGCCCAAAGTGCTGGGGCTGTAAGTGAGCATACCAGCTTGTCTGGCTTTGTCTCTTTCTCATTACGTATTTGCTGTGTCTCATTTTGTTTTGTTTGAGATGGCCCCTCTTTATTATATAGTTCTAACTGTCCTGCAACTCATTGTGTCGACCAGGCTGACTTGGAACTCACAGAGATGTGCCTGCCTCTCCTTTCTGAGTGCTGAGATTAAAGCTGTATACCGCCATTTCTGCCAAACTTTTTGTCTTTTTTTTTTTTTTTCCAAGACAGGGTTTTTCTATGTAGCTCTGGCTATCCTAGAAATCATTCTATAGAACTGGTTGGCTTTGAATTCAGAGATCCACCTGCCTCTGCTCCATGCTTGCATGTGCCACCACCACCAGGCCGGGCTTTGTCTTTTTTTAAAAAGGTATTTATAGCCAGGCAGTGGTGGTACACGCCTTTAATCCCAGCCCTTGGAAGAAACAGGCATATCTCTGTGAGTTCGAAGCCAGCCTGGTCTACAGACAGCCAAGACTAATCAAAGAAGCCCTGTCTTGGGGAGTGGGGGCGTGTTTATGGGGCTGGAGATGTAGCTAATACATTGTCTAATATACAGGAAGTCTTGGGTCCCATCTCCAGCAGCACATAAGTCAGGTGTGGTAGCACATAGGTGTCATCCCAGTATTTAGTTGATGGAAGTAGGAGGATTGCTGTGAGTTTAAGGCCAGTTTGGGTTACATGGTGAGCTTCAGGCTAGCCCAGCTAGAATGAGAACCTATCTCAAAAACACCAAGAAAATTGCCATATGTTGTTTATGTATCTTATCCTAGCACTCAAAAGGCAGAAGCAGGTGGATCTCTATGAGTTCCAGGCCAGCCTTCCTGGTCATGATGAGTTCCAGCCCAGCCAGGGATACCTAATGAGACCCTGTCTAAAAACAACACAAGCAGGCTGTGGTGGCTCAGCTGTCAAGAGCACGTGCCAATCTGTAGAGGTTCAGTTCCCAGCACCCACATGGCGGCTCCTAACCATCTGTGACTCCATTTCCAGGGGTTCTCATGCTTCTGGTCTCCACAGGCACCAAGCACACATGTGGTACACATATACACATGTGGACAAAACATTAATACACATAACGTAAGATATCTAAAAAGTTAATATAACAAGAAAAGAGGTATTTCAGATAGCACATGAGCCTCAGACAGAACCAGGAATGTCTCTCCTTTTATGCCTTGCTGGGGATGGAACCCAGGGCTTCATGCACACTACTCGAGCTGCCTGCCAGCTGAGCCACATCCCACTCTTCGGTTTCAGTAGAATGTGCTTTTCTTTCCTGTCTGTCACTGCTCCTAGTCCGGCATCCCCTGCTGATACTTGCTCTCTGTTTAGGTCGTAGTTATGATGAAAAGGTGGACGTGTTTTCCTTTGGAATTGTCCTATGTGAGGTAGGTCACATAAGCAGCCCTTGTGCCCAGACCCAGTGGCTCCTCCCCACTCTCCAATCCTCCCATGCTCCAGCCTGGATGTCCACAGGGACCTCAGACCCTGAGAACCTGGCTTCCCAAAGCCAGAGCACAGCATCAGTGGGGTACAGTTTAGTCCCTGGCCATTTCTATCTAAAAATGTCATCAGGGTATTTTTGCCAGGCTTTCAGAACCTGCAGGCCCAGGGGTCCCACACTAAGCAGGGGCTCTGTACTGAACAGATTATCGGGCGTGTGAATGCAGACCCTGACTATCTGCCCCGCACTATGGATTTTGGCCTCAATGTAAGAGGTTTCCTGGACCGCTACTGTCCACCAAACTGTCCCCCAAGTTTCTTCCCCATCACTGTGCGCTGCTGTGACCTGGATCCTGAGAAGAGGTGAGTTGGGGGGCGGGGGGGTGGGGACAGGACTCTAGCCTGAAGCAGCCTTGGGATAGATAGGTGGGTCCTTGGGAGAGCCAGACTCACTGTCCCCTGATGCTCACCTGTCACCCCAGGCCCTCTTTCGTAAAGCTGGAACAATGGCTAGAAACACTTCGCATGCACTTGGCTGGTCACCTGCCACTGGGCCCACAGCTGGAACAACTGGAGCGGGGCTTCTGGGAGACCTACCGGCGGGGCGAGAGCTCACTTCCTGCCCACCCTGAGGTCCCTGACTGAGCCCAGGGGTCCCCACCATCTGCATCCCCCGCCTCTGGAGACTATACCCTCACCAGATTCCTCAGCAGGGGGTGGCCTAGGCATGGAGCCTTCAGCCAGGGCAGTGGTGCCCACACCCATCCCCCCCAGACCCAGGCCCTGACCTGCCTTTTCCCCTCATGCAGGGTGCCCCCCAGCCTCTCTCTGCCTCTGGCCCCCAAGTCACCAGGCTACACACACACATATGGTCGGTCACATTGCCCTGCCTTACCTCCCATTCTGTGGAGCCAACTCTTCATTTGTTCTGCATGAGCTAGAGGGTCGGGGAGCTGGGCCCATTCCATGCATTGCCTGCACACTGCACCTGCTGGCAGCTCTTCCCCAGCAAGGCCAGGCTAGAAGGCAGCTTTAGACGGGATTAGACAGGAGCCCCTACAATGCCAAGGGAGAGGCCCTGTGCCCGGGATCCCCTTGGGGGAATCTAGGTAGTATCAGGTATTGACAGGGATCTAAATCCCAAAGCAGAGAGAGAGAGAGGTCCAATCCCATGTGACCAGGCAGTGGCCCTCGCTCTTGCTTGGTGTCCATCTCATTTCTTGATCACTAAAGCCACTTTAGTGAGAAATAGGTACCAGTCCTCAGGATGAGCCAGGATCCCTCAGGGGAGAGGGCAAATGATGTCTGGGATCCAGCTGATAGGGAGGGTCCAGCCCACACTACAGAGGCTGGGCAGAGGGACCGTGGCAGCCGTCCCAGCATCCCAGCCCTCCAGGTTCATCTCAGCACCCTTCCCGGGCCTCTCCCCATGGCTGGAGCAGCCTCACCCCTCTCTGGGTGCGTCTGCCCTCTGAGTTCTTTCTGTGTGATCTATTTTTTAAGAAGAGTTTGTATTATTTTTTCATAACGGCTGTAGCAGCAGCTGCTGGGGTTTAGGGGGATGGTTTGTTTTTGTTGTTTTGTTTTGTTTTGCTTTAGGTGGGAGGGGGTGGGAGGGCCATTTCTTCACTCTGCTTCAGTTGAACATCTAGGATGTATTCAAACTGTGAGGCTTTCTCAGTGCACTTTGAACATGGAAGAGAATCTGAGCAGACCCCCGCGGGACCAAGACTGAAAGAGGCAAGGCCTTCTTGCCTCTGCCCAGTGACCGTGTCAGGAATGAACCCAAACTCGGAACAATAAAATCAATGCTGTGCTCCCCATGTGGGGCTCGAATCCTCGTGTGTATCTGAGGGAGGGCTCCAACACAGCAAACAAGAGAGAGGGATTCAGAAGCCTAACGTGGGGCTGGGTGTAGTGGCACACGCCTTCTGAGTACTCAGAGACAGAGAAGCCCAGTAAAGCTCTCACGAACAGTCTGCAGTGGGGGCGAGGATCCTAATGTGGGCTGGGCTGGAGACACAGCTCAGTGGCTATAGGAAGGGACTGGAATTCAGTTCCTGGGATCCACATCAGGTAGCTTACGGGCATCACAAGCTCAGCTACCCTCTTCTGTCCCTGCAGACACTGCACTTGTGTGCATATGTGCAGACACAGACACGTAATTAAGCGCATCTTCAGAGTCTGGAGAGACGCTTCAATTAAGAGTGGTTCCTGTTCTTGCAGAAGACCCAGGTTCAATTCCCAGCACCCATGTAGTAGCTTATAACTGTAACTTCAGTTCTGGGTGATTCAGCACCCTCTTCTAGCCTCTGTACACACCATATATGTATACACACTGCAAAACAAATTGTTAAGTATTTTTAAAAGCCTGCTGGAGAGACTCCAGGTACGGGGTCGGAGTGCACACGCAAGCTTTTCAGAAGCTGGGCTGGACCTGGGCGCACTGGTACAAGCCTGTAATGCCAGTGCCTGGGAGCTGAGGTAGAATTGCAGGCTGTCTGGATTTAAGACCAATTTCTACTGGAGAGGGAGACCCTATCTTAAAAAAAAAAAAAAAAGAAGGTGCAGCGGGGTGGAGAAAAACGTCAGGGTGTAGTTCAGTGGGTAGAGTGTGTGCTTAGCATGCATAAAGTCTAGGTTTGACCCCTAGCAAGCCATCATGCTGGCACATGGATGTAATCCCAGCATGTGAGACAGGTTCAGAAGTTAAAGGCAATCCTCAGCCACATGGAGTTTGAGCAAAACACCCATCCACATAAAAGTTAAAAACATACTAGAACTAGACATGAGGGATGTCTGGAAAGATGGCTCAGCAGTTAAGAGCACTGACTGCTCTTCTGGAGGACCCAGGTTTTATTTCCTAGTCATACGACTCCAGTCCCAGGATACCTGACACTCTCTTCTGACTTCCAGAGGTACCAAGCACACATACACGCAGGCAAAACATCCATGGACATAAACCAGACATGATGGCGCTTGCCTATAGTCCCAGCACTTGGGAACCAGAAGCAAGGAGGTTTCTGCAAGTATGACACCATTCTGGGCAGTGTGACAAGCACCAGGCCAACCAGGACTGCACAGTAAAGCCCTCAGGAACAGCCCAGTGTGATGGTGTATCCCTGCAGTGCCAGTGCTTGGGAAGCAGAGGCAGGCGTGAATCTGAGGCCAGCCTACTACTTTACATAAGAAGTTCCAGGGTAGCAAGAACTAGGTAGTGAGACTCTCAAAAAGGTGTCTCAGACAAGGCATTTAGTACAGGGAATTATTTCTACAGGGAAAAAAAAGTTGAAACATGGTAAAAGGCTAAAATGTGGATACTGGGGCTTGGGAAATGGCTCATTGCTGAAGTGCTTGCTGCAGAAGCATGAAGGGTGTGCATTCAAATCGTGAATGCAGGGGAGACAGAGCGTGTGTGTGTGTGTGTGTGTGTGTGTGTGTGTGTGTGTGTGTGTGTGTG
>JANHMN010000023.1:18304434-18364911 GCA_030674055.1 Rhabdomys pumilio
AGAGAGAGAGAGAGAGAGAGAGAGAGAGAGAGAGAGAGAGAGAGAGAGATCCTGTCTCAGTAGTGTGAAAGGGCAGACTCCTGAAAGCTGCCCTCTGCCCTCCATACATACATGTCCTGTGTTCTCTCAATCTCCCCCCACACACACACACACATGTACCAGTAAATTTTTAAAAATGACATTTTTTTTGTTTGTTTTGTTTTTCGAGACAGGGTTTCTCTGTATAGTCTTGGCTGTCCTGGAACTCACTCTGTAGACCAGGCTGGCTTCAAACTCAGAAATCTGCCTGCCTCTGCCTCCCAAGTGCTGGGATTAAAGGCGTGTGCCACCACTGCCAGGCTGACAATTTTTTTTTTTAAATTAAAACAATAAGCCAGGCAGTGGTGGTGTATGCTGTTAATCCCAACACTTGGGAGGCAGAGGCAGGCGGATTTCTGAGTTTGAGATCAGCCTGGTCTACAGGGTGAGTTCCAGGACAGCTGGGGCTACTCAGAACCCTGTGTCAAAACAAAACAAACAACAAAAAAGCAAGGACCAGTAAGACGGCTCAGCAGGTAAAGTCACCAAGCCTGACCTGAGTTCAGTCCCCAGGGTCCACATCATAAGGAGGAAAAAAAAAACGAGTTCTGAAAATTATCCTCTAACCATACGTGCACTTTGGTATGTGCACTACTCTCCCTCACACACAATAAATGGATACATGTAATAAATAAATAGTAGATAGATAGCCAGATGTGGTGGTTCATGCTTGTAATTCCAGCACTCAGGAGATGGCGGGAGGAGGATCAGAGTTTCAAGGGCAGCCCAGCTTCCGTGGTGCTGCTCGTCTTTAATCCCAGCACTTGGGAGGCAGAGGCAGGCAGATTTCTGAGCTTGAAGCCAGCCTGGTCTACAGAGTGAGTTCCAGGACAGCCAGGGCTACACAGAGAAACCCTGTCTTGAAGAAAAAAACAAAGTCAAGGTCTTCAGCTACATAGAGAGTTCTGGACCAACCTAGGCCGCAGCCCTAGGTCAAAACAAGCAAATAATAACAAACAAGCAGTAAAGGTAATAATAAAAGACGGAAGATGAACCGTGGGGGTAAAATGTTCCCCAAAGTCTAAGGTTCTTGGTTCAACACCCAATATTGATGAAGACAAATAAAATACTCCGAGGGCAGGCAGGATGGCTCAGTGTACCAAGGGACTTGAGTCAGACCCCAAGGCCCCAAATGGAAAAGAGAGAAAACCCAAGGCATTCTCCTCCCCGGCAGAGCAACACCTGCGCCCCCTCCATACTCCATACTCCAGCACCCTACCCTATACTCTAAGCAATTTTATGCAGAAAATTAAATCCACATGGCATTTATAATTATTACTTTATTTACCTTGGTGGTTTGTTAAGACAGAGCTCCCCTCTGTAGCCCAGGCTGACGTGAATTCAGTCTGTAGTCCAGGCTGGCCTCAAACCTAAACCAATTGCCCTTTGAGCCTCCTAATTGATAACTCCATGCCATCCTTTCCCAGGCCTGTGATTGCTACAGGGGTCTTTTAAATTGTAACAGCTATACCTCAACATATCCAAGAGTGTTGTGATCTCTGTCAGAATCCCCAGAAAGCCCCAGGATCATTTGTTCTCACCATGTGACCATTGCTACTTTGAGAGGATGCAATGCAGATCAGGCTTCTGGCTGGGCTGCTTGTGGCTATTTTACTTTGTATGTATGGGTGTCTTCCCTGCATGTGTGTCTGTGTGCCTCACGTGTGCCTGGTACTCTCGGCGGCTAGAAGAGGTTGTCAGATCCCCCTGAAGCTGAGTTACAATTTTGAGGTGCCATGTGGGTGCTAGGGATTGAAATGGGGTTCTCTGGAACAGCAGACAGTGTTCTTGACCTCTGCAGCCCCTCGGTTTGGTTTGGTTTGGTTTTGTAACGTTGTGTCCTGGCTGTCCTGGAACTCACTCTGTAGGCCAGGCTGGCCTCAAACTCAGAAATCCGCCTGCCTCTGCCTCCCATGTGCTGGGATTAAAGGCGTGCGCCACCACTGCCCCGCCTTCTTGATTTTTCAAGACAGGGTTTTTCTGTGTATCCCTGGCTGTCTTGGTACTTACTCTGTAGAGTAGGCTGGCCTCAGATTCATAGCTTCTGCCTCCAGAATGCTGGGATTAAAGGCCTCTGCTACCACTGCCTGGTTTAGGAGTCACTTGATAGGAGCTGTCCACCTTGGTTGACTTTTTTTTTTTTTTCCCCCGAGACAGGGTCTGTGCACCTAGTCCTTGCTAGCCTGTGTGTGTGTGCGCGTATGTGCATTCGTGTGTTTGTGTGTGTGTGTAAAAGAGCATGCAAAACGTGAAAAAAAGATATCACACCCCAGCTCTTGTGTGGAGGTCAGAGGACAACCTATGGTATCAGCTCCTCCTTCCACCATGTGGGCCCTGGGGCTCAAACTCAGATAGATCTTGGTAACAAACATCCTCACTCACCGAACCAACCTGCTCACCCTTAAATTTTCTTTTTCAGAGTAGAGACTTCTGCAAAAGTAAAACGTATCTAATCTCTTATTAGTTCAACTACATACAACCTATACCTATATCTACACCACCCCTCCCCAAAACCCAGAGAATACAATTTGTTTTGTCTTTAAGATTTCTTTTATTTGGTTTTATGAGACAAGATCTTTCCACAAAGCCCCGGCTACTTGGAAATCGATATGTAGATCAGGGTGGCACTGAACTCAGAGATCCACCTGTTTCTGCCTCCTGAATACAGGGATTAAAGGTATGCCCCACCCCCACCATTATTTTGGCCAGATTGACCTCTAATCATAATCTGATTTACCAGTTTCCCTAGAGTAGGGATTAGATATTTGCCAGTTTGTAGTAGTTCTCAAAAACAAAGATTATTTCCCTTCATCTGGTTCACATCCTACACACCCCCAAAAACACACACCCCGTTCTCACTTACAAGCCTTCTGCCCTTGGTCATCTGAGACTCTCTACCTACAGCAGGTCGTCTTCGATAAGCTTTCTTTACCCAGCGACCATTTGTCCTGAAGAATTGGGACCAAGTGGGGTAGACCTAGGGCACCTTAATAAATCTAAGGTGCTACCAGAGAGCCCAACATAGTGGCACCCTGTCATCCCGGACCTTAGGAGGTGGAGAAAGCAAAAACCAGGGGTTCAAGGTCATCCTCAGCTCCAGCGCTCCAGCTCCAGGGCAGCATGGGCTCCACAAAACCCAACCTGAATCTAGTGATAATTAGAAAGCAGCGTGCAGGATGACAGCGCCAGCGAGGTAGGTGACCACAGGGCAGGGCGGGGCAAGGACAGTAAGAGGCAACCACGCGTGAAACCACCAAGCTAGCACACAATGGGCCTCGGAGGGCAGAGCGTGCGCGCGGCGCTCCGGGGGCTGGCTGCCGCACCACGTGGGCCGCAGAGCGCGCCGGGGCCAGCAGCGGGCCCCGTCGGCCCAAGGCCGGGCGCGGCGGCGCGCGCATGCGTGCGTGCGATTTGCGATCAGGCAGCGCGGCGGACAGCCCCGGTAGCGGGGCGGGAGGGGGGAGGAGGAGTTATATTGCGGGGTCCTTCCTCGCTGGCCCGCTGGTTCCTCAAGGAGCGGAGACGGCAAATGGCGGACTTCGATACCTACGACGATCGGGCCTACAGCAGCTTCGGCGGCGGTAGAGGGTGAGGCGGGAGGGGCGCGGTTTGGCGGGCTGGCGGCTCGGCCGGGCGGAGTGCCGGGAGGTTCGAAGGGGACGGCCTTGCCGCGCTCACTCGAGACGGGCGGCGGGAAGCGGCCTGACCAGGCCCGAGGAGAGGCCTGGAAATGGCGCGCTCCGAGAGCGGCTGGCGACGGTTAGGCTGCGGGGCTCTTGCTCGCGGCGCACATCGGTCCCTCGGCTCTGCGCTGGCCCCAGCGCGGCACATTGCGGGGCCTCCGTCCGAAAGTTAGACCACAGCGACGCCGGAGGGTTTCCCGGGGAAACCAGCGCCCGCGTCCAGCTTTATCCCCAGCGCGCTCCGGGCTGGGCTGCAGCAAGGAAGCAGGCAGCGGCGGCCTGCCCCTCTCCAGGGTTCCCGCTGCCTGGCGGGGCCCCTGGGTTGCTTCTACGTGAGGCCCGCGGGCCGCGAGAGGGGCGATTACCCTTCCGATTCGCGTCTGGATCCTGGGACCGTCGGGTCCACCGAGGGAGGCAGGGAGCGCGGACCTCAACCAAAACAAATCCACCGTAGTGGGGAGTGTGCGTGTCTCTTTCTCTCTGCCTCCCTGGCGTTTAGAATGCCTTGTTGACAGATACTACGTGTCTTCTGGCGGAAATTGTTGATTTCTTCCTTGACCTGGAGAATCGCTTTCGCTTCGTTCTGATTTTGGTCAGATACAGACAACATACTTTAAAAAACCAATCCTCCCACCTCCCCAAATCCTTTACTGATAACTAGAAAGCTCCTGGTGCATAATTCCATAAAAAACCCAGCACCCGGATATTTTGTTCGCTTTTAAATAGCACGTTACCAGCTGGGACTGTGATTCAGTCATAGAGCAATTGTCTAGCATGTCCTGGGTTCAGTCTCCTGCCAAACAATAGAAATAAACAAGCGTCAGCCACTTGCTTTAAAAAAAAAAAAAAAACCGCTTATAGGAGTTTTATGGGACAGTCATTTTAATCGTCTTGTTTATTTGTCAAGGACACACTTGGCCTTTATCCCTTTTACAGAAAAGGTAACTTGCCAGGAGAATATCACAGTAGTTCTACTGAGGTGTTAGGTTTCCCAAGTGGCTGCCCCCAAAGTGTCTTTTGTTAGGTGGAGAATGATCACTTTTAAATACCCAGGTTTGAAAAATGAGTCACAGTCTTGTTTGGTTGCAGTAGTGTCCCGGGCACTATTCATGCTCCCATAAGGAGGAAGTTGGGGGTAAGGTGGAGCCGCACACATTTTATTTGCTAATAAAAATACAAATAGGTATTGGATGAAATGTTAACATGAATGCCCTGGGGGGTAGCTTTCTAGGTATCGGATTTGTACTAATTTTGAATTTTTTTTTTTATTTTATTTTTTTTAAGATAAGGTCTTAGTGTGTATGTAATTCTGGCCAACTTGGAACACAGCATGCAGACCAGGTGAACTCAGCCCACCTCTGCCTTCCCAGTGGTGGAATTAGAGGCATAAGCCATCTTGCTCAGTTTGGGTTGGGTTGTTATTTTTCTCTACTAGTTTGAAAAAAGTAAATGTGCTCTGGGGTTCTTTTTTCCTACCCGAATCCTTGTACTGTAGAGGTTGAGGCAGGAGAAAACCCAAGTTTACGACAGCCTAGTGAGATCTTAACTGAGAGGGGAAGAAAACTGCCTTTGGACAAACTTACCAACCTTTGGTGATGGTGGAAAGGTCATTAGATTTAGCACATGCCACAGTTGAAACCCGTAAATAATTTTAAAACAGAAAGTAAACAAATTTAAATCTCTCAAGATGCAACTCATTTGAATACAGGGAGATGAAAATGTTAGCCATTTGCTCAGCTGTTCTCTCAAAGCTCATTTGAGATTCTTAACACTCTTAAAGCATCCCTTAAAGCTGTTTTGAAAGCCCTTTTACTTATTAACACCTCTTTGAACTAAAATTTTCAAGCTGACTTTGTTTTGTTTCTCTTTTGGGGATAATTCTCACTATGTAGGTAGCTCTGGCTACCCTTGGAAAACAGATCTGCCTGCCTGTACGTTTAAGCGCTGGATTTAAAGGTCTGCCACACCATACCAGGCATTTCAGCTTGGCTTCCTGTTCACATGGAAGTGTGTTTCTCAGTTTCTTTGTGTTTATTTACTCATTTATCAATAGGAGTGTCTTGCCTGTGTGTCTTTTCCTGGTGTCCAAAGAGGCATGTCTGGGATGAGTTATGAGCCACCCTATAGGTGCTTTGGTAGAACAGCTGATGCCCTTGGTAAGAACTGGACCATCTCAGTTTCTATATAATCCTGCCTGTCTTGGAACTTGCTGTGTAGACCAGGCTGGGGACTGAGATCCTCCTGCCCCCGCCTTCTGAGTACGTCTGTGCACTGGCCACTTTTCTGTTGTGTTTTAGGTAGGGTCTCTTGTAGCCTAGGTTGTGGCACACTTGCTAGGTATGATGACTTTGAACTAACATTTTCCTGTCTCTGCCGGTTTTTGGTGCTTTGATTACAAGTATGTCCCATCACACCCAGGCTCTCCCGTTCTTTTCCTTTTTTCTTCTCTTGTGCATGAGGGAATGTTTGATTTTTTTTTTTTTTTTTTTTTTTGAGACAGGCTTTCTCTGGAGCTTATGGCAGGAGGATTCCAAGTGGAAAAAAGAAAAAAAAGATTGTCACTGAGTCTATGTCTTAGAGAAGAAAAGATCCACTTTTGCTGACTTGTTTTGGGTAGATTTTATTTTGTTTTGTAGTCTTGTTTCTGTCCTCTCACTGCTCAGCTGAGTACTGAACCAGGGCCTGTTCTCCACTCTCTGAATCAGAAGTTTACGGTAGAAAGAGGTGACTAGATATCTTTGATGATTATCTTTTAACTGCTGTGTTAGTAAAGTTCATATCAGCAGTTATCTTTATGCTGTGCAATACTTAAACCTTATTGGTGCCTCAGCATATATTGGGAAGCCCATGTTGTACTTAATAATTTGTGTGAGGTACTTTTCCCTGGTCCAGAACATAGGGGCAATATGGCCTGAGCCTGGCTCTCAGAGTTATGTTTCCAGAAGCTTTTATTAAGGCCTCAGGTCAGTCTCATTATGTGGCCCAGTTGGCCTCAGACTCAGCAGTACTCAGAGCTCTGTCCTCCCACGTTCTGGGATTCTGGTCATGCGCCTCTTTGGAGGGACCCACGCCTGTTTTGTAGATGTCTGTGGTCCTCCAGTTGTCAGGAAGTGAGGGCCAAAGAGCATGGCTTTCTCCTCAACTTACCCATGTGCGTGGGTATCCATCCTCAGCCTGGAACAAGGGCCAGGGATTGCATTGTTCTCAAGCAAATCAAAACGCAATTCCAAGTCCTCAGGAGTTGGTTGTGCTAACTCTTACATGGAGTTTGCTTTTGCAGTTTTTTGTTTTGTTTTGTTTGTTCAGTTGAGGGTTTAGGTTTTTGGGGTTTTTGTTTGTTTGTTTGTTTTTGTTTTTTGTTTTGTTTTGAGACAGCATTTTTTAGCCCTGGCTGTCCTGGAGAGCGCTAAGATTAAAGGTGGGCACCACTACACCCAGATGTTTGATTGGTTTTGTTCTATGGATCCCTGGCTAGCCTGGAAACCAGTGTGTAGACAGAGCTAGCCAGAAACTTGCCTCTTGCTCTTCAGTACTACCATGCCTCCAGGAATGGTGGGTACGGACCATCTGGCCCAGCTCCTAAATTATCCTAAATTCAGGGATTCCTGTTTTGGTTTGGGTTTTTATGTATATGGGTATTTTGCCAAAGTGTGTGTCTGTACATCATGTGTGTACCTACAGAGAGGCCAGAAAGAAGGTACCAGATCTCTTAGAACTGAAATTACAAAGGTGGTTGCTTGGAATCAAACCCAGGTCCTCTGGAAGAGGTACTCATAATCCTCTCAGCTCTCCAGCCCAGAGTTTATGGTTATTTTGTTGGTCATTGACCATATAAAATATAAGTACTGGTTTCACATTTTATTTTTTAATTTATTTAATGTATGAGTGTTGCTGCATATACATCCACATACCAGGAGACGCATCAGATCCCCTGTGGAGAGTTCTGAGCCACCATGTGGTTTCTGGGAATTGAACTCAGGATCTCAGGAAGAACAGCCAGTGCTCTTAACTGCTGAGCCATCTCTCCAGCTTTGGTTTTACATTTGAAACATTTTTGTAACATCCTACTTTTGCAACAAAGGCTCTGGGTGCTTAATTAAAAGCCATCAAGGAGGAGAATTAGGTGGGAACTAATCTCAGCCACAGGGCTGAGATTGTTGAGATGTGTCTACTAGAAATTGTTGAAAGTACAAATTGAAGTGTTCCTGAGCTTGGTGTGGTGACATGAGCTCTCTGTCCCAGCTGTGTTGGATTCTGAAGTAAAAGTGACATTGGACAACATAGTTAGACTCTGGCTTCAAAACAAACAATAAGGACTAGAGGAAAAAAATAAGGTAATTTCTTGGCTGGCCATGGTGGAATATGTCTTTAACCCAGCACTTGGGAGGCAGAGGCCGGTGGATCTCCAGGACAGCTTTGCTTTCTTGAAACAGGATTTCATTCTGTAGCCATGGCTAGCTTAAAACTTAATACGTAGACCAGACAGACAGGCCTCAGTTCACAGAGACTTCTTGGCTCTGCCTTCCAAGTGCCTCTACTCGATTGATTTTATGTGTTAGGAATGATTTGTCTGCATGTGCATGTACCTGGTGTGTCAGATCAGAAGAAGGTGTCCAGTTCCCTGAAACCCCATTATGATAGCTGTGGGTGCTGAAAATGGAGCCTTGGTTCTCTGCAAGAGCAGCAGATGCTCTTAGCCAGCTGCTCCGTCACCGGCCTTGAATTTTCTTTATAATTAGTGTAATTATCAGTGACATAAATGGGTACTACAAATAACTGATAAGGAATTTGTGTGGGAGGTAGGAGTGTGCCTCTGGCATGTATGAAGCTCTAGGCTCCATCCCCAGCACCAGGTAAATCACTTGGGTATGTCTGTAATCCCAGCATGGGGAAGCATCAGAAGCTCAAGGTCCTCTGCCGCATAGCTAATAGCTTGAAGCCAGCCTAGGATACATGGACCTGTCTCAGAAACAGCAAACAAAAGAAAGCCATGGGCACCAGTGCTGCCATCTCTGCACATTACTCAAGGAATAACACCTGAGGAAGGACATCCAGGGGTTGTCCCCAGGCTTCTGGGTGCTAGCCTTACCCTGTAGCAGTCAGAACACTCCTGTCCTGTAAGTTGAATGGATTCTTCCCAGGGTGTTACTGTGGAACATACATTTGGTTGTATACCGTGCCCTCAAATACATATTGTATCTGAAATCAGTCTAGTGGCGGGGTTTCTAACCAACCCTTCAACAGTGGGAAGTGGTCCTACTCTTGTTGAGAGACACAGGTCTCCTTTCTCCTCCCCACCCCCTCTTAAAATGATTCGTCTGAGACTACTATGTAATGTGACCTAGGCATGAGCGTGACCTTGAACCTCTGATCATCCTGCTCCAAGCTCAAGCACTTTGATTGCAGGAGTGTGCCATAGCTGGCTTCCTCTCCATCCCCCAACCCTCCAGCATGGTGGAGTGGGTGTTATCCAGTTTGGGTGCTGTCTAGGTTTGTGCAGACCCGGCTTCAGGGTGAGTGTAGACTACGGTGATAAACGTGGAATGTTGTGGATCATCAGAACCTACACAGTGCTAGTAAGAGGCTTGTTTTTAAGGAAAGAGAAGGAAAGTGAGAGTTGTGTGTCGTTTTTTGTGACAGGGCCTTGCTGTGTAGCTCTGGCTGGGATAAAAGGTGTGGGCACCCACACACCCAGTCCTTTTGTTTTTTTTTTTTTGAGTCAGGGTTTCTTAGCCTTGGCTGTCATCCAGGCTGGCCTCATAGAGATCCACCTGCCTCTCTGTGTGCCAC
This sequence comes from Rhabdomys pumilio, assembly GCA_030674055.1. Classification (NCBI taxonomy): domain Eukaryota; kingdom Metazoa; phylum Chordata; class Mammalia; order Rodentia; family Muridae; genus Rhabdomys; species Rhabdomys pumilio. Next base: position 18,313,986 of record JANHMN010000023.1, read on the forward strand.
CACCACATGGCTTAATGCACCCAGCCTTAAGTTTGTGAGTGTGGTTCATATGAAACACCAAGAAGAGTAAATGAAGACTTGGGCAAAGGAGACTGTTGAGATAAAGGAACTCACACTGTATAGGCCCGGCTGTTCTCAACACAGAAATCTGACCTCCCATCTGCCTGTGTCTGCCTCCTCCCTCGTTGCTGGGAATAACGAGATGCCAGCATGTGTGGCATATTTATTTTAATTCAGAGACTGGGTCCTCCATATTTACCTACCTGGCCTAGGAATTGGGATATAACCAAGGATGACCTTGAACTCCTGGTGCCCCTGACACTCCTTCCTTAATACTAAGATTACAGGCATGGTGGAGCCTCCGAATTTGTCCACACTGCACAAATCCTCTACGGTACAGTTGAGCTGTATCCTTAATACTAACGTGCACACACATCCTTTTTCTTTTCTTTTTTTTAACTTTGGGGTATTTTGTTTTGTTGAGACGGTCTTGGTGGGGTTAGCCTCATTTGAAATTCCCACCTCCTGTGTCTGTGACTGGGATCACGGGCCTGTGCCACCAGACCAGTTGGGCCAATTTGATTTTCTGCTTCATTTACTTGACTATATCCAGCCTCCACTAATCCCTCCTCCTTTCATTGGTTTCTCTGGATGTGTGTGGTACTCAGGGCAGCATCCATGGCCTCAAGCTTGCTAGACAGGCCCTGCAGTTACTCCTCCTCTGGTCTGTTTGAGACCTTCATGTCTTTGCTAGCCATCTGTAGTCTGCTTCCCTGGTCTGCTGTCTGCAAAATTGAGCTCAGGTTCCTGATGTTGTAGAGGACTTCTGACTTAATGGTTAATGGTATGTTTTCCAGATTCCTGCTAGAGGGCGCCTATGGGGCTTGGCCTTCCAGACCCTTGCTCTGACCTCCAGACAGTCCACCATTTGATTGGGGTGGAAAATTTGACAGCCTAAAGGATTTGGGTCATACTTGGCAGCTGAGGGTTAGATTTCCTGGATTATTATTGCTACTTTGAAACATTCCCTTTGTGTCATAGATCACTAGGTTGTTCCTATCAACCTGTCAACCCCTAGGTTATTGAACAGAGCTGTGGCTTGGTGGTGGGTGTCAGACCTGGCTTGAGCTTGTGGGGAAGGGGCTAGGCTCTGTGCTTTGCCTACGTGATTCCTATTTTCTGTCTTCCCTGTTGTCCCAAGTGCCTGGCTCAGATCATAACCTCAGGTGTGGCAGCCGAATCGTGAGTGCTCTGAGATTGTTATTAAATTTTATATGACACTTGGTATTTATGAAGTGGTTTATAGTCAATTAACTTCATTTATGAAGATGGTATTTCAAGCATTTATAAAGTAACAGGCAAAATGGAAGCATGCTGTGTGTCGTCATCCAGGCTGGGGGGGTTGGCCAGCCTGGACTTCATACAGGGAACACACTGCTGTTCAGAGAAGTGATTGGCAGAGGTCCTGCTCTAGACAGGCTTTTACCGTGTAGCCCTGGCCCTACTAAGGAAGTACTTATGAGTGGCTGACAGTGCTGCCTCTGAGCATGGTGCTGACTTATCTCATCTGTGGCCACCTTACTCCTGGACTTGGTCTTGTTCCCACACAGGTATTCACTGTTACTAAACCTTACTCATCATACTTGTGTACTCATGAGCTCACATTTCCAGAAATGAGCCGTGCTTAAAGTCACACGGTATTGGGAGTACTGTGGTGGGAGAGAGCTTGCACTGTCTTGTCCTGGGGTGGGTGAGTCACATCCTTGTGTCTAGCATATCCTTACTGCGTGTGCCACCCACACAGCGTCACAGCTAGGTGAGCCTCCTGACCTGTTATATTAGAAGGTCAGTCAGAATAGCAAGGGTCAGTAGCGTGTGGTGAGGTATCCTGCTGTTGGCACTGTCACAGCACTGCCTGCAGGAGTGCTCCACTGTTACTGCTGCTGCTCACCTACTGTGCTGCACCGAAAGGTTCAGTAAACAGCAGTCTTCAGATATTCCGACCCAGAGTGGCTTACTGGGAATGCTCAGAGGGGGCTTTGGGAGATGGGAGCGTGAGAGTAGTGGTAATGGGTTGAATCAACAGCTGTCACACACACAAACCCTCAGAAGCCTGTCCTGCTGCTAAGTCAGACTGCAGGACTTCCTTTTGGGGAGTGAGTTTGGGTGTGTGTTTTTGAGATGGAATCATACTTGTAAATATGATTTGATGATTTGATTCTCCATTATGTCTCAAGTACAAGGACTGGAATTGTAGGGTGCACCACCCACACAGCTTTGTTAGGACATTCTCTCTCTCTCGTTCTTTGCTTTTTTTTTTTTTTTTTTTTTTTTTTTTTTTTTTGACAAGGTTTCTCTGTTTAGCCCTGGCTATCTTGGCACCTTCTTTGTAAACCAGGCTGTCCTGAAACTCAGCTCTGCCTCTCTCTCTGACCCCCAAATACTGCGGCTAAAGGTATATGCACGCTACCATGCCCAGCATTTGTTAAAGCATTCTATGGATTGTTAATTGAAAGACTGTTGTGGATTAACTACAGCATCTAGAAAGATGGCTCGGAGATGTCGAACGTGTGAAAAGAAAGGATCTGGTCTGCTTCCCAGCACCCACATGGTGGCTCATAACTGTCCCCACCTTCAATTCCAGGGATTCAATGCCCTCTTGCCTGCTGTGTTACTGTGCATGTAATGCTTATATGTACCTGCAGGCAAAACATTCATTTGCAAGCATTTATATCTACAATAAACACAAAAACCAGATGAGAATGACTGCATATGTCTTGGCGGCAGAGGCAGGAGGATCTCTGTGACTTTGAGGTCATCTTGGTCTATATAATATGTTCCAGGACAGCCAGGGCTATGTAGAAAGACCCTGTCTGAAAAAATAAATAATATTTTTAAAAAAACAAAAACGAAGCTTCGGTGGTCCCCTCTAAAAAGATTTTCTACATCTCTTCTGGCTAGTTTATTTTGGTTTTTTGTTTTGTGACTGGGTGGCTGGCCCCCAACTCACTTTAAAGCTGAGGATGACTGTCCTGCTGTGACCTCCTGGTTACTGGCATATGCCTCTGTCTATACCTTGCTCTCTTTTTGGCCCAGTTGTGTGCATATTAGGTCAGAGGTCACTGTCAGGTGTCTTCCTCAGTCGTTTCCAACTTACCTTACACAGGTTCTCACTGACCCTGGAACTCACTGTCATCTAGGCTGAACAGCCAGTAAAGCCCAGAGATGCAAACTCAGGTCCTCGTGCACACATGGCAAGTGCTGTACCTAGACGGAGCCATGTAGCCCGTCTCCTCCCACCCAGAGGCGCAGGGTCTTATGGAGCATAGCAAGTCTTGAACTCTAGATCCTCTTGCCTTCGTGCTCCTGAGTGGTTCCATATTTTTTGTGTGACTGTGTATGGAGGGTATTGACCTAGGTTTTATTTAATCCATAGCATTGCAGATACAGATTCCAGCCCAGCAAGGGAGCTATCATCATAGGCGATGGGATGTGTTTGAACTATCTTATGCAGTGTTTATATGGCTATTTCTGTCACTAGAATCAGTCACTTTTTGATAAAGTAAGGATGCCCGGCAGACGGTGAGACAGAGGACATAGATTGGGTTACTATTATGGGTCAGGAGCCTTAAACTCTTCTGTGTTTCTTCTTTTAGGTCCCGCGGCAGTGCTGGTGGCCATGGGTCCCGAAGCCAGAAGGAGCTACCCACAGAGCCCCCTTACACAGCTTACGTAGGAAATCTCCCTTTTAACACAGTTCAGGGTGACATAGATGCTATCTTTAAGGATCTCAGCATACGGAGTGTGCGGCTAGTCAGAGACAAAGACACAGACAAATTTAAAGGTAAGCTTGTGTTTATTGTGGGTAGGTGCGGAAGGTTAGGTGGGGGAGCCATATAAATGGATTAGTTGAGTGAGTCAGAAGCTGAGTGCTCTAGCTGAGTGTCCTGTGTTAGCCTGGTCCGCAGAGCAGAGACCAACTGCGTTCTGAGGACCCCTTGGGGAAACACTGTTTTGCACTTGATGTGGTTCGGAGTGGGATATGGTGTGTGCCAGGTTTGCCTGCCCAGCTTTCGAGCAGTGTCTGTAGGTGTAGGAGCCGTCTAAACAAAACCAAAAGAACAACAAAAATCCATGTGTTTGTACATCTCTGAAAATAACTTTTTAAAAGTAAATGTATTTACACTGTATGTGTATATGAATGTTGTGCATCCGTGCATGCTTGTATAGGAGCAATGTGTGAGCCCATTAGGCCGCCTGAGTCTGGATTTACAGGTAGATAGTTGTGAACTACCATGTGGGTGCTGAGAATTGAATCTTCGTCCTCTGCAAGAGCAGCCAGTGCTCCTAACTAGTGAGCCAGCTCTCCAGTTCTGAAAATAACTTTTTTATGAAAAGAGTTCTCCCTCGCTGTGTCATTTTTATTGGTAGATTCCTGGTAATTATAAATTCAGAGAGTAACCTCAATGGTGCCAGGTTCCCTTTGGAAGCTGCCTGTTTGGGAAGGTTAGTTCATTTCACATACAGCTGCTGCCTGCACAATGTTGTCTGAATGGGCCAAGGATGGGAAAGGTGGGTAAGAGTATCCTGCCTCCCAGAGCCAAGTGCATGGTCCAGGGTTCATTCAACTCACTCTGTGCGTTCAACAGAAGTTCAGAGTGAAAGCCAAGCCAGAAGCAAAAGTATATGAATGCAGCTTTACGTACACTTTGCTTCAGCCCCTGCCGTTGGGCATGGTGTATAACTGGGTAGTAAACACAGGTGTCGGAGTCCCAGGCAGCTTGTAACAAGCAAACCAAGCTTGCATAAGGCTTCTGGGTTTAATCTAGCTTCAGACTACATCAGTGTGGGATGCCTTGGGATCTGTATCTTAGATTATTTTGTTGAGTTAGAGCTTTAGAGGGTGAGTACGTGGCTGTGCTGTCATTGCCTCCTTGAACTTGGAAATCACTCTCCCAGTTGTCCCTCGCTGGATCCACGGAGGGAAGGAAACGCCCCTCACTCAGCCACAGGTTAGAATTCTCTAGCAAATAGTGAAGAGCAGTAGCTGGCACGGATCTGTGATCTGTAAGGCATCACTTAGTGCTTCCGAGTGGGGTCTGGTCTCTACACAGTGTGACCTATGAGAAGTGACATAGGGCACAGCATGGTGAGCACATGGCTCTGCAGTCCTTAACTTAGACTTAGACATCACAGGGAAGAGCCGGGTCGGCTTCATTGTTGGGGATGTGGTTGTTAAAACACAAGTCTCTGGCCTGTTGACTTCGAGAACTTGATCCTGTTGCTAAGGACTTCTGTTCTGTTCTGTTTTGTTTTGTTTTGTTTTGTTTTTCGAGACAGGGTTTCTCTGTGTAGTCCTGGCTGTCCTGGAACTCACTCTGTAGACCAGGCTGGCCTCGAACTCAGAAATCTGCCTGTCTCTGCCTCCCAAGTGCTGGGATTAAAGGTGTGCACTACCACTGCCCAGCTGCTAAGGACTGGTTTTTAGCTTTGGAACAAATTTGATAAGTAGGAATTTAGTAGACACTGTTAGCCCCTTCCTTCAAAGCTGTGTGGGTATTAATTTGGATCTGAAGTCTGCTTCCCAGTTAGATGATATTAAATGAGGTCACAGCTCTGCAGTGATCCTAGAAACGCTTTACAGTTGTAGGAAAAGCATCTTAAGGCTGGGGCCGTCCGTGGTTGGCTCTATGGCAGAGCACTTCCCTAAGTATACATGAGGCTCTGCACTCCACCCCCAGCACCAAAAAAGGGGAAATGGGTAAATAGAAGAAGGAAGGAGTTAGCATTCTCTACCTGATGGAATGTAATTAACAACTTGGAGTGTGGCTTAGCTGCTGGAGTACTTGCCTAGCATGGTCACAGCTCTGGGTTCTAGCCCGAGCATTACATAAGCCAGGCCTGCTGGTGTATGCTTGCAGTCCCAGCACTTGGGAGATGGAGGCGGCAGGATCAGAAGTTCTGCTTATCCTTAGTTACTTAGAAAGTTTGAGGGCCAGCCTGGGTTACATTAGACTTGGTTGGGATTGGAGGGTACACTAGCATATTCTGGGATCTACTGCCACCCAAATGGGACACCACCGGCTGTGGTGCCTAGTGATGCTGTGAGATTCCAGCAGGCCAAGAGTCCAGGATGCATATACAAGGTGGCTTCTGTTTTCTTCCAGGGTTCTGCTATGTAGAATTTGATGAGGTGGATTCCCTGAAGGAGGCTCTGACTTACGACGGTGCAGTAAGTACCCTCAACTTCCCTTGCACAAGCAGCAGCCTGAGGTCTGTGTTCTGTTGATACAGAAACTGTCTTCTTGTCTTCAGCTCTTGGGTGACCGGTCACTTCGTGTGGACATTGCAGAAGGCAGAAAACAAGATAAAGGTGGCTTTGGATTCAGGAAAGGCGGACCTGATGACAGAGGTGATTAGCTGTTTTACAACTGGACGGAACTTGCTGTGTGCGCACACTGCATGCCACCCCTGTGCGTCATTTACTGAGCACTGGCTCAGAGCCTGACAGGTCCCCGGGAGCTTAGGTTTTGTCCTGGTTCTGAAGTGGCTTAGGTTTCTGTTGTTGTGATGAAACACCATGACTAAAAGCAGCTTGGAAGAAGGGTTATTTGACTTAAATAAGTTCACATCACTGTTCACCATTGAAGGAAGTCTGGGCAGGAACCTGGAGCAGGAGCTGATGCAGAGCCCACGGAGGGTGCTACTTACTAGCTTGCTCCTCATGGCTTGCTCAGCCTGATTTCTTACAGAACCAGGGACCACTAATTAGCCCAGGGATGGCCCCACCCACATTAATCAGTAATTAAGAAAATGACCTACAGCCCAGTCTTATGGAGACATTTTTATAATTGCGGTTCGCTCCTCTTGTGACTCTGGCTTGTATTGAGTTGACATCAAAGTGCCCAACATATAACAACATGGCCTTGTCCTAGATAGGGTTCTCTTGCTGTGACTAAAAGCATCTTGAGGAAGAAAGCTTTTACTTGGCTACAGTCCATCATCTAGGGAAGCCAAGGCAGGCTCTGAAGCAGAGTACATTGGGGAATGCTGCTCCCTGCCATACTCAGTTTGCTTCTTTATACCACCCAGGCTCACCTGCTCGAAGGTGGCACTATCCACTGTTTTCTGGGCCCTTCCATGTCATTAATCAAGACAGTGTCCCCTTAGACATGTTCACAGGGGACATGTCGGTCAGGCCACTTTCTCAATGGAGGTTCCCTTTTGTTAAGCGATTATGCTTGTGTCATGATGAAGAGTGCTGAGCACAGACGTCAACTCTGATCTCTCTGTGTGTGTGTATCCTCAGGAATGGGTGGCTCTCGAGAATCTAGAGGTGGATGGGATTCCCGGGATGACTTCAACTCTGGTACCAGTATTAAACGTTCCACTCTTCCCTCCTCCCTTGTTTCTCAGGGGTGTTCAACCCAGACAGTTCTCAATTCCTTCCACCAGTGAGGCTCCAAAAGGTCTCCTGCAGGCATATACTAAGCCTCAGGACTGAGTAGAGAGGCCAGGCCAGGCCCCTCCTGCTCTACCCTGAGCCTGTTGCTGGGGTTATAGCCAGGACAACTCTTGTGTTTCATATGTGGTACAACAAGAATTAGCAGTGTTTTCTAGAAGTAACGTAGCACAGAGGCTCCAGAGCTGCCCAGGAAACCTCAGTGACGTGGATCCTGGTGGCTGGTATTTCTCTTGAAGGGCGTGGAGCTCTGGCTCCTTCACCTCAGACTAGATAGGCTCCACTTCAGCATCCGCTCCTCAGCCAACCCAGGCTGATCAAAGGATGTCTGCATCCATAGGCACAGACAGACAAATGCAAAGTCCTGCAGCAGTCCAGAAATAAAGTACAGTGGTGTGCAGTGAGTCTGTAGTTATGTATAAGCTGGCCTCTGATTGAAATGTGTAGTGTGTGTCTCAGAGCCAGCCCAGGCAAGGAAGCAGCTCCTGGGGATAGCTAATTCTAGAGCCAGAACCTTCCCAAGTTGCCTTATTTCAGCCAAGAATGCAGAAAGCAGAGCCCTTGCCTTACCACCCTTAGGTCCGAGGGTCAGCTGCCAGGGGTGTTGCCCTCTAAAACCCATGTGTGGATTTGATTTAAATATTTGACAGTATTCTAAAGGAATAATAATGCCTTCTTTTGAGGGATGCACAGTTACTGGGTTTTTTGGGTTTTTTTTTCTTTTTCTTTCTTTTTTTAAATAAAGGGAAATATAAAGAAGAAAGTAGTTGGAAATGTCCCAGTGGAGTATAGGAACAGGTAGCTCAGCAGCAGATCTTGTGGGGAAAGGTCCTGAGTCCTACACCACACAAACCTACCATAGACAACAGCCAGTGTGCTAACCTCGACTTTGTAAAGACAAATAGGGGTTTTCATGATGTGCTTCCTAGAAAGAAGTCCATGAGTGAGCTCGTCTCTTCCTGCATAACCTTCCCGCTGTGCTTGGGGTTAGGTGTGTGAGTGCTTCTCTGCTATGTATCTATGTACTGGTTATGTGCTTGGCTCCCTCAAGTGTCAGAGAAGGCATCTTAGAATGACCTATAAGCTGTAATGCCAGTGCTCAGGACGGAGGTGGGAGCTCTCAGGTGCAGTTAGTTTGAGTCACATAGTAAGACCCTGACCTAAAACAACTTGGAAAGTAGTAAGTTGGAAGGAGGGAAATTTCTACTTTGCAAAGGGAATTCAAATAAAGGATGCAGACGTTTGTCTGAATGCGTTCTTGGGCCCTTGTGCTATTTTGGTGTTTTGTTTTGTTTAGACAAGAGCCCACCACCATGTATCCTTTGCTTGCCTGGAACGAATTATAGCCCAGGCCGGCCCCAAACACAGTTCATTTTCCTCCTGAGCACTGGGATTAAAGACATTTGCCACCTCCCCTCTACACACAAGCCTCTGTGTGTGTGCGTGTGCATGTGCATGTATGTGTGTGTGGTGACAGTTTTCAGAGGAAGTGTCCTTCTAGTGTGGGCATTGTAGTCAGGTTGGCAGACTTGGCAGCAAGCACCTTCTCTTGCTGAGCCATCTCTTGGTTTATTTTTGACACCAGGTCTCATTGGCCAGAGTTTAACTGTCTGGCCAGCAGGTCCTGGAGACCCACTCTCTGGTCTCCCTATTGATGGGGTTATAGGCTCATGACATCACAGATGAGCCCATGGAGGCCATCTTTATCCCTAGAACTGGAAGCCATGGAGTTTTGAGCCACCTGCTGTGTGATGTGGGCACTGGGAACTGAACTCAAGTCCTGAGATTAACAGGCTCTTGTGACTGGGTAGATGGAAAGCGGTCATCTCTAGCCCAGCCACCACCATTTTGTCTTTTGTTTTTAATGGAGGCTTCCTATGAGATCTTGGCTGGCCTCAAACCTGGCAGCAGTTCTGCCTCTGAGAAAAGCTTTCTGTTTGCTCAGAATTCGGCATCTCTTGAATAAACTGCAGTTTATACTGTGGGTGCAAGGTACCTAAACTCTTGGGCACCCTCTCTGATGGACACTGTGTGGTCCACACTGCAGCAAAGACAAGTGAAATGGAGTAGTTGCCTTGGATCCCCCAGTGAAAGGCTGGGCATGGCTTAACAGCAGAATACTTCCCTGGCACAAGGCCTGGGCTCCGTTCCCAAATGTGTTATTACCCAGCAAATGCACTGTTTTTGTACACTTTAATTTTGAAAAAGATTCCAGATATTAGACAAACATTACATTGAAAAATCAATTCGCAGAACATTGTGTGTCTCTGTTGATGTGACAGTGTGAACAGTTTTTGACTCAGTGTTTTCTTTCCTAGGCTACAGGGATGACTTCTTAGGGGGTAGGGGGGGCAGTCGCCCTGGGGACCGGCGAGCAGGCCCACCAATGGGGAGTCGCTTTAGAGATGGCCCTCCTCTGCGTGGCTCCAACATGGACTTCAGAGAACCCACAGAAGGTATGGCAGCATCCTTACGACTCACTGTCTCCTCCCTTAGACCTTGCCCTGCATTGACCTTGATCTGAATAGTAGGCTAGCCCCGATCATCAGTCATCACGTTTGTAAGTCAGTTTTGCAATTAGATAGGTCTTACCATAATGACACTTGGAAAGAAGAGATGGGTAAAGACAGAAGGATCCAGAGTTCTGTGTTACCCTCAGCTACATAGCAAGTTTGAGGCCAGCCTGGGCTAAATGAAGCCTTGTCACAAAGGCACAGAGTCCATGTTATACAGCCCTTGTTATTTTTTGTCTTCCAGAGGAACGAGCACAGAGACCGCGGCTGCAGCTTAAACCTCGGACAGTGGCAACACCCCTCAATCAAGTAGCCAACCCCAACTCAGCCATCTTCGGGGGAGCCAGGCCCAGAGAGGAAGTGGTTCAGAAGGAGCAAGAATGAGCTTAGGTTGGGAGGGAATGGGGCATGGGGGAGCTGGAGCAAGACCACAGCCTGGTGGCAGCCAGTCGCCCTGCAGGCCCCATTCCCGCCTGGCACTGTCCTCCTTACAGCGGAAACACAGAGCTTGTGAGTGCATGTCAGCTGTTAACAAGTGGTTTCTAGTACATTCTTGGCTTTGCTATATCTATCTAGTGCCTGTTTTGTGCTTTCTTTCTGTTTTCTTTCTCTCCCCTCTCACTCCTGGCCTCTCCCTGCTCCTTCCCACGTGGTGTGGATGTCAGTCACGTGTGGAAGATGGGCTGAGGTGCTTCATCTTTGCTTTCTTTCTTTCCTTTACACGCCCTAGCCACGCTCCGGGCGTGCTGTCCTCTGCTTTTTCTCAGAGCTTCTCTCCAACCTGCATGTCGAGTTCTGTGTTGCTGTGGCTTCTGGGAAAGAGCTGGAGCCACTAGCTAGGTGACTGGTGGTGACTTGTTGGTATCCAGCCGGGATGAGCATGCAGAATTGGAGGCACCTTGCTTTAAAAGAAAGAAACTGCCTGCTGGTCCTGAGAGGCTGCTGTGTGGGGGTCTATCACCTGCCCCAGCAGCTTGTTCAGGCGTAGCAGGCTCCTGTCAAACAGGCCAGAAGGCTGCAGGGGAATCTGGACATTTCTGCACTGGTGGCGACCTGGGTGCCAGTGGCCATGTGGCTTTGCTCCTGCTCGCTCTTAAGACCAAGTGGAAGCTCATTCCCTGCTCTTCCTGGGCCTTGGAGGCCCCCTGGGGGTGCACCCCGCTGCAGCTCAATCCGCTTCCTGCAGCTGAGGCCTGTGGGAAGCAGGGGTGGTGCTGGAGCTGCAGCGGGCAGCTGTGCTTGCACTGAGTCTGCGCTCTTTCCCTTGTGTCTGTCTGCTCCAGGGTGCTTAGCCCAAGAGGCTGCTCCCCACCACAGCTCAAGGCCTAGAGTTTGGCGCTTGTCTCTGATCGGTTGTATTGTTGAGACCCTCAGTACCTAGGTGTCTAGAAACCTCTAGGCTTGCTGCTTCCTCTGTGGAGTGGACCCCTGCTCCCACAGCCAGTGTTGAGCACTCACTTGAGAGAGAGCAAGGGGATCAATCAGGCTTTGCTTTTAGCTTGAACAGCTGTGTGTGAACACATGGAAAAGGATTTGGCACCAAGTCTCCGTCTGTTCTAATTGGAGCAGGTAGGGGTCAGCCAGCCACTAGAGCCTGGGGAGGGGGGCTGAGAGCTGCACAGCTCGCTCATTAGTTGCAGCTTCCTGCCAGCCTGCCCCTCGGCTCGGGATTGTCTTTGTCGCAAGGTCTCGGCAATTTACAGAACTCTCACTCCTTCCCTCGCCTGCCATCTTCTCTGCTTCTGAGATAAGAACCATTTGTGTAACACCAATACCTAACTTAAGACAGACATGCATTGCGTGGTTGTAATCAAAGCCGATGCTTTCAGATGATCTAATCCATCTCCAATGCGGAAAAGACAGAACAGGCACGTCCATCCACACTGCTGGGCGCCCAGCTGACTCTGTAAGAATGGAATTCCAAACACTTAACACATTCAGTTCTATGACAGAAAGTGAGTCTATGGATATGGTATTTTGTGAATGATCTTTTAAATAAAAGAGAACCTTACATAACCCTTACTGCTTGTCTTTCTGGCCACTTGTGAAGTTGTGTTTTGAACTTTGGGGGTGCTGCTGAGAAGCATTTAAAAGTAGTTGGGGTGGCATGTTGACCACTTGGATGGTCAGACCACGGTCCTGCTATGCAGGCACTGTGCTGCTGGGTTGTACTCCATAGTGTGTTACATGGCCTAGTTTGCAGAAGCTTGATTCTTGGAACCTCTAAAGAAGAAAGTGGAGCTTGGCTAGTCATCTCAGCACTTACAGGACAAGTGTCCACTGTGTGAGCATTTCCAGCGTCCATGTAAAACATGTGCATACCCATAATCCCAGCACCTGGGAGATTGATGGAGACAGAAAGATACCTGGACTTGCTCGACAGCCAGTCTATAGCCGGATGTCTGAGCTCTGGTAAGAGGACCTTTGAGGGGCTAGAGACGGTTCAGTAGTTAAGGGCACCAGAGAACCCAGATTCAATTCCCAGCACCCACATGGCAGCTCACAGGCATCTGTAACTCCAGTCTAGGAGGGCTAGTGCCCTCCTTCATCCCTGTGAGTGCCTATGCAGGTAGAGCACCCTTCTATATAACGTGTATGCGTTGTGCGTTGGGCATACGGCAGGCACGCCTTCAGTCCCGGCGGACAGGCAGAGCTCTTGAGTTCAAGACTAGTGTGTCCTATATAATGACACCACCCCCTGGAAGAGACCTACAGTTAGTTTCCTGCCTCTGTGGCCCTAGCAGAGTGTGCAGATGGAACGACTCTTTTTCCATGGTCAGACTATGTACATCAGTAATGAAGATAAGTTCAGACGATTGGTTCCTGGTTTCTTTTGTGGGGGTTTTGTTTTGTTTGGTCCTGGGGATTGAACAGAAGGCCTATATGCTACATGAAAACTCGGCCACATGCCAGCCTCTGTGGTGTTCTTAAGACTGACTTCAGAAAACTGCATCCTAAAATGTCCTTCCTTTGAGATTCATTCTGTTAAACCAAATTTGTCTCTCCAGAGTCTGAGTATTGATGACTTTGAGGCAGGATTCTTGGTGTTACATGGGTGCCCATGATGGCCAGAAGATGTTGGGCATCCTAGAGCTGACTGTGTGTGTGTGTGTGTGTGTGTGTGTGTGTGTGTACGTGTGTGTGTACGTGTGTGTGTACGTGTGTGTGTACGCGCGCACGCCACATACACTCAGGCTAGCAAAAGGCTGAAGGAAGGAGCTGGAGTCAAGAGTTGTGATGTGTCCTGTGGATCTTGGGATCAAACCCAAGTCCTCTGCAAGAGCAGCCAGTGCTCTACTTCATTGAGCCGTCTCTCTGGCCCTAAGACTTCGTATGGCTGAGCTTATTGTGCCATAAGCGTGTATGCACCCTGTGCATGCTTTGCCCATGGAGTGCTCAGAAGAAGGCATTTGATCTTCCAGAGTTAGAGTTAACAGCTGTTGTGGGTACTAGGATTTGAACCCCGCATCGTCTTCAAGAGCAACAGCTGTTTCATGAAGATGACCCACAAAATTGAAGACAGGACAGTGAGATGGCTTGTAAGGACATGACTTTTAACAATGTTCTCACAAGGAAAATAAAGGGTTTTTTTTTTGTTTTTTTTTTTTTTTAAACTGCAGCCAACTAAGTCCTTGCTTAATCTAAATTTGCTGCATCCTCAACTCTCAAACATCAGATAACTCAAAGGCAGATGCTTACTGTGATAGATAGCTGTGGTGTTCTGTTGGACCCTAGTTAGTCTGGATTCCCTGGGAGATGCAGTACGTAATTAGCAGAGCAGTGGCTATCCCAGCTTGTCCCTCTGGAGAGAGTCAGAAGGAGAGGGTCAGATCCCCAGAACACCACCAAGGGCCCTTGGGATTGGTAGAAGTCTCAGTGTATATTGTACTATTGAAATTAAGAATGAATTCGCCAGCAAAGCTGTGCGTGGAGGTGCACACCTTTAATCCCAGCACCCAGGAGGCAGAGTCAGGCAGGTCTCTGGGAACAAGACCAGCCAAAGCTACACAGAAATCCTGTCTCAGAAAAAGAAGCCATGGTTTGAGGCTTGGGATCTGACTCGTCAGTTATAAGCATTTGCTGACCTCCAGCGCCTGCACAGTAGCTTACAGCAGTGTAACCTCATTCAGTTCTGGGGGTCTGATGACCTCAGGCCTCCAAGAACCAGGCACACAAGTGTTGCACAGACATACATGCTTGCAAGACACTCAGAGTACTTGAGAAATTCTAGCAATTGCAGGGACTGAGACAGAAGGGTTGCAAGTTCAAGGCCCATCCTGGACCACATAGCCAAGAGGCAGCCTAAAAATGAAAACTGAGAGCACTGTAACATTGTACCTCCACATCGTGCTGGGCTGTGTTGGAGATGGGACCTAAGCAAGCACCAACAGCAACATCCGCAGCCAGTTCCAGTTTTAGTGCTGGGGGAGGGGGTCCCTAGAAAGGAGGTCAGAAGGGGGCATATCCAAGATGAATCCCCCCAGAACTGGATGAGATGCTGTGTAGGTGCTAGAAGGTCAGCAAATGCCAAATTGCTATGAAAGTATGGGAAGGAGACCAGCCTTGAGTACTAGCTTTGTCTCTAGGGGGGTCTCTGCCTCCCCACCTGACCCCATGGAAAAGAAACTGTCCTATGAGCTGCATGCATCAGGCACAGATTTTTAAGAGAATTGGCTTCAGTGGTCTCTTGAGTCTCCTGGTAGTTCTGATGCCTGTGCTACTTTGCTTCACCACTATGTGGCGGCAGCAGACTCAGGGTACTGAGACTGGGAAGAACCACCCAGACTATTGGAGCCCAGGGGTCCTATTAGACTAAACACATGGCAGATTGCATGTTAGGATCAACTTGCCTCCTGCCGTGTCCAGCAGGTAGAACGTGTATGTTGACCTTTTCCAAGTTCCAGGGTGCACTGAGCAGGTGGTCCTTGTCACTTGGGGCATTGGTGCCAACTGATGTTCCTGCTCACTACTGGGAGGCTCCGGCAGTGACAATCTCAGCTGAGAAGTAGCTTTGGCGGGAGGGGTGGCTCAGTTACTAAAGCTCTCAGAAGCCTGAAGATCCTGAGCTTGAGTCCCCAGCACTCATAGTGAAGCTATGTGATCTCAGCTTTGGGGACATGGGGACATGACTATCTGGAATTTGCAGGACCTGCCAGCCTGGACTAGGTGAGTCTCGGGCCAGTGATAGGGAACAATGAAGGTGGAAGCTAGGTACGGTCCCAACACCTGGGAAGAAACAAATGGGGCCTCTGAGTTTCTAGGCCGGTCAGGACTACATAGTGAGACTCAAAACAAAGACAGAAAAATGAAAACCAGGAGGTGGCAAAATGGCTCAGTGGGTAGAGGTGCTTTCCACCAAGGCAGACAATCCGAGTTCTATCCCCGGGACCCGCGTGGTGGAAGAAGAATCAACTCCAGGTTATTTTCAGACTTCCACACTGCTCCGTGACATGTATGCCTACACATACATACAAAAGCTGAAAGTAATAAAGGCAGGCAGTAGTTTTGTTTTTAAAAAGTACATGTCAGTCAGCATCGATTTCAAGAGTTCAGTGCCAGCCTGGTCTACAGAGTGAGTTCCAGGACAGCCAGGGCTACACAGAGAAACCATGTCTCAAAAACCCAAAAAAAAAAAAAAAATAAGACTAACGTCTAGTCTCTAAATTCACCCACTACCACCCACAAACAAACACACACAGAGGCAGCTTGTCTGCCCAGCTGTCTGTATCACACAGGTCCTTTGTTCTATCTGACATCTTTGTGCCCATCTTCCTCCCTGTCTCCTCTGTCCCTCATCTCTTTTATCTGCCCGTTAGTATTTGTTCTTTGAGATTCTACTACTCTAGTCTCTGTCTCTGATCCCCACTCTCAGATGCCCGGAGATGCTGGAAGGACTCTGGCTTCCTCTTGTGTGTGGTTGTCAATGTCTACGTATCGTATCTGGCTCTCTTTCTGATCCTCTCCTGACCAGTGCATCTGCGTGTCTCTCCACCTCCTGTGTCTGACTGTGGTACGCATGCGTGCAAGCGTGCACGTGTCCCTCTGAACTTTCCATCTGTCCTCTCCACGTCCGTGTGTCCATGCGAACTCCGGGGTTGTCTCTTCCCTGTCACTCACTGTTCGCTTCACTTCTCCATGCTCTGTGTGGCTGGCTCTATGCTGGGCGTGTGCTGTGTGTGTGTGCTGGGCTTTCTGTCTTTCTGGGCCCATCTCTCACTTCCCATTTCTCCTGTATCTGTTTCTGTTTTCTTTCTTATTGCCTCTCCACCCCCGCGGGTGTGTGCACATACATGTGTCTATGCGTGCATGTGTGCTCACAGACACGATGCACACAATCTTGTGCATCAGAGGACAACTAGCTGGTATCAGTTATCTCCTCATGGTTCCTGGTGACAGAACTCACGTTGTCCAGCTCGGTGGAAAGTGCCATTACCCAGTGAATCTTTTTTTTTTTTTTTTTTGAGACAGGGTCTCACTGTATAGTTGAACGGGAACTGACTATCTAGACCAGACTGGCCTCAAACTCAGAGACCTGCCTGCCTCTGCTTCCCAAGTGCAGGCATTTAAGGACGAGCACCACCATGCCCAGCCCTTCCTTTTGTATCTCTGTATCTTTTTCTGCCTCTGCCCCACCCACTTTGTCATTAACCACCCTAGTAGTCTGGCCTAGGCGGATGTAAAGGAGATGATTCAGTAGTGACAGGAAGCCAACTGCCTTGCCCGCTGCTCGCCAGTCTGTGGTGTTGGCATCAGCTCGGGCAGGTGTGCGGACACAGGATGAAGCGGCCATGGTGAGGAGCCCTCACTCTCAGGTAAGTCTTTCCCCGGGGTGCTCAGCTGAGCAGGTGTCCCTTGTGCTACACCCCACAAGACCCTTAGCAATAGACTGAGCAGAAGCCAAGACACCTGATACCTCCCACCCTGGCCTGGCCCCGTGGCCCTCAAGGAAAGCCTGTCTCAGGGGCTTCAGGTACCCACTTGTCTATCATTGTCTTCCCAAACCCCCTAGCCTCTGAGGCCCCCCCCCCAAGAAGCCCCTAGGGTGGTTCTATCACTACCAATGACTGGAGAGGGCCAGCCAAAAGCAAGAGATGTGAGGTTCTCCTATCTGTGGAGGGTTGGCTAATGCCACAGGCCTGTGGATGGACCTGGATGCTTTGGGGAACTGTGCCCAGCCCCTGTCCCAGCCAGGAGGAAGTTGCTATCCCCAGAAGTCCACCCAGGCCTGAGCCAGCTTGTACCTTCTGATGGATAACCCTTGTAACGGTGGTGGGCTTCTTGGTTCTGACTCTGAACGGGTGGCCCAGGTTGGCCAGGGACAGGGCCTGCCAGACCTCTCTCTATATAGGCATACTTACATATGTACATGAACCATCTTCCTGGCCCGCTGGACTTCAGTAGGTTGCCTCAGAGTCTTCTCTCTACCTCATTTGAAGCCCCAAGTTATTTGGTTAGGCTGGGTATTGTACACTCCTATAATCACGGCATTAGGAATGCTGAAGTGGGGGGGGACCGTGAGTTCAAGGCCAGGCGGTACTCCATTGTGAAGTACCGTTGATCCTCAAAGGATCAAACCACAGAAATGTTATTCAGCAAAGACCACAGGCCTCAGAGTAGCACCCCATGAATAAAGCCATCCCAGGCGAGAGATGGGTCACGTGCCTCATCCAAGCAGACCCTCAGGCCTCTGTTCCCTGAAGGATAAGCACTGCAGCAATCACTCACTCAGGGCCATTGAGGTTAGAAGCAGATACAGCCCTCAGAAGCAAGCCTTGTTCATATGAAAACTGCCCACTTCCCTTTGAGCTATTTTGACCCACAGAGCCACAGAGCTGTGGCGGTCCCCCACACACCCACAGCTAGCCCTGCCTGGCCCCTTGGGGCCTTCTGAGACTGCAGGGCTGCCCCTCCTGCAGCCCCAGCCTCTGTTCCCCTCACCCTCAGTCTGCCTGCTGTCCTTCAGGGTACAGAGCATCAGATGGGATGGAGGGAATTCACAGGGCCTGCGCGGGATTTCCATCTTTTTCAGTGTTTCTTTGTGACACAGCATGCGCCTCTCTGAACCTCCATTTGCTCCCTGGGAAGAAAACAGTTGGGCTCAGAGGGATCCCCAACTGAGAAGCAAGCCCCAGACCCTGTCCAGGAAGCACCCCGTGTACTCACACTTGTTCTCTTTTTAAATTGCCCTATGTGTGGATGGATGTGTGTGTGTAGGTCAGAAATAACTTGCGAGAGAGTTACTTCTAACCACCATGTGAGTCCTCCTGGGGATCAAACTCAGATCATCAGACTTGGAAGCAAGCGCCTTTGACCTGCAAGCTATCTCACCAGCCCCCATTTGGGCTTTTTTGTTAGTATGCATTAATTATGCATACTAATAAGCCTGTAACATTTCCATATAACATGCCATCTTGATCATATTCACCCCCAAATTATCTCTCTTGTCCTCCCCAATTCCCACTGGTCCCCGCCCTCTTCTCAACTAATCCCCTTCTGATTTCATGTTCTTTTCTCAGTGGAGGTACTGTAGGGTAGTGGCCCAATAAGTTTCATTAGGTTTGCTTACAGGATGTTAGTGAGGTGTTACCTACAGGAACACAGGCGTCTTACCATTGAGGAAGATATTCTCTCTCTCTCTCTCTCTCTCTCTCTCTCTCTTTCTCTCTCTATTTGTGTGTGTGTGTGTATCTCCCTCCCTCCCTCCTTCTCCTCCAGCAACTTTTTTTTTGAGACAGTGTTTCTCTGAGTAGCCCTGGTTGTCCTGGAACTCACTCTGTAGATCAGGCTGGCCTCGAACTCAGAAATCCACCTGCCTCTGCCTCCCAAGTGCTGGGATTAAAGGCGTGCACCACCACCGCCCAGCCAGCAACTTTTTTTTAATTTAAAATATTTATGTAAGTTGGGACATGATGGTACAGGCCTATAATCCCAGCATCTGCGAGGCTGACACTGGCCAGTGTCTGTGAATTCCAGGCCAGCCTGGTCTACACAGTGAGTTTCAGACCCAGCAGGGCTACACAATGACTTCCTGTCTCAAAAGCACCATGCATGTGTATGAGTGTTTTGCTTGCACGTACGTGTGTGTACCACATTCATGCCTGGTGCACACAGACAGGGGGAGGGTTGGGTCCCCTGGAACTGGAGTTATAGATAGTTGATATAGATAGAGTGTCGAGAATCAAACCTACGTCCTCTGGGAGAGCAGTGCATGCTTTGGACTTCTGAGCCATCTCTCCAGCATCCCCTCCCCCAGCTTCTCCTCTCCTCAGGCTGAGGATGGAATCCATGCCTTGCCCTTGCTAGGTTAACATGGGTATATCCCTTGCTGAGTGATTGAAGGCAGGCAGGTACTCTACTGTTGGGTCACGCCCACAGCCACAGACTGACAGATGCTAGGCAGTTGCTCTACCACTAAGCCACACCCTAGTCCATCACTGGGAGATTGTAAGCAAATATCCGAGTATGCCCCAGGCCTCTCTATGTTTTGAGGCAGGATAATATATCGCCTCAGTCTTTTGCTTCAGACTGCTAACAGTCCCTTTCCATGTCACATGGCTAAGAACGGTGATGATGATTAGAGTCATGGAGGCAACCCACATGGCTGACACTACGCTACATTCGTCATCTCCATGACAGGCCTCACGACAAACTCCCATGTGGCCAGTTAGAGGGTATAGATGCCCCGACTAACTGTCCCGGGCCTGAGGGCTCCTGGAGTTCTGCTAATCCCCGGACAGCAGGTCTAGTAGCAAGTGAACTCTGGTAGCCCAGGCCTCTTGGATGGAGAACGGTCCTCCTTCCAAAGGCGTGGGGTGCCGACAGAGAGGAACGAGAACTCAGCAGGCCAGCTCCTGCGCTCATAAGTGGGATGAGGCGGGCAAGTGCTGAGTTATATGTAGCCTGCTCCTACATGTGCTGTGCCCAAGTCTCCTCCTGCTCTTGTTTTCCCCCATTGGGACAGAGAGTCTCGAACTCCTGATTTACCTCTGCCTCACACGTGCTGGGATTGCAGGTGTATGGGAGCCTGACAGCGTGAGCTGATTCTCCTCCTTTTCCCATCATCTCGATCACTCGCTCACATCTCCTCTTCCTCCTCTCTACCCCCTCCATATACATGCACCCCTCTCTCCCTTAAAAAATATCTAGATGGACAGACAGACAGTCAGATATAGATACATAGTCAGACAGATAGACAGACAGACAGACAGACAGACAGACAGACAGACAGACAGACAGGGTTGTGCTTTGTAGCCAGAACTAGCCTTGGTCTCCCAGCCCTCCTGGCTCTGTTTCTTGAAGTCTTAGAGCAGTGAGTCTCAGCCGTCCTAACACTGCGACCCTTTTACTACAGTTCCTCATGCTGTGGTGACCTCCAACCATAATGCAATTTCCATCGCTACTTCATAACTGTAATTTTGCTACTGTTATGAATTGTCACAAATATCTGACATATAGGATATCAGACCCCTGTTGACCTCCAGAGGAGTCGCAACTTATAGGTTGAGGACCTCTGTGCTGGCATTACAGGAATATGCCATGTGCTCAGTTTATGAGTTTCTTTGATAGACAGTCAATGTTCCAAGCCACGCCCCAGCCCCTCACTGGGAGATTCTAGGCAGGGGCTCTACCACTGAGCCACGCCCCCAGCCCCTCACTGGGAGATTCTAGGCAGGGGCTCTACCACTGAGCCACGCCCCCAGCCCCTCACTGGGAGATTCTAGGCAGGGGCTCTACCACTGAGCCACACCCCCAGCCCCTCACTGGGAGATTCTAGGCAGGGGCTCTACCACTGAGCCACGCCCCCAGCCCCTCACTGGGGGATTCTAGGCAGGGGCTCTACCACTGAGCCACGCCCCCAGCCCCTCACTGGGGGATTCTAGGCAGGGCTCTACAGCTTAGCACAACTTCTCTAGCTTGAAGTGGGACCAAATGCACACAGAATGGCCATTTAGTCATTCACATTCCACATGTGCCTTATTGCACAGACTGGTTTCCTCATCTGTTTCCCTTGCCCGGGCTAGGGAGCCAAGTAGCTGCAATAGTCGGTTTCATAAGCCCATTAGAGAGGGCTGTACCTCCACTCATTCACCAGACTGCGGGGCTTCACCAAGGCTGGGACAACCACTGCCTTGGACGTGGTCCCTCTCCATGGGTCCACCTCTTTATCTCCCAAAGACCAGCCTCACTCTGGAGGTCGAGTCCTGTCCCACAGCCAGGGACCTGTCCCTGGTGTACGTGTTTCAGGGTCATATCCTCTGAGAGGAATCCTCACTGACGGCGTCCTCCAGCTCTCCACAGGCAGAGTCTGCTTCTTTTGTTGTTATGTTGTTGTTTGCTTGTTTGTTTGTTTGAGACAGGGTTTCTCTGTGTAGCCCTGGCTGACCTGAAACTTACTCTGTAGATCAGGCTGACCTTGAACTCAGAGTTCTGCCTGCCTCTGCCTCCCGAGTTCAGGGAATAAAGGCATGTGTCACCACCTGGGTTCTTGGGTGCTGGAAAAAAGGAAATATTTAGGTCTTCCTGGGGGCAGAGTGGAGCACTTCTTGAAGACAGAGTGGAGCACCACTGAAGATGAGTTCATCGGAATGATACATCAAAAGGATGAGTAGGGTAGAGGTGTGTGTGTGTGTGTGTGTGTGTGTGTGTGTGTGTGTGTACACGTGGTCATGAGCTTTGAGCTGCCTAACAGTGGTCCTCTGGAAAAACACCAAGCACTCTTAACTGCTGAGCTGTCTCTCCAGTTTTTTGACTCAGAGTCTCAGTCTTTAGCTCAGGCTACCCTAAAACTCATCATGTTGTTTCAGGCTGGCCTGGAGAGTTGCTGGGATTGCAGGTGTAAGCCCCTATGCTAGGTGCTAGGGCGGGGACTGAATGTTGAGCCTTCCCTTTCCACAAAGCAGCTGTGGGTGCTTCTCAGCCTCAGTTTCTCCACCTGTGAACTAAAGAGCCTGTGTCTCAGGGCCGGATGGATTGGGAATGGGTGCTGAGGATTTTAGACTATTTCTTGGTGCTATCTAGTGTTCTCACAGTACTACTGTATGTAGTACACTGGTCTGATAGTTGGTGTGCTGGTTAGAGTCACATGGGAGACATGGTTGGTTCAATTCAGGAGTAGGGAAGGCCATTCCATTGACGGTGCCGGAGCTGTGGACCAAAGAGATCAGAAACAGATCACATCGGGTGGGGCGGCACCAGGGAGCCACTGGCTCACAGCTCTCCAATGCAGCTTTACAGAGCCCTCCCCAAGCCAACATGAGTGCCGAGCTGGAGTTGCTGTGGCCCGTGTCGGGACTATTGCTGCTGCTGTTGGGGGCCACGGCCTGGCTGTGTGTCCACTGCGCCCGCCCAGGTAGGTGTCACACAGGCAGGAAGTGATGGGAGGGCCGGCTGTGAAGACTGTGTCCCAGAGGCCTTTGCGGCTGGACCTGGCTGTGATGGGCGGATCAAGAGGATGAGCACCCAGGACCAGCTGGTGACCCCTAGATGGCCCTGAGGACAGTGGGTGTGGGTGGACGCTGGGTCTGCTGGATCATGGGGGTCACTCAGGCCAGGACGAGAGAGGGATCCTGGGCTACCTGTGGCACCCTCTATTTCAAGTTATCCTCATTCTACAATAACGGATTAAGTTCCTTTCTTTCCTTCCTTTCCCTCCCTCCTGCCTCCTGCTCCAGTCCGCTCTCTCCTCCTCCCTCTTTCCTTCCTTTTTTTCCTTGTAATTCTTTCTCTTTCAGACTGTTTCACACTGTAGCCTAGGCTAGCCTCAAATGTTCCTTCCCTCTAGCCTCAGGTTCCCGAGTGCTGGGATCACAGACCTGTGCTACCACACCCAGCTGACAAGAACCCCCTCAATGCTAGGCAGCTGGAAGGGACTTGCCAAGGGACTGGTGGAGTTACAAAGAGGGGATCCCAGACTTCAGCCCTCCCCCTCTACACCCCCTGAGTTCAGGGGCACTAGCTATGCCATTTCTGTTCTTGCAGGAGTGAAGAGAAACGAGAAAATCTACGAGCAGAGGAACCAGTGAGTTGCCCCAGCTTGGTGTAGTTGCGCACCTTGGGGTGGGGGAAGCCCTCAGGAACCCCACTGCCGGCCCTCACTCATGCCTGCGCCATGGCAGGCTCTAAACGGATGCCTAGCACACAATGGAGGGAAAGAAAGAGTCCGGGAGCTATCTGAGGGAATGTGGCATCACAGGGCAGCCATAGCGAGGGCAGATACCTGCACTCCAGGCAGAGCGAAAGCAGAATTTAGAAAAAACACTTAGGAGAGGCTGCATACCTCCCGCAGATATTCCAGAACCTGCCTGGGCTGCAGAGGGAGTTCAAGGCCAGCTTGGCAATTCAATGAGACCTTGTCTCAAAACTTAAAACGTAGAGGGCTGCCAGATAGCTCGGCCAGTAAGAGTGACTGGCACCAAAGCCTGATAACCTGAGTTTGATTCCTCTGGGCACCACAGATGGCAATCAGACTGGCAAAAAATTTCCTCTGGCCTCCATGTGCCTAGTGCACCACCACATACATGTAAATAATAAATACAAATAAAATACACTTTTTTAAAAAATTAAAAAGTAGGGCTGGAGAGATGGCTCAGGGGCTAAAAGCACTGGCTGCTCTTCCAAAGAATCTGGATTTGAGCCTCAGCACCCATAACAGTCTTTAATTCAGCTTCCAGGAGATCTGATGCCTTCTTCTGTCTGCCTCAGGCATCAGGCATACATGTGGTAGACAGACATGTACATGGGCAAAATACCCATACACATTAAAAAATTAATTTTAAAGTGGGAGGGGGCTGTGACTCAGTCGTAGAGCCCCTGCCCAGAATCCCCCAGTGAGGGGCTGGGGGTGTGGCTCAGTGGTAGAGCCCCTGCCCAGAATCCCCCAGTGAGGGGCTGGGGGTGTGGCTCAGTGGTAGAGCCCCTGCCCAGAATCCCCCAGTGAGGGGCTGGGGCGTGGCTCAGTGGTAGAACCCCTGCCTAGAATCCCCCAGTGAGGGGCTGGGGGCGTGGCTCAGTGGTAGAGCACCTGCCTAGAATCCCCCAGTTAGGGGCTGGGGGCGTGGCTCAGTGGTAGAGCTCCTGCCTAGAATCCCCCAGTGAGGGGCTGGGGGCGTGGCTCAGTAGTGTGTGTACCTCAGGATTGTGAGTTCAATGCCCAAAATAAAAGGAAAGGCAAGGGACAGGCATGGTGGCATATTCCTTTAATCTCAGCACTCAGGAGGCAGAAGCATGTGGATTTCTGTGTTCAAGCTAGCCTGGTCTACATAGTAAGGTCTAGGACAGCCAGGCCTACAAAGTAAGGCCATATGTTTAAAAAAAAGGGGGGGGGGAAGAAAAAAGAGAAAGAAGGGAGGGAGGGAGAGAGGGAGGGAGAGAGGGAGAGAGGGAGGGAGAAAGGAAGCCAGCTGACCATCTCTACCCCTCTCTACTAAATGCATGTACAGTTTGTACATTCTCAGTGCAGCCCTCACGTGAACACCCCAATAGGCCCTGTCACCCCCATCACCACCCCCCCACCCTTCCTCATTTCCTTTTGCAACTGAAAAACCACAGTGAGGTCTGAAAACAAAATCTTCTATCTCTGACCACCCGAGCCATGGCTAAAGCTTGCTTTTTTGATTTTTAATTTTTTGGTTTTGAGTCAGGGTCTTAGTCCTTAGCACTGGCTAGCATAGAACCTACTTTGTAGCCCAGGCTGGCCTCAAACTCACACT
This sequence comes from Rhabdomys pumilio, assembly GCA_030674055.1. Taxonomy (NCBI): domain Eukaryota; kingdom Metazoa; phylum Chordata; class Mammalia; order Rodentia; family Muridae; genus Rhabdomys; species Rhabdomys pumilio. The sequence continues at coordinate 18,338,669 of JANHMN010000023.1, forward strand.
GATCCTCTTGCCTTGAGTGCTGGGAACCCAGGAATGTACAGACAGACAGACACATTCCCAGGCTCAGCTCCTCCATCTTCTCTGTGTTCCTTGTCCCTATCTGCTCCCCGCCAAACCCCGTCCCCTCTCTGTCCTTGCCTGAGGAATGTCCGAGTCCAGCTCAGCACACCCTTGTGTATTCGCAGGCAAGAAAATGAACAGGGCTTAGCTGTGGCTCAGCAGACGTACTCCCGTGAGTCCTTGAAGCATCCTGGGTTTGGTTTCGGGCTGGGACTTCCCATATCAAGGTCCCTTCTGTGTCTCTTGCCCTGAGGCCAGTCTGATATACCAGGAAGGCTCTGCTGGGTGAGTGCCTAGCCAATACTCTGTCCCTGCTTCCCTCCAAAGTGGCCAGGCAGGTGAGGCCAGGACCCCAGATGGACACAGCTTCAGACAAGTCATTTGAAAGGTAGGAAGGCATTCTGTAGTTCATGGGCCCAGACCTGGAGAACCGCACCTGGCAGAGCCAGGGCTAGACCTCACTCTGTCCCCAAGTCTCAGGGCTGGCCTGTTGAGGCTTTCCCCTCCCTGAGGTACCATCTCAGTGCCCCCTGCTCCATTCTTGCAGGAAGAACAAGCTGCTTTTCTCCCACCTTGAGGGTAAGTGACACCAGAGAGGAATGAGCCTCAGTGCGGCTGGGATAATGGGACAACTACTGGCTACAGAAGGCCTTCCAGGGGAAAGCTGAGGCTGGGGGTTGATGGAACTGGCTTTAATAGATAAGGTAGAATGTGTACAGAGATATCACTGTCCAAAGCCCCTAGGCCCTTGCTTGAGCTGCAGACCCTGGGGTGGGTTGGGGCAGGACCTGGAGGGAAGACAACCTAGCCTAGCCTAGCCTTTCTTCCAGGTCCTGAGTCCCCTAGGTACCAGAACTTCTACAAAGGTGGGTAGCTCTGGGGGGAGGGAATGGGCCTCAGCCAGGGACTTGGCTTGTCTTAAGTCTTCTCTCTGGCATCTTCCAGGAAGCAGAGACGAGCTTGATTCTGCCTATGTGTGAGTAACCCTTGACCGAGCCTGCCCTTCCCTGTTTCCGAGGCTCTCTCCTACTTCTTTATGAGGCATTCAGTGAAGACCAGCTCTGGGTAACCTTTCTAATGTGGTGACCCTGGCCTTGTGTGGCTCTGACTGAAAAACTGAGTATCTGGTAGGGGGTGGGCACCCATCCTGGCCATCTGGTGAAGGGCAGGTCACAAAGCAGACAGGACAGCACTTACTGTCATTTCAGCACGCAGGAGGCTGAGGCAGGGGGATCACAGCCAGTGTGGGCTACGTATCAAGAGGTGGCTCCCTCCGTCTAGAAACAGGCTGGGGCTGGGGTTCAGAGTACCTGCCTAGCATGTATGAAGTCCTGGGGTTTATTGCCAGCCCTGCATAAACCTTGTGTGGTGGCTTATGCCAGTAATCCCAGCACTAGGGGAGGAGATCAGGAGTTCGAGGTCAGCCTGAGCTACAGAGATACTGTTTCTATAAGGTACAGGGTGGTAGACAGCTAGCTCATCCCGTAAAGTCTGACATCTCTGGGGACCCACAGGGTTGATGGAGATATTGACTCTCAAGAGTTGTTCTCTGACATCCACGCGTGCTTTGGCACCCTCGCACACGTGTGAACATGCACATACGTGCACACAATGAATAAGAAGATGTAAATTTATAAAGAGAAAAAGGAGAGTTATATAGATGACACGTGCACACATGCATACATGGGGGGGGGGGGGACAGGTATATGTAGAGGTACAGGTCTCCCATCCCAGCACTTGGGAGGTAGAAGCAGAAAGATCTGATTTAAAACCACCCCCATCCCCCGCCAAAAGAAGAAATAACCGCTAGCAGTGTCTCCTCACGTCACAAATAGGGAAAATTGTGGCCCAGGCTGACGGCCCTTTAGTCCCAGAGTAGTCAGGGACTCTGGGAAGCAGCTATAGTGAATTGGAGGAGATACTCCCTCATGGCTTCTCCTGAAGGTCCCCTCCTGACAGATCTGCCCAGCAACCTGCACTCTGTTTCTTTTTCCCCCAGAGATCCCATCTCCACGGACTACTATAACTGGGGCCGTTTCCAGAAGCCCCCAGAAGGTAAGGTGGAGGATGGGCAGGGGAGGACGTGGAAGAGGAGGCAGCCCCTCCCTCCTGTAGACCGGTCTGCAGAGCTGCTAAGACATGGAGGGAGTCCTGCTACAGGCCGAGGTGGGTGGAGCGGAAGGAAGCTGGTCAGCGCACACACGGAGGATGGGGACAGTGGAGGGACCGGACAGGAAGCAGAGGCGGGGCTGTGGGGGAGAGCATCTGAGGAGATGGGCACCTGGTGACAGATAAGCCAGGGCCTTTGGTCACGAGCACTTCCGGCTTACAGAGGAGAGCAGAGTGGAGGGAGGGGACAGAGCCTGCCAAGAGCAGCAGGGCCTTCCGCCTGGGTCCCCAGCTGGCTCTGGAGTGGTCGCCTACGCAGGGGTCCACTTTCTCCTCCCTCTTTATTTATTTTTTTTAAACATCTTTTGAGAAACGACTTGTGGGAGTCAATGCTCCCCCTCCACCAGGGGGCGCTGTTATCTGACCTTTGTTCTTGTTTTGTAAGAACGGGTCTCCTGCTGGGAGGCAGAGGCAGGCAGATCTCTGTGAGTTCGAGGCCAGCCTGGTCTACAAATCGAGTTTCAGGAAAGTTAGGGTTGCTACGCAGAGCAACCCTGTCTTGAAAAACAAACAAAACAACCCAACAACAAGCAAACAAGATAGCCCCTGAGATAAAACACCCGAAATTGTCCTTTGGCCTCTTCCTGTACACCCACACCCACGCCCACGTCCACACCCACACACTCACCTGCAGTCAGCATACACACAAAAGGACAACAGCAGACTGGTCTAAAGGACTGAAGAGATGGCTCAGCAGTTAAGAGCACCTACTGCCATGTGTCTTCATGAGTTCAAATCCCAGCCACCACATGGCAGCTCACAGCTGTCTATAACAGGCTCCAATACCATCCTTCGTGTTCGGTGTGCAGATGTACATGTAGACAAAACTTATATACATAAAATGCATAAATAAATGTTTTTTTAAAAAAACTGGTCTCCGGGCAGTGGTGGCGCACACCTTTAATCCCAGCACTTGGGAGGCAGAGGCAGGCAGATTTCTGAGTTCGAGGCCAGCCTGGTCTACAGAGTGAGTTCCAGGACAGCCAGGGCTACACAGAGAAACCCTGTCTTGAAAAACAAAACAACAACAACTAAAAAAAAAACAAAAAAGAAAAAACAAACAAACAAACAAAAATCTGGTCTAAGAGAATACTGAAGCCCCTGAAGGCCAGGAGGAGAGCCCTACAGGGGAGGGAGCAGGGGGAAGGGACATCTGGGGCTTGTAGACAAGACCCACCTGCACGTCTCCTGCCAGCTCCTTATTCTGTCAAACTGTATTCATTCACAGATGATGATTCCACCTCCTACGAGAATGTTCTCATCTGCAAACCCAGCACCCCCGAGTCAGGTAAAGCTGTCCCTCCCACAAAAGGTAGAGCAGGGGGTGGTGCCCTGAGCTACAACCACCCTAATGAATAAGAAGTCAGGTCCCCAAGATTCTAAGTCTCTTGTGCTTTTTGGTCAAGTTCACCCAAAGTCCTGGCAGGAGACCCTTCACAGGGGAAGGAGCTGTCCAGGGGATTATCCTCCTTGACGGTGGTCATCCTCAGGGGAAGAGCGCTGGCCCCATTCCTCAGAATGTTTCTATAACCTCTCTCAGGTCTTGAGGAATCTGGGGATTACCAGAACTCAGTATCCATCCATCAGTGGCGAGAGTCCAAGAGGATTATGGGTATGTCTCCCAAGGGCAGAGGCCACTAGAGTGCTGGGGACAAGGGGGTGGGGCATGTCGGCTGAAGCAGGTGACTGGCTGATCCAGGAGGGTCAGTTGGCCTGGGCGGGGTTCCCTTCATCTGGTCTGACTCACTTCACAGCCTTCATTGCAGCCAAGGCTGCAGAAGCCTTGCTCTCTGCCAGGACACCCCTTGCCAGCAGCTTGATCTCCAGAGCTTGGTCACCCTGTCTTCGAGCAGGAGGATTTCTGGGAAAAAAAAACAAACCCCCAAAACCAAACAAAAAACAGTGACAGGCAGACACCAAGAACCCTGTACAGCATGACACTTTATGACACTTGCCCTGTGTCATTTGTGGGGTCTGCGATCCTGAGCAGCCCTGGCTGGGGAACGGCATTGATACACCTGTCATTGGTCCCAACAACTACCTGTCCTGATCCACAGCTGCACAAAGGTCCCTGTCAGGAAGCCCAGATGAAGAGCCAGATTACGTGAATGGGGATGTGGCTGAGGCGGAGAAAATCTAGGAGAGAATCGGAAGGAAGGAAGGTACAGTGTTACCCTCTAGCTGCTCAGAGCAAGGGAGGGGCCCCAGGCCAAGGAAGAGCTGTGCTCAAGGGAGGAGCGGCAGTGGGGTGATGGATGGAGTGAGGGCTGGCCCTGTGGGTGCTCATCAACTTGTTAGAACCAGAAAGGAGAGGCTTACTGAGGTCCATCTGGTTCACTTCAGGAGAGGTAGGCCCATCCCGGTGACAGGTAGAAGCATACACGTGGTCCAGGGTGCTGGAGGCATCTAACAGAGATGTCTCAGTATTGGAGCACTTGTCCTGCAATCTACCAATAGGGGGTGGAGGCATGGGTCAGCAGTAGTGATGGCAGGTATGCACGAACTCCTGGGTTCCATCTTCAGCACTGAAAACACAACACAAAGTTTAAGACGTAAAATGAAGGAGCCAGGCGCGGTGACACGTGACTCTGCCTCCTAAGTGCCTGGAAGCAGTCTCAGCACTGAGATTCCAGGCACTTAGGAGGTGGAGGCAGGAGGATCAGGAGAAACAGCCTGGGCTACATGAATTTGAAGCCAGAGATCTGTTTGGAAATGATAGAAGCAAAGCTTGAGAGGACCCTTGGGGTAAGCCCAGGATGAGTGCAGATCCCTGGCACACATCTGTAACCTGGTGCCGGGGAGGTGGGTCTGAGGGCTCACTGCCCAGCCAGCCTGGCAGAAACAGTGGGCTCCAGGGCCCAGTGATAGAGGAAGACACTCGAGGTTGACTTCTGACCTCCACGTGGACACACTCCCACACACATGGGTGCATGTAACACACACACACACACACACACACACACACACACACACACACACACGAGCATGTACGCACTAGAGGAAATGGAAAGAAAGGCAGAAGAAACAAAAACAAAAGATAAATAATAAAACAGATAAGAAAATTTAATATACCAGACATAATGGCACAAACCTTTAATCCCAGCACTTGGGAGGCAGAGGCAGGCAGATCTATTGAGTTCTAGGCCAGCCTGGACTACATAGTGAGAAGCCTCTGTTTCAAGAAATTCCCCAAACCAAAACTATGTTTCCTGGTGACAGACGGGGGCGGAAAGTGTTGTGACTTGGGATAGAATTGACAGGGCTTTGAAATTTAAAAAAGACAAAGGCTCTCTCTTTTTCCTTACTGGGAAGAACATGTCAGAAGAACAGCTGGGAGGTAGAAGCAATATGTCAGCCTCTAGCAGAGCATGGAAGAGGTTGGCGGCCAGCTAGCCAGAGCCAATACTGGAATTCTTTTGTTTTGGTTTGGTTTTTTGAGACAAGGTTTCTCTGTGTAGCCCTGGCTGTCCTGGAACTCACTCTGTAGACCAGGATGGCCTCTAACTCAGAAATTCACCTGCCTCTGCCTCTCAAGTGCTGGGATCAAAGGCATGGGCTGCCACACTTGTCAAAGGCAAGCTTTCTCTTTTGTTGAGATAGGTTCTCACTATGTGGTCTGGCTAGCCTGGGACTTGATATGTAGACCACACACAACTCACAAAGATCCTCCTGTCTCTACCTTCAGAGTGCTGAGATTATAGGCGTGCACCACACCTGTCATTTTAGGTGGGCTCTGGAAACTGAACTCAGGCCCTCATGCTTGTGTAACAAATATTTTACCAACCGAGCCATCTCTCCAACCCCCAACCTTTCCCTCATAACTCTCCTCTCTGTTGAAGGGCCTGAGGATCGATCGTGAGTTTACTGCCTGCTGAATAAAGCCTGTCCTCCGGGGTTGCTTGTGTTTCACACCCTGGCTGTGGCTGCTCCTGAGAGGGGTGCCAGAACTGCCTGACACACAGCCTGAGAGACACTGGGAATCGCCAGAGCTGCAACCCTCAAGTGATGCCCTGGACCTCTTGGGGGCAAAGCACGTGCTCAGGGGATATTGACTGTGCTGACTGGAAGTTCAGGACCTGAGGCAAGATGTGTCCCCAATCCCACACCTAAAATGAGGCACGGCACGGGTATTTGTGGGGTTTTTAATTTGTTTTGGCTGCAGGATCTAAGTTGCTCAGGCTGGTGATCTCAAACTTGCAATCCTCCAGCCTCAGCCCTTGTGTTGGGATCAACCACCTGACCTTGTAGGTTGTTGGGTTTTTTTTTTTTTTTTTCCTTTCCTTGTTTGGACCTCAAATTACTTATGAATGTTGACTTCTGGGACTGTTACCATGACTTTTTCTGTAGTTAACTTAAGTTGCTGGAGCCGTATTTAAGATTGTCAGTGTCAAGGGACTCCCTGTCTCAGAGCATTACACGCACTAACTTTAGCAGATGAGTGGGGTGTCGGGTAACTGAGATCGCCTTGGTTTCTTAGTGGGCTCCAGTTTGTTCTGATCCTCCATTCCTTCGGGAACCCTGTGGGTTGGTGATAGGGAAATAAAACTGTCCCCTCACCAAACATCAATAAACCGTGAGTGTAAGAGCAGACACATGCCTTTGCTTAAATACTTCTTCCTGTGTGTGTTCATAGGGCAGAATATGCAGGCCCTGCCAGGCTAGCCTGGAACTTGCTTTATAAACCAGGCTGGCCCTAAGGAGATCTGTCTGCTTCTGCTTCCTGCATATGGGGATGAGAGACACCACCACACCTGGCCTTTGGTTTAAAAACTGTGTATATTGCATGTGTGGATGCCTGCAGACTTCTGGAGACACTGGGATACTTGAAATGCAGACCCATGTTGGCTGTCCCACAGGAGTGCTAGGAACCCAGCTAGGCTCCTTTCTTAAGAACAGTTCAAGCCCAACTGCTGAGCCATCTCATCCCTCCCACTTTCTGAACAAGCATCTGTCACTGAGCTTGTAAGCTTGCTGATTGGACAGACCTGCTGGCCCAGCAAGCCCCAGGGATCCTGCCTCTGAGTTGCCAGCTAGGATCACAGGCATCTGTCCCTGTGCCTGGTTTGTTACTTGGGTTTTGGGGACTCCAAACTCAGGTCGAGGTTACATAGCACTTTACCCACCTCCCCACCTTTATTCATGTGTGTGCACGCGCGACCACGCACATAGGCATGGTTACAGGTCAGCTCTATGGAGCTGCTCCTTCTGCCCTCATAAGGGCTCCAGGGATGAGGCTCAGGTTGGCAGACAAGTGCCTTCACCAGCTGAGCCATCTGTTAAGTCTCACTGTAACCCAGGCGACTGGCACTGAGCCCATGGCACCCCTTTGCCTCGGCACCCCAGCTGTTGGGGTTACAGGCCTGTGCCACCACAGCTGGCTCTGGTAAAAACCCTTCCTGGAAATGGAGAGCGAGGCTGGTTTTGTTTGTTGTTTGTTTGTCGAGACAGTTCTCTGTGTAGCTCCAGCTGTCCTGGAACTCAACTCTGTAGACCAGGCTAGCCTCAAACTCAGAGCTCTGCCTGCCTCTGCCTCCTGAGAGCTAGGATTAAAGGTGTGTACCTCCACTGCCTGGTTTCAGATTCTTAGTAGAAATGACCCTGAGGTCCAGAGAGGAACGGGCTATACACTTCATGTCCACCCCCTTTCCCTGGACACAAATTCATTCTGAGATGAATGCTGTAAGTTATTATATTAGAACACCTAGAACCCAACTGTTAAGACACTGACACATGGGACAGTCTCACACTTCCCAGGCTGGCCTAGATAGCCCATAGCAGGGGCTAGCTTTGAATTTAGCCTCTGAGTGCTTAGCATTATGGGTTCTCAGAACTGGGGAGATGGCTAAGCAGTTCTGCCTGCTCTTGCAGAGGACCGAGGTTCAATTCCCAGCACTTCCATGGAGGCTCACAACTACCTGGAACTCCATTCCAAGGGACCCAATGCCCTCTTTCAGTCTTAGGCACTACGTGTGTGCAGTGAGCAGGCACACATGCAGGCAAAACACCCACACATAAAATCAAAAATCACTCATACATATTAAATAAATGAATCATTGTAAGAGTTACGGTGTATGCTACTATGCCTGGCTTAATTTCTTTAATTTTTAAAGATTTTTATGGGCTGGAGAGATGGCTCAGCGGTTAAGAGCACTGTCTGCTCTTCTAGTTCAGTTCCCAGCTCACACATGGTGTTTCATAACATCTGTAATAGGATCTAACGGACCCATGTGTGTACCCACATACATGAAATAAACCTTTAAAAAAAAGATTTTTATAATTTTACTTATTATCTGTGCATGTGTACAAGAACCGGAAGACATCTTTTTTTGTTTGTTTTGAGAAGGGCCTGCCTCTCTCTGTAGCACTGACTGTCACGGAGCTCCTATGCAGACTAGCTAGCCTTGAATTCAGAGGTCACCTGCCTCTTCCTCCTGAGTGCTGGAATTAACGGTGTGCTACACTACGCTGGCTCCCCAGAGAGCCACTGCATTCTTGCTGGCCCCGGGGCACCCTTTCTACTATTGGGGTACAACAGGCAGGAACAAGACGCTGGTTTCTCCCCAAGGCCTCAAGCATTAAGCACCGCAAGACAAAAATCCAAAGGCTTTAATCAGCTATAACAAGACTGAGGACAGAGCTTTCCCATCATGCCCCATGTCCAGGGCCTGAGGCCAAATTCACACACTGAAGAGCAGAGGGGTACAGGTAGCCATGTGGAAATCTTCCAGAGCTGTGTCTCGCTGTAGCCCAGCTGGCAGAGTGCTTGTCTGATACACACAAGCCCTGGGTTCCATCCCTAGTACGTAGAAAGCAAACATGCCACACCCGTAACCCCGGTGTAGCCCTGGTGGCAGGCAGAGGCAGGAGGATCAGGAGTTCAAGGCCAGCCTGGGCTACAAGAGACACTGTTCTCACAGAATAAAAACACAAAGTGAGCGTGTTCCAGCAAAGGCTGAGGCACATCTCCCACAACTAGAAAGCCAGCCGGAACATTAGTGTCTCAGCGACAAGGACTCCCCTAGTTCCATTAGCGGAGGATGTCTCAAGTCTCAACTGGCCACTGGAGCCATGGTCTTCTGACACAGCCTGGCCAGGAGACCAGCCATCTGCAGTAGGGAATTCACTCCTTCCGCCACTTTCATGTGTGTGTATCCGATCTCCTGAAAGACAAGCCGAGAGCAGCAGGTGGGTAAGCGGGACTAGTTCCTTCCCAGCTAACTTGTGGGTGGTTCAAAACCGACACAAGGACCTCAGAATGCGGCATGGTAACGGGCTGGATGGCTTCACTCAAGTTCAGCTCACGCTGTAAAAGCGTGTTCTCAAAAGCTTGAGAAGCAAACCTTCCAGCACTGAGCTACAGGCCCCGTGTACTAGGGTCTCAGAGCCCAGGCTGGTCTCAAACTCCCTGCGTGGTTGAGGGTAGCCTTGAGCTTCTGACTCTTCTGCCTCTACCTCCAGGGTTTGAACTGGGCAAAAGCACACCCAGTTATTTCTGCCGTTGCTGTTTAAGGCCTCTCTGTGTAGGGTTGAGTGCACCCCACGCTTAGCATTACCAGCTTATGCAGTGCTGCGGCTCAAGCCCAGGGCTCTGCACATTCGAGGCATGCACTCTCCCAACCAGGCCAGCCCAGTTGAATTCTTAAAAAGTTCAGCGTACACATGCCTGAGTCAGTGGTCTTGTGCCTGGGAACCCACCCGAGTAGAACAAGACTTTGGCTGGGAGGTGTGGGGACCCATGTATGCCTGTGCACAGTGGCCTTAGCCACAGAAACCCTAACGCCCTTCCTGGAGAAGTGACAGTAACAGCCACACAGAATACTGCTCAGTGATAAGGGCCGGGGCATGGGCACACGTCACGGCAGATCTGGAAGGCACTATGCAGTGAGAAGCCAGCACAAGGCAGTGTGGTGGCACGTGCCCTTAAGCGCAGCTTAGGCCATACTGTGGGGCCCGACTATAAACAACACGAAGACTCAAACGGTGAACATACACAAGATACTCCCGAGCTCTGACTCACCTTGATGAACTCCAGTTTCAAGTACTCAGCCATCGGGAAGGTTTTACACACTCGGAAAATATTGCCGATGACATCTTCTGGTGAGTAGCCCAGGTGCCACAGGTGAGCAAGGATCTAGACAGAAGACCCAGCAGGCTCTCAGCACTGTGAGCCTCACGGACAGGGAGACGGAGTCGGACCTACAGTGGGCCTAGCCTATCACCCCGTGGGTAACGAACGGTTTGGCTCAGGTGACCCATGAGGCTTTGAGGATCATCTGAACCTTACAGAGGTGTTAGTGGGACCCATGGATACCTTGGGTCACCCAGCCCTCCTTCTGAGAACCGGGCCCTCCCTTCAGCCACACTAAACCCTTCCTGATCCCAGCAGGCCCCACTGACTACAGGCAAGATGGTCTGATATCAAGTCTATCCAGAGCCTTCCAGGTAGAATTAACTCCTCACCAGCTAGCTCTCCCAGGCTCAGTCAGAAAGAGGCCCCTGCATGACGGGACCAGACAACCTGAGCAGGGCAGGACTTCATTAGTCGCTTGCCTTCCTCCCTCCCTGTCCACTTTCCTTAGCCTGGGCCTGTGTTTAGAGAGAATTCACCGAGCCTTGGCACCTTGGGATGGGTTCTAGCAGTGTTACGGTTAGACAGGGATGGAGGGTTAGCGTCAGGGACTAGAGTTAGCTGTGTGCCTCCTTTAGTAACCAGCCTCCAGCTTACCTACAGGAGACCTCCAGTCTCCCTACTTGACTGATGGGAAACTCGGCGTCAGTTAAAGGGTCTCCAATCATATCCCTGACACAGACTTGAAGTCATCCACACTCACTGGCATCTGCTCAGAGAACCAGGCCCTCCCTTCAGCCACACTAAACCCTTCCTCATCCCTCTTCTTCCAGGTAACGGATAACTGCTAGGTTCCTGGCTGGCCCTCAACACGATTCTCAGGAAGACAGAGCAGGATGTGACATGGTCCCCTACCCAGGACACTGTGCCATCACTGGAGGTGCTGGCTGCTCTTTCTGTGTCTCACGCTGAGAATCCTCTTGTGGAGGATGTAACTCCAGTAGGTCATGATGCTAACTTCCAGTCTACTGCTTGCATTGTTGCTTGGGGCACTCAGCCTCTATGGATCAGTTTCATGGCCTGAGTGTGAAATACCACTTGGTGCCCTGCTGGTGGCGCTGTTCTGGGAGGCTGTGCATTCAGGAGGTGGAGCTGCTATAGCTAGGGAGCAGGTACATGCTTCCTGATCCAGCAAGATGTGAGGCGGCTCATGGGGGCTGGACAGACGGCTCAGTGGTTAAGAGCGCTGCTCGCTCTTTTGGGACCCCAATTTAATTCCTAGTACCCACACGACAGCTCACAATTTTAACTTCAATCTTGGGGACTGGATGCCCTCTTCTGGACTCCAAGGGTGCCAGAGACACATGTGGTGAGCAGACTCCATGAAGGCAAAATACTCATGCATATTAAAAACAAGTAAAGGCACACACTCCCACCACCACGAGCTCATCCTGCCTTCCTGCCATGCTGGTCCCAATACTGGCTGGTTCTGGCTGACTGATGAGCAAAGCAAGGAAAGTCTACCTGAAACTCAGTGATTTTAAGTGTTAGGAGAGTGTCACAGAGTCCCGAGCTACCACGGGCTCCTCCACCTGACTGAAGAGATTCAAGGCACCATGGAGACAGGGGAAGGAGGAGGAAGCCCACCTTGTAGGCCTCATCAATGTTGGCGTCCACGCAATGCTGGAGCATCTCCTTCACCAGCAGGGGGTGGGGCTCGTCACAGACCTAAGCAAACGATCAGGAGACACAACATCTTGAGTCCCCACAGACTAGTTTTCACCAAGTCTCCAGCAACTGGAATGGGATTTGGGAACACTCTTCTCACTATCAAGGACATCCCCAAAATAGCAGCTCCCAACACAGTTAAAGTCCTCATATCCCAAATGAACAAACCACAAAGCAGCCAAAGGCCCAGAAAGACTCTGCTTGGGTGGCATTAAAGGCATGGTGTTAGACATGGTGGCACGTGCCTGTAACCTCAAAGCTCAGAAGACCTCAAACTCAAGGCCAGTCTGGGCCACATATTGAGACCTGTCTCTAAAATAGGTGAGTAAGCTGGGGATAGTGGCAGGCGTCTGTGATTCCAGCATCTGTGATTCCAGCATGAGGGAGATGGAGGCAGTAGGACCAGGAGTTCGAGGCCAGCCTGAGGACAGAGGCTGGGCTACAGACTAGCTCAAAAAGAAAAGAAACAAAAAAGGTTGGAGAGATGGCTCAGGGGAGGACAAGCGACTTCAGACAAGGCACCAGAACCCAGTCTGCAGCACGGGTGGGTAAGAGTAAGAACATCTCTGCAGGGAGGTGAGGGATCAGGTAACACACAGGCTAGCCTGGATCCGCCCATCTTCCACTACCTTCATGTGGAACCTTCCCAGGACCCTCGAAATGGTCTCCTGGGTACAAAAGGCAGAACTGTGGTGGAGAAACAAAGGAGGCAAGGACCCAACTCTGCCAGGAGCCTATTCACCCAGCCAGAGTGCCTGCCAACTTTCACTGGGCACAAGACAATGTCTCACAATCCTCCTGCCTCAGCCTCCCGACTGCTCATATTACAGGCTTGGGATGCCTAGTTTGTGTGGTGCTGGGTGTGGAACCCAGGCAGGCACTGTACTAAATCAGGCCTTGCCTTCCTTCCTTCTCTCTTCCTTTCTGAGACAGGTCGCCCTCTATAGGTGATGCTGGGATCACAGGCGTGGACTACCATGCCCAGCCCTACATCCACCCAACAGTCTATTCTGCTGCAGGCTAGCCCTCTCCCAGCCCTGGTACCTTGAATACATTCTCACTGTTGATATAGCCAAATCCTGAGAAGGTGGACTGCAGGTTGTTCAGTGCCTGGAAGGAGACAAGAGATATACCAAGGGCAACCATGATGTCTTTCCCTGCCCTGCCTCTTAAAGAGACCTGACACCCATCCTTCAGCAGCTTACCCTCCCCCTTGACCCTGTGGGGTGCTGGGTCCCTAGTCTTCATTTTAGCCAGACTTGGCACAACACTTGTTTCCCAAATTTCAACTTGTAAGAGCACTGTGCTGGCTAGTCTCATGTCAACTTGAGACACAGACTAGAGTTACCTGAAAAGAGGGGACTTCAATATGGAAAATGCTTCCATAAGATCAAGCTATAGGAAATTTCTTAATTAGTGATTAACGGGTGGAGGACAGCCCATTGTGGGTGGTGCCATCCTGGGTGGAGGTCCTGGGTGCTATAAGAAGGCAGGCTGAGCAAGCCAGTAAGCAGCATCCCTCCATGGCCTCTGCATCAGCTCCTGCTTCCAGGTTCCAGCCCTGCTTGAGTTCCAGTTCCTGACTTCCTTTGGTGATGAATAGCAATGTGGAAGTGTGAGCTGAATAAACCCTTTCCTCCCCAACTTGCTTTTTGGTCATGGTGTTTCACTGCAGCAACAGAAACCCTGACTAAGACAGATAGCAACAGTCACCACCAACCTGGCGCATGTCTCCCTGGGCTGTGAAGATAATGGCTTCCAGGCCGTCATCTGTGTATGGCACTTTTTCCTTCTCGATGACATTCATGAGCCTGGCGAGGACCTGAGCATCAGTGAGCTTGGTGTAGCGGAGCACTGCACAGCGGGACTGGATGGGCTCTGGTCAGAGATGGCAGAGTGAGGGCTCTCTGGCAAGGCTGGCTGCCATCAGAACACAGCTGAGCCAAGCGTTGGACTATCAGACACGAAGCAGAGGCTAGATTTCCAGCTTTCTGAGTCCCGCCCCTGCTCTGCAGAGGATCTTTTTCTAGGTATGCGTGCAGATGTCTGTGTTCCCACACCCCAATAAATGCCTGCCTTTGACCACCTGCCTTTAACTGCGTAGAAGAAGCAGGTCAGGCCCTGCTTCTGGAGGGAAGGCAGGCCTCAGCACAGACACCCATATACATACACACAAGAAGTTAGGACCTCGGAATCACTGGAGTCAGTGTGGAATGTGTGGGCCCTTTGGGGGAAAACCACAGTTGGTCACACTAGGAGCAAATGGAACTCCAACAAGCTCTTTAAAGCTCCACAAGGGAACAAGGCAAGAAGGTGGCAGTTTGTAATCCCATCACTTGGGATTACATAGGGAGGCAGAGACGGGAGGATCATGAGTTCAAGGTCAGCCTCAGGTACAAGGTCATTTCAAGGCCAACCTGTGCTGGTTGAGAGTGTGACTCAAAAACCAGAACCACCACCAACAAGAAAAAAGGTGGGGGTGGGAGCGGGAGCTAGCAAGACGGCTCAGTGGAAACAGATGCTTGCCACCAAGACTGACAATTTGAGAGCCACACAGATGATAACTGACCTCAGTCACCTCTGACACCTACAGACAAGTGCATGCTCTTGTAGACACCGAGCACGTGCACACATGTAACTGCTCCCCTTAACACTAAGCAGCTCGCCTATCTAGGCAGCCGTGAGCTGGCAGGAAAAGGTATGTGGCAACACGCTTGTGTGGGTGCCGAGGGGGAGTGGACAGAAAAGCCCCCAGTGCTGGGCATCAGCAGGACAGGACCTGAGATAACCCAATACTCGGGCCGTGCATGCAGTACATGACAAGAGGATATGATACCCGCCTGACGGAGAGGCCGGGGCATGGGCAGCAGCTGCTACAGAGCAGAGGCAGCACAGGAAGACACTGTGGTGAGGTGGAGGCCTGGCTATGCCAGGCAGCAGCCAATGCAGAGTCGCTGGCAAGGGCTGCAGCACATAAGCAGCTAGAGCGTTCAAGCTGGCTGTGTGGCACAGGCCTGTCACTCAGGCGACAGCTCAGGACGCTGAGGCAGGAGGACTGTGGGTTCAAGGCATCCTGGGCTATACGGTGAATTCAACACCAGCCTGGGCAATTTAGGAAGACCGAGTCTCAAAATAAAAAGTACACAGAGCACAGTTAGTAGGGGCATGCCTAACATCCCTGGGTTGTATCTGCAGTACCATAAGAGATTAAAAACAGGGCCAGCAAGATGGCTGGCAGGTAAGGGCACCTGCCCAAGTTCAATTCCTGATAGCAGAGAACAGAATCCTTAAAAGTTGTCCTGACTTCCACACACACTGTAGTAGGCTTACACACACACACACACACACACACACACACACACCCCGTGAAGGGCTGAAGAAACAGAAAACCTGAGTTTGGTTCCTAGCACCTTACCAAGTGGCTCACAACTGCCTGTAATTCACTAATTCCAGGGCATGTATATTCAGACAGTTGGACAGACACAATCAAAACCAAAGACAAATGAAAAAAATAAGGACATAAAAAGGGAGCCCTACTGGACACAGCTGCCCAGGGTGCCCGCTCACCTATGATTTTGTCTGAAGCATTACAAGCCAAAGCGAACCGGGTCGTCTTGGAGTAGATCTCCATGGTTCTCCTGAGGGCCTGCTGGGCACCGTCCGTCATGCTGGGACAAGCGTGAGAGGGAGGTTGGTGCCAGGTTGGGGTCGGCACAGCCCCATCATC
Source organism: Rhabdomys pumilio (assembly GCA_030674055.1). NCBI lineage: Eukaryota > Metazoa > Chordata > Mammalia > Rodentia > Muridae > Rhabdomys > Rhabdomys pumilio. The sequence goes on from JANHMN010000023.1 coordinate 18,354,421, forward strand.
CCTGCTGTTCTGGGATGGAGGACTGAAAATCTGAGGCCAGCCTGGTCTACTTGGGGAAGCCCACGTCCAGCCCATACCTGTCTGCTTCATCCAGAATGATGATCTTGTGCCGGCCCTTGGGAAGGGTGACTTTCTGCTGGGCGAACATTTTGATTTTATTTCTCACCACATCGATGCCCCTGGAACAGAAGGGTGCCTGTGTCACAAACCCAGGAGCGTTTCATTATCGTGAGGGAGGCTCCTGTGTGGGAGCGGGGGAGGGGTCAGAGGCAGCTTTCAGGACCTAGCTCTACCGTCCCGAGTTCTATGGGCTCTGAGGTTTGCTCAGTGAGGGTGTTTATGCTTGAATGTCTTTGTAGATGCTCAGCTTGTGCAGGGAGGGGCCTCAGAGGGCACAGGGGGCCTGTAGAGGGCACAGGGGGCCTGTAGAGGGCACAGGGGGCCTGTAGAGGGCACAGGGGGCCTGTAGAGGGCACAGGGGCCTGGAGCTGGAGCTCGAAGCAGCTGTGAGTGGTGCAGGGTGAGGTGCAGGAAGGGAATTCTGTGTCTCTGCCAGAGCATCCTGTTCTTTCTTTCGTTTCCTTTTTTTTGGTTTTTCGAGACAGGGTTTCTCTGTGTAGCCCTGGCTATCCTAGAACTCACTCTATAGACTAGGCTGGCCTTGAACTCAGAAATCCGCCTGCCTCTGCCTCCCGAGTGCTGGGTGTGGGCCGCCATTGCCCAGCATGGCAGCATGTTCTTAACTGCTAAGCAATCTCTTCAGCCCTGTATTGTACTTTTTGAGAAAGGATCTTCATATAGTGTCTGGGAAGACCTGAAACTCAGAATCCCCCTGCCTCGGCCTCTCCAGTGCTGGGATTTCCCACACAGGACTCCCAGCTCACAGGGGCTCCTGATGGCCTTGAGTGGCACGGGACCTTATTTAACTTGGGGACATGAGCCGGCAGTCAAACACACAGCCCAGGAGGTGGGCTGTGGCCAGGGCAGTAGAAGAGAAAGGGGAGCGCTTGAGGGCAGCTTCGGTTCTGCAAGGTCAGAAAGCCTTTGCACAAGAACACGAACATATTAACACCACTGAAGTGAACACGTAGAAGTGCTTTCAGGGCTGGTGGACAGCACTGTGAGTAAATGCACCTGCCAGCAGACATGCAAGACCGACACGCTGAGTGCAACCCTCAGAACTGCATAAAGGTAGAAGAAAACCAACTCCACGATTGTGCTCTGACCTTCACACGCGGGCACACACACATCAGTGTCGGGGAGATGACTCAGTGGATAAAGGCACTTCTGCTGGCCTCCACAACCTCACTTAGTGGAAAGAGAGAACCGACCCCCAGCAAGCTGTTCTGAGCTCTGCCTGCACATGCCCCTCCCCCAGGAAATAAGCAGCAATAAAAACACATTTTAAAAAGAGAGTAATTTTACAACATGTTCATCAAAACAAGGAGCCCTGCAGGTGCTGCTCAGATACCTGGACAGGGCAGTGATTCCCCTGTTCAATGTGGAGCCAGTGAAGCAAGTGCCAGGCACGAGCTGGACAGGAACAGGGCCTCTACACTCGGTAAGGCAAGGAGGCCTCGCCCTCAGCAAGTGCCAGGCAGGAGCTGGACAGGAGCAGGGCCTCTACACTCAGTACGGCAGGAAGTCTCGCCCTCACTCCCACCGTACCTGTCATTTGACGCATTGAGTTCCAGAACTGCATCCTTCAGGGCCGGGCCCAGCAGCGCTCTCGCCAAACAGAGGATGCTGGTCGTCTTGCCAGTTCCTGGGGGACCCTGTGGGTAAGAGCTCCCCTAAGTGCCTCAAGCAAGGAGGACCCAAGGACTGGTGAGACAGCTCAGCAGTTAAGAGCATTCACTCACTGGCTGCTTGTCCAGAGGTCCTGAGTTCCATCCCCAGTGCCCCAAACTGACTTTAACTTCAGTTCCAGGGGATCCACCCCCCCCCACCCCCCCAGGGCACCAGGCATGCACATGGTATACAAACACAGATGCAGGCAAAATGCTCATATACATAAAAGTGAATTAATTAAAAAAGGAGTCCTGCTTACACAGAGAAACCCTGTCTCAAAAAAATAAAATAGAAATGCCATGTAGACCTCACTGGGCCCACAACTCCCCACTGTTGGCACTTGCTCCCCCGACTGACAACCCAGGCAGGGAATGGACGTGGGATACAAGATGCCACAGGCCCGGTCCCCAGTACTCACAGCGATGATGATATTGGGCACATTGCCTTCTCTTGCAAAGACCTGAGTGGAAGAGGGTCATGAAGTTAGGTAGAGCGGTGCCTGCCTTTAGTCTCAACACCCAGAAGGTTGAGGCATGAGGATCAGGGACTCAAGGCCAGTTTGGGCTACATACCAAAATCCTGTCTCAAAACCAAATAAATAGCTGAGTGTGGCGGCACACACATTTAGTCCCAGCACTTGGGAAGCAGAGGCAGGCAGATCTTTGTGAGTTAGAAGCCAGCCTGGTCTACAGTTCTGGACCAGCTAGGGCTACCTTAGTGAGATCCTATCTCAGAAAAGCAAAATAAACAAAGAAAAATAGGGGCCAGCAAGACGGCTTAGCAGATAAAGGCACTTGCAAAGGCTAACAAGCTGAGTTCTACCATCCATCATCAGGTCCCACAGAGGGGCAGAAGAGAACCAACTCTGATCTCTACTGGGGTAGAAAGAAGCACCCTAAATGTGGGTGGTACTTTCCCCACGGGCTGGGGTCCTGCACTCAACGAAAAAGAGCAAGCCAGTTAGGTGAGCACCACATCTCTCCCTGCTTCCTGACTGTGGATGCCATGTGAGCAGCTCCTGTCCCCATCACCACGCCGTAACCTCTGTTCATCAGGTATATGTCAACCCCGTGTGGAACAGTGGATGTGGCCTCTCCGTCACCATCTCAGCAACCTAATCCCCACGAGCTTCCTGGGCCCATGATGTGATGTCAGATGGGCCTCCAGGCTCCCTTACCTCCAGCCTGCTCACAGTGTCTTCATTTCCCACTATCTCATTGAGATTCACTGGTCTGTATTTTTCAACCCTGTTGAGGAAAAAGCAAACACTGACATGGTTATCCTACAGTACCCAGAAGAGAGGGCAGGAAAGGACAACCCTACAACCCTGGCAGGGCGGGGCTGTGCTACCTGTAATGCCAACACACAGAGGCTGAGCCAGGAGGACTGAGTTCCAGGCCAGTCTCTGCCACATATATAAACTACCTTAAAAAAGAAGAAATAAGAAGCCAGCAAGAGTGCACATGAAGGCACTCTCTGCAAAGTTAGTCAGCCTTACTTCAATTCCCGGAGCCAAGATGGCATAGGAAGAGAACTGATGTCCTCCACACACCCACAAATGAATAACCATGGCCTGGAGAGATGACTCAGTGGTTGAAAGTGCTGGCTGCTCTTTCAGAGGACCTAGGTTCAATTCCTTCCCAGCACCTACACGGAAGCTCACACCCGCCTGTGATTCCAGTCCAGGGAATCTGACACCCTCTCACAGACACACATGCAGGCAAAACTACCAATGCACATAATAAATAAATTAATTTAAGTAATCAGCCAGGCGTGGTAGCAATCCCATGTATCTTGGGGGTAGAGACAGGAGGTTCAGAAGTTCAAGGTTATCCTTGAGTATATAACAAGTACGAGGCTAAACGAGACACTCTCAATAAATTTTTAAAATAATAAAAATAATGGCTAGAGAGATGACTCAGTGGTTAAGAGTGCGTGCTCCTGCAGAACACCCAGGTTCGACTTCTAGCATCCACACAGTGGGTCACAAACTCCTGGAACACTGGATTTAAGGGATCCAATGTCCTCGCCTGGCCTCTTTATGTCTGCATGCACACATTGTCCCATATATACACACAAAACACTCACACGTAAAGGGAACCTTAAAAAAACAAAAACAAACAAACACCAACCAACCAACAACAAACCCAAAACCAAGAAAAAAGCCAGCAAGATGGCTCAGTGCCTGCTGATAGGCCTGACCACCTGAGTTTGATCCCTGGGACCCATACAGTAGAAGAGACTCCTAGAAGTTGTTAGCTGACCTGTTGGATGCAAGAGTCCCCTTTCCCCCAGTAAAGAAACGTGAAGCCAGGCAGTGGTGGCGCACGCCTTTAATCCCAGCACTTGGGAGGCAGAGGCAGGCGGATTTCTGAGTTCGAGGCCAGCCTGGTCTACAGAGTGAGTTCCAGGACAGCCAGGACTACACAGAGAAACCCTGTCTTGAAAAACAAAACACAACAAAAATCCCCCAGAAACAAAAAAAAGAAATGTGAAAAGACTTTAAGTGAAAAAAGGTAACCACAGAACTTTTAGTATGACCTGGCTCCTCGCCTGTCCACTCCACAGCAGAGTAAGCTGTGGTTTCTGTCTAGCCAGCCCCGATGCACACCTGACAACCATTTGCAGGTGGGCAGCGATGGGCCCAGGCGCACCCACTTGTTATACCAAATGGCTACCTTCAGGGTGTCTGTGGTGACAGGCAGCCAGTGCTGGCCCACGTGTGCTATTGTTCCAGGTCGCCTACCCTTGCCCTCTGCAGCAGCAATTGGTGGTTTGGGACTATACCCAGGAAGCCTGTGTGGGCAGCTCTGAAGCAGTTTTGAAATAACTCTTGGACACTTCATTAAAATACTGTTCCCTTGGGGCTGGAGAGAGCTCAGTGCTTGAGAGCACCGGCTGCTCTTCCAGAGGACTTAGGTTAACTTCCCAGCACCCACATGGCGGCTCTCAACCATCTATTAACTCCAGTTTCAGGGGATCTGATTCCTTCTCCTCACCTTTGAGGGCACTAAATACACCTACAGACATAACATAAATTAAAAACAAACAAACAAACAAACAAACAAACCCAAACATCTGTGCCTATCAAAATCTATTTGTTCATAGAGAGGGTATCATGTAGTCCAGGCTAGCCTGGAACTTACTATGTAGCAAAGGATGACCTTGAACTCCCAATTTTTCAGCCTCTAGCTCTTCAGTTCTAGGATTATAGATATACATTATCACTATGCCCAGTCCACAGGGGCTGGGAACGGAAATGTGGGTTTCCACTTGACAGCAAGCATCCTATCAGCTGGACCACATCTCCTGACGCCCTGGAACTCATGATCCGTCTATCTCAGCCTCCAGATCACCAAGTTCTGCTTTTAATAAACAAGCAATGTTAAAGCCAAAAGGCCATTCATTTTCCAGCTCTGCGTCCAGATGTTGTAGACTTACTGTGATCTGACCATCGGTGCTTCATTTGCTCTTTTTTATATTCTGCTGGTTTCCTTTCCTTTCCCTCTCTATTTTTTGGAGACAGGGTTTCACTACATAGTCTTTGCCAGACCAGAATTCCTGATATAGAGCAGGCTGGCCCTGAACTCAGAGATCCACCTCCTCCAGCCTCCTGAACACTTTAAGTATATATCCATATATGTTCATTAATTGTATCTGTTCAGATGTGGAGATCAGAGAACAACTCTGGGAGTCAGTTCTCTCCTTCCAAAATGTAGAATTCAGGGATTAAACTCAGCTTGAGAAACTTAGCCTCAAATACTTTAATTGCTGGCTCAAAGTCACTATGTAGCCAATGACCTAACAGGTGCATGCCACTCCGTGTGGATATCTGTTTTCTTTTTACTTATTTCTATGACTACCAGACAATGCTAAATTACATATGTGGTGCTCTCTTCTTTTCTTTCCTTTTTGAGTGCTGGGGATGAAACTGTAGGCCCTGAGTATGCCAGTGTTCTGCCACCGAGGGACATTTCTAGTTTTCGTAATACTTTTTCTAGTATTACTTTAGGTCAGTGTCCTCAACCTGTGGATCGTGACCCCCCCCCTTGGGTTGATGAATGACTCTGTCACAGGGGTTGCCCAAGGCAAATCAGATATTGACATTATGATTCATAACAGCAGCAGACTTACGGTTATGAAGTAGCAACAAAACTTTTATGGTTCGAGGACATCTCAACATGAGGCACTGTGTGAAACTGTCACAGCAATAGGAAAGTCGAGAGCCATTGCTCTTGATAACACACACACACACACACACACACACACACACACACACACACGGTGATTTTGTTTTGTTAAACAGAATTTCTATGTGTAGCTCTGGTTGGCTTTGAACTCAAGAGATATGCCTGCCTCTGACTTCCAAGTGCTGGGATCAAAGGTGTGTGTCAACACGTGGCTGAATCTGATAATTTTTTTAGATGAGATTTTAAACAAATAAAATATATGAAGTTGGGGCTGGAGAGATGGCTCAGCGGTTAAGAGCACTGACTGCTCTTCCAGAGGTCCTGAGTTCAATTCTCGGCAACCATATGGTGGCTCACAGCCATCTGTAATGGGATCCAATGCCATCTTCTGGTGTGTCTGAAGATAGTTACAGTGAACTCATATACATAAAGTAAAGAAATCTTTAAAATAAAATATAGTGCCATTAGCATTGCATTGCATGACACCCTATTAGTCACATCTAAATATCACTTAGGTGAACTTCGAGACACACATCCCTCAAATTCCATAAATACAAATTTTGCCTGGTGGCTCACACCTGTCATTCCAGCACTTAAGAAGCTGGGGCAGGAGGACTGCAGAAAGTTCAAGACCAGCTTGGGCTGCACAGTGAAACCCAGGGTTGTGAATGGGCCTCAGTCGGTAGAGTGCTTGCTTAGCATGCTTGGGGCTCTGTGTTCCATCCCCAACACTGCTTTACGGAAGTAATGCATGCCTGTCACCCCAGGATAAATGTTCAAAGTCATCCTTTGCTACGTAGTGAGTTCGAGTCCAGCCTGGGTTAAACAAGACATGCCCCCCCCCAAAAAAATAAAGGAAAAAAACCCCAGAAACTTAGCTTCAAGAAGAAAAAGAAAAAGGAAAATCTGAGTTCCTGGGGACATCTGCATCTTCGGTGTGCACCCCTAGACCCAGGTCGAACCCGGGGCCCTGAAGCTCGGCCCGTCCTCACTCGCCATCACCTCTACGCGCGCGTTACTATGGCCGCAGGCTCACCACGGCAGCTCGTAGTGGCCGGCGGTCTTGCTGGGGACAGGCGAGGGCTCCTGCGCCCCACTCTCAGCCGGGCCACAGCCGCTCTCCTGAACTTCCATTGCGGTACCTGCTCTTCCCGCCACCCGAAGCTCCGCCCCATGACGCTTTGACGGAAGTCTCGGGTCCTGGTTTCCGGGCAACGCGGAGAGGGAAGCGGAAGTGCGTTATGGAAGGGGCGGTTTCTTCCTGCGCATGCGCAGAGAGCATGGCGTAGCCACCCCTGGCCGCTAGAGGCCGCAGTGGCCACAGGAGCCGGCGTTTGAGAGGTGAGGAAAGAGAGACATTTTATTTTTTATTTATTTATTTATTTATTTATTTATTTATTTATTTATTTATTTATTTATTTATTTATTTATTTATTTATTTATTTATTTATTTTTTCAAGACAGAGTTTCTCTGTGTAGTCCTGGCTGTCCTGGAACTCACTCTGTAGACCAGGCTGGCCTCGAACTCAGAAATCTGCCTGCCTCTGCCTCCCAAGTGCTGAGATTAAAGGCGTGCGCCACCACCGCCCCGGCTGAGACATTTTATTATATCTTATTTAATTGTATTCTATTCTATTTCATTTCGTTTTGTTTTCTTTTTACTTTCATGGATTTCTTTGAGACAGGGTTTCTCCGTGTAACTCTTGACTGCCCTGGAACTCACTTTGTAGACCAAAGAGAGGCTCTCTGGTTGAGAGACCATATTGTTCTTGTCGAGTTTGGTTTGCAGCACCCACATTCCTTGTAACTCACTCTGTAGACCAGGCTGGCCTCGAACTCAGAAATCCACCTGCCTCTGCCTCCCAAGTGCTGGGATTAAAGGCTTGCCTCTGTCTCTTGTGTGCTGGGATTGAAGGTGTGTGCCACCATTGCCTGGCTAAAATAAGTATTTTTGAAGAGATAACTTTCTAGGCCCAGGCTTGGTGGCACAGGTCTTTTTAATTCCAGCACTTGGGAGCAGAGGCACATGGGTCTTTGTAAGTTCAAGGCCAGTCAGAGCTACATAGTGAGACCCTATCACAAAAATTTAAAAAATACAACAAAATAAAATACAACAACAACAATAACAAAACAAAAGATACTTTCTGGCCAGGAATAGTGGTACACACCTGTCATTCTTACAGTAACAAGACAGGCAGGAGGAGAGTGAGTTCTGGACCAGGTTAGGACTAGATAAGGAAGACTCTGTCTCAACACAGCAACAACAACAAAAGCTGACATGACACATACCTGTAGTTTCAACACTTGGGCAGTGGAGGCCAGCCTGAGGTACGTGAGAGTCTGTCTCAAAGAAATAATAGGGTTTGGGTCAGAAGACCCAGATTTCATCACCAGTATCAACAGAAAAAAAAAAAAAAAGACCTTTTCCCCCAAGGTAGCATTTTCAAGGTTTAAGGCTGGTGATTTCCGAGCAGGCTCGCCCTACTGTCAGCAACCTCACAAACTGCTCATTTCCATAGTCTGCCTGCCTGGACACATCCCACCAAGTGCCTCTGACAAACACAAAGGTTTTCATTTGAACTCTTTAGTTAAACATTAGCAGTTTTGAATCGCTTGCCTTGCGTTTTGAGAATTGTTGAGACAGTGTCTCTCCCTGGCTGACCTGGAACTGGCTATATAGCCCTGGTTGACCTGAATGTGTAGACCCCGCTGGACTTGAACTAGCCGAGATCCTCTCCCCCCCCCCCCCCCCTCCTTGGAATGCTGAGATTAAGGGCTGCGCCCCTACTTCCGTGCTTTGCCGGCTCACTTCCTCTTTAGCAATAAGAAAACAAGGAGAGAACTTTCACAGATGGGCACCGAGGACAGATTTTATATCCCTGGATGTGGGGTGACCTTTAAGACCTTGGCTGTGGGTGGTCTCTCAGTCCCTGTACTACACATCATTGAGCTGTGGTCTTTCTTTACGTTCATTTTTTTCCCCGTCTGTTGACATTTCCTCAGTGAGCATGTCCCTGCTGACACCGCTGGGACCACTTCATCTGCAACAAGGGACCAGTTGCACCCGGCTTGGATAAGATGTGTTTCATGAATCCCTCTGCAAATGACTGATAAAAGACAAAAAATGCTCTCCCATTCCCACTCCCCCTCCCTCTCCCTCTCCCCCTTCCCCTCTTCCTTCTCCCCCTTCCCCTCTTCCTTCTCCCTCTTCCCTTTGTTTTGTTTCAAGACAGAGTCTCATTATGTAGCCCTAATTGTCCTGGAACTCACTCTGTAGACCAGGCTGGCCTTGAACTCACAGATATCCACCTGCTTCTGCTTCTCAAGTGCTGGGATCAAAGGTATTGTAAGACCCCGGTCTTGAACTTCTGAACCCCCTGCCTCTACCTGTGGAATGCTGGGATTGCAGACATGCATCACCACGTCCAGTTTATGCACAGCAGGGGATGGAACCCAGGACTCCAAGGATCCTAGGCAAGCACTCTACCAGCCGAGGCATATCCTCTGACTGGTGTTGGTTTTTGTTCTTGAGACTGAGAGGCCAGTGCAGCCTGACCTCATCTTCAGGCTTGTCCTGCCTGTCGCAGGCATCAACGCTTGGAGTATTTCACTAAGTATGGCTTGTTTGTATTTATTTTCTTCTTTTCTAGGACCTACCTATCTACTGATTTCCCCCTCTTTTGGTTTCTGGAGAAGACCGTGTCAGTTTCTTTTCCTTCCTTCCTTCCTTCCTTCCTTCCTTCCTTCCTTCCTTCGGAATTTCTATTTTCTAATTTATGTGTATGGCTGTTTTGCCTGCATGTATCTAAGTACAGTACCAATGCCAGGCGTCTGTGGAGGCCAGAAAAGGGCATTAGAGCCCCTGAGATTGGAGTGACACACAATGTGGGCTGCCATATAGATGTTAAGAATCAAACCCTGCTCCTCTGGAAAACCAGCCAGTGCGCTCAACCACTGAGCCATCTCTGCAACTCCTCTCACAGACATGTTTGCCTGAGGCTTGGTAGGATGGCTCAGTGGGTGAACGTGCTTGCCACCAGGCCTGATGGACCCAAGTTCAATTCTTAGGACTCATGTGGTTGGAAAGAGAGAACTGACTCATGCAAGCTAGCCTCTGACCTGTGCTATGGCACAGGCATACATGGGCATACACACGTATGGCACACACACATACATAACACACACACACTAAAATGTAAATAAATGCTTGCACAGATGACATAGATCTGTGTGCTAGAGTGTTCATTAAAATGGTTCAGGGGAAGACAAAATGGAATGAGCATTCATCAGTAGTAGAATAGGTAGAGATCGATGATTGATATCTTTATTTTATGTAAGTCGCTTAAAAACTAAAAGCCATCTGTCTGCCTGAACACAGGGAAAGATCTCCACATCTTCCCAAAAACAGTCACAGAGGGCCTATAGGAGTAGTTCTGAGAATCCCCCAGTAAGGGACTGGGGGTGTGGCTCAGTGGTAGAGCCCCTGCCTAGAATCCCCCAGGGAGGGGCT
>JANHMN010000023.1:18369397-18389958 GCA_030674055.1 Rhabdomys pumilio
TCTGCCTAACATACCCGGAGCGCTGGTTTTCATGGCAGCAATGCATCAAACCCACCCAGAGTGATACATGCCTGTAGTCTCAATATTAGGGGACATAGGGACAGGAGGAGCAGGTTATCCTCAGCTCCCTAGTGACTTCAAGGCCATCCAGGACCGCCTGTTACCATCACTCAAAAATTAAAATTAGATCCTTCTTCAAAACAGAGGTGTCCTAAGGCAGGTATGACAGTAATGCTACAGAGGCCGAGGCAGAAAGATCACCACGAAGAAAGGCTTCAAAACAACAACAAAGTCAAACAAGAAAACCCAAGGTTATGGGGAGTTAAAATGTATATAGCTGGAGATGGGGCTGTAGCCAGGTTGGCAGAACACCTGCCTAGCATGCACAAAGCCCCAGTTCTGTCCTTAGCACTGTATAAAATGGGTGTGGTCGGAGCTGGGTCTAACCTCAGGACTCAGGGGGTCGAGGTTACAAGTTATTCTAAGTTTATGGGGAATCAGGGGTCCAGCCTGGGCTACAGGAGGCCCTGTCTGAAGATAGGGTCAGCTTCCTGTGCAGCCTGGGCTATGGGCAGCCCTGGGTGTCCATCCCCTTCCTGGTCCGTCCAGCTATGTGGGAACCTGTACACCAGAAGGCTCAGGCCACGAACCCTGCCTTCTTAGCTGGTCTCCCGTTTCTCAGAGGAAGCTCACAGGTGGTAGCTTCTTTTCAAATTGACACCTGGGATGATGTCCTAGTTGAGCAGTTACTTTTGGAAGCTGGGACAGAAAACCCAAAGCCACCTTGTGACCTAGTTAATGGTAGTTACAGAAGAATGTCTCTTCAGGAGACTGAGGGAGAGGTAACTCAGATAAGGTGCAGAAGGGATGTCATCTTTCAGGAGGCAGGAAACCTCTTCCGCCTCCCAGGCCACCAGTGTTTCCCCCAGGAAGCTCCCAGCGGGGCCAAGTTAATCTCGGAGAGGCTAGCCCAGTGAAGGGAGCTGCAAACATAGGTCTGGGGCTGGCAATCCCTTAGGTGTCACTTCCTGCTCACAGAGAGACCGTGGGGACCTTGTGCTGGAATTTCTGCAGCTGCCATGGGGGAACACAAGAATTCAGGATAAAGTCATTCCAGCTGGCCCAGTTGTAACATAGCCATGAACACAGACATGGTGACCACTGCCTATAGTCCCAGCAACGGGGACGTGGAGGTAAAAGGTTCAACATCACAATGAGTTCTGGGAATCTCTGGACTATGTAAAACCTAGGAATAAAAGGAAAGAAAAAGTAAGAAAGGGGCGGGGGGGGGCACGGTTCGATGATAGAGCTCCCTTGGCTAGAATATCACCCCCCCCCCAACATGCACCCCGCTGCCAACCGCGCCCCCCTCCACAGTCTCCACTCTTACCCGCCTAGGTACACCAAGGGGAGCTAGCGAAGGTGGGAACAAGACCGCTGTACGAACTGTACGAACTGTTTTGAGAGTCTGAATCAGCTGGGGGCACAGGAATGGAGGAACCCAAGGGTTTAGGAGGGCAGAACGCAAAAGAGGGTTAAAGAGCATCCCGAATCTCATTTCAAGGACACTGGAATCCCAAACCTGAGCTCCAAACACCCTGAGAGGGAACACCGGGACTTCTGTTCAGGTCACCACTTTCAACCTATAGCGGAGGTGGAAGTGGGCGGGTCCCCAAGTAAGCATTGTCCCACGCATCGTGGCTTTGGACAGCCCCTGCTCAAATATCACCTCTCCCTCAACCGCCTGCAAATATTTACATCCTGTTTATGCCAAGGCCTCCCAGGGCCTCAATTTTCATGAATAAAATATGAGTTTCTAGGCCACGCTTAGAAGGGAAGAAACCCAGGCCAGCCAGCTGGTAGGAACCAGAAGTGGTTTAGTATTTTGGTTGCTGTCGCCTCCCGTATGGGATTTCGAGGGACTTTTCATCCGCGGTCAAGGGGATCAGAGGCGGGAGAGTTTTGTAGTAGTTTTTGTATTTCTTGGTCGTTTCCTGGAATTAGAACACCAAACTTTCTTCACAAGTCTGTTTCCTGAAGAACACAGTTTCTTATTTTCTTTTTCTTTGGTCAGTTTGTTTATCTATTCCTTTAAAAACATATTTTATAGTCGGGTAGTGGTGGTGCAGGTCTTTAATCCCAGCACTTGGGTGGCAGAGGCCCGGTGGATTTCTGAGTTCGAGGCCAGCCTGGTCTACGGAGTGAGTTCCAGGACAGCCAGGACTACACAGAAAAACCCTGTCTCAAAAACCAAAAAAACAAAAACCAAAAAAAAACCAAAAAAAAAAAAAAACCCCTATATTTTATTTTATTTTTATTGAGTGTCATGTAGTCCAAGCTGGCCTGGAACTGAGATCTCCATCTCCAACCGGTGCTGAGATTAGAGGTGCTCATCACTACTCCCACCAACCTCTGGGGTGCTGGCGAGGAACTCAGGGCTTCCTGCCATCGACAAGCACTCTACCCACTGAACTCCACTCACGGACCTTGCTAATTTTGTTTTGTTTTTTATCTTTGCTTATTTTATGTGTGGAAGTGTTTAGCCTGCATATCTGTCTAGGTATGGCATACATACAGTACTTTTGGAAGCCAGAAGAGGGCGTCGAATCCCCTGGAACTGGAGTTAACAGACAGTTATGAACCACTGTGGAGGTGCTGGGAAGCAAACTCCAGTCCTCCCAAGGAGTAGCCAGTGCTCTTAACCGATGACTCATCTCTCTGAGCCCTTGTTTCGGTTTTTGATACAGTTTCCCTGTGCAGCCTCCTGAGTACTCAGACCCACAGTCTCTAAAGGTGTGGAAAACTGCCGGGCAGTTCTGGTTTATCTTAGAGATAGGGTCTCCCTGTAGCTCAGACTTTCCTCCAACTTGAGGCAATACTCCTGCCTCAGCTTCCCAAGTGCTGAGATTATGAGTATAAACCACCACACATACACACAGCAAAGACATCCATCCATCCATCCATCCGTCCATCTGTCCATCCGTCCATCTGTCCATCTGTCCATCCGTCCATCTGTCCATCCATCCATCCATCCATCCATCCACTTACTTATTTTGGTTTCTTGAGACAGGATTTCTCTGTGTAATGCTGCCCATCCTGGAACTTGCTCTGTAGACCAGGCTGTCCTTAAACTCTGAGATCCACCTACCTCTGCCTCCCTAGTGCTGAGATTAGAAAAGCATGTGCCACCACTGCCCAGTTGACTTTCAGTAATCCTTCTGTAGTAGAATAATCAAGTCAGACCACTTTATAGCTAGAGGGGTAGAGAGGCATATTTAGACTGGCTCTTTCCCAAAGTAGCCCAGGCTGACCTCGAACTCATGATGTAGTAGAGGATGATATTGGCCCTTCTGAACTTCCTGCCTGCATATCCCTAGTGCTGGAACTACAGGGGTGCATTCCATACCTGTGCCTTTTTTTTTTTTTTTAAAGATAAGATCTCAATAAATCTCAGGCTGGCTTTGAACTCACAATTCTTCCATTTCTGTCTGCTGAGAATTTGGATTATGTGTATGCTGCCATGCCCTGCTTTTTAAAGAGGTTTATTTTATTTTTATGTGTGTGTGTATGCGTGTACCATGTGAGTGCAGGTGTCCAAGGAGAGCAGAAAGCACTGACTCACCTGGAGCTGGAATTACAGGCTGTTGCAAACTGCCAGACCTGGGTGCTGGAAACCTAATTCAGGTCCTCTGCAAGAGCAGCAAATACTCTGAACTGCTGAGCCATCTCTCCGGCCTTGCTTCTCATTTTTGATTTTGGTCCAAATTAAAAAGTATTCCAAATTTCTCTCATTTTCAAACTGGCCTCACAGAGTTGGTAACCTGAAACATTTTGTTCCTGTTGCTGATTCATGGGAAAGGAAGTTAAGATTTGGAAACACTATCAGGGGCTAGAGCAATGGCTCAGCTGTTAAAGTGCACTGGCTGCTCTCCTAGAGGACCCGGGTTCAATTCCCAGCACCCACATGGCAGCTCACAACTGTCTGTAACTGGATGCTCCAGAGGATCTGACACTCTGAACAGACACACATGCAGCTGAAACAGCAATGCACATAAAATGAAAATAAAGGAAATTTGTAAAAAAAAAAAAAAAAGTAACGAAAAAAACACTATTGGGCACGGTGGTTCACACTGGAGAGGCTGAGGTAGGAGAACTGTTTCCAGGTCCAGGCTAATCTGGGTTACAGAGAGCCAGGCCAGCCTTGGCTACAAACTGTAACTCTGACTCAAATTTAAAAAAAAAAAAATAAATAAATGTGGATGGAAAACAAAACAGGAAGTCCCAACTTAAAAAGGACCATCTGGGAATGTCCTAGAATCAGGTCTGCTGTGGCAGCCTAACCCAACCCCCTATCGTGTGTGTGTGTGTGTGTGTGTGTGTGTGTGTGTGTGTTTGTGTGTTTTCTGTACTCAAGGAAGGAGAGAGGACCCCTGCTTGTGACCTGCGCTGCCTGCCCACACCACGTCCGGGTTGGGGGGGCATGGCTACAAGGCATTGTAAGGTGAGGAGGCAATGCTGTGCAGTGGGGGTCTGCACGGACCCCGCCTTGGATGACTGAGAGGATGTGGCTGTCAGGGCTGGGGGTGATGAATCAATTGTGTGGGTGTTGCTCCACCACAGCCAGACTCTGAGCATTCCTGGTTCCAGCTGTGTGGGCTGCTGGAATGTGTAGACACTCTCTCCCAGGGAGCCTCAGAGCCTGGCTGGAGCCTCACTTCCGCCTCTCATACAGATGTGTCCCTGACCATCCTGCCTCTGGGACAGCAATGGTCACTGCACCCCAGAGACCATCTCCTACACAGACAGCATCTTGATTGCCAGCTTGAAGCATTTAGAATCACCTCAGAGAGAACTCTGGGCTTTGTGTGAGGGGGTTTCTAGATTGGATGAACGGAGGTGAGAAGACTCTCGCACTGAATGTGAGCCACTACAAAGGGTAATGAGTGGGACCAGACCTCAGGCTCCTGCAGCGGTGACATATGCCCACCGATTGTGAGCCAAGATAAACCCTTCACCCCTTAAGTTGTTTTTGTCTGGAATTTTAGCTAGCACATCCTCTTTTGTCCTTTGATGCTCTCTAAGACCCCAGGAGGGACTGGAGAGTTGGCTCAGCAGTTAAGAGCACTGGTCGCTCTTCCAGAAGACCCGAGTTCAAGTCCCACCACCCACATGGCAGTTCACAACTGTCTGTAGCTCCAGTTCCAGAGAGTCTAGAACCCTCACACAAATATGCAGGCAGAAGAACACCAGGGCAATATAAAAATAAATAAATCTTAAAAAAAAATGTCCCCAGGAAAAAGTACCAAACCCCATCCATAAGTTCTTTCTCCCCCTTCTTTTACCCACATACCAAGGCTGGTTTATAAATCAAGCACTGCAGAGATTAACAATGATAAAACAGACACTCATACCACATAGTGGGTCGGATAACAGACACACACTGAATGAAGCACTGCAGAGATTAACAACGATAAAACAGACACTCATACCACATAGTGGGTCGGATAACAGACACGCACTGAATGAACAACGGGAGGAGACCACATACCTGTGGATCTGAGGCTCAAGTTCTTCTCCAGGAATAAAATGAAAAGACAGAAATTCAAGGCGAAGGGGAAGTAACTTTCACTGGCAAGTGATGCACACTCTGAGTGAATGCGGGGCTTAGAGCTTATAACAGACCCAGGCGCTCCTGCGGGGCTTAGAGCTTATAACCCACTCACTTCAAACAGACCCAGGCGCTCCTAGACTCCGAGTTCCCCCTCTCAGTGGTCCCCTGACTTTCCTTTATTGGTCTTAAGCTGTTTGGAACTGTCTTCTGTCTGGAACTGGGATTGGATCTCCCCCGTTTACCCTCCCTTGTAGGCAGCCATTTGTCTACTGATAGGGACCCGCCCACTCCACCTACTGGACAAGGTACAAAAAAGCAACAATAGCTCCCCCCCCCCATCTCAGGGCATGGATATGCAAATAATTGGTGGGTAGTTGGGGTCTGTCACCAATCAGGATGGGCCCCTAGCCTTTTCTCTTCCCTGGGGGCCAGAGCTTTAGACACACTGGATAGCAATCCATCTGATATTCAGATAGCTACCAAATGACTAAGGGTAGGGTTGTGTATACATTGTGAATACCCTGCGTCTATCAAGCTGCTCAGAAGTCTATTATTAGTTATACTCAGCAGGAGGGTAAGGTATACACCATGGATACACTACACAAAGAGGTGATTCACATTCCAGACAAGATGGATGCATGTCGGGGGACTGTGAAAGATTCCATTATCCTACTTAAAAGGCACTAAAATGTACATTTATGAGTTGGTGTGTGTGTGTGTGTGTGTGTGTGTGTGTGTGTGCACATGTAAGAGAGAGAGAGAGAGAGAGAGAGAGAGAGAGAGAGAGAGAGAAAGACAGGGAAGGAGAGAACAAAGACTGAGAATCTCACTATATAGCTCAGGTTAGCTTCAAACTTTCACTTTCCTATCTCTGTCTACTAAGTTCTGAGATTACATGCCTGAAATTTCCAGAAGTTTCCATTTCAATACTTTAGGACGACAGTGGTTGGCTGTGAGTAACTGAAACTTCAGCAGGTAGAACTCAGGCTGTGGGGAGTGTGGAAGGGGAAGAGGTATGGGGAGCAATAGAGTGGAGTGTGGGTGCGACCGTTACTTCCAGCATACCAGGTTGTGAGCGAATGAAAAGCTTTAGAAAGAAAAAGTCGGGGCTGGAGAGATGGTTCAGTGGTTAAGAGCACTGACTGCTCTTCCAGAGGTCCTGAGTTCAATTCCCAGCAAACACATGGTGGCTCACAAACACCTGTAATGGGATCTGATGTCCCCTTCTGGTGTGTGTCTGAAGATAGTGACAGTGTGCTCAGATACATAAAATAAATAAATAAATCTTTAAAAAAAAGAGAGAGAGAAAGAAAGAAAGGAAAAGGTTATCTCTTTGGTGCTCCCAATTCCTGTGTGGGGAGTTGCTGCCATGTTCCCATTTTGCAGAGAGGAAGACTGAGGCACGAAGGTAGGAAAGGTTGAGGTTAAAGGTCACATAGAGAGGGTGGGGTGCATGGCTGTAGTTAACTCCCTGCCTCCATGAGGCTGGGAAGGCAGAGAGGTCCCAGTGCTCATAGCCTGTGGTTGATTAGAGGGCAGGAGAGAGAAAGCACAACTTCTGGGAAAACCACCGTGGGAGAGGCTTCCTGGGCAAACAGGATTTATCCCCTGCTTTTTTTCAGTCCTGAGAGTCTCCTACTAGGGCCTCGAGGCCAGCACAGTGTTGTGGCATCTGTACCCTGCCTCACCGTCGGCCACACCAGCCTGTCCACTTTACCATGCAGCTGGAAGACAAATCGGAATTTGAACACCTGCCCGCCGTGTGATTTGGAGGGGAGGGAGCCGCGGCTGTGTTGGCAGTGACAAATGCTTTTGCTAGGAGGCATGGCTACTGTTGGTGCCACTGGCCACCAGGCCATCAGCAGGGTCCAGAGGGACAGCTTGCTCAGTCTACTAGGACTGGTCCGAATAGGGCTCCTGGTTCACCATCATATCACACTTGAGCTGTTCCAGTCTAGGGCCCCAACCTAAGGGAGGCTTCCCTATCTCGGCTTTCTTTCTTCCTTTGTGGGCGCGTGGGGGTTGAGACAAGGTCTCTTTATGTAGTCATGACCATCCTGGAACTCTATGTGGACCAGGCTGAACTTGAACTCACAGAGATCTCCCTGACTCTGCCTCCCCATTGCTGGGATTAAGGGCATGCACCATCACCACCGGGCAATTTGTACCTTTAGTTAAGGTTTTTATTGCTGCAAAGAAATAGCAAGGAAAGGGTTTATTTGGCTCACATTTCCACACTGCTGTTCATCACCGAAGGAAGTCAGGACAGGAACTCAAGCAGACAGGAACCTGGAGGCGGGAGCTGATGCGGAGGCCATGGAGGGGCGCTGCTTACTGACTTGCTCCTCATGGCTTGCTCAGTCTGCTTTCTCATGAAACTCAGGACCACCAGCCCAGGAATGGCACCACCCACAATGGGCTGGGGCCTCCCCCATCAATAACGCATTTTTTAGAAATGCCTTACAGCAGGATCTTGTGGAAGCATGTTCTCAGTTGAGGTTCCCTCCTCTCAGAAACTCTAGTTTCCGTCCAGCTGACAAATGACTAGCCAGCACACACCCACGTCAGAGACCAGATTAGGCTTCCTTGCACTTCGAGTTTATTAGCTAGGAGTCCTTAGTTTCTTAGTTCCTAAAAAGAGGACCTTGGGTACAGGTGTTCTCAGGTCTTAATCTATTCCTAACATGCTGTCTTCCCTTTCCCCCCACCCACTTTAGGGTACTGGGGGTTGAGCCCAGGGCTTTATACATGCTAATGAGTGCTCTACCACTAGCCACGCCCCCAGCCCCCCTCACTGAGGGATTCTAGGCAGGGGCTCTACCACTGAGCCACGCCCCCAGACCCTCCCTGGGGGATTCTAGCCAGAGGCTCTACCACTGAGCCACACCTTCAGCCCTTATTTACTGTTTGAGACAGAGTCTCAGTAACTTGCCCTAAGTGGTCTTGGATCACTTCTGCAGCCCAGACAGGCCTTTGCCTTCTGGATGCCGTGATTACAGGTCTCAGCCAACACAATCTTCTCAAACAAACAAACAGCTGCTTTTCTATCATTCATACAATATGAAGCCAGTTTCTGTTATTAAAGCCAGTATGTCAGACATGCATAGTGACTCACATTTAGAATCCCAGCCATAGGAGAAACTGAGGCTGGAGGTTTGCTGAGAGTTCAAAACTAGCCTGGATTACATGGGAAGACTGTCTAAACAAACAAACAAATGGCTGGGCATGGTAGCAAATCCCCGTAACCCTAGTACTCAGGGGGTAGAAGCAGGAGAAGCAGGAATTCAAGGTCAGCCTTGGCTACACAGAGATTTCCAGGCCAGCCTGGGTTACGTGAGAACCTGTCACAACAAGTTTTAAAATACAATACAACTGAGGAGCTGGAGACATGGCTCAGTGATTAAGGGCACTTGCTGCTCCCACAGAGGACCTAACTCTGGTTCCCAGCACCCACATGGGGCAACCCACAATAGCTTGTAATCCAGGTTCAGGGAATCCGATACCTTCTTCCGGCCTCAGAGGGCATGTGCACAAGTGGCATACATTCAGACACATGCACACACAAAGACAATTAATTAAAAGCTGCAAGAGGGCTTTGTGGCTGAGACAATAGCAGCTTGAATAGGAGCATTCACTTTTGTATACTGTTCCGTAGCAGTCCCCGCACTCACAGGAAACCAGGAATATTAAACACATAAGGTGTCTCTAAAATGGAGGAAACAGAATACCTGCCTTTCAGCTAGGCATGAGAGCGTGAGATTTTAAATCCAGCACTCAGGAGGCAGAGGCAGGCAGATCTCTGAGTTTGAGGCCAGCCTGGTCTACAAAGAGAGTTCTAGGATAGCCAGGGCTACACAGAGAAACCCTGTCTTGAAAACCAAGGGAAACAGGAGTGGATATTGTTACTGACCTGGTGACCTTTCGTTCTCTGTAGAGAGCAAATTCCCCAGAGTGATTCTCTCAGACTCTTCCGTCCCTAGACCTTCATCTTTAGCTCTTAAGTAATAGAACCCATCCTTAGAGGAGATGTCACATGTCTTTTAGAGCCTGCTGACCTCTATGCTATGTCAGTCAGAGGCCACACCAGCTTCTAGGCCTTTAAGCAGTAGAAGCCATCTTCATGGTCACGTGTGCTTTGTGAAAGAGTTTCTATGTAATGTGATCCAGCCTGGTTGAGTTTTCATTCTCGCTTCTCCGTGGATCACTTCACTGTGGGTCATGATGCCCGCAGGGACCGTCTCCCCTACACTGTTTATACGCTGGCCCCGTCTGCGGGCTGAAGCAGTCCTAAGTGGTGAGGCTACTTCAGGGTAATGGGCCTGTCGCTTCTTAGTCCTGTTCTGCATCAGGCACTGTGCAGTCCCTTCTGAAACGTCACAGCAGTTGAACCAGTGACCGCCTGTTGTAGTGACATATGAGGCTCATGAAGGACTGGGAGAGAGTGAAGTAATCCAAGAAAGGCCAAACCAGACAGTACAACGCTTGTCCGAGAAGCCAAGGTACCTGAAGTAATAGGAGAAGACTCGTTCTCAGCCTGTAGGTCATGGCCCCTCTGGAGTTGGCATATCAGATATTCATTATGATTTATAACAGTGGCAAAATTACAGTTATAAAGTAGCAATGAAAATAATTTTATGGTTGGGGGGGTCACTACAACATGAGGAACTGTATTAAAGGGTTGCAGCGTTAGGAAGGTTGAGACCATTGTTGTAGAATGTGGTCCTTCCAATAAAGTGGCCTCCACTGCCCTCAGATAAGCTATGTCCATGTGGACACAAAGAGACAGTGCAGTTCAAAGGGGGTATGAGATGGTTTCTTCTGAAGCCAGATGTGAGTGACGTGGCTGAGAACACAGACTTAGGTGACTCAAAACTCTGTCTCCCAAGGAGGCATCAATTCCATTATGGTTTTTATAGAAACAGAGCAAAGAAAGTTATAAACCAGCACACTTTCTTCATTCAAGATTTATTTCTTATTTTATGCGTTTGAATGATTGCCTGCATGTATGTATGTGTGTACCATGTGTGTGCCTGGTGCCCACAGACACCAGAAGAAGGCATCAGATGCCCCTCAGACTAGAGTTACAGGCAGCTATCACGGGAGCTATCATATGGGTGCTGGGAACCGAACCTGGATTCTTTGAAAGAACAGTAAGTGCTCTTAACTACGCAGCCATCTCCCTAGCTCCAATTCATCTTTCAATTACGTCGGTGGAAGCATGAGAGCGGTGGACTACAGCATAGCTGGGAGACCTCTCCCATAGGTTTCAGATGCTATCTGAAGAAACTATTAGCTTTTGGGTTGAGCAAGCTAGTTGCCTGCTAAGCGCATACGTTTCAAACGCCTCACCTGATAGTCACAAGGATATTAGGTCACGTACAGAGCGGAGGAAGGAATGGCTAAAAAGAGTAAAGCTAGCAATAGCCCAAGATAAATTTTAATTAGGCTCTGGCCTATGACACTCCCACCTCACCACAAATTCAAGAAGTTCTAAACGGTTGATTGACCCTGCCAAGGGTTCTGTGCGAGATGCGGTTTCTTTGGGGAGCTTCTGTTCACATCTGCTTCAGAGAGTCCATCAGGACTGGTTCTGTTGGTCCTTATTCACAAGGAGGGCGTGGGGAGGGCCACTGGACCCCTCACCTGAGATTCCAACCATTCCTCCCTCAGAACTATGTTCTAATTATACATAGCCTGGAGGTGTGGTCTAAGGTCATGCGAGAATATATAAACTGGGGAAAACTAACTGAAGAACCTCAGTCTACGTGGGCACACACAAGCCACCATCCATGCCAGATGAAACCTTTTCATGGAAGCTGGATCGGGATCACCCATGCCCTATTGGTAAGCTGGATAAACTCAGCTATTCTGCTTTGGTGGAATCACGCTTTGGTTGGCCGTTGAGATTCCCTTTTTAGATTCGTTGTTATTATTTCATGTGTCTGAGTGTTTTGCGTGCATGTATAGCCATGCATCAAATGCCTGCGTGAAGAGATTGTAAGCCCCCATATGGGTGCTGGGAATCGAACCTGGGTCCTTTGCAAGAACACAAGCTCTTGCTCTTAACCACTGGGTCTACTTTCCAGTCTTGTCATTTGGGATGTTATGTGGAGTGAGCAGATGTTGTTTCTGTCTCCCTAAGGAAAGGACTTTTTTCATTTTGCTTTGTATGAGACAGAATCTCACTAGGTAGACCAGGCTGGTCTCGAACTCATAGAGATCTGCCTGCTTCTGCCTCCTGAGTGCTGGGATTTGAAGGCATGAACCACTATGCCTGGCATGAATTCTTGCAGTAAAGTGGAACCAGGATCACCACTGCTAGCCAAGGCTGTGACAACTTGAAATTTTCTTCCATTCTGGTAAACTGATTGACGGCAGTTTCCCTTAACCACAGCAATCAGCGTGAATCCAGGCTTATTTTTCTAGAATCCTCCTAGCACCCTGCAGCACCTGAGGATAACTGGTCATGAGAGGTTTGTGATCACCTGACATTCTGTAATCTTGGTGAAACAGTCTTGCTGTGTATCCTTGCAGATGGATCTCACTGGGTAGAGGAAGTTGGTCTGTAACACAGAGATCTGCCTGCTTCTGCCTCTAAGTGCAGGGGTTAAAGGTGTGTGCCACCACGCCCACTTGGCATCCTTTTCATGCCTTACTCCACTCTGTAATCACTCCTGGCATGGGCTTTTGACTCCCATCCCCCAACCCTTCCTTCCACCCCCACCCATTCCCACACTCCCCCTCTCTGCTCCCATAACTCCCTCTGCTCTGTAAGCAGGGAGCACTCTGCTTTTTCCATCTAGAGACCTCTACTGTAGAATCTGCTTTTCTCATCTATCCATCCTTCCTCTGACTTTTGGGAGCTCTTATGGAGGGATTAGGGTGAGAGCATCTGATCTAAGAAAGAGGCATCAAAGCTTAGAGACTCTCTCAACCCAGAGAGCTTGCCCATTCTTGGGCTGCCATTTCACCCCTACCTGCTACATGGGTTGAAAACCACTCAAAATCAGATTGCATTCAGCTCTAGTTGCCCAGAGACTGCCTCTTTCTCTACCAGGTCCCAATAATCGAGCTGAGCCTGGACTCTGACTTGGCAAGCTTGTGGGATTGATTACGACTGACTGGGACCAGGGGTTTCTTCCATCTGTCGCCTTCAGTGGATCCGAGAAAACTTGTGAGTAGCTGGTAAGATTGCATCGTAGTTTTTGGATATGGGGGTGTTGCTTGTTCAGTTTTGTCAGGATTGGCTGAACCTCAACATGAATTCCCTCCCTCTCTTAGAGAGAAGGACATACCTAGGAAATCTAAGCAGCCCAGGCCAGTGCCGCATAAACCTATTTGGTCATTCCGTTTCCCATTCCTTCCTGTCATTCCTGGTTGTCCAATCCCTCTCTGGGGCAGTGGTATTCTAGAGAGTTCTGTGTCTCTTCTGACTCTCTCGCAAAGCTCCCACAGAGCAGCTCTTTTCTGCTACTCCATCACCCAGACCCAACCCCTTCTGAGGACTCTGTCTCCTACACTTACACAGCCATCCGTCCTTCGTTCTCACACCCAGCATTTATCCTCAGATGGAGTTACCTCCTCCCCCACCATTGGTACCCACCCTACTCCTAGTTAAAAAAGGAACTCCCTGCCCTGGTCAGCAAGCCCAGCATCCACTCACTTTCAAGGAGTCCAAGGAGCTGAAGCCTATGACGGCCAGACTCCTGGAAGCCTCTGCTTACAATGTACTAACTCCCCTCAGCGTCCCCATCCAGACAGTCAAATGTCAGATGTCTCCTATTCCCCAGTCCAAGACTTGTGCATAATTAGTAATGCCTGTCCATCCAGTGGTCTCCAAACCTTTCAGGATTCTATCCTACCTATCCTCTACCCAATTCTCGTTTCTCAGTTCTTTTTTTCTTTTAGCTTTATTTATTTTTTGCATGTGAGTATGTTGTCACTGTCTTCAGACACACCAGAAGAGGGCATCAGATCCCATTACAGATAGTTGTGAGTCACCATGTGGTTGCTGGGAATTGAACTCACGACCTCTGGAAGGAGTCAGTGCTTTTAACTGCTGAGCCATCTCTCCTGTCCTCAATCCTTAATCTCAAAAGATGCTTTCTCTACTGTTCTTGGCTGCTATTATTATTATTGTCATTACTTTCAAAATATTTATTTTATGTGTGTTAGTGTCTTGCCTGCATGCATGTGTGTGTACCACCTGTATACCTGGTATTGGAGGAGGTCAGAAGTCAGCATAGAATCCCCTGGAACTAAAGTTAAAGATGGTTGTGAGCCACCAAATGGGTGCTGAAAACGGAACCAGAGTTCTCTGCAAGAGAAGCAAATACTCTTAGCATCTTTCTGGTGCCACCTTGGCCCTTCTTGTCAAGACCTTTGCATATTTACCTGGGCATCCCCTGACACCCAAATGTCTACCCAGTTAACCCAGGGATTTTGAGATAGTCCTCAGTTTTTTAAGGAGGATCTTGTCCTGGCCTGTTGACAGGTCCCTACAACACATCTACTCCCTTTACTCTTCTGGCGGGCCAGGGATCCTGGGTATCCCCCTCTAAGGCTCAGATAACCCCTTCCCAAGTCATGTATCTTGGCCACATTCTAACCTTCTCTTCCCATGGCATACCTCAAAATTGCCAATCTGTAACCAAGGGATTCCCTCCCCCTTGAAGCTGAATGGCATCTCTCTCCTTTCTGGGCCTAGCAGGTTACTTTTGTATCTGGATCTCCAACTTCAGAGTCTTAGTAAAGCTCTTTATGGGGATGCTTGTGGTCCTCTCACAGAGCCTCTGGACCCTCCCAACCTACCTAAGCTCATCCTCTATGCTCAGAGGCCCTCATCACTGCCCTAGGGCATCCAGCCCTCTCCAAACCTCTCATCCTTTCTGTACCATCTTTCATAACTTAGCTGATGTTACAAAGACTGTCCGTGAAGGCAGGTAGACTTATAGCCCAGGGCTGGCCTTCTTGCTTGAAAACCCTTGGGGTACCTCCCTTTAACATAGGAGCCCCCAAATTCACCTTCTACCAACTTATTACTGTCTATACCTCCCGAAATCATAAGTGATTCAATTCTTCTCTCTCTCTCTCTCTCTCTCTCTCTCTCTCTCTCTCTCTCTCCCTCTTGCATTTAATACACATTGTTTATTATTTGGTTTCTTGAGACAGGGTTTCACTGTGTAGCCCTGTTTGTCCCAGAACTTGCTTTGTAGATCAGGCTGGCCTCCAACTCAGAGATCCTCCTACCTCTGCTTCCCAAGTGCTGGGACAAAAGGCGTGTGTCACTACTGCCTGGCTTGTTCTACTGTTTATACAAAATATTTTAATCACTTTTCAGTGTTGTAAAACTGATATTTTATTTTTTTTATTTGCCTGGGTGTTGGGCCGGCATGAATGCTTATAGCTTGGGCATGAAGTAGCCATGGGGTCCAGAAGAGGGCGCTAGATTCCCTGGAAAGAGAGATACAGACAATTGGATGTCACCAAGTGGATGCTGGGAATCAAATCTGGGTCCTCTGGAAGAGCAGCCAGTACTCGTAACTGCTGAGACATCCTTTTAGCCCCAGCTGTAAAATTCTTAATCCATCCACTTTCCTTCCTGTAGACTTTAGCCTTACAGAGGACCCCCAATCTTTGATTGATCCCCCTGACTTCTTGATACATTCTTATAGTCATCAGACAGATGTTCCTGTTGCTGAGACCCTCTAACTGATATATTGATAAGGGCTTTTTAAGGCTATGCCAATTGTCACAGGTGATAACCACCTCAGAGGGCCAATCTCTCCCCTCACACACACCCATCACCACCATCACCACAAACCCATCGCTCTCACCAGGGCCTGACAGATGCATACCAAAAGGTTGGTGCCTACACTGACTCCATATACGTACAGCCGCCCGCCTTTAGCAAGAGAGGGCATCTCTCACTTCACAAGAGACATCTATACTTAATTGCAAATCTACAAACTCAATCAGGTCATTAGCTTGCCTCTGCCAGCGGTGGCTAACCGCCAAAGTAGCCCGAGGCTACACCTAGGGGGGCGTGATAGAAGCCAAGGAAAATAATCTGTTGAGTGGCTACATCTAAACTCAAAAGCGGCTTGCAGACCCTAACTCTAAGACTAACCCTCTGACGACCCTCTTTGTGTTTCTACTGTCACAGGTCCAACCTCCATAAGTATAACCTGCATAGCGGTGGCCTCCCTGACTTTTTCCATCACTCCTGGACTAACCGACAGACAACCTTGACTTTAGAAGTCTCAGGACAGCGTCTCTGTGCCTCCCACCACCGTGGGCCACTCCTGAAGAGCCATGGTTCGTCCTTGGGTTTTCTTCTTCCTCCTGTTCCCCTGTTCCTCTGCCTACTCGGACAGCTGGATGCCCCTAGTAAACCAGACTCAACGCCTCCTCCGGGACGCTAACTCTTCCTTCTCTTCCAACTGCTGGGTCTGCTTATCCATCCAAACCCAACGCTCTCTAGCCATGCCAGCCCCACTAAGGGCTTGGACAGAGACACCCATGAAACTTCGTATCATGTATTCTGCCCGGACCCTCTCTGGCCCTTACCCTATTACCGACCTTGAGAGACGCCTCCAGAATTCCGAGCCATTGACTCCTCATTACTCTTTTGTCAACCCTGACCGACGGGCCATTGCTTTCCTTCAGATCACCAGCATAACAGGCATACTCCCCATACTCTCCCGCCTCACCTCGGTGAGATACCCCAATGACCACATCTACGAATCTGCCCAGCGCCCCATATGGGGATCACTCTCCACCCAGACAACCCTCACCTCCCAGGCTCCTCTCTGCATATCCCGTTTCTTCAAGAATTCAAAACATGCCACCTTCGTGGGCAATCTCTCTGCCTCTCTTTGCAATCACACCTTTCAGCTCTCCCCCTCTGCCAACCACCAGTCCGTAGATCTGTCCAGCAGCTATGCATTTGCCCCTCTAATGGCCATGCCAGGCCCTAAATGGAGAAATCCCTTACGCTTTTCAGGACCCCCTACCCTAAACTCAGGGAAGCCTTACCACTCCTGCCCAGTAGATGACATCCACTGTCACACCTACCCCACCACCCCCTGGAGGTACTGTCCTTCCTTCCCGTCTAGCACCTGCTATAACCTCACCCTATTCGAACCCAACAATGCGAGTCACCCTATTACCCTGTCTGTGGATACCACATACTTCAAGATTAAACTCCAGGGACACAAAGACCCCTATCCACTCTTTCAGTACCAGCCCCTCATGGGGGCAGCCCTCTCTGGACAATATTCAATCTGGGAGTATGAGCCCACTGTTGAGGAAAACGGGGGTATCACTCCAAATATCTTCTCCCATCTTGTTTCCTTAACATACTCCTTCTGTCTCAACTCCTCAGGCGTTTTCTTCCTCTGTGGAAACTCAACTTATGTCTGTCTCCCGGCCAATTGGTCGGGCGTCTGCACCCTTGTCTTCCAATACCCGGATATTCAACTCCTGCCTAACAACCAAACCATAACAGTCCCGCTTTTGGCTACAGTTCCCTCCTCTGTCCCCGCTTCTCGTCGGAAGCGAGCCCTTCCTCTCCTTCCTCTTCTCGCAGGCCTGGGCATTGCTTCCGCCCTCGGGTTAGGCATCGCCGGTATTACCACCTCAACCATGTATTTCCAACAGCTTTCCAAGGCTCTCTCGGAGAGCCTAGATGAAATAGCCATGTCCATCATCACCCTCCAAGATCAAATAGACTCGCTGGCGGGTGTGGTTCTCCAAAACCGCAGAGCTCTGGACCTCATTGTGGCCGAGAGAGGGGGCACCTGCCTCTTCCTCCAGGAAGAATGCTGCTTCTACATAAACCAGTCCGGAGTAGTCCGATATGCAGCAAGGAAACTTCGAGAAAGGGCATCTGAACTCGGCCCAAGCTCGAGCTCTTGGATCCAGTGGATGGGGCTGGGACCCTGGCTGCCCTCTTGGTTGACTTCCTTCATGGGACCTATTCTCTTTATCCTGGTACTGCTCATTTTCCGACCTTGCTTTCTTAATTGCCTGACTCATTCTGTATCCCAGCGAATGAGTTCTTTCATTCACAACACCACCAAAGGGCACTTGGATAAGATCCTTCTGCTTCGAGAGTCCCAGTACCAGAGACTTTCCCAAGAGCCCCCGGAGGAGGACGCTGTTTAGCAGGGAGGAACTACGTGAACTGTAACCGACCCCCACCCCGTCTCTACCTACTGATCTGTAGAAATGAACACCATCCGCGTTAGCATCAGCCTTTCCACTTGGAGGAAGTAATCAATTTTGCTTAAACGGTGGTAGTTTCCCCAAAACCAGAGTAATCGTTCTAGGCTTGTGTTTCTAGATGCCGGACACCCCTTGCCCCCTGATAATGGTTGGCCATTGGAGATGTTCATGGTCACCTACACACTCCAGTCACTGCTCAAGACTCTTTGATCACTTCCTGCAACAGAAGCGTTTGAGCCCCAGTTCCTCCAACTTCCTATCTACCCGGGTCTGCAAGCAGACAGCGAGCTTTCTGACTTCCCCGATCTGGGGACCTCCCTTCCCAAGGTTTTTCTCGAATTAAACCCATCCTGTTGTAGAAGCTGATTATGTCCTTGTCTGTCTTTCCCCTCTTGGTCCTTTCAGTCACCACCCTGGGGGCTTCTGAACCAAAGAAACTTGTCTGGATGCTGGCTCCCCAGTTCCAGAGACAAGGATCAATCTTGAATGCACTTCCTTTTCTTCTGCTTCAGGCAAAGGAGCAAAACAAGAATTTTCTAGAAAGCTAAATTTACTTAATTTACAAGGAACTCTATTATTTAGAGAGCGGACTATGGTCTTACGTCATGCCATATGACCTTCCTGTTATGGGGAGACTGTCCCTCATAGACTCCAATGGTGGAATACTGAGTTCCCCTCAGTAGGCGGAGCCATTTTCGGAGGCTTAGGGGGCGTGCCTTGGAGGAGGTGTGCCTCTGGACGTGAGCTTTGAGAACTTAAAGAGGAAGGCCACTTTGAGTTTACTATCTCTGCCTTGCGCTTATGGCTCAAGATGTGAGCCTTCAGCTTCAGCTTCTGCTTTGTCTGCCATTTGCTGCACGCTTCCCCGCTGTTACACACTTGCCTCTCCAGCACCGTAAAACAAATAAACCCTCCTGCTATACGTTGCTTTGGTCATGATGTTTTATCACAGTAATCAAAAAGTAATACAGAGGGCAACAGCGTGGGTATTTTATCCAGCATTCTTTTTTTATTCTTTTTTAAATGAAATGTCCAGGCTGAACCTAAATTCACAGTGATGCTCCTGCCTCAGCTTCTTATACTGGGACCACAGGGATGTACAACTACACTTAGCTCTAGGTTTTATTTTTATTTATTTATTTAGCCAAAGTCAAACCGGTGACGTTCCATCTGTCTCTGCCGCTATGTTTTGGGAGGAAATAGAAGGGCCCAAAATGCTCAAAAGAGATGTCCCTTTACAGGGCTGGAGAAATAGGTTCATGGTTAAGAGTGTTTGCTTGTCTGAGTTTGGTTCACAGCAACCAAGACTGGGTAGCTCACAGGACCTGTAACTCGGGCTCCAGGGAATCCTGATCTCTTTTGTGACTGAGAGAAAACTACACTCAGGTACGTACATGCACACATAATTAAAAATAAAACTTTAAACAGAAGTCCCCTTAGGCTTGGTACTGTTCTTAGGACAGGGCTGGAGGAAGAAGACAGCGTAAGACTCCCTGTCCCCAGGCAAAGAGCTCACAGGGACCTTGGGTATGACGGTACATGCTTGTCATTCCAGCACTCCAAGGCTGGAGGCTGGAGAGATTGAGGTCAGCCTGGGCTACATGCATGAAACCTTATCTCACAAAGCTGAAACTATGCAGTTTTATTTACGGAGGGACATCTCTCAGGAAACCCAGAAGGCTGCAAAAAAAAAAGCTCCCAGGACCTCAGAAGCCCAGGTCAGGTCAGCAGAGTAGCCGACAGAACTGTGGTGACCCCATGATGACGTCAGCTTCCCTTCCTCCGTCATCAGTACCAACCAGAGGCATCACTACCAACCAGAGGCATCAGTACCAACCAGAGACATCAGTACCAACCAAGCAAAAGTTCTGCTTCCTTCTGAGCTGGAAGAATTCAGGACCAGCCAAGTCCACGTGTCTGGAAGCAGCCCGATGGTGGCCAGCACAGCAGACGTTTCCATGGCAACACCACGCCCACCCGGATGCAGTGGGTTCTGCTGTAAGGCCAGGCTATCTGTGGTCCAATACGAAGAAGCTACCATTTTCATCCAAACAAGAATCTCCACACAAGGACATGACTGTTTCTCATGTCCTTCCAATTTCCATGGAAACAGCTTCTATTTATTTATTTATTTACTTGCTTACTTAGAGACAGGGTTTCACTGTGTAGCTCCAACTGTCCTGAAACTCATTAGGACCAGGCTGGCCCTTGAACTCACAGAGATCCTCCTGCATTTGCCTCCCAAGTGCTGGCTCCCTGCGGCACTACGGGCAGCTTAAAATAGCAATTCAGAGACTGGAAAAATATTCCACCAAAGAACTGGATGTGACAGTTGGAGAGATGGCTCAGTAGTTAACCGTGCTTGCTGCTCTTGGTAGAGTACCTGAGTTCAGGTCCCAGCACCCACATGAGAAGGATGGCTCATTACAATCACCTGTAACTCCAGCTCCAGAGGAATTCTAAACCATCCTTTGGCCTTGGCAGGTGCCCCATTCAAGTGCACACACATAGACATAATTAAAATAATATCATCCATGTCAGACATGGTGGTGCTTGCCTTTAACTCCCAGTATTTGGAAGGCAGAGGCAGTCTGATGTCATGAGTTTGAGGCTAGCCTGGTGCATATAGTGGGTTCCAGGCCAGCCAGGGCTACATAGTGAGACCCTATCATAAATAAATAAATAAATAAATAAATAAATAAATAAATAAATAAATAAATAA
>JANHMN010000023.1:18389968-18408833 GCA_030674055.1 Rhabdomys pumilio
TAAATAAATAAATAAATAAATAAATAAATAAATAAATAAATAAATAAGTCAGCTAATGGGAATGCCTTTAATCCCAGCATTTGGGAGGCAGAGGCAGGCAGATCTCTGAGTTTGAAGTCAGCTTGGTCTACAGAGTGAGTTTCAGGACAGCCAGAGATACACAGAAAAACTCAGTGTGGAAAAACAATTAAAAACAAAACAAAACAAAACAAAACAAAAAACGGGGCTGGAGAGATGGCTCAGCAGTTAAGACCACTGACTGCTCTTCCAGAAGTCCTGAGTTCAATTCCCAGCAACCACATGGTGACTCACAACCATTTGTAATGGGATCCAATGCCCTCTTCTGGTGTGTCTGAAGACAGAGACAGTGTACTCATAAACATAAAAAAAAAAATAAATAAAATAAAAAAAAACCAAAGCAAACAAACAAAATCTTCAGAAAGATGTCGGGGGAGAACTCAGTGCTCTTGCTTAGTTAGCATTCCAGAAGTCCTGGATTCCCTTCCTGTCTCCACATACACATAGAATATCAAAATTATGGGCTAGGACCAGACATGATGGCACATGACTGGAATCTCAGCACTGGAAAGTCAAAGGCAAGTGAATTTTGAGTACTAGACCAGAGGGAATTCAAAGCTAGCACTGGGAACCTTGGACTCTGTCTCAAAAATAAATACAAGGAGGGGTTGGGGATATAGCTCACAGATGAAGCACTGGCCTAGAATTCCCCAGTGAAATCGGGGGCGTGGTTGAGATATAAAGTACCTTCGAGAAACCCTCCAGTCAGGGAAGCTTTATCTCTCTCCCGAGAGCCAGCTTGCCAACAGCTAGGGCCAGAGGTCAGTCACCCTTTGAGGTTCTGCTCACGAGAGGCCAGGTGGGTCTCTTGGAGCTGATTCCAATAGCCCAAAGCAGGTGTTTAGCTGGGAGATTTTTCCTGCCCGTCTACCTAGGGGCATGTCAGTTGGGGGTTCCTTCTGTCTACCCCCTGAGGGCACAAACGGGCTGCTCAGGTGCCTCACATGGGGACTTTTGACCTGAACAAATCCTTGTGCCTTTTCCCCCTTAAGTAGGGACTCATGAAGCCTGGGCCGTCCTCCAACTTGTTATGTAGCCAAAGCTGGCTTTGAACTCATGATCTTTCTTCCTCCTCTCCTACCGGGATTTCAGGCATTTGTCATCACACCTGTTTTATGCTGTTTTGGGGACTGAATTGAGGGCTCTATGTGTAAATTGAACATCTGCTGACCGAGCTGCACCCCTGGCTCCCATTTCTTTTAAATATTTTATTTTCTACGTTTACTTATGCGAGCATGTGTAGGTATATGCTCGTGTATGTGAAGGTATCCCAAAGTCGGGAAGAGAACATCAGATCTCCCGGAGCTGGAGTTACAGGCAGTTGTGAGCTGTCCAGTGTGGGTGCTGGGAACTGACCTCAGGTCCTCTCCAAGAGCGGTATACATTCATACATTCTTTTATTTTTTGAGACAGGGTTTCACTGTATACCCTTGGCTGGCATGGAACTTGTTCTATAGACCAGGCTGTCCTTTTTTTTTTTTTTTTTTTTTTTGGTTTTTCGAGACAGGGTTTCTCTGTATAGCTTTGGCTGTCCTGGAACTCACTCTGTAGACCAGGCTAGCCTCGAACTCAGAAATCCACCTGCCTCTGCCTCCCAAGTGCTGGGATTAAAGGCGTGCGCCACCACTGCCCGGCAAGCTGTCCTCAATCTTCAGAATGCTGCCCCCCCACTTGCTGCAAACTTTTATCTGTGGTATTACTTTCCTTCTTTTTGAGTCAGGATCGCACTACGTAGCTCTGGCTGGCCTGGAACTCTCTATGTAGACCAGGCTGGACTTAAACGAATCCAGATCTGCCTGTTTCAGGATCTCAAGTGCTGGGATTAAAAGAAGATGTTAACCATGTCCAGCTATTTAATTTTTCTGTTGGTGGAAATGAAGCCAAGGGCCTCAGTAATGCTAAGCAGGTGCTCTACCACTGAGCCACGCCCCCAGCCCCTCACTGGGGGATTCTAGGCAGGTGCTCTACCACTGAGCCACGCCCCCAGCCCCTCACTGGGGGATTCTAGGCAGGTGCTCTACCACTGAGCCACGCCCCCAGCCCCTCACTGGTGTCTATCCTAGTTAGAGTCCTGAGCTATGACTCAACCCAAGAGGTGGTTTCTTTCCAGTCTGCCGTGATTTGGATCCTATTTCAACATTGAAGCTGTCCATCTAGCTACACAGAACTTGCTTTCTCGAACCGCCCCCTCTTCACTTTGTATACTGTTCACTCCTGAGAAGTTGGCTCTTTTCACATGAGCTCTCTTTGCTACTGAGCTTCTCAGGACTAGCCTACTGCTGGCATCAGTGCACAACTCTTTGTTTGTTTGTTTGTTTGTTTTGTTTTTTTTTTTGAGACAGGGTTTCTCTGTAGCCCTGGCTGTCCTGGAACTCCCTCTGTAGACCAGGCTGGCCTCGAACTCAGAAATCCTCCTGCCTCTGCCTCCCAAGTTCTGGGATTAAAGGCGTGGGCCACCACTGCCCGGCACAACTGCCCCTTTGTTCTGGTAAGCTAAACATCCTTTAAAGATGGGGAAACTGAGGTCAAGAGGTTAATGTACCACCATGCTCAGTGAGACTGTAAGGTTTTGTTTGGGTTGTGGGGTTTTTTTGTTTTTGTTTTTTGGTTTTGTTTTGTGACAGAGTCTCACTGTGTCGCTCCGCTTGCCCTTCTGATCAGCCTGCCTAGTGTCTGGTGGAACCAGTGTGCCTTCAGGTGGTCCATCTGAAGCTCTCCCTTCAGTTGCATTATCCCCCCTCCTCGCCTCTTTGAACACAGTTCCCTAAGTCAGTCAACTCTTGCACGAAGCCTTCCCGATCCCAGCCCCGCCCCCCTTACATTCCCAAGCGTCTCCATCTCCTAATATGGAACATTCACATAAGCAATGCATGGTTGAAACAGAAACTGGAACACACATAAATGCCTGGGGCTGAAGTGCGTGTGAGTGAAATCTATCTCCAAGGCTCAAGTGAGCTGTAGGTGATCTAGGTGGGGAAGACGAGGTTCCGAAGACTACTCCGCCCGCCCGCTCCCCAGTTTTTGCGCGTCACTGTTGCCTGAGAACCGGGAGACCACGGCTGCGGGCACCGCCCCCACCCTCCGTTTTCCCCAGCGCTCCGGGCCCCGCCTTCCTGCGCCCGCCGCTACGCCGGCCCCTTTTGTTCGCTCTCTGGCCGCTGAGCTCTCCTGGCGCTCGGCATCTCCCGGCTGAGCTCGGCTCGCCTTGGCAGGGCTCCACGGGGCTCCGCTCCGCTCGGCTTCTCTCGCCTCCGCCCCGTTGGGCTCGGATCTTCCCGGCTCGGCCCCGCTCGGCTCTGCTCCGCTCGGCTCGGCTCGGCTCGGCTCCGCCTCGGGGCGCGCAGGCAGCGGCCGGGCTTACTGGATCGGCCCCTCCCTCTATCCCCTTCTGGCCGTAGATCCTGTGCGAGGCCCCGACTCGGAGCGGGGAGACCGGGTTAGGGTAGCGGCGTGAAGGGACCGGCACAGCATCCTTGTTCCCGGGACGCTCGGACCAAGAGGAGGGGTGTCCGGTCCTGGTCCCTGCTGGAGCTCCAAGGTAGGCGCCGCTCTGGGGACGCGCGCAATGGGGGCGCGCGGGCAACAAAGGACGCAGAGTCGCGGGGGGCGGCGGCACCCTATCCTGGAAAGAAAAGGGGGTGCTATCACCAAGCCATTGTCGCCGCGTGGGCAAGGACAGCGGGCAGGGCCGCCGCCGCTGGTGGGCGTGGGCGAGGTGAACCCCAACTTCCTTAACCCAGACCGCTGCTGGGGTTGGGGGCGCCCCTGGGTTGCACGTCCAGATGGTGCGCACATCCATAGACTGGGGTTCGGGTGTGTTTGTTGGCGTCCTCTTTCCAAGAGCGGGTCCAGGAAGCTGGACAAGCTGCAGAGCTCTTGGGGAAGGTTCACTCAGGCTCTGTGGGGGCGCACACAGCCTGGTGGGCGCGGCCATCAACCCTCATCTCCAGACCTGGCATCTGGGATGAGACACGGAGGCCCCCGCCCCGCCACCTGGGGTCGCCTGCTTGGTGCCCTTAGCAAAACTTGATTGGAGAGCCTAGCTTGGAAGAGGATGGGGTAAGGGGGAGGCCCAGGCAGGGTGGCTTTCCACAGGGATGCCCCCTCAAGCTGGCGCTGGTGGCTGGTGAGGCAGCAGATTTTTTCCCTCCCCCCAGGGAGGGGCAGTGGCGACGCAGGATGCAGGGCTGAGCCTCTAGGGCTAGCCCGCGTGGACTCCTCAGGCGGGGCCTGTGTTTGTCCGGGACTCATTGGGCTTTGCCACGCGTACCTCCTCCCGAGCCTGACCCAAGCCTGGAAAGGTCGTTGCAGAGGAGCACCTTAGGGGTAGAGGAATCACAACCTAGGAATGCATGCACTCAGCCTCTGAGATCCCGCTCCTATCTTCTGAACTACAAATGGGCAGGGGGCTGGAGTGTTGTGGAACTAGGCAGTCAATTGGCGTTAATCTTGAAGGGTGCCCAGGCAGAGGACGGTGGGGGGTGGGGCTGGCCTAGGACTGTGCTCTGAGGAGATAGAGAGCACCACGTGTGGCCACTTTACCTTTGCGGTAAGCCAGAGGCCTCCTCCCCATCAGTTGTAAATGTAAACAATGAGTCCTTCATTCATAAGGTCGCTGTCACCTGGATTGGCACCACCAGGGGCTGGCAGGTACACAGAACCGGAGGAACCTAGCTACTCTGCACAGCACAGCACAGCCTAACCTGATGCCGGGCAAGTGGAGAAGCTAGGAGCCCCCAAGCGGCACAGCTTGAGGGTGGGGCAGACCCTAAAGGCAGACCCTGAGACCAGACCCAAGGTGCTTTTTACCTAGACGATGGCTCCTATAAGAGCTTCTGGACAAGAGGCATTCTGGCTTAGATGGGCAGAGAAAGATTTAGGTTACTGGGGCGTGAAGTTCAAGGCAGAGCCTGTTTGCCGGTTCCTTCCTGGGTACACTAGGTGCCCACTTAACACAGGACCTATGGGTTTCAGCAGTGCTTAAAAGGGTTGTATGTGGGAGCGGAGCCTCCGGGATGAGGAGGTTAGGACTCGAGGTGCCCCAATGGCTGAAGAGCCTTGGCGAAGCACACACAGCTCTTCTAACCAGGCACTCAACTGGGAAGTGCCTACTCAGGGCCCCCAAATTCGCAGCCAGAACACGAGTCCCAAGGAGCAGGAGTTCAGATGTTGGAGTTTGACATCATGGGTTCAGATCCTTGCTCTGCTACTTGAATCGCTGTGTGGCTTTGGTCAAGATATCATACCTTGCTGTCTCTTGTTTCCACATCAGTAAAATGGGAGTACTTTGGGGATTTGCCTTTTAGGGCTTTTGAGAAAACCATGTGCCCTAGGACAGAGTTTTTGTGACTTTACTTACTTGGGGAATTGAACCTAAGACTTCATTGGCTTCTCTAGCTGAGCCACGCCCCCAGCCCCTCACTGGGGGATTCTAGACAGGTGCTCTCCCACTGAGCCACACTCCTGGCTTCTCATTGAGGGATTTTAGGCAAATGATCTACCCTGAGCCACTCTCCTGTATCTAGGTATTCTAGACTACTAGACAACTGCTCTTCCATTGAGCTACATTCCCAGTTGATTTTTTTTTTTTTTTTTTTTAATGCTTCAGGAAGTGGGTTTCAGCCTGGGGCAGGAGACTTATCCTCGTCTCTGGCAGCCTTTTACCTTCATACAGCCTAGCCTCTTAGCCCCACCCCAGGGCCTGATCTTTTTTATCTCCCTTCCTTCTTCCTGCTTTCCTTCACGGATAGCAAAGCCATTGTCCTCTTCTCCCTAAGTCTTCCCACCTGGAAGACATGCTCAGTGTGATTTCCAGTCGCTCTCTGGTCAGTAACTGCATAGCTGCTCTGTTTACCCTGCCTTCTCTGCATCTGCTGCTTTGCCCAGAGGGGAGACTCTGTCTGCACTTGTCACCCAGTAGCTCTTAGGAGAATTTATGTCTTTACCTAGATTTTTAAAAAACACATATTAGGTGCTTACTCTGGCTCAGGAATGTTTGGTTTTAACTCCTCCCACCCCCTTTTGAGACAGAGTCTCACAATGTAGCCCTAGCTGGCTTGGAACTTACTATGTAGCCCAGGCTAGCCTTGAACTCATAGATATGTGTTTGCTTAGTGTTGGGACTAAACATGCGACCACCATGTCCAGTGGTTCTGACTTTGTAAATAAGTTTATTCATTTGTTGGTTTTTTTCATATTATTTTTAAGATTTATTTTTATCTGGAGTTAGAGTTACACTGTTGTGAGCTGCCTGGAAATGAACCTGGGTCCCAGTCCCTGAGCTATCTCTCCAGCCCTTACTCTGTGTACTGGAGACAGAGCCTCTTGTATCTTAGCCTTGCCTTAGACTGACACAGCCCTGGCCTTGAACTTCGGCTCTTATAGCCCACATTTCCCAATACTAGGCTGACAGGTGTGTGCTATCCCTCCAGGTTTATATGGTGCTGGGGATAGACTAGGGATTCAGACATGTTAGGCAGGCACTGCACCCTATGAACCACAGCACTTTCTCTGCTTTTGGTTTTTAGACAAGGTCTTCTTGTAGCCCAGGCTAGTCTCAAAGTCACTCTGTAGCCCATGCTGGCCTCAGAGTCACATTGGAGCCCAGGCTGGTTTTCCTGTCTCTACCTCTGGAGTTCTGGGATGACAGGTAGGCACCACCGTGTGCTTTGTCCATGTATTGGTTAAGTACTTACTGTGTAAGTAAGTAAGTACTGTGTAAGTACTTCTTCTGCAAAGTCAAGGTCTGTTTCTCTAAAGCATAATTACAATCGTACTCTCTGCCGACACCTCAGTACAAAGTCTAAACACTCTCTGGCCTTTGGAGCCCACACAATTGCCCAGGCCTTGCATTCCATGGGACCTGCTCCTCTCTCTTCCTCTCCCTCTCTCCCTCTTGCTCTCCTTCCCCCTCCCTCTCGCTCTTCTCCCTCTCACCCCCTCTGCCTCCCCCTCCCTCTCTTCCATTCCTTCTCTTTCTCTCTCCTCTCCCTTTCTCCTTCCCTCTCTCCCTTTCCCTCTCCCTCCCCCTCTCTCACTCTTCTTCTCCCTCTCTCCCTCTCTCTCGCTCTCTCTCCCCCTCTTCTTTTCCCTCTCTCCCTTTCCCTCTCCCTCCCCCTCTCTCACTCTTCTTTTCCCTCTCTCTCTCCCTCTCGCTCTCTCCCCCCCTTCTTTTCTCTCTCTCCCTCTCCCTTCCTCTCTCCCTCTCTCCCTTTCTCTATTTCCCTCTCTCTCCCCCCTTTCTCCCTCTTCCTCTCCTTTTCTCTCTTCCTCTCTCCCTCCCCCTCCTCTCCCTCTCCCTCCCTCTCTCTCATCATCTGGCCTCTGTATCCCTCCACTAAGGTCGCCTCAGTTCTCTTCATAAGCTGTAAGTAGCAGACATCTTCTGTTGAACCCAGCTGTTCTGGGAGGGACACTGAATTAGAAGAGGGCCCCTTTGATACCCTGTTGTTGGGAGTTTCTGTTGTTTTGAGATGGGAATTTCATGTAGCACAGGCTGGCTTCAAACTTGCTCCATTCTGGAGGCTAGTCTCAACTTCTGAGTGTCCTTTCCAAGTCCTGAGATTGCAGGTGTGTGATTCCACAGTCAGCTTGAGTGTGTGCATGCGTGCGTGCATGTGCGTGGATGCATGCATGCGTGCAAGCATTTGGGTGGACAGGAGTGTGTAGAGGCTAGGCATTAGCTCTGCCTTCCTCAGCCCCTCTGCATTTCATCCTGTGTGGGTATGGGTGGGTGTGTATACGCTTGGATGCATGGAAGTCAGAGGAGAACTTACTGGGATCCATTTTCTGTTTCTGACATATGGATGCCAGGTATTAAAGTCAAATGACCAGACTTGGTGGCAAGCCCCTACCTACTAAGCCATCTTGCTGGCCCTTCACCTTATTTTTTGAGACAGGGTATCTCACTTAACCTAGACTTTACTGACTCAATGAGGCCAGCTTGCTATCAAGCCCCAGGGCTCCTCCTGTCTCCATCTTTCTAATACTGTAATTATGGGCACGCGCTGCCTTTTGATGTGGGTGATGGGGATCTGAACTCTAGACTTCATGTTTGTACGGCAAGCCATTTACTAAGGGAACCATCTCTGTAACTCCACTGTGCCTGGTCTTCTTTGTCCTGGGGAATCAGAGCCTCATTCAGTTAAGAAAAAGGAGGCTTCAGTTACATTTATTTTCATAAATGAATTTATGGTGTGTGTGTGTGTGTGTGTGTACACACGCGTGTGCGTGAGCATCTGTGAAGGTCATGGAACAACTTTTGGGAGTTGTTTCTCTTTCGACTATGTGGATACCAGGGATTGAACTGAGTTCATTAGGCTTAATGGCCAATACTTTCCCCTCTGAGCCATCTCACAGTCTTGTTGACTCCAAAAGGATGTTTCAGAGTAGGTGGAAATAAGACTTAGTCACTGAAGAATTGCAGGGAGTCCAGGCCATGTGGACCAGGAAGCTGGCTGGCAGCCACCCCTTCTGTTTCTTTCTGGATGCTGGTTTCATTTTCTCTACCGGTCTTGCCTCCGTCCCATCTCTCCTTGACTCATGAGTGTAGCCTGCTCCAGTGTGACTGTTATAATGCTGGTTTCAGTTCCTGTTCATGGACCCCTCCTGGTGGCATCCCCCTTAATCCTGGGTTGCCAGAGAGACCAAGTGACAGGGCTACCCACATCTGCTTAGTTACTGGTTGACTGGGGCTGGGAACAGCTGGTATAATCTATCAGGCAAGTTTTGGGTGCCTGAAATTGTGTAGGCATGCATGTACATGCGTGTGTGCGTGCATGGGTGTGTATAAACAACTGGGGTGTGACTATGTATAGGAGCTGGTGGTCTGATAAGGGAGGCAGAGCCATGGACACCTTACCATCCTGTTACTAGATAATGTATGGTGCTCCTGTCCTCGGCACTGTGGGTTAGCCTCAAGGAACTTAAGAATGTGACCGTCTATAAATGCTCTGTCCTGGGCCAGGGTTGAGGGAAGACCCTCTACTCCCAAGATCTGGCGACTAGGGGTGGGTGAGTCTAGTTCCAGCACCCTGTGTTTTCCGTGGCCCCAGATCCTCCCTCCCTTGATCCTGCCTGGTCCTCACAGTGAAACATGGACTGTAATTGATGCCTTCACAAGTGCCTAGAAAGGTTAATGAACTGCTGCTGTCTTCTGAGCAGGATGCATAAGAGGCTGGGAGGAATCAACATAAATACAGGGCTGTGTGCTCTCTCCTGCCTTCCCCTCGTCCTGCAGAGTTAGTTCGGCAGGTGCTCTACAGCTGACCCACACTTTTTGCTCTAGAGGATTCTAGGTAGGCACCCACCACTGTTCTGTGCCCCCAGCCTCTCTCTGGCGTGTTTGAGGTAGGTGTCCTCCCACTGAAGCACACCTCCAGCCCGGCTGAGGGTCATTTAATTTTTATCTTTTTCTTTTTCCAAAAAAGCGATTTATTTATTTTTATTTCATGTGCATCGGTGTTTTGCGTGCATGTGTGTCTGTGTGAGGGTGTCAGATCACTTACAGCTCGATTGTAGACAGTTGTCAACTGCCATGTGGGTGCTGGGAATTGAATTTGTATCCTCTGAAAGACAGTCAGTGCTCTTAACCTCAGAGCCAGCTCTCCACCCTGTAATATATTTTTTCTCCTATGTATGCGCATGTTTTGCCTGCATGCATGCCTGTGCACTAGATTTATGGAGTGCCCACAGAGGCCAGAAGAGAGCGTCAGATTCCCTGAAAGTGGAGTTAACAGTTATGAGCCACTGTGTCTACACTGAGAATCTAGCCCAGGTCTTCTGGAAGAGCAGACAGTGCTCTTAACCACTGAGACATCTCTCCAGTTCCTTTGTCTGTTTGTTTTTTAGTTTTTGTTTTGTTTGGTTTTGAAACAAGGTTTCCCCTCACCCAGGTTGGTCTCAACCTCTCTGTGTAAGGCAGGATGAGTTTGAGCTCTTGATTCACCTACCAGTTGCAGGCATTTACCTGTGTGTGAGGCCGAGCTTGTGTGGTCCTGGGGATAGAACCCAGGACTTTGTGTAGGTTAAGCAAGGACTGTACCAGCTCCCTCCCACCCCGAGATTTCTGGTCCTCTTTAATGGAGCAGTTTTGAGCCGCTTGCCTGGTGCTGTCCTAGGTCCTGAGACACAGACTGGGAATACTATTTGCAAAAGCTTGATCCCGCCCCTCTGCTCTCCCTGAGAAGTGGGAGAAGGCATTCAAGGACACTGGGTACCACTTTGCAGAAAACCTGGGCATGAGTAAAACAGTACATGCGTGTGGTGGGTGCTTGGCACGCAGCCTCCGTTGGTAGTCAGGATGAGGCTGCCTTTTCGGGAGCATCGGTAGATAGTACCGACTCAGATGTCTTCCTGGTGATGTCTGAGCCACTACATTTTGTGTGTTTCTTCCATTCTTCCCACCTACTTCAGTATCACTGGGTTTTAGTTTCAGATGTGTGGGCGGTACCCTTGACCTGCTTTGCTGGCAAGTTCTTTCTCCTGGCTGCCCCATCTTAGTCCTCCCTTTGTCTGGCTGGATTCTCTCATGCTATTCCAGGGCCAGACCCCAGCATCCGTTGTCTCTTCCTTCCTGTCCCTTGCCTGCTCAGGACATTGCCAGCATGGGAGAGGATCCAGGATGTTGACACAGAAGCTTGCTGCAGGGAAATGAGGCACAGTAGATGGTCCTCGCTCTGTGCAGGACCATTGTACCACACCGTGACCTCCCCTCCCCTCAGGGGAAGCCAGGGCCCTGTGGGAGACACAGAGGACAGAGATCCACGGAGCACAGGTTGCTCGTTCACAGCTGGGCGGTCTGGTGGTACCAGATCCAGAACCCAAGGAATTACCTGTGATTTCGTCATCTATTCTGTAACTGTAATCCCAGTTAGATATAGACAGATATTTTAGAAAGAATAGTTTCGACTGTGTGTGTACAAGTGTGTGATATGTACATGTTTATGTGGATGTGTGATGTGTGTGTCTATGGAGACCAGAAAACCTTTAGGAATCTCTTTCCATCTTTTTTTTTTTTTTTAATATTATTAAATTTATTGGGCCTTAAGAGTTAGATCAGCAGTTAGAGAATTTGAAGTTCTTGCTGAGGACCCAAGTTCAGTTCCCAGCACCAACATGGTGGTTCCCAACCATCCATTACTCCAGTTCTACACTCATGGGATCCAATACCCTCTTCTGACTTCTATGGGCACTAGACATACATGCGATATACATACATACATACATACATACATACAGGTAAAATTCTTACATGAAATAAACGAATTTGATATAAGTTTAAAGAGTTATTTGTGATTATTTTGTTTTTTTTGTTTTTTTTTTTTTGAGAACTGTCCATGCTTGTTTGTTTGTTTGTTTTTCGAGACAGGGTTTCTCTGTGTAGCCTTGGCTGTCCTGGAACTCACTCTGTAGACCAGGCTGGCCTCGAACTCAGAAATCCACCTGCCTCTGCCTCCCAAGTGCTGGGATTAAAGGTGTGCGCCACCACTGCCCGGCTCTTCATGCTCGTTTTTAAAAATGTATTTTTATTTTATGTCTGTTGGTGTTTTGCCTGCACATATGTCTGTGTGGGGGTGTCAGAAGTCATGGAACTGGAGTTACAAACTTCTCTGAGCTGCCATGTGGGTGCTGGGATTTGAACCTGAGTTCTCTGGAAGAGCAGCTAGTGCTCTTAACAGCTGAGCCATCTCTCCAGCTTAATTTTAACTAAAAAAACCCCCTCAAATTATTATTACTCTATGTGTGTGATCATGCATGCTGTGTGTGCATGTGTGTACTTCCACGTGTGCGTGCTTATATATAGCATAATGTATTTTTGGAGGTCAGAGAATTGCTCTGTGGAATTGGTTCTCTCCCTCCACCTTTGCACCGGTTCTGGGAATTGAACTCAGTTTGTCAGGTGTGCTCAACAAAAGCATTTACTCTCTGAACCATCTTACCGGCCTGCCAGGTAGTTAAACAAAACAAAACAAAACAAAACAAAACAAAACAAAACAAAACAAAA
This sequence comes from Rhabdomys pumilio, assembly GCA_030674055.1. Taxonomy (NCBI): domain Eukaryota; kingdom Metazoa; phylum Chordata; class Mammalia; order Rodentia; family Muridae; genus Rhabdomys; species Rhabdomys pumilio. The sequence continues at coordinate 18,402,051 of JANHMN010000023.1, forward strand.
CAAAACAAAACAAAACAGCCAGTTATGGTGGCCCATGCCTTTAGTCCCAGCATGCAAGAGGCAGAGGCAGGCAGATCTCTGAGTTCAAGCTGAGGCCAGCCTGGTCTACAGAGTGAGTTCTAGGATAGCCAGGGCTACACAGAGAAACCCTGTCCTGAAAACAAAACAACCCAAACCAAAACTGTTTAGCTGTACGTCTTAGTATATTCCTGCCGTTGCGGCACCGGAGAGTCTGAGGCAGGAGAGTGTACAGTTCAAAGCCAAACTGGGCTACACTGCAGAGCCTTGTTTCCAAATAAGGAAAGTCTTTATACTGACCGATAACCTTACATACAAGAGCTCACGTGGACCCCATGCCCATAATCCCAGCACTCAGGAGGCGGGGCCAGGAAGGATCAGGATTTCAAACAGTCACATCAAAGAGTGCTGGGACTAAAGGGGTGTGCCATCATGCCTGGCTGGTTTTGTTTTGTTTGTTTTAACTACCTGGCCAGCTGGTGAGATGGTTCCAAGAGTAAATGTATTTGTTATGCAAACTGGCAACCTGAAGTTTAACTTACTCTGGGTTACATGAAACAGTGTCTCAAAAAAAAAAAAAAAAAAAAAAGTGCACTGGAGAGATGGCTCAGTGGTTAAGAGCACTGGCTGTTCTTCCATAGGACCTGGGTTCAATTCCTGGCTCTCACATAGTAGGTTACAACTATCTGTAACTCTAGTTCAGAGGATCTGACACCCTCACACAGACATATGTGCAGGAAAAACACCAATTCACATTGAATAAAAATAAAAAATAAAAATAAAAAAAAACCCTCCCATGGGTGGTGGTACACGCCTTTTATCCTAGCACTGGGGAGGCAGATTTTTTTATCAGTTGGAGGCCAGCCTGATCTACATGACTTTCAGGAGATCCAGGGCTACCTAAAGAGACCCTGTCTCACAAAACAAAAAGCAAGCAACCAACCAAAATAAACACCAAAGCTGACGGTTAGCTGGGTGTCTGTTTGCTGTTGGTCTGACTTTCCTGCTTGGTTGTGTGAGCAGCTTGGTCTCCTCAGCTTCATCCACTCCCACCCTGAAGTCGCGTCTCCATAGAGTCTACTTGCTACCCCACCTTGACTTGGAGGCCCTCCCAGAGTCTTTCGCTGGTCTCGGCTGCTGTCCCTCTCCACACAGTGGTGGTCAGGCCTCTTGGCACTATCTAGGAGTCTAAAGACCCCAACCAGGCTCCTCATCTCTGTTCTTTTCACACTTGTCAGGGGTTACACAACTGTGCAAGGGGTGGACCTGGCTGTTCCCAGCATCCTGCTGACCCTGGTGACCAGGGGAGAGAGAGGGCAGGAGGGTGGGGACAGGGATCCAGGCATATGGACTCCATCTCTCCCGTTCTTCCAGGCCTGAGGCACAGCTGGTTTAAAGCTTGGACTTCGGTTTTTGCCTGGAAGTTGGCAAGACTCACAGGGAGGGACCGACCGTCCCAGACTCACCCTTGGCTGGTCTTCGGCTGGGAGGTCATGGACTCAGGTGGCCTCTCAGTGACCCTCAGCAAGCTGCTCATGTTCCCTGACCCTCAGCCAAATGCAGTTAGAATAGTGTCCTGGATCCTTAATCTCAGCACTGGGGAGAAAGAGGCAGGAGGATAGAAAGATTGAGACCAATTTGGACTATTTATCAGATATGGAAAAGAAAGGGTTCAGGCTGGCTCAGCAGGTAAGGGTTTTGCTACCAAGCCCAATGACCTGAGTCCAACCCCTGGAGACTTCTTGTGGAAGGAGAGAAATGACCAAATGGCCCACCCCAACAGTTGGCACCCTTCATACATGGGGCATGCATGTACCCCTCCCCCCATAATTTTTTTTTTAAAGAGGCTGGAAATGTCTGGTGTCAGTAGTAGTTAGCACCCTTATCGAGGGACTATCTCCTGTCAGAAGCACCCAGTGAATGAGCCAGGGCCAGCAGCTGGCTGGAGTTCTGGGCCAGGGTGCCTACATCCTGATGCCCTCCTCCCTGCCGCGGGGCCACATTACCTCATAGGAGTTGGGCTTTCTCTTGCTCTACTTGGCATTGTTCCCCTCTCTAGTCCACTACCGATTCACTGGGTCAGAATTCTGGGCCCTGTCCCCTACTGTCCTGTGGTTGGTCACTTCCAGGCAGCTGAAATGGAAACCCTGGGACAGCTCGGGTTTCTTTCCAGTACGTGGCAGTTGAGGACAGCACACAGGGGCCTGTTGCTCCTGCTAGACCCGAGTTCCCAGACAATGCTTGTGTGAACAGTGTCACCAGAGAGTTGTGACATGGGCCTCCTGACCTCTGTCAAGTATCTGGGATACTCCTGGGGTTACAGGCTTCCCAACTCAGGCACTTACACGCCCCCGCCCCCCAGGCAGCCATGCTTAGACCCCGGTTTTCTTTCTTTTTCTTTCTTTCTTTCTTTCTTTCTTTCTTTCTTTCTTTCTTTCTTTCTTTCTTTCAGAATTTTTCTATGGAGCCCTGGCTGTCCTGAGCTAATTCAGGCTGGCCTCAAACTCAGCGATCCACCTGCCCCTGCCTCCCAAGTGCTGGGATTAAAATTGGTTTTATAGACCAGGCTAACCTCAGACTCACTATGTAGCTGAGGATAACCCTGAACATCTGATCCTCCTGCTCTGCCTCCCTAATTTTTGAGATCACAGGTGTATACAACCTGGTTTAGGAATGCGGGGGATTGAACCCAGGGCTTCACACATACTAGGCAAGCCTTCTCCCAACCCAGCTATACTCCAAGCTTGGTTTATTATTTTACTTTCATTTTATCACATTTTTGCGTGTGTACGTATCAGTTCTGCCCTTCTACCGCGTGGGCCCTGGGGATCCAACTCAGGCCATTGGGTTTGGTGGCAATTGTCTGTACCTGCTAGGCCATTTTGCCCAACCGAGAACTAGAAATCTCTCTTCCTCTGCCTCTTCTGTGCTGGAGTCACTCCGCGGTTGCTACCTCTATCCCAGTAAAGGTGATAACCCCTGGGACTGTCACATGGCTTCATGTCCTAAGGCATCTTGCAGTAAGACTAGGTTTGGACCTCAGGTTCTCACGTCATGGCCTCGGCCGTCAGCTGCACGGTGGCCAGAGGCCAGTGTGTCACCATGTCACAGCTTTCCCAAGTCCTCCTCCCACCCCCAACCAGTTCTCTGTCCCAGAGCCCGGCTGAGTCACAGAGGGCCAGCTCAGCCCTTTGCCTCCTCCCCTCTTCCTGCTACTGTTCTCCCCTCCCCCTCCCCTTTCCGGTCCCCTTCAGTCCCCTGGCTGGGGTAGCCAGGACTGGCTGAATGCTGGCTTGGTTCCTTTCTGCCTGCTCCATGCTTTCCTTTGTTAGTTGAAGCAAGCAAGCGCTGTCCCCAGAGGTCAGGGTCTTGGAAATGTTGTTTTAGGGCAGAGCCACCAGGCTAGGAGGTAGGGAAGAACCAGCCCTGGGGCCAGTTCAATCATGGCTGCAACACGGTCACTTGGATGGAATCTATGAAATTAATTTTATCTTTCTGGCTCCTGGTCCTATAAGTATGCATTCTTTCTAAAAACTGCATTACTCATTATCTTTACGAGGGAGCACATGTGTGCTGCATGCACATGGGGAGGACTGTTTGCTGCGGTTGGTCTCTCTTACCACGTGGGACCTGGGGATTGAACTCAGGTCCTCAGGCTTGGCAGCAAGCTCCTTTACCTTCTGAACCATGTCACCAGCCCTCTGTCCTTTCCTTTTCTTCTCTCTCTTCCCTCCCTCTTTCTTCCCTTCATTTCCTTTTTTTTTACTAATCCCCTCCATCCATCCTTCACTTTCTGTCCTTTCTTCTGTTCATGTGTGTGTGCACATGCCTGCAACTGTGTGTGTGTATGCGTGTGTGTGTGCATGTGTGTGTGTGTGTGTGTGTGTGTGTATTCCCAATGCACATGTATACATCTATGTGTGGATGGTTTTCCACTGCCCTGAGGATCACCAAGTAGGACAAGTTGGTTGTCCAGGGAGCTCCAGGGAATCCACTTGTCTCTGCCTTCCTGGCACCAGCCTTGAATGCATGTGTCACTATCTTGGTCACTTGCTATGACGAGACACCCTGACTCCTGTAAAAGTAAACATTTAACTGGGGCTGGCTTACAGTTTCAGAGGGTTAGTTCATTATCCTCATGGTGGGAGGCAGGCATGGTGCTGGGGAAGGAAGTGAGAGCTACATCCTGATTCACAGACAGACAGACAGACAGACAGACAGACAGACGGTGGAGTCTGGTATAGGCTTTTGAGACCTCAAAGCTCACTCTCCAGTATAACCTTATTTTTTTTAAAAACCTTATTTTTAATGATGGTCCTTAAATGTTTAACCTGTCTTTTAGCCCACCACCCACCAGAGGTAGTGGAAAAGAAAAGATACCAGGGACGTGGACCAGTTTAGAAAGGTTCTTTGGAGCCACGCTCTGTGTTGTGTGGAAATCGCCAGTTGTGAGTTTGCAGGTCAGCAGCAGCAGTTTGAAACATTTACAAATGCTTTACGGATATATCAGCAGTCTACGGAGTAGAGTCAGGTTAGCGAACGTGGCTTAGCGGCTGTGGCACTACCTAGCAGAGACAGTCAGGCCTCAGCCTCGGCACAAGTCAGCAGGAGGGACCAGGGAGGAACGCCAGGAAAAGTTCTCAGCTGTGCCTCTCTCAGCAAAGGTGCAAAATCAATAAGCATTACACAGCGACTTCTGTAAGCAAGCGTAGCTCAGTCTCCGCTCCTGTCTGTCAGGTACTCCGTCTAAACATCACCTGTCTTCTACTGGTCTGGTCTCAGCACATGTCTTCCCTTAACACGTGTGTCTGTCTCAACTGACAACACTCTGTCAATCTACCCAAGTCCACAAAGCAGCAAGAAACTGCCGCACAGCACACCAGAAGTTTTTCCGGTGTTTCTCTCTATGGAGTCCTGACAAATGGAGCTCAGCTACACAGTGTCAGGTGAACCAATCAACACACGCTTGTAGTTAGCAAAGAATCTCTCATCACGTGTCCTTTCACATGCTTGCTTTAGCAGAGCTAGCTTTTCTCCTGTGTCTGCTTCAGCCAAATGTTCCTTTGTAATCTGCCTTAACCTTTCACCTGGGTCCACTTCAGGAAAACACTCCTTCGTGTGTTTGCCCCAGCAAAACACCATCCAACACAACTGACTTTCCAAAGAACCACTTTCCACTTCGCCCCAGTGACACACTTTCTCTAACAAGGCCACACCTCCTAATCCTTCTCAAATAGGGCCACTCGCTGATGACGAGATATATGAGGCATGGGGTCCGTTCCTATTTAAACCGCCACAATCCTCATGTCTGACTCTTCACCATGAGCTCTAGGGATTGACTTTCCCTCTTCAAGCTTCCTTAGCAAGTACTGTGCTGACTGAGCCATTTCTCCAGCCTGCGTTTCTAAGACAGGCCCTCCCTATGGAATGTAGGCTGGCCTAAGCTCCATCCTCCTGCCTCAGCCTCCTACATGCTGTGATGATAGATGTCACCCTAACACTCAGCTGTTTCTGAACTTTTATGATCTGTGACTGTTCTACTTATAAGATGCCTGCTGCTCCTACAGCAGCAGACTTGGGTATAGCCAGACCACATCAGTACAAGGCATGTGGCATACAGTAGGCTCAGTACTGTGCGTAGTAGGTGCAGCATGGTGGACAGGCAGGTTTCTCACACAGTAGGTTTCTTGGGATCAATGGCAGGTGTTAGGGTTTTTGCGGTGATCGGAGGGCCAATGGATGCCACAGAGTCACACCATGTGTGACTTCGCCTGAGAGATTTATTTAGTGGGGATAGACAAAGACTGCCACAGGTGGTGGCACACGCCTTTAATCCCAGCACTTGGGAGGCAGAGGCAGGTGGATTTCTGAGTTCGAGGCCAGCCTGGTCTACAGAGTGAGTTCCAGGACAGCTAGGGCTACACTGACAAACCCTGTCTCGAAAAACCAATAAGAAAAAAAAAAAAAGAAAAAGAAAAAAGAAAGGCTACCTCAGATCGAGGGTGGAGGAGAAAGGAGCAGGCTGGGAAGGCACTGGCTCCACACAGGGGTATAACGACGCATGCGCATAGGGAGATCATGCGACTTGTGGCAACAGTGGCAGTGTGTGGCGTTTGGCCACTGGTGATGTGGCTTCTGGCACCAAGTTGCTGAATACAGGCTGAGGTGCACCTGGTTCTAGAATGTGGGTAGTCCTTGGTTTACTAACAGTAGGGAAACTGAGGAAGCCTTTTTTGAGAAGATTGTTGCAGGGACCTGTGGCCTGGAAGGCTGTTGTCCTCTCTACATGGATGCAGGCATAGCCTCACACGGGGTCTCCAGTCATGGGATCAGGGTCAAACACTGACGAATGGGTTCTCAGAGAGGAGACAGCAAGGCCTGATTTGAGGTTGCCCAAGGCTTTGGGGAGACAGAATGTGGACAGAAAGACAGCAGACTCTCCTAGGCTCACTGCAGGGCCATTGGTCCCAAGAGGCTACTTGAAACAATACTTGTTGGGCCAAGCGTCCTTTAGGTGAGGTGCACCCGGTAGAGAAAAACTTCAAGTAGCCCATTCTGACAGTGTAGGCATGTGATCTAGTTATTTGGAGGTTGAGGCAGGAGGATGATAAGCTCAAGGCCAGCCTGAGCAACTTAGACTATCTCAAAATAAAAAAAGAAAAGAGGGTGGGGGTGCTGCTCAGCAGTGAAACATTTCCCTAGAATCCCCCAGGGAGGGGCTGGGGGCGTGGCTCAGTGGTAGAGCCCCTGCCTAGAATCCCCCAG
>JANHMN010000023.1:18413485-18426082 GCA_030674055.1 Rhabdomys pumilio
TGTGTGTGTGTGTGTGTGTGTGTGTGTGTGTGTGTGTGTGTGTGTGTAGGTGTGTAGGCATGTATTCTACTACTGAGCCTCACCGGAGGCTCTCACTAGGAGATTTTAGGCAAAGGCTCTACCATGCCTTGGGATGCCAGTGCCAAGAGATTTGGGAATTAGGTTAAATAGGAGTTTTAGGGAAAACTGTCCCCATTCCTGCTGGCCCTTCAGGTTCCCACTCACCCATGGGACTGGCCATCGACTCCAAAGTGGAGGTGCCAGGCATGATGGCTCATAAGTCATCCTGGCACTCAGGATTGTGAGATCTGGGTTATCCTGGACTAAATATGGGAGAGCCTACCTAAAAAAAAGAAAGAAACGGACATTGTCTGGAAATGTAGCTTGGTTGATAGAGTATTTACCCAGCATGCGCAAAGCTCTGGGCTCCATTCACAGCACTGCATAAACTAGATATGATGTCTGTCACCTCGGCCACTGGGAAATAGGGAAAGGGTTTAAAGTTATAGGTTATCCTTGAGGCTAGTGCCTGGGATATAAGAGCCCCTGTCCCAAAACAAATATATCAATCCCCTGATAAAACAAAGCACTGAAGACTGTCTGGGGGAACACCCAGGACGATTTGAGAGATCCATGTGCGAATTGGCGCCTGCCTTGGGAAGCTAGGCTGTGGCTCCCTCCCAAGGCATGATGTCAGCTTTGGGCAGAGAGGGTCTGGCACGGGGAAACAGCCTGGATAGATGCCATGTGTAGCAGGGAAGGCTTGTATTGGTACCCAGAAGCATGACACAGGATGCAGCAAGGTCCCAGGGGGAGACTTGAGGGCATGCATCTCCCTGGAATGCAAGTAGAAGTGATTTCAAAAGGTGAGCAGGTTTGGAGCTAGGTGGAGGAGTATGGATAGGATGGAGCACTCCTGGAGGATGCTCTGGGAGGACCCAGATCAGTGTTAGCATCTATCTTGGGCTGTGGACAGGAGAAAAGGGTTCACGACTCCAGTACCTACTGGGTGTGGACTCCACTCTGTTCTGCACTGGGAAGGGAGGTTCTGTTAGGTTATGTACAGCAGCCTTTCTCTGGAGTGTCCTTCAATCTTGTGTGTGTTTATGTACTGGGTGTGCACAGCGCAATTCAGAGGTCAGAGGACTGCAGGTGTTCGTGAAGTTTCTGTATTGTTTGGGTCTCTCTTTTGGAGATAGGGTCTTACTGTGTAGTCCTAGCTGGCCTAGAACTCACAGGATACTGGGTCTCTTTTCATCTACCTGTTTGCACCAGCTTAGCTGGCCCATGAACTTCCAGGGGGTCCTCCCGCCTCACTCACCCATGTTACTGTCCAACTTCTGAGAGTACATGACCATGTCTCCAGCTTTACATAGCTCCTGGGATTCGAACTCAGGTCCTCATGCATCCATGGCAAATACTTTACCACTGAGCCATCTCCTCAGCCTCTGGAGTCTCCCAGTTCCATGCCCGAGAAGTCCCTTCTGGCCCTTGGAAGATGTGCTGGGCAGCTGGGATCTGGGGTTGTCAAGCAGGGAGTATGGGTCCTAGGCAGCCATTGTACTTCTCTTGTTGGGGCAGGCCTTGAAGGGCTCTCCCTGGCTGTGCGTCTCCCCACTACATTAGAGCCTTCAGCTTGCCTCATTCGAATCCCGATAGTTCGTTCTATAACTGAGTCTCGCCCCAGCCCGTCGCTGGGAAATTCTAGGCAAGCAGTCTGTCAGAGAGCTACATCTGAGCCCCTCAGATGTATGTTTATTTTCTTAAGTATATTTTTATATTATTTATTTTATATGTGTATGTGTGTGGGCGGATGTGCCCCAGCAGGTGTGTGGAGGTCAGATGACAGCTTGTAAGAATGAGTTCTCTCCCCACACCGTGCGGGTCCCAGGAATTGAGTCCCAGGGATTGAGCTCAGATTGTCAATCGTAGCGACAAGTGCCTCTCTGAATGATCCTTGAGCCGTCTTCCTGACCTCCTCTCTTGTTTTTGAGATAGTTTCCCTGTGTAATCCAGGCTGGCCTAGATCCTGTGGCAATCCTCCCGCTTCGCCCTCCTTGGGACTGAGGTCTAGGCTTGCTCTTCCACTCCCTGCCATTACTTTGGTGCCTAGTTTGAGATGTTGTTTGAGGCATTTGGGAGACCAGGCCTCCCGTTGCCCTTGCTACTTTCAGTGAGCCAAGGTCAAGAGGATTCTTTTAAGGCCGGCTCCTCCACTCCTTCCCCTAACCACATCCTAAACTTGTTAATGGCGTCAGGGTGGGGAAGCCAAGATGAGCTTTTCTGCGGCTGTGTGGCAGGGGGCAGGGCTACCTCCCAATACTCCTGACATTCTGTCCACTATTGATTGGGGAGGCGGGGACCAAGGCTAGCGCCTGCCTGCCTGCCTACAGAGCTCGTGGCTGATGCCTGAAGCTTCTCCATGGGGAGCTGGCTTTGCTCATTTCAGGGTAAGAAGCCTGTCACACCCTCTCCAACCCTACTCGGGTTCCCCAGCTCTCTGTGGGCTCCGAGTAGGGGGAACAGAAGGGGATTATGAATAGCATTTGACTCCGGAAGGATACTGAACCCTTCTGGATGGAGGATGCCTTCAAGGAAGCAGGGTACAGAGGCAGCCTTGCTGGCTTGGTGCCACAGGGTGGGGGTGTTCAAACTACAGAGGACTCTTCTTGTGTAGTGGGACAGACTCAGCCTTCCGTGGGCGCCATATGGGGTGGGAACTGTCCGAAGGCTGATTGAAGGGGTACGTCATTCCGGGGAGGTCCGTTATTCCTTTTTCCTTCATGACCTGTGCCTTTGAGAGCCTCTGGGGAGAGGAAAGGGCTTAGAACGGAAAACTCAGGGCTTCCGAGAGTGCATGTATGTTTCTTGCTGGGAGTGCGGTGGGGGGAAATGCATCTCCCTAAGGACAGAAGGTTTGTCTAGAGGGGAGTTGGTGTACATTGAATTCCTGAAGCCGAAGTTTACTAACCCAGCAGGTAGATTGCCCAAACTAAGAAAACACAGCACCATGGTGTTGGAGGAAGGGGAGAGATGTCAAGCGAGGGGCTTGTGATGGCTACTGGTGAGGGGTTGTTAGAGTTGGCACAGGTGGGCGTGCAGTGGCAGGGTGACCACATCACCTGGTTCAGTATCTCTCACTGGCAGAGACTGCAAATTCAATAGCACATCTTAGATTCACCTTTTTCCTAGCCCCTCTTGTGTGGTCACGGTGCATACTGACATATTAACGGCTCTGGGAAAGCCGCAGGCAAAGTACCCTTAGCTATGTGTAAGGAGCTTTTCGTCTGAACTCGGAAGCTAATCTTAGTCTGCCACTTAGTAGCATCCTGTGTTACTAGAACGTCTAGAGAAGTGACCGCCTCCTAGAAGGCCCAGGACCTACCACAGGATGTTGTCATCCCTCCAAAGCCATCAGGGCAAAGGCAGGTTCATCCCAGAGTTAATAGTGTGTTGTCTCTGTAGGTCCCAGTAAGGCCCATGTACGTGTACACGTGCCTGTGTTGGCGTGTGGTGGTTGTGGGATCCTTCTTCATTCTTCTTTCACCTTAGTCATCAAGTCAGGGTCTCTCAGTCAAACCCCGAGCTCATCGATGTGGGTCGTCTCACACCCATCCTCCTCCAGGGTTCCTCTGTCTCTTCCTTCTGAAGCTAGTGTGATACATGCTCACCTTATATTTGTGGTGGTTCTGGGATCCAAAGTCAGGTCTTCAGGCTTATAGACCAGTTGTATATACATAACAACTGAGCCATCTCCCCGGCTTTCTTTTATTTGTCTTTTACCTTAAAAAAAGGGGTGTGTGTCTCATGTAGCCCAGGCTGGCCTTGAACTCACTATATATCACCAGAGATGACCTTGAATTCCTGACCCTCTTGCTTCCACTTCCCAAATCTGTAGTAAGAGGCATGTGCCATCACATCAGTTTTCTGTGGTGTTGGGAGTGGGCTTTTTCCGTGAATGCACTCTTAACCAGCAGAGCCATATCCCCATCCCATCAGAGCCCTTCCAGAAAAGAGGGATCATTCGATGAGTAAAGCGGGAGGTGAGGACTGTGTTGGATTTTTTTTTTAATAATTAATATTGCAGTCGGGTGTGGTGGTGGCGCACACCTCTGATACCAGCACTCTGGAGGCAGAGCAGGCAGATCTCTGAGTTTGGGGCCAGCCTGGTCTACAGAGTGAGTTCCAGAGTGACAGCCAGGGCTGCTCAGAGAAACCCTGTCTTCAACCCCCCCCCCCAAAAAAAATTTAATATTATATGTTTTAAAATATTTGTATTAAATTATGTGTCTGTTTTGTGTGTGGATGTGTACAGGAGTGCAGGTGCCCACAGAGTCCAGAAGAAGGTCCTGGATCCTTTGGAGCTGGAGTTACGGGTAGTTGTGAGCACATAGTGTGGGGACTGGAACCCCACTTGGCTCCTATGCAAGTGCAGACGGTGCTGTTCACCACTGAGCCATCTATCCAGCACCTTAAATTGGATGTGTGTGTGTGTGTGTGTGTACGCACAGGCACCATGGTATGCTCTTGAAGTAAGGTCAGAGGACACCTTGGGTGGGCCAGTTCTCCCCCTCCACCATTTTGATCTTGAGATCAAATGTTGGTCCATCTTGGCAGCAAGCATCTTAACCCACCGAGCCACCTCACTGGCCCTGTGCTGGCCTTTTGGCAGAGTAGGCAGGGAAGGTCTCTCTGAGGCTAGGAGCAGCTCGGTAACTTGGTGAGGCAATAGACATGGAACCCTCATTCAAGGCTGAACATTCCTTCCCTCCAGTTCGCCCATGGCCCTTGCTCCCTTCCTTCATTCTGCTCCAGAATGCTCAACTCGCTGAATTATAACTTCTCTTCTTGTGTGTGCTCCCCTCCTCCACTCCTTGCTGGCCCTTGCTTGTCCTCCCTTGTGGCATCCTTGTGACCGCAGGGTTGGCCAGATAGTAGTTGCTCATTGAGCTGGGGTTCCTCCTGACTGAGTCTTGGCAGGTAAGGAAAAGCGCTGCCAGGTCTGAGCAAATAGTTCAGACCATAAATACCTTGCCTTGTAAGAATGGGAAACCTGCATTCAAGCCCCAAAACTTTAAGTTAAAAAAAAGAGAAAGAAACCAAAACAAAACACAACAGAACAGGTTGCGGCTGGGACTGGGATGTGGCTCTGTTGACCTAGTGTGCAGAAAGCCATGGTTTCAACTCTAACTTTATGTAAGCATGGTGGTCTGTGCCTGACATCACAGCACTTCAGAGGGAGAGGCAGAAAAAGATCAGAAGTTCAAGGTTATCCTTGGCTCCATAGCAAATTCAGGGCTAGCCTAGATTGCACAAGACACTTAAAAAAAAAAAAAAAAAAGAATGGAGTGTTGGGTGAAGTGGTTTCAAATCACGGCAAACCCAGTTCGAGGGAGACAGATAACTGGCAAGTCCAGTGAGAGTTTGTATGAGACAACAAGGATCGGGGCTGGACAGAAGGCCCAGTGCTGGGCTGGAGAGGTAGCTCTGATGTTGAGAGCACTAACTGCTCTTCCAGAGGTCCTGAGTTCAATTCCCAGCAACCACATGGTGGCTCACAACCATCTATCATGGGATCCGATGCCCTCTTCTGGTGTGTCTGAAGAAAGCGGCAGTGTACTCAAAAAGGAAAGAAAAAGAAAAAAAAGAAGATTCAGTGCTGGAGAGCCAGGGTTCATTTCCTAGCACCCTAGCACAGTTGGCAGCTCACAACCACCTAGAGGAAGCTCCAAAGACTTCACACCCTCTTCTGGCCCCTGCTAGCACCCGCACACACATGGCATATGCATGTACGGTGCATGTGAGAACGTGTACGCACGCACGCACGCACGCACGCACGCACGCACGTACGCACGCATACACAGGAAAAAAAGAAGGCTTGTCCCCTGCCCAAGACAAGGCAAGTCTCGAGTCCTCTCATGCAGGGGACAGTGCCATCTGGGTCCCCACACGGAGCCCCACACCTGCCATTGAACCAGACTCCCAGCTGTCTCTCTTCTCACTTCTGCCTCAGTCCTTTGCATCAAAGCTCTACTTGGAACTTGTTTTTGTTGGAGATAGTCTCACTGTGTGGCCCTGATTAGCCCAGAACTCAGTATTAGACCTGGCTGGCCTTGGATTGGTCCAGCCTGTCTCCTGTGTGCTAGAATTAAAGATCAAAGGCACGTGCCAGCATATCAGGTTTAGTTTGAACTTGAAACCTATTTTAAAAAATGGGTTTTTGAAATAGGTTCTCATGTAGCCCAGGCTGGCTCCAGACCCTGCGCATAGCTGAGGATGACCCTTTTCTTTTGATTCTTTATCCTCCCAGTATTCGGGAGGCAGAGGCAGGTGGATCTGTGAGTTTGAGTCCAGCCTGGTCTGTAAAGCCAGTTCCAAGATAGCCAGGACTATCTGGAGAAACTCTGTCTTGATAAAAAATTAAAAATCAGAACCCAGCATATGTGTGTGTATATATTACTATACATTATATATAAAAATAAAATACATATACATTTTATCTAGTCTTATGGGGAAACTGAGGCACTACTTTAGAGAGGGGGTTTAGCCAAGCCTGGCCAGAGTGTTACGAATAACTCTGCTGGGGGATAGGATGCTATGTTAGGGGCATCCTGTGCTCTCCCATCCCCAGGCAGCTGAAATCTCCGTGCCTGTCTCTCTGAGGAATTTAAAAAGAGTTTGATCTCTGTGAGGCAGGGGCAGCTGGGAGGACCAAGGGGGGATGGCTAAAAGGAAAAATAAATCAGGGCAGCTTTGTTGACATCACTGACTTGAGACCTGAGTTGTAGCAGCTGTCGAAGCAATTGGTTGGAGGGACCTGTGACCCTTAAGAGAGGTGGGGGTCGGGAGAGATTATCTGGGGGTCCTGTGGACTGGGACAGCTGAGGGTAGGGACAGCTGAGCTGGTAGCTTTCTTCTAAGAATAGGCACGCTGGGTCCCCACAGCCCCAGAACCCCTTTTTGTTCTTTATGTAAAGAGACAGAGTGGGGTCCTCAATGATGGGGTCGGCCTTCAGTAAGGGCTTTAGAGTCACTGCCCATAGCTGCTTAGGCCTGCTGAGCACACTACAGAATTGTTTTATATCCGTTTATTTATTGGGAGTGGGGGAGGGGAGACGTTCATTCTGTGAGACACATCTGGAGGTCACTGGAGATCAGAAGACCCGCCTGTGGAAGTTGATTCTTTCCAAAATGTGTGTCCCCGAGATTGAATTCAAGTCATTAGGCTCTTTACCCACTGAGTCACCTCACCAGACCATTGTTTGTGCCTCATACAGTGTTCTGTCCTGTCAGCCACACTCCCAACACCCCCCCCCCCACACACACATGCCCCAGTGTGGACTTTGTCAATGGCAGTGTGTCCCGGAGAAACTCAAACATCAGACAACCCTGGGTGGGTGCCAGAAGAATAAGGAAAGACTTTGAGTCACTCACTCTACGGAGGGAATAAGCCTTTCACAGGTCATACTGCCGAACATGCCTGCCTCAGTTTCCCCAATAAGATAACTATCGCCGACACCCTCCAGCTCTGGCTGTCTATCCCCTAGTTCCCAGGCTAGCCCTAACTCTGCCTCTTAACTTATCCACAGGGTCTCCCCTGCACAAGCAGGCATCGGTCCCCTCCTCGGCTGGAGCCACCACCACCGTCTCTGAGAAGCCAGGTCCAAAGGCGGCTGAAGTGGGTGATGACTTCCTGGGAGACTTTGTGGTGGGCGAGAGGGTGTGGGTGAATGGCGTGAAGCCAGGCGTGGTGCAGTACCTAGGTGAGACACAGTTTGCGCCAGGCCAGTGGGCCGGTGTGGTCTTGGACGACCCGGTGGGCAAGAACGATGGCGCTGTGGGTGGCGTGCGCTACTTCGAGTGTCCGGCTCTACAGGGCATCTTCACGCGGCCCTCCAAGCTGACCCGCCAGCCCACGGCCGAGGGCTCGGGCAGTGATGCCCACTCGGTGGAATCCCTCACCGCCCAGAACCTGTCCCTGCATTCTGGCACGGCCACGCCCCCACTCACCGGCCGCGTCATCCCCCTGCGGGAGAGTGTCCTTAACAGCTCCGTGAAGACAGGCAATGAGTCTGGTTCCAACCTCTCCGACAGTGGTTCTGTGAAGCGTGGTGACAAGGACCTCCATCTGGGAGACCGTGTGCTGGTAAGTGTGGGTGGCACCTGGTTGGGTACCCCACCTTTCTTTACCCCTCATTCCCTCGTGAATAGCTGGACCCCAGGGATTGAGCAGTGAAGGGAATGAAAGGGAGCTTGAACAACGTCCAAGCTGGTACTACATGGGACAACAGTAGAGAGATCGCAGGCTCTGAAGCCTGTTGCTGTGTGACCTTGGGCATGTGTATTAACCTTTCTGGGTTTCAGTTCCCATCTGTGTCCGTCAGCTTTATTTGTGACTGTGATAATACCTGAGATGAAAAGAACTTACGGGAAGAAAGATGGGTTTAAAAGCACGTCGTAAGAGAGGGTCCAGTTCAAAGTTAACCAGCTTCATCGCTTTAGGGGCGTAGTCAGCAGGAAACAACAGGGCCGAAGGGCATGGTGGGAGAAAGCTGATAACCTTGTGGTTGCCAGAAAGAGAGAGAGAGAGAGATGGAGGAGCGAAGCACAGGCTGAGTGCACAGCTTAGGGGCGAGAAGTCGATACACACTCAGTGACTACTTCCTCCCACCAGGCCCCGCCTCCTGACACATCGGTGGGCTAACATGGAGGAATCCTTCCTTCCTTATCTAATCTCCAATCAGTAGTGACGTTAAACAAGTTTTTTTTTGGGGGGGGGAGGGGACACGTATTTAAGTTCAGCCATTTTTCTTTTTAGACAGGGCATCACCGGGTAACCCTGGCTGGCCTGGGACTTGCTGTGCACACCAGGATGGTCTCGCTCCGACACCACGCCCAATAGTAACACTTTTTTATAAATCATCAATCTCAGACTGGGGCTGTAGCTCAGTTGTCAGAGTGCTTGCCTGGCGTGCACAGAATCCCATGGTTTGATCCCCAGCACCCCATAAACCAACACGCCTGTTGTCTGAGCTCTTGGGAGGTGGAGCCAGAAGGATGGAAGTTCTAGGTGAACTTGACGCAGACACTGGAGGACAAGCTGAGTATTTCTGTGCTCCTGGCCAAAGCCCTGATTTCTCTCCAGCCTCTTCCTACTCCACTCTCCTGAGGCTGGTGGCCAACACTGGAGTCTCCATGGTATCCAGAACCTTCCGTGCCGGAGATGGTCAGTCATCTGAGAAATAGGAGAAGGCACTTCAGACTATCAGTGAATATAGGACCATGAATATTCATATCACTACAGATATTCATATGAAGACAAATATGTGCATATGAATATTCATGTATGAACATGAATATTCATGGAGCACAAAGGCTCTGGGAGAGATAAAAATATGAATACTGAATAAGAAAATGCCCAGACGTGTTAGAAAATTAAGTTAGGAGCAGCGAGGTATGGACAGTGAGTCTGAGGTCAGCGTAGGCTACAAAGTGAGCTAACCTGGGCTACAGAACAAGACCCTGTCTCTGAACAACAGCAAAGCTCTGAGGCAGTATCTCGGTAGGTAAGTAAAGGACCTGAGGTTAACCCCCAGAACCAAGGTGAAAAATGCAGGCTGTGGGGGGTGCATGCTTGCAATCCCAACACTGGCGAGGCGGAGACAGGAGGATCCCTGCTGGGACTTGCTGACCAACAGCTGAGCTAAATCTGTGGGCTCCGGGTTCAGCGAGAGACCCTGTCTCAAGACTTAAGGTGAAGAGGGATGAGGAGGCACTTGGCATTGACCTTTGACCCATATGCACATGTACATGTCACATGAACATATACATACTCAGAGAGAGGGGGAAGGACAGAATGTATATGTATTCATATATATATATATATATATATATATACACACACACACATATGTATGTATGTATGTATATATATGTGCGTGTATGTGCATATGCATATTCATATGCATACACACACACACACACACATATATATATATATATATATATATATATATATATATATATATATCAACTGGTATCATTAGTCTTGCTGTGTATCTGAGGATAGCCTTGAACTCGTGATCATCCTGCCTTTACCTCCTCAGTGCTGGGATTACATGCGTGTCTAGTGCGGCAATGCTGGGTTGGATCCCAGGGCCTCCTGCATGCTATCTGAGCACTCCACCGACTGAGCCGTGTCCCAAGCCTTCTGTTTGTATTTTACCATGAAGACTTGAGGGATCTTCAAAGGCTCCCTATGCAAAACCCCCCAAATCAATAACAACAACAACAACAACAAAGATGGATCCATCAAGGAACAGGAACAATAGTTCCCCTGACTTGAACAGCGCATGTCGTAGTACGCATATGGACCCCGTCCGCACAATCACACTGTACCCCAGTCTTGTCAGTCTTAAGAAAATGAGGATCAGTGAAGTGTGAACCATTCTTATGTGTCAGTTAAAAATACCCCTAACGTTTAAAACAGAAGTTACAGCAGACAGCATGCTATTTAGAGAGATGGGCATGATTACGGAATCATTCCACTGAAAGAGGAAATAGTGTTTTTGGCAGGAGAAAAGAGAGAAACTTCTGGGCGTTGGAAGGTGGGCTGCACCAGTTCTTAACCTGGGTCAGGTCAGACCATCAGAAAAGACCATCAGGTACTTACATTACGATTCATAACAGTAGCAAATTATAGTTACAAAGTAGCAGTGAAAATAATTTTATGGTTGGGGGTCACCACAATGTGAAAAACTGTATTAGGAGACTTGAGTGGTGTACTGGTTAGTTTTTTTGTTTTTGTTTTGTTTTTGTACTGGTCAGTTTTAACTGCCCCAATCTAGAATCAGCTGGGAAGGGAGTCTCAAATGAGGAATTATCCAGGTCACACTAGCATGTGGACATGTCTGGGAAACGGGTTGTCTTGGTTATTAGTTGATATAGGAAGACCAAGCCCACTGTGGGTGGCACCATTCCCTAGGCAGGGGATACTGCACTCTATAGGAACAGAGAAAGTTAACTGAGTGTAAGAAGCAAGCAAAAGACATGTGCATTTGTTCACTCTCTGCTCTTGACTGTGGATGGGATGTTTTAATTTCCTGCCTTGACTTCCCCACTAGACTATCACCTGGAATTGTGAGCTAAATAAACCTTCTCTTCCCCTCAGTTGCTTTCTGACACAGTGTTTTATCACAACAATAGAAAGAAAATTAGACGAGACGAACCTGGTTTTGCAAGTACTAGGGCCTCTAATTTATGTGTACATATAGCTTGAAGCTCTACAGGTGGCTGTGAGTGCCCATGAGGGTTCTTGGAACTGAACACCGATCTTCTGAGCAAACTCTCCAGTCTCTAAGAATCCATTTTATTGTTGAGTGTAGAAGCACACACCTTTAACCTCAGCACATGGGAGGCAGAGGCAAGTGGATCTCTGTGAGTTTGAGACCAGCCTGGTCTACATAGTAAGTTCCAAGCTATGCAGGGCTGCATAGTGAGACCCTGTCCTAAAAAAAACAAAACAAAACAAAAATAAATAAATAAAAACAAACCTTTTATTTATACTTTAACAATTTCATACATGTATGCAATGTATCTTGATCATGTCGACCCCAGCACCCACTCCTGATACCTCCCACTCCTCGGACCCCTCCCCAACAGGTCCTTCTCCCATCCTCATGCTCTCTTTATATTTATGATCCTCTGAATCCAGTTATCACAGCTTGTATGCTCATGGAGATGGAGCTGGGGGCAGCCTACCAGCCACATCCTGGAGGGAAACTGAGTCTTCCTTCCCCAGGAGCCAAGATTAGCTCCTCAGCTGGGTTCGGGAGTCTCTCTCCTATTTATTTATTCATTCATTCATTCATTTATTTATTTATAATATGTATGTGTATATTTGTGTGTACATTTGTATTGTATGTATGTCTGTATATATATACATGTGTATGTGTATTTGTGTGTATGTATATGTGTGTGTATATATGTATGTGTGTATGTGTATATGTGTGTGTGTATATGTTTGAATATATGTATGTGTGTATATGTAGGTGGGCACTAGTGTTACATCATAGATCTGAAGTCAGTTTTCTCTATTTACTGAGGGTTCCAGGAATGGAACTCAGGTTGTCAGGATTGCAAAGTGTTAACCTGCTGAACCATCTCACCAGACAATTTTAATTTTTATGTGGTGTTGGAATGGAGCCTAGAATCTCATGCTTGCTAGAAAAACTCTTTACTACTAGGTCATGGCTCCAGCCCCTCCCAGGGGTATTCTAGGCAGGGGCTCTACCACTGAGCCACACCCCCAGCCCTTCACTGGGGGATTCTAGGCAGGGGCTCTACCACTGAGCCACGCCCCCAGCCCCTCCCTGGGGGATTCTAGGCAGGTGCTCTACCACTGAGCCACGCCCCCAGCCCCTCACTGGGGAATTCTAGGCAGGGGCTCTACCACTGAGCCACACCCCCAGCCCCTCACTGGGGGATTCTAGGCAGGTGCTCTACCACTGAGCCACGCCCCTAGCCCCTCACTGGGGGATTCTAGGCAGGTGCTCTACCACTGAGCCACGCCCCCAGCCCCTCCCTGGGGGATTCCAG
>JANHMN010000023.1:18426092-18454614 GCA_030674055.1 Rhabdomys pumilio
GGGGGATTCCAGGCAGGGGCTCTACCACTGAGCCACGCCCCCAGCCCTGAAAACTGCTTTTGTATGTTTACTGAGAGCTCTACTGAGGCTCTAGCATCATACAGATGCTACATTCATACATTACTGAATTATCATAAAAGTTCTTTTGGCAAATGAAGGCACTGAGATTTGAAAGGTTCTGTAACTTGGTCAAGTTCATGCAACTTAGATCCTCGTTTGAGTTCAGGTCTGTGTGTCTATCCAAACCTGTGCCTTTCCCCATAGCAGCCATGTGACCTGTTAGAACCCATGCCCTCCCAGCCGTCCGTGGGCTCCTCCTCTTTCTCATCTGCCCTCTGCCAGGCTCAACCTGTGTCCCCTGCACCCTCTGGACCTGCCTCTCTCCATGTGCCAACAGGTTGGTGGGACGAAGACTGGTGTGGTACGATATGTTGGGGAGACGGACTTTGCCAAAGGCGAGTGGTGTGGCGTGGAGCTGGACGAGCCCCTTGGGAAGAACGATGGGGCGGTGGCAGGCACCAGGTATGAGGGGCTCTCCTGAGGATCGTCAGAAGGGGTAAAGACAGGGTGGCAGAGAAATCTTGGGCATGCCGTACCATACCATGACATGTTCTCCCTCCTAACAGCCTGTCAGGCTAGGCAGAGGGAATGTTCATCCCATTTGATTGAAAGAGATCTAAGGCCTGAGGTCATTGTCACAGGCAAGCACTGAGAGTCCCTCTCTTCCATGTTCCCTTTGCCACACGGTGGCGTGGGGCTGACTTACGCAAGAATAACAACAGGAAGGCTCTACTTACCTTGTGTTTCCTGAGTGATGCAAAAGAGCTGCAGGTGTCCTGCACTCTCATATTCTGCCCCCTCCTCTTTTTCTGAGATATCCTTGTGTATGTAGCTCAGGCTGGCTTCTAAATCACTGTGTAGCAGAAGCTGGCCTTGAACTCCTTATCCTTTTACTACCATGCTCATCTCCTTCAGGGTTTTTATTCTCTGTGCACCCCCATGAATAGAGAGACAGTTTGGGGGCCAGGGGTAGACCAGCAACAACTGAAGTTAAAGCCAGGGTACTCCAGATAGTTTGTAGGTTTTTAGAGCAATGCAACCTGGGAGGTCCCACTTTAATTTTGCTACTATATTTGGTATGTGATGGACAACAAATTTCATAACAATATTTCTAGAGCTGTTCACGGCTGTAAATTTTTGTCACTCCCATCCTGCTAATCCCCTACTTCCACCTCTCATGTCTTGGTATAGGTATGTACCGTAATTCCTGGCTGTTCCATCTGGGAGACTTTCACCTTGGGGTGTGGCTGTCAGGGCCTGAGATGGATTAGAAAGTAGAAGAGATTCCAAGTAATGATGGCATCAGTGTGGCTCTGTTATGCTCCCCAGGTACTTCCAGTGCCCACCCAAGTTCGGTCTCTTTGCACCAATCCACAAGGTCATCAGAATTGGCTTCCCGTCTACCAGTCCAGCCAAGGCCAAGAAGACCAAGCGTATGGCTATGGGTGTCTCCGCCTTGACCCACAGCCCCAGCAGTTCTTCCATCAGCTCTGTCAGCTCTGTAGCCTCCTCTGTTGGTGGCCGGCCCAGCCGTAGTGGCCTGGTAAGGATAGAATTGGGGAGTTTGAGAATGTCAGGGTGAAGGTAGGATCAAGCATCATATTCTGTCCCCAGCTTGCTCTGAATCCAGGCATCCCTTGGTTGGGATTAGAGGATGGTGGAGTGTGGTCTCTTTATAGGAAAAATTGATTCATTTATATTTTTTGTTATATATGTGACTGGTTTCTTAGTTACCTTCCCTGATTAAACAGTGTGGGGTAGATACAGAGAATTCCAAAGGGCTGTCACATGGATCCTAGGTAAGGAGAGAAGAGGAGGCCACTTGGGTTTGGCAGAGGGACTTCAGCATAGCTTGGTCTGTGATCCCTGTTGAAGGCTCTCAGCCATCGTGTTGCCTTTGAGGGTGAATCAGCAATGAATTTAGGACATCCTGGGTACTGACATGGAAGGACAAGACTTCTCATTCTGTGTTAGTGTATGTGAGACCAGTGGGAGCATTCAGTACAATACAATATCTTGAGTCCTGCCCATGCCCAATCTCTGCAGCTCACAGAGACCTCTTCACGCTATGCCCGGAAGATCTCAGGCACGACAGCTCTGCAGGAGGCCCTGAAGGAGAAACAGCAGCACATTGAACAGCTGCTGGCTGAGCGGGACTTGGAGAGAGCCGAAGTAGCCAAGGCTACCAGCCATATCTGTGAGGTGGAGAAGGAAATCGCCCTGTTGAAGGCACAACATGAGCAGGTGGGTGGCTGGCAGGCTCCGGGGTACATGGAATACCTCTTCCCATGGGGCAGGAGAAGCTACACACACTCACGAAAGCTGGAAACCTAGAGCACACTGCACAACCTACAGCCAGCTCAACAGCTTAAAAAGTGTCTCTTAATGAGCTCAGTTGATTTGGGTCCCTAGCAGGCAGCTTGTCCTGCTTGAGAGCTTTCCCCTGCTTATATAAGCTTAGGAGGAAGGTCCAGAGTGAACCTTGTCAATTTCTGGGACTTCCTGAAGCTATTGAGTTGTATATTTCCTGAGTTTTAACAAGCTTCTCTACAAGATGGACTAACTTCCCTTTAGAGCATTCTGCATTTTAACAGACTTCTCTCCAAGATAGGAATCTTTTAAGGGATGCTATCTTTTAGGGTTTTACTGCTGTGAATAGACACCATGACCAAGGCAACTCTTACTTGTTTGTTTGGTTTTTTTTTGGGGTTTTTTTTTTTGTTGTTGTTTTGTTTTTTTTCCCTGAGACAGGGTTTCTCTGTGTAGTCCTGTAGACCAGGCTGGCCTCGAACTCAGAAATCTGCCTGCCTCTGCCTCCCAAGTGCTGGGATTAAAGAAGTGTGCCACCACTGCCCAGCAAAGGCAACTCTTATAAAGACAACATTTTTGGGGGGCTGGCTTACAGGTTCAGAGGTTCAGTTCATTATCATCAAGGTGGGAGCAGGCCATTGTCCAGGCAGGCATGGTGCAGGAAGAGCTAAGCGTTCTATGTCTTCATCTGAAGGCTGCTAGCAGAATACTTGATTTTTAGGCAGCTAGGAGGAGGGTCTCAAAGCCCATGCCCACAGTGACACACCTACTTCAACAAGGCCACACCTCCTAATAGTGCCACACCCTCGTTCAAGCATATTCTGACCCATCTTAGAAGGTAGCTTATAACTACTTCTTAGCCCTTTGGCCAAGATCAAGCTGGGAACTGGCCTTTAAACCTGTGCTTCCTGCTTTAATATTTCAACACTAGCATTTTCTAGGTCAGAGACTGACTTCTGCTTTTTTTGTTTGGTTGGTTGATTGGTTGGTTTGGTTGGGGTTTTTTTGTTTGTTTGTTTGTTTTTAGACGAGTCTTATTTTGCAGCCTAGGCTGGCCTGAAGCTCACCCTGTTGTTTGGGCTAGCCTTAAGGTCTTCGCATTCCTGCCTCCTCCTGAGTGCTGGGATTTCAGGTGTGAGCCACCATACCTGGCTGAGTTTTTTTTTTTTAATCTCTCTCTCCTTTTTATGTTGTTGTTTTTCAAGACAGCGTTTCTCTGTGTAACCCTAACTGTCCTGGAACTCACTGTGTAGACCAGGCTGGACTTGAACTCAGAGATCCTCCCGCCTCTGTCTCCAGAGTGCTGGGACTAAAGGCGTGTGCTGCTACTGCCTGTGAACATTTTCTTTTTCTAAAATCTTCTGGTGCATTTTAATTTATTTGTTTTCTGGGAGAGGATCATGTGTGCCACAGTGTGCACGTGACGGTCAGAGGACAACTTGGGACATCAGTTCTTTCCGTCCATTGTGGACCCCGAGGATTGACCTCTGGTCATCAGGCTTGGCACCTGTACCCCTGCACCGTTTCTCTCTTTTCAGTAATAGTTGAGGTAGTCAGATTGAGGCCTGTGTAGCTCAGTGGCAGATCACTTGTCTCATGTGTACAGGGCCCTAGATTCAGTCCCCAGCACCCCAAAATCAGTAAATAAATAAATACATGTATAAAATTACAGTTTGTTGGCATTTACTACAGTGTGTGCTGTAGAATCCTAACTGAAATGGCCATCTCTGGGTCATCTCTGCTCATGTTTCAGATAATGCTTTGGGGCACACACATCTGTGAGATATATGTCAGAGACAGAGGCCTTTTACTCCAAGCCTAGGGTTTATTGCATGGGACACTACTTATCTCTCCTGCCCTTTTCTCTGATGTTTATATGGATGTCTTTTTGCAATAATAGAAATCCAACCTCAGGGCTTATGCGTGCTAGGCCTGTGTTCCACCATGGAGCCAAATTTCCCAGCCTCCCACCCCTTTTCTTTCTTTCTTGAAACATAGTCTTACTGTGTAGCACAGGCTAGCCAAACTCAAGAGCTCTCCTGCCCCTAGCCCCACTCCCTCTCTTTGAATGCTAAGATTACAAGGCTGCACCACTATACCTGGCTTAATGCTTGTCTCTTGTATGAGATTCTTTTCTTTTCCCTGTGCCCATTTTTGAGCTAGTTCATCCTTCCCTGGGTGCTTGGATAAATACAGGTCACAACATGGTTGGGAATGTGGCTCAGCAGTAGAGTAAGTAGAGCAGCTGCCTAGAATCCCCCAGGGAGGGGCTGGAGGTGTGGCTCAGTGGTAGAGCCCCTGCCTAGAATCCCCCAGGGAGGGGCTGGGGGCGTGGCTTAGCATTAGAGCAACTGCCTAATATATACAAGGCCCTGGGTTTGATCCCCAGCATTAAAACAGTAAAACAAAACACAACAATTATCACAAAGCCAAGCTTATATCCATGTTCAGAGGAGTCTAGGATCCCCTTCCCCGGTGGGATCTCTGCATCCTTCCCTCCTCTGTCCCCTCTCCTCATGTCAGCATCACTAGCCCTGCCTGGTTGTGACCATCAGGGAAGAAGGAGCTAGGACTCTTCTGCCTCCTGTGCTTTTGTCCTGTCCCCAAGAGAGCCTGGAATTGACTTGCCCCTGTCCTGGCCTTGCTCTGGGTCAGTATGTTGCAGAAGCCGAGGAGAAGCTGCAGCGGGCACGGATCCTGGTGGAAAACGTGAGGAAAGAGAAGGTGGATCTGTCCAATCAGCTGGAGGAGGAGAGAAGGTATGTGGTGGACATCTTCTGGGCCAGAGGGCATCATCTCAGCCCAGTGAAGGAGTGCAGGGAAACTGGGCGTGGCACCATAGACAGACCTGTCTGTAAGCAGGGGATCGGTAGTTCCAGCCTAGCCTGGGCTATGTACTGAGTTCAGTTTCAGCCTGGACAACCTAGCACAACAGCCTTCAAATAAAAAATAAGCAAACACAAATGGGGCTGGGGATGTAGCTCAGTTGGTAGAGTGTTTGCCTAGGACACACGAAGCTCTGGGTTCGAGTCTCAGCGCTACATAAACTGGGAGTGGTGTTATCTCAGCACTCAGAAGGGAGAAGCATGAAGATGGGGAATTCAGGGAGAGAGAATGTTTATAAGCCCAGCACTAAGGAGACTAAGGCAGGAGGATTGCTCACAGTTTGAGGATAGCCTGGTCTACACAGTACGTTTTGTGCCAGGCAGATCTACATAGCAAGTTGTTATCTAAACCATACCCCTCTGAAGGACTGGGCTATAGGTCAGTACTAGGATGTCTGCTGAGCTTGCATGGGGCTGAATTCAATCCCTGGGCAGGAATTGTGGCCTTGGGCTCTTTTTTAAAAAAATTAATATTTGTTTGTGTGTGTTGTGTCTGTGAGTGTGTCTGTGTGTGTGTCTGTGTCTCTGTGTGTGTTCACTCATGTGGGAATATGTATGCAGGTCTCCCTGGCCTGGAGGCCAGAGGACTGTTAGATTTCCCTAGAGCTGAAGTTACAGGCAGTTGTGAGCCTCCTGATGTAGCTTGTAGAGACTGAACTCAGGTCTCTGGAAGAGCAGCAAGTGCTCTTAAGCTGCCACTGAGGGTTCCAGTTATACCCTCTTCCCTTGGTGGCTGTCTTACTCTGGATCAGTACCTGGTCTGTGGATTTTGGTTCCGTCTGTAACGTGGGTCATCTCTCTCTCAGTGTGACAGTTAAAAGCAGGCAGGTGCTGCCGCCATGTTATAGGTGGAGAAGCTGAGATCACAGGATCACTGGAAAGGGGCTCCATGGGTACACTGCCCCATTCTGCCCTCCATGGTGATGTGCCCATGTGTGTTCTGATCTGTTCTGCTCTTGTGTGTGTGCGTGTGCAAGCACATATGTGCACGTGCCCATGGTATGTGTGTGGGTGTGCATGTGCACTTTGTGTGAAAGCTCAGGACCAACCTTGTGTGTTGTTCTCCTGTGTCATGTGTTTCTGGCACACATCTCTTGTGAGAATAATGTACTCTAGGCCGGCTGTCCAGTGAGCCCCAGGGAACCTCCGCTCTCTTCTCAAAGCTGGAATTGTAGATGTGTGTGCTACAATGCCCAGCTTTTTGTGTTTGTTTGTTTGACTTGAGACAGGGTCTCTCTACATAGCCCTGGCTGCCCTGGAACTCATAGACCAGGCTGGCCTCAAACTCACAAACATCTGCCTGCCTCTGCCTCCTGGTTTAAAGGCATGTACCTCTATGCCAGGCTCAGGTCCCATTCTAAATGAATAGAACTGATAGTATGTGTGTGTGTGTGTGTGTGTGTGTGTGTGTGTGTGTGTGTGTGTGTGGAGAGGGGGGTGTATCACAGGCTATGATCCAGGTAATCCATCAATGTCTATCTCATTACAAAAATGGCAGAAAGCTGGTGGTTGTTCAGGCCATGAGCCTGCAAGTCTCGGCAGACCCAATGTGGTGCTGGAGTCCCAGAGGACTCCTGGAGAGCTGCTGGTCTTCAGTCTGTGCTGGAATCCTGAGGAAGTAGGTCCTAATTCAGGTGAAGGAATGCCTCCGCAGTGGGATAGATGAACTTGCCAGCAAGAGTGAGGACAAGCAGCCGGCAAAAATCAAAAGCTTCCTTCTTCCGTGTCCTTTGACATGGGCTGCCACCAAAAGATGTGGCTCAGAAATAGACTGGGTCCTCCCACGTCAGCGATCTGGACAGGAGAACTTCTCACACATATGCTCGGCAGCCTCGGTCTAGTTGTTCCAGATAAAGTCACGCTGACCAATGAGTTTAGCCATGGCACCTAGCAAGTACTTCACTGAACAAGTTTTCTTTCAGTCTCCATTTTTTGTTTTACCCATGAGTCAGGGTCTTCTTATGCACTTCCAACTGGCCTCCAGTTCACAACCCTCCTGCCTCAGCCTCCTGAGTGCTGGGATAACAGGTGTGTGCCACCGCACCTGGCATGTCTATCAATTAAAAACAATTTTTTTACATCTAATTGTTGGGGGTGGTGCATATGTACGAACATCAAAAAACAACTTGGTGGACATGGGTTCCTTTGACTGTGTGAGTCCCGGGGATCGAACACAGGTTGCCAGGCTTGGCAGCAACCACTTTGCTAAGGCATCCTGCTGGCCCATACATCAGTTTTTAAGACTTCCTCAGGGATAGATTAGAAGTTCCCCCACTCCTGATTTCCTAGAAAAGCCCTTAACCAAAGTTGGGGACAGGAACCCACTGATGCAGACTCAGAGACCCCTGGAAAGATGCAAACATGTTCATCCCTCAGCCCCTACCAGAGATGCAGGCTCAGGCTCCTGGATCTCCTGCTGGGATACAGAGCTGGTCCTTCACCTCCTTCCCAAAGATGCCGACTTCTGTATGGTCCTTCCTTCCCCCATGCTGGCAGCAGCCCCCAATCCTGACACCCCCATTTGTATCTGTTTGGGGCATTCAGCCAAGTCCTGCAGTTAACTGTCTCACTGAGGGAAATGAGGCTTTATTTATATCTTCATGAGCTGCTAGTCCTGGCCTACACATCTGGTTCCCATGGTGATGCATCTCATGCCAGAAAACAAAAACAAGTCTTCTAAGGCATCACAAGGCGGGAGTCAGCTCATTGGCAAAGCCGCACAGGGGGCCTGGGTTCAACTCCCTGGCAATATGACAGGCATGGTCACACAGCTCTGTAACCCAGCACAGGCTGTGCAGGTTCTAAAGATCTCTAGAGCTCCCTGGCCAATCTATCCAGTTAGGACCACCAGGCATGGTGGCACACACTTTCACCCCAGCACTGGGGAGGCAGAAGCAGGTGAATCTGTCCACTCAAGGCCAGTCTAGTCTACATAACGTTCCAGGCTAGGCAGGGCTATATAGAGAGACCTTCTCCCCTCCCCCACCCCCCAGAATCAAACTAAACCAACACTAACAAGAGCCCACCACAACAAAAAGAAGGTGAAGTGTAATAAAGGAAGAAGCCACCCTGATGTGGTTCTAGGGGGATGGCTCAGTGGGTTACGAATGCTTTTGCGACTAACATGAGGACCTGTGTTCAAATCCCCGGCACCCGTGTAGAGCTGGGTATGTCCTAATCATGGTGCTGGAGGGATGGGGCAGAGCCAGGAGGATCACTAGGACTTCCTGGCCTCCAGTCTGGCTTCGGGTTCATCAGGACACCCTGTCTCAAGGGAATAAGGCAGAGAGTGATAAGGAAGACACTCAGTGTCCTCTTCTGGCCTCTGCCTATGTATACACACATGTGCGCACATGCATACATACACACCATCAAACTAGCCTGCCTCGTGCACACTCACGTGCATAGATTCACACACAAACACACCATCAAACCGTGGCCTCCTACACTCACACGTTCATACATACATTGTGTGCAAGGTCAAACAATTTTTTTTTTCAAAATAAAGCCTCACGGGAGCTGTGTTCGCCAAGGGCCTGGATGCAGGTCCCAGCATTGTGTATCATTACTTTTGGACTTCAGTTGTCTTATATGTATATGTACCATAAGCTGTCAGCGAACCCCATTTGTAAATGGCAGTAAGAGGTAGGGCCTTGTCCCTGTCCTCTGCTTGTTTGGCATGTGTAAAGGTGGACCTGTGTCCCCGAAAGGAGTGTCTCATTCCTACAGTGGGGAGCCTAGGGACCGTCTACATCTGTGGGCAGCCCAGGAAATGCATACTGGGACCTCAGCTCTCAGCTTTGAGGAGAGAGTGGTATTAGTGAAGAGGAAGCCCCCGGGCCTGCCTCGTCCTCTTTACTGAGACAGGGCCACATGGCAGAGTGTGTCCACTGAAGAGCCATTGTCTTGACTTGGTGTTTGAGGTGAGGTCTTACCACGTAGCTTAGGCTGGCCTCAGCCACCCAGAACTGTGCCCTACCACACATGGCTCGGACTGTTGTCTTGTTTTTCATGGACATCCTGAGAGGAAGGAGGCTTTGTTCAGCGCAGTAGGCTTCCCAAAAGCTCTGGCCCTCCTCAAGTACGGGATTCCAGGTAGCTCCCGACTCTGTGGTTTAATCTTAGTCCCTGAGAACCTCGAACTTCTGATGCTTCCATTGTCTGAGCCATAACTGGCCTGATATACATCCACTTGCCTTTGTGCTTGTACATCATTGTGTGTGTGTGTGTGTGTGTGTCTGTGTCTGTGTGTGTGCTGTGTATGGGTGGAACTAAGGGACCTCTAGTGTTAGGCAGGTGCTCTACCACTGAGCCACACCCCAGCCCCTCATTGGGGGATTCTAGGCAGATGCTCTACCACTGAGCCACGCCCCCAGCCCCTCCCTGGGGGATTCTAGGCAGGGGCTTTACCACTGAGCCACACCCCCAGCCCCTCCCTGGGGGATTCTAGGCAGATGCTCTACCACTGAGCCACGCCCCCAGCCCCTCACTGGAGGATTCTAGGCAGGGGCTCTATCACTGAGCCACACCCCCAGCCCCTCACTGAGGGATTCTAGGCAGGGGCTCTACCACTGAACTATATCCTTGGCCCCCAAAGCCCATTTCTACCTCTTTTCTTCCCTGCAGAAAGGTGGAGGACCTGCAGTTCCGGGTGGAAGAAGAATCCATCACCAAAGGAGACTTGGAGGTAACGGTGAAGCTCTCCATTGCTCACTTAGCACCGTAGGCCCAATCCTTGCCGCGGGAAATGGTCTTGGTGTTCAGGCAGCAAACCTGCACCTCCTTGGGGAGGCCTGGGTGATTGCAGTGGAAATATTGGGAAGAACCAAAAGCCCCCACCTTGGAGGAGGGAGGAGAGGCAGGCCTTAGGGCATCTAGTTTCAAGTGGGCTTGGTTGTATTCCAGGACTACAGGGGACCCCATGTTGGCAGTTGAAAATAGAGTCAAGAATGATTGTAGATCTTTGCCTAACGACACAGGAGCCAGACTCCTGGGATCATAGACACAGGACTGGCTAGAAGAAGCAGTTAGGATCACAAGAATTTATATGCAGCAGAACCAGGGCTCACTGGCTGGGGCTATATCTCAGTTGGGGCTATATCTCAGTTGGCAGAGTGCTTACCTAGCACTCAAGACACCCTGGGGTCCCTCTCCAGTACCACATAAACCAGGAGTGGGGGCATAAGCCTGTTACCATAGCACTTGGGAGGTAGAAGAAGGATGAACTGAGTTCAAGGTCATCCTCAGCTATATATCGAGTTTGGGGCTAGCCTGGGCTACCGGGGGTGGGGGGAGAGAGAAAGAGAGAGAGAGAGAGAGAGAGAGAGAGAGAGAGAGAGAGAGAGCGCGAGCGCACCAGAGATCAAGAAGACAGAGACTACCCCCAGTGGTACAACCAACCAGCAAGTGTATACACTAGAGATGACAATTGTTAGGTCCTGCCCCAGCCTGTACCCTCACCATTTTGCCACTTGTATACAGGGTGTGAATACAACAGGATAGTTCCTAGCTCATAAACACACTGTGCTGACTTAGGGCCCAGAGGGCCTCAGGTCCACTGAGGAGGCAGCTAGCCCTGCCCCTGAGGCCTGCAGAGACCTCTGGGGTCAGGAGGCCACCCTTGGCCACCTTTCCTGTTATGTCTCTTGATGCTCCCTGGGAAAGGAAAAAGGAAGAACTTTCTGGACCGGCCAGGTGAGACAGAGAGCTAAGCTCTTCCGGCTGTGTTGCTGGACTTGTCCGGCCTCTGGAAGCGACTTCCCTTAGGCAAGCCTCAGTTTCCTCCACTGTAGAATGAGGCAGTCTTCTCCATTACATGCTCTCAGGCCCAAGTGTCTATCCCAGGGGAGCTTATTTAAATACAACTAAGACCCAGTGGTCTGTATGTGTGACTATTTCCCAAGTTCCTGAGGGACCTTAGATGTCATAGCCATAGGTCATTTCTGGGTCAAACTCAGGTTGATCTGGGCCTGGTGGCTCCCTAGCTTTCTAGGGTGGCTGACGCCAGACGATTACAAGCTCAAGGCTAACCTGAGCTACATATCAAGTCTAAGTCAACCCACACTTCTTAGCAAGACCCTGACTGGAAAAAAGTGAAAGGGGCTGGAGATGTAGCTCAGTTGGGAGAATGCCTACTTAGCATGTGGGTTCAAATCGAAGCATGGTAGCGCACGCCGGTAACCCCACTATAGTGAGGTGGAGGCGGGAGGCTAGAAATTGAAGTCATCCTTGGCTACATAGCACATTCAAGGCTACTCTGGTTAGTGGATTTCTAAGCTAGGCAGGACTACATAGTAAGACTCTACATATAAAAGACGATGAAGGCTGTTCATGGCGGTGCACGTCTGCAATCCCAGACCTCAGGAGACAGAAGCAGGAGGATCAGGAGTTCAAGGCCAACCTTGGCTATGCAGTGAGTTTGAGGCTAGCCTGGGATAAATGGATAAATTGAGACTCAAAAAAGAAAGGAAGGAAGGAAGTGGGGGGAAAAGCCAAATATCCTTACCCAGCCTGAAGCTGTTATGATCTGTGCTTTTGTTACAGCCAAAGGGACAGCACAGGTGGTTATGTCTGACTTATCTGAAGGACAGCAGTCCCCCTGTAGGGGACAGATGGGTGGGCTTGAGGGGAGAAGGGGGCTGACAGAGCTGAGCTTTCTCCACCTGCCCCCACCAACAGATCTTAGCAGAGATCAGCTTTAGGGAAATGCACATATGCACACCACCCTGGGCCGGCAGTTCAAGGGGCTGGAGTCAGGGTGGTGTCAGGTGCTCACAGACCCTTGGCGACTCCAGGGTCAGCCTGTCTGTCTGCCACCTGTCTGTCTGTGTCTTTTACTACATCTGCTCCTTATTCCTGCCTGCCAGATTGCTGCCACCCAAGTTATCCCCCAGAGAGAATCTGATTGGTCCCAAGGCTGCCAATAGGCTGGCAGGCATTGAGGCAGGGGGACAGGATAGGACAAACAGTGTCACATGACCAGTTTAGCCAGAAAGACTTGTCACATCCTGTTTTGATTTTTTTATAATTATTATTCTAAAGACTAAATTGTGACCATATTCAGAGCAATCAGAATGTGATTTTGTGCTAAAGTCATTTTATCCCCATACACACTTGTTTGGGGTTGAGATTTTTGACACTACCTGGGTTGGCCTGGAACCCAGAATTCTCCTGCCTCAGCCTGTAGGTGCTAGGACTATAGACTTGTAGCCACCTTGCCTGTTTTCCCAACCACCTTAAAAGACAAACCAAGAGGCTGTAGGGACGGACGACTCAGTGGCTGAGAGTACTCACTACATTACTGCACACTACATGGTGTTCGGGTCCCAGATGGCTCACGACCTCCTAGATCTCCAGCTACAAGAGTTGTAGTGCCCTCTTCTGACCCCGACAGGCACCTGCACATACACCCATGGGAATGCGTGCATGCTTGCACACGCACACATAAAAACAAATCTTTTAGAAAGCCAAAACTGGGACCAGAGAGATTGCTCCGTGGTTAAGAGGACCTGCTGTTCTTCTAGAACGTGCGTTCTGCTCCCAGCACCTGCATGGCCCTTCACAGACATCTGTTACTCCACTTTCAGAGAATCTGATTTCTTTCTGGCCTCTAAGGTCTCTGCACATACATGGTATTATACATACATGCAGGAAGTATATTTACACACATCAAATACATACAGAAATCTAAAAATTTATAAGTTAAAACCAAGGGCTAGGGGATGGAGTTCAGAGCAGAAGACTTACCTAGAAACTCAAACTGGGGAGCCTGGGGGCATGGCTCAGCTGATCACCTGGCCAGAACTCCCCAGTTTTGGGGGTGGGGGGGCAGGATGAGGATATCAATAGAGAACTAGAGTCTGGATTCCTAGCACTCTCATTAAAAAAGGGCGCCACAGCCAGGCATGGGGGCGCACGCCTTTAATCTCAGCACTTGGGAGGCAGAGGCAGGCGGATCTCTTGAGTTTGAGGCCAGCCTGGTCTACAGAGTAAGTTCCAGGACAGCCAGGGCTACACAGAGAGAGCCTGTCCCAAGAAACAAAAGCAAAACTGGGCATGGCATGTGTCTAACCTTGTTGCTGAAACTGGCCAGTTGGCATAGCTCAGTGAGACCCTGTCTCAGAAAACAGGGTGGAGCATGCCCTTAATCCCAGCACTCCAGAGGCAAAGGCAGGAGCGTCGCTTTTTCTCTCTGTCTGAGTTTGAGGCCAGCCTAGTCTGTAACCTGTTGAGTTCCAGGACAGCCAGAGCTACACAGAGAAACCCTGTCTTGAGCCCCCTATACCACCCCACAAAATTGCCCAATATCCACGTCTGGTCTCCACATGCATATGAACACACAAAGTTGAAAGCCTAAACCCTGTCTCATACAGAACACTTGGTCCCTTTGGCCTGGGTCACCCCATCTTCTACTGTCTTCATGACTAAACTCCATCAGCTCATAAAGCCTCCCTCTCGCTCTTCCTCTGCTGACTGCTGCCATTAGGTGCCTGGGCTCCAGGCTGAGTCTCCATGGCTGCCACTTCTTGCTGGCATCTGAGTATTAGCCCTGCCATCTAAGCCCCGCCCACCCCTTCCTGACTTACTGCAGGGTTGTGTGTGTGTCTGAGTGGGGGTTGATCGCTTTAACCGTGTTTCTCTAAGGGTAAGCAGCACCTTCCCCTCTCTCTGGGGACAAACCTGGTTTCCAGTCTGGTCTCCTAGAGTACCCCTGGGTACATGCCCTCTCCGCCTCCCTGCCTACTTGCAGAGATCCATCATGGGCCATCCAAATGCCAGCCCTGTGCCACCCAGAGAATGTCATGCTTTGTTCTCGAATGAATCGGGTGTTGTAAAGAGGGGACAAAGGTACCCTTGTACTTCCAGAGACCAGGCGTCCTCTGCAGAATCTGGGAAGGGTGAAGAGGGGGAGCGATGTCGACCAAGCCAGGCTCTGAGAAGGGCAATGGGCGTTAGCCCAGTCCCCACCCAGGAGAATCAAGATGGTGTGAGTTGAGTTAGCCAAGCATGGTGGCACATACTTGTCATCCCAGTGCTAGGGATGTTAAGGCAGAAGGTTGCAGGTTCAAGGGCATCCTGGACTGCATACTGAGTTCCAGGCCAAGCGGAGCATGGTCTGGTCTTCATACTTGGAAGTGGGTGTCAGCCTTAGCAACATAGTGAGTCCCTGTCTCATAAAACTAAACCAAAGTCCAGAGTCAGGATTATAGGGTCCAAGGCCAGACTGGGATACACAGTGAGTTTTAGGACGGCCTTCTCTGTATAGCAAAACTGTTTGAAAAAACTAAACAAAACAAAACAAAAAGCAAACAGATGTAGTAGCATACACCCTGAATCCTAGCACTCAGGACGTAGAGGCATGTGGGTAATTGGGAGCTCAAGGCCTATAGGGCATTCACGGCCCGCCGGAGCTGCGTAGTGACTATAAAAAGAAGGGCTTAGGAGATGGCTCAGCAGGTAAAAGTGATTGCTACCAAACCTGACACCCAGAGTTCGATCCCCGGGACCCACATGGTGGAAGGGGAGAATCCACTCCTTCTAACTGCCCTTGTATGCACTATGGCATGTACACACACACACACACTAAATGAATAAATAAAATGTACCTAACAAAAAAAGACAAGAAAGACCCTTAAACCCCCCAAGGGAAGACCCTGGGGTATATACCCTTTGCCACTGCTGGCAAGGGTTGGTTCCCAAGGCTGCCTCTGCCTTGAACACGCCCCCAGCTAGGCCACAATGATGGGAGGGCACCCAGCCCCCTCACACACCCCACTTCTGAGACCTCTCTCTCTTCCCCAAGCAATTCCGGCTCATTGATCTGTTTTCAGTCTTGTTCACGGAAGATGACGCCTCCTCTCTCTTCTCTCTCTTTTTCCTTCTCACACCCTTTCTTTCTTTCTCCGGCTTCCTGTCCCCTGTATCCCATTCCCCACATCCCTGCCTTCCTTGCCCACCCTGTCATCCCTCCCCGACCCCCACCCTGGGTGGAACAGACCCAGACCCAGCTGGAGCACGCGCGCATTGGGGAGCTGGAGCAGAGCCTGCTATTGGAGAAGGCGCAGGCCGAGCGGCTGCTCAGAGAATTAGCGGATAACAGGGTAAACCGTGCCCGCCACTGCCACCCACCCGGCTAGCGCCTTGGCCCGTCGATGTCCCACTTTGCTTTTTAAATCATTACCTCTGCCATCATATAGCTGTTCTTACTATTGCTTTTGAGAGTCCCTTCCGTGCTCCCCTCTGGGAGGGAAGTTGAGATTTTTAAGTCAAACTCACTGTGGCCAAGTGGTGCTCGTAGAGAAGGGGTCTTGGTTCTCTGGGATTCCCTCCACGTTCATGGCTCCTTAGACGCAGGTGTCTCTGCGAGACCTTCCCTGTGCCTCCTTCCTGTCCACTGCCAGAAAGGAGCCTTCTTGGAGGAATCTGCCCCTTACTTGGGTGGACATGGGCTTCCTTGACAGGAATGCAGTCCCAGAGTGGTCTAACCCAGAGACTCTTAAGGTGGCAGCAGCAACCTGGAGGACCTAAGGCTTAGGAAGTAGGGCTTTATATGTCGGGATATCCCCAAAGATCGAGATGATGTCAGCCTCAGAGTCTGGCCATAGGCATACAGTGTGTCAGGGAGGCCCTGAGAAGCTTTGTTAGGGAGAACAGTCCAGACAGTTCTAGGGTGTGGTTCTGTGTCCCATACTCTGGGCCCAGCTGGCTTCTCCACACCTGTCGTACATATACCGTACGTATGTCCAAATAGCTGGCCAGACCAGCTGTAGCTCTGCTGGGAGGAAATCTGACCAGGCAGCAAGCATTGATCAGGAAAACCACCCTGCAGATAGTCGGAGGCTTGTGGCCAGGGCTCAGTTTGTGCATAGTGGCCATAGCACTGTGCAGGGCATGTGGGTGTCTGGGGACACATGGCTTCATGTGCACAGCGTTCATTGCCAGGTGATCATAGGTACTTGCGTACCAGAGTGCTGTGTGCAGGAAACTCACTAGATGGTTTAGCACCCGCTAGACAGGCCCCTTGATCTACAGCTCCACCAGACTTCAAGTCAGAAAAAGCTTATCCAGCCCGGCATGGTGGTGCATACCTGTAATCCCAGCACTTGGGAGGCCGAGGCAGGATTACTGAGATATGTGTACACATTAGCTTCGAGAAAGTCCTCTAAGCTCAAACCTCTCTTGAGCAGTGATGTGTTCTAAGCCACCTAAGCAACGAGGATTTGATTCACTCCATCATTTGGGGTACAATAGAGTCCCTGAGAACAGCCAATACCCAGCTAGGGATAGGCACCTCCCCATTATCTGACCGTCCCATCATGGCTGCCTTGTCCGCAGCACTGATCGTAGGCCACTGACTTGTCTCTTTCTCCTGCTAGCTGACCACGGTGGCTGAGAAGTCTCGGGTGCTTCAGCTAGAAGAAGAGCTGAGCCTGCGGCGTGGTGAGATCGAAGAGCTGCAACACTGTCTCCTCCAGTCAGGCCCACCACCCGCCGACCACCCAGAGGCTGCCGAGACCTTGCGGCTGCGAGAGCGGCTGCTGTCGGCTAGCAAGGAGCACCAGCGAGACAGCACCCTGCTCCAGGACAAGTATGAGCACATGCTAAAGACCTACCAGACAGAGGTGGACAAGCTCCGGGCAGCCAACGAAAAGTACGCTCAGGAGGTGGCAGACCTCAAGGCCAAGGTCCAGCAGGCCACCACGGAGAACATGGGCCTCATGGACAACTGGAAATCCAAGCTGGACTCGCTGGCCTCCGACCACCAGAAATCCCTGGAGGACCTGAAGGCCACGCTGAACTCTGGCCCAGGTGCCCAGCAGAAGGAGATTGGAGAACTGAAGGCCCTGGTGGAGGGCATCAAGATGGAGCACCAGCTGGAGTTAGGTAACCTGCAGGCCAAGCATGACTTGGAAACGGCCATGCATGGGAAGGAGAAGGAGGGCCTGCGGCAGAAGCTGCAAGAGGCCCAGGAGGAGTTGGCCGGGCTGCAGCAGCACTGGAGGGAACAGCTAGAGGAGCAGGCCAGCCAGCACCGGCTGGAGCTACAAGAAGCCCAGGACCAATGTCGTGACGCCCAGCTGCGCGTACAGGAGCTGGAGGGACTGGATGTGGAGTACCGTGGCCAGGCTCAGGCCATCGAGTTCCTCAAAGAGCAGATCTCACTGGCTGAAAAGAAGATGCTGGATTACGAGATGCTGCAGAGAGCGGAAGCCCAAAGCAGGCAGGAGGCCGAGCGGCTGCGGGAAAAGCTTCTGGTGGCTGAGAATAGACTCCAGGCTGTCGAGTCCCTGTGCTCAGCCCAGCACAGCCATGTAGGCTGCGTTCGCTTGTGTGGGGCCCGGCTGGGGAGGGACCGGAAGGGCGTGGCCTTTGCCTGCCAGTTGGGGAGCTTTTTCCACGTGCCTGGAGCTAGCCAAGGGGGTGGGAGGGCGCTCAGAGGAGGAGCTTCTGGCTCTCCATCAGAGCCATGGGGATCATCAGGACCACTGTAGTCTGAAAGGACCATGCTTGATCTTTCCTACCCAGGCTCTGAGAGCCATTGAAGGCACCATTTTGCTAGCGTCTGAACCCTGATTGGCTGTGACTTGGTAGATGGCAAAATCAAGGCGGGCCTCTGTAGCTTAGTGAGATTCCGTTTCAAAGTTGATTTTTTTTTTAAATGAGCTGAGAGTGTGGCTCAGTGCCAGAGCACTAGAATGCTACCCTAGGAGAGGTTCTCAGTCCCATTTCCAGCATGACAGAACAAATACACGCGGTCTATTGAACGGGCTGCCCAGAGCCTCCTTTTGCTCTTCTGGTATGCAGGACTCAGGTACCACCCACAAGAAGGACAGAGAAACTCTGCCCCTCCCAGGTCCTTGTCTCATCAGACACCAACCCGGGGACTCGAAGATGTCTCTTTAGCTTCTAGAAAGGTCACAGCCACCATGACCCATTTTGTCCCAAGTCTAGAAGTGCCCAGCTATATCGTCCTCGCTCCGGATGAGGACGCCTCATTGGTCCTTGAGGCGTGTCAAGGAGTGGAGAGAACCCCCGTCCATTCTAGCAAGCCCAGAAGGATGTTTTAACTGGCTCTGAGCTTCACATCCTGCAGTGGTCTATTTCGAGATTTGTGATGTTTAACCATGCATGGATGTACACATGTTGAGTACCAATGCCCATGGAGGCCAGAGGCTTCAGGGACCCTGGAGCTGGAGTTCCGAGTGGCTTTGAGCCACCTAGCTTGTGTGCTGGGAAGTACACCCAAGGAATCTGCAAGTGCAGTGCACACTCTTAACTGCCGAGCCGTGTCTGCAGCCCCCAATAACTCACTTAAAATAACCTTACAGGGGGCCAGCTAGGAGCTTGACTATCTAATCCATGCATGGTATCTCTGCAGTGTGGTGTTCAGGAAATCCAGTGTCTGTGTTTATTTGTTTGTCTGAGAGAGGGTTTTGTGTAGCCCAGGCTGACCTCAAACTCACCCTGTAGCGGAGAATAACCCTAAATTCTTAATCTTCTTGTCTTTAACTGTCAGGTGCTAAGATTACAGATTTGAATCACCATATTCCACCTTGCTAATACATGTGTGTGTGCATATGCACATGTGTGTATGGGGTACATATGTGTGGAGGTCAGAGGTCAACCTTAAATATTATCTTTTTTTTTTTTTTGACACAGTTTAACTGACCTGGAACACATGACATAGGTAGGCTAGGTTGGATGGTTGGTCACCCATCACCAAGGATCGGCCTGTTTCTGCTTCCCAGTGCTCGGATTAAATGTGTGCACCATTGTGTCCCATTGTGTCCAGGTTTTTTTTTTTTTTTTTTTTTTTTTTTTTTTATGTGGGTTCTGGGGCCCAGACTCAAGCCCTACTGCTTGCAAGACAAGCCTTTTACCAAGTGAGTCATTTCCTCAGCTCCTCAGGTTTTCTCTTTCAATCTTGGCTTCTGAGTTTTCTATTTCAGTATTGTGAAGAAGGCACTTAAGGAAGTCCCTACATGAACCTGCCTTAGGTGGGCCATCCACGCTCCGTTGTATTCGCTGACTGCTTGTTTTACAATTGGAGTGTCATGGCTGGTGTTCTGGAAAAGAACACCAAGGCATGATCTCAAAAAAAGGAAAAAAAAAGACACCTATTTAATAATTTTTACCAAGGATATAGCCAAATCAGACCTGGTGACTCAGTACTGTAATTTCTAGCTACTGAGGAGGCTGCGGCAGGAGGATCACAATCATGAGGCCGGCTTGAGCTACAGAATGAGTTTATCTGGTCTAATAAGTCTATAGGGATAGGGCTGGGGGCGTGGCTCAGTGGTAGGGCCCCTGCCTAGAATCCCCCAGGGAGGGGCTGGGGGCGTGGCTCAGTGGTAGAATACTTGCCTAATATGGAAAAGGTCCTAACTTTCATTGTCTGCTCCTTACTCCCCAAAATAGCAGTTCAGGGGTTGCAGGGGAATCCTACAAGGCAGCTGGAAGCCAACTGGGAGCTTCCCTTTTCTCAAGGAGAGGGATTCAAGTATGTCTGCTCCTCCTGCATTGGTTTCCTGCATCCCCAAGGTCCCTTTTCACAAGTCGAGGTGTGGCCTGGGTAGGGTGGCAAGCGTGTCCTCTTACAGGACTGTCCTTTCAGGTGATCGAGTCCAATGACCTTTCCGAGGAGAAGATTCGGATGAAGGAGACCGTGGAAGGTGAGTAGCCTTGGGTAGGAGTCCAGGCTTTGTGGAATGCTAGTTGGGTGCCACCTTAGAGCTGAGTCACTGGTGAGAGTCCTCTGCTGTGTGCAGTCACCCCTCCAGGAGAGGGTGCTGTGGCATCAGGGTAGGAACAGGTATCTCAGTGTCTCAAGAACCACCTTCCCACCTGCCGGCGGTGGCACACACCTGTAATCCCAGCTCCTGGGTGGCAGAGACAGGAGATCTCTGAGTTCAAGGCCAGCCTGGTCTACAGAGTGAGTTCTAGGATAGCCAGGACTACACAGAGAAACCTTGTATCAAAGGGATGGGTGGGGGGAGGGAGCAGGAAGAAACCAAGCAAAACAATCTTTTCCATGCTCCGTGGAGGTGGTTCCCTGGGTAAAGACTCGCTGCCGAGGTTGACAAGTTGAGTTCTATCTCAGGTGGCACACGGTGGCAGAGGGGACTAGATGTCTCCAAGTTGCCCTCTGATCTTCACCTTCCAGCTGTAGTACACACACATCTACACAGTGAAATAAATGGAGTTTGGAAACATTTAAAGGTAAAGGACTGCCTTCCCTGTCTGGGACATTTATAGAAAGGAGAAACCAGAGGATGCAGGGCTAAAACTGCAGATCTCAGGCACTTCCATCTACAGGTGGTAAATTGTTCTTATCTTGGTAACGGGTCCCGTCCCTGTAGAAAACAGAAGCCTTGATGCCTAGTGCTGGCTCTTGCAACTTGTTTAGTGTCTACCTTATTTTTTTAAATTGGATAGATAATGTTAGAATTACAGTACATATATTATATCATATAAATAAAAGTTAGATGTAAGCCGGTGTGGTGCCACATGCTTTTAACCCCAGTACGAGAGGCAGAGGAGGCCAGCCTAGTCTATAGAATGAGTTCCAGGACAGCCAGGGCTACACAGAGAAACTCTGTTTCGAACCCCCTCCCCCTCAAAATTAGATACAAACTAGCCATGCACATGCTTATAACTAGGGAGACTTAGACAAAACTGCCATGAGTTCAAGGCTAACCTAGGCTACATATTAAGACCTTGTCTCAAAAACTAATCACGTGAGATAGGATTTCCATGAGATCAAGTTTAGCTTGGACTGTATCTCAAAATTCTACTTTAAGAAAAGTAAATATAAATTGGGGCTGAGGGTGTGGCTTGGAACAGTGTTTGCCTGGTGTGCACAAAACCCTGGGTTCTATCCCCAGCACCACATACAACTGGACCTGGCGATGCATGTCTGTAATCCTAGCACTTGGGAAGTAGAGGCATGAGGGTTACCCTCAGCTATGTAATATGTTTGAGGCAGCCTGGGCTATATGAAAGAGATGGTTGACAGATAAACTAATTAACTTGAGAACCATCAGTGTTTTTTGTTTTTTTTTTAAAACACTGTCCTGGGAAGCAACCCAACACAGGATCCTTTTTGGCTCTGTGGCCACAACGTCTTTATTTCACTGTTCCTCCATCAGTTTGAGGAAGCCAAACAGGTGGAGATCTGTGTTTGTGTCCCCTAAACCACACACTACTGTATCCTCCTCCTCTGGGTGGGTGACTCAGAAGATGAGAAAAGTCTCTGACCTAGAGGCTGAGTGTGACCCCTGTTAGGATTCCCCCCGGAGGCATCACTGCTTGCCCACACTATTGGCATTTGAGTGTTCATGGGTCTCCATTTTTTCTTTCTTTCCTAGGCCTGCAGGACAAGCTGAACAAGAGGGACAAAGAGGTGACAGCCTTGACATCCCAGATGGACATGCTCAGGGCCCAAGTAAGTGGTAAGTCTCCCTCCCTAGGGGCAGAGGTTGGGGGTTGGTGGAGGTTGGCACTACAGCTCTGCAGGTCCACCTGAGCTGGCCTTGAGGCCTGTACCTGAGTGGACAAGCACTGCCTTTTCTCCAGAGCCAACTGAGTCCATGCCCCTAGATGCCACCAAGTTTTCTTCATGGCCTTCTTGAAGAGTTGAATTCCTCATGGGCCTCTTCCATGCAGCCCCTAATTCCCAGGACAGATAGCATAAACTGCAGGAAGCCTGGTATGGGGCTGTAGACCTGGAATCCCAGCACTCAAAAGGTAGAGGCAGGAGGATCAAGAAGGGTTGAGGCTATCTTGAAATTTTTGGGCCAGCCTGGGCTACATAAGATCATGTCTCAAAAGAAATAGACCATAGAACCTGGGCCATAGCCCAAAGCAAAATAAACAAGGCCCAGGAGAGGGCAGAAGTCTGGAATTGGTAGCTATGGGACTTACTAATTCAAAGTGCCCTTGACATTGCTCAAGGAACCAGCACTACCTCTTCCCCACTCCTGGGGATGGTCCCACTCCCCTCTTCCAGTCCTGGTTACATTTACTTCACAAAAGTCAGTGGGATCTAGACTCCCCCAGGGCCAAAGTGAAGACTTAGGTTTAGCTTCTGTCTTACCTGGATAACGATGTAAACATCCACAGTGTATCCCTACCCCGCAGAGCCAGGGATGCTGGTTGGGAGAATTGGTCTGCTTTGTGTAGCTGTTGAAAAGTGTAAGGCTGCCGGGCGGTGGTGGTTCACGCCTTTAATCCCAGCACTTGGGAGGCAGAGGCAGGAGGATTTCTGAGTTCGAGGCCAGCCTGGTCTACAGAGTGAGTTCCAGGACAACCAGGGTACACAGAGAAACCCTGTCTCAAAAAACAAAAGCAAAAAAAACAAACAAAAAAAAAAAAAAAAGAAAGAAAAGAAAAGTGTAAGGCTTACACTTCTGGGCCGTAGTCTCTCACTGAAAGTCAGGGAAGAAACATAAGCAAAAGCTTGAAGCAGAAACCACTGGAAGATTACTTGCTGACTTGGTAGCTGTCTGCTGTGCTGAACTTTGTTAGACAGCCCAGGACCACTTGTCTAGGGAATGGTGCTGCCCACAGTGGGCTGGGCCCACTCACATCCATTAACAATCAGAATAGGGAGTGGTGCTGCCCACAGTGGGCTGGGCCGGCTTGCATCCATTAACAATCAGAACAATCCTCACAAACACACCCAAGACCAACCTGGTAAAGATAATTACTCAAGTGCAGTTGTGTTTTCAGTTGGTTCTAGGCTGTGTCCAGCTGACACTGAGGTGCTAACTAGGATACTGTGTTTTTCTTTTTTTCTCTTTTCTGAGGAAGAGTCTCATGAGGTCACAGCAGGTTCTGAATTCCCAGCGTAGCTGAGAATGACCTTAAACGTCTAATCTTCCTCCTGCCTCCCAAGTGCTGAGATGACAGGTGTGCACTTCCATGGGCTTCATGCATGCTAGTCGATCACTAACTGAGCTATAATCACTGCCCAGACTTGACGCTTTTTTTCATTGTTTGTTTGTTTGGGACATGGTCTCTTTAGCCTAGACTTTAGGCCTAAAACTCACTATGTAGCCACTGTGGCTTTGAACTCATGATCTTCCTGCCTCAGCCTCCCTGGTGCTGGAATTATAGACCTGTGCAGAATGCTTGGCACCACCCGCCTCTTTGGGTGGCATTACTGTCATCTCCCATGCTGGCCAGACCAGCCTCTCATTGGTGTTTGAGACAGGGTCTCCTGAAGCCCAGGTTGTCCCAGAACAGGCCTTGAATCCCTGATCCTCCTGCTTCCAAGTCTGAAGTGCTTGACCACGGGCCTGTTAGGTATCACTCCGGTTTAAGCCATGCTGGGAATAGAACCGGGGGCCTCTGATTTGCTGGGGCCAGCGCTGTACACACTGAGCCACACCCCCAGTTACCACTCGTGTTTGAGTGTTTGAACTCTCTTTCCCTGTGGCTTCCCCCAGCTCTAGAGAACAAGTGCAAATCAGGAGAGAAGAAGATAGACTCGCTCCTGAAGGAGAAGAGGCGCCTAGAGGCGGAGCTGGAGGCCGTGTCCCGGAAGTCCCATGATGCCTCTGGCCAGCTGGTCCACATCAGCCAAGAGTTGCTACGAAAGGAGAGGTGAGTGGCCCAGGGCTCGGCTTCTGAGGTTGCAGAGTCCCTTTTCTCTTTTCTTTTTTTCTTCTTGTTTCTATTGCTATCATTATTATTTTAACCTTTTTAGATGTACTACTTTTATGTAAATAAGTGTTTCACCTGCATGTACGTCTGTGTGCTGTAAATGTGCCCGGTGCTCTCAGAGATCAGAAAAGGACATCAGATCCCTGGGAATTTGAGTTACAGATGATTGTGAGCCAACGCGTGAGCACCGGGAAATGAACCTGGCTCTTCTGCAAGAGCATTAAGTGCTCTTAACTGCCGAGCCATCTCTCCAGTCCCTCAGCATCCTAACTGCAGTGCTCCCGGCAGCCCGCGGTGGAGATGCATGCTCCCCTAACATGGGGTCTTACGGATGTCTTTCCACTTTAAAAATAATTAAGTTTAGTCAGGGAACGTGTGTGTGTGTGTGTGTGTGTGTGTGTGTGTGTGTGTTTAAGATTTGTTTATTTATGATTTTATGTATGTGTGCTTGAATGTGCACCGTGTGTATTCGGATGCTTGTGGAAACCAGAAGGATATCAGATCCCCTGGATCTGGGGTTACAGATGGTTGCAAACATCCATATGGTTGCTGAGAATCAAACCCAGGTCCCCTGAAAGCGCAGCCAACGCTCTTATCCACTGAGCTGTTTCTCCAGCCCTGACTTTTGTTTTCTTGAGACAAGCTCTTCCTGAACACCCCAGACTTGCCTTGAGTTCCCTACTCTTCCTTCCTCAGCCTCTGTGTGCTAAG
This sequence comes from Rhabdomys pumilio, assembly GCA_030674055.1. Taxonomy (NCBI): domain Eukaryota; kingdom Metazoa; phylum Chordata; class Mammalia; order Rodentia; family Muridae; genus Rhabdomys; species Rhabdomys pumilio. The sequence continues at coordinate 18,450,725 of JANHMN010000023.1, forward strand.
ATTATGGGGGGGGGGGAGTCCCCATGCACAGTTAATCTAGCATAAATAACAAAATGTTTTTCAGGTTTGTTTTCATTTGTAAAAAATGTAATAATAATAATAGTAGCATTTATTTGTTTGTTTGTTCATTTTATTTGCCTATGAGAGGTTGGCCAGAAAATGTGTGTGAGGGCCAGAAGACTTAACCTGCAGAAGTCAGCTCTCTCTTTCTACTATATGGGCCCCGGGGATTGAACTTAGGTCCTCAGCCTTGGTGGCAAGCACCTTGACCCACTGAGCCATCTTGCCTGGCCTCTGACTTTGAAATACCGTTCTCATTTATCTGTAAATCCAGCCTGGTCGCCTAGCACAGTCGTGCACGTAATCTCAGCATTCAAGAGGTTCCCTTGAGGCTGCAGGTGTGGCGCTGTTGGTAGACAGCCTGCCTGGCATGCAGGACGGTCTGAATTCTGTGCCCAGCACCACATACACCAGACATAATGGCGGTGACTGTAATCCTCACACTCAGGAGCGGGAGGCAGGAGGGTCAGGAATTCAAGGTACTACATAGAGAGTTGGAGGCCAGCCTAGGCTACATGAAACTCTGCCTCAAAACAAAAAGGAAAAAACAAAAACTCCCCAAAAATGTACTGAGTCTGGGGAGATATCTGTTCCTCCATATAATCTCAGTTTGATTCCCAGCACCTACATGGTAGCTCACGAATGTCTATACCCCTAGTTCCAAAAAGTCCAACACCATCTTCTGGCCTCAGGGGACACCAAGCATGTGCATGGTGCACAGACATACATGAAGACCAAACACCCTTGTACATAAAACGAAAGTAAATCTCCAAAACAAACAAACAAACAAACCCCAAAGCTCTAAGAACAGCTAAGTCCTCTTGATCAGCCCACATCCAAATGCTGTTCCTCTTGGGTGTGGCCGACCCATCCCACACACTTCTTGCTTGGCTCTCGTCACCATTGCCTTGTGGCTAGCGCCCCCTGGTGGTAATGAACCTCCAGCCACTTGGCTCATAGTACAGAGTTGCAGATTTGATGCCCTGGTTCTGTGACTATCTGCCTACTCCAGGAGTCTGAATGAGCTGAGGGTGTTGCTGTTAGAAGCCAATCGCCACTCCCCAGGGCCCGAGAGAGACCTGAGCCGTGAGGTACACAAAGCTGAATGGCGGATAAAGGAACAAAAACTGAAGGATGACATCCGGGGCCTGCGTGAAAAGCTGACCGGGCTGGTACGTGCAGGCGGAGGGTGGGGGCGGGGAGAAGGGCTTTTCAGGGCTGTCCTGCCAGGCTGAGGAGACCAGCGACCTCCTAGAGTCACAGTGGGGGTTGAAAACTCAGTCTTTCAGGATCTCAAGCATGTAGCAGATGAAGGGGCGGAGCAGCCCCCTTTTAGACGGTATAACCAGAGATGTCCCTACATCAACACAAAGAGTCTGCTCTGTCCAGAGCCAGAGGGCAAAAGTCAGTCATGCATAGAGGGCCAAAAAAAATCCATGCAGGGAGGTATCCAACCAGAAACTAGGGTCTGGGCTCCTTGTTAAGTGGTGTATTGGGGTTTTGTCAACAGAGAGGCGAGAGGTTCAAGTCTGGGTGCTGAAGCTCCTCCTCCCGTGGGAACTACTGGGCTTTGCGCTGAGTCGCCATGAGTGGGAATGGACGCAGGCATTCACATTGGCAGCATAGGACAGAGCTGCCTCCCTTCCCTTTCTGTTTGACATTTACAGCCGGATGCTCTGGCCGTCTCTGGTGTATGGGTTTGGTGGATCAAAGAGAATGGACCTCTTCTTACTCCCACACTTTGGGGTGTGGGGGTTAGATATGCTGTTTCTGGCCCTGGGGGGATCCACAGGGTAGAGGGGAAGGTGAGATAATAAGGATGCTTAGTGGGCTGAGGGAATGGGGCTCAGTTGACAGAGTGCTTGAATAAAGTCCTGGGTTCTGTCCCCAGCACTACCTAAAATCAGATGTGGTAGCCTGTGCCTGTAATCCCAGCACTGGGGATGTGGATGTGGGAAGATCAGATGTTCAGGGTTATCCTCAGTTACATAGCAAGTTCTGTGCCAGCCTGGGCTACATAAGACCCTGTATCTGAAACAGAGCTCTTTAGCCATATGGGATCCATCTGGCTTCATATCTGCCCCTAGGTATGGAGTTATCAGGCCGAGCTGTCCTGCTAGAATTTTATGTCTGGCTGGTTAAATGCCAGCACACACGTGCATCCCAGCGGCACACACTTACGGCCTCTATGGTTCTGTGACACAGAAGGAGATGAGGTCCTGGGCTGGTGGGTTTCCTAGAAATGTGGACACAGGTAAAGGGGACCTCAGACGTTTACCTTGGGGCTCCATACTGGTGGACCAGCCCTGCACTTGGAAGAATATAGTGAAAAGCTAGAAGGTACATGAAGGGTGAGGGTCCTGGAGCCACAGGGAGGTCTGCAAAGAAGCTCTGAGCTTGGCCTGAAGGCCCAGGCTGGGGAGAGCATCGAGGAGGCTGGGCCTGACAGATCGTCTTGGAATGCTTTGGTGGGAGGCCAAAGTGGGGTGTGTGGACACTGAACATCGTGGTGGAGAGAGGAGACACTTGTAAGGGGCCAGGCACGGGTGGGGGAAGGGTCACATGGACTTGGAAGTGAGAGAGAAATACTGGGTAGATTGAGAGTTGATTCTCTGGGTTAGAACAGAAAGGCTGCGGTGAGGATGGGGTGGGCGGTGGGGCTTAGATTATCGGGCTTGAAGTTGGAAGGTGAAGTCTGGGGGAGGGGGGTCCGTGTAAGGCACACACTCCACTCAGAAGGGAGTTGGGGCCTGATTCGTTTGTTCCCAGTTAACACCCACACCGGCAGGTCACACTCCCACCCTTCCACACTTCCAGGACAAGGAGAAGTCCCTGTCAGAGCAGAGACGCTACTCCCTCATTGACCCAGCTTCAGCACCCGAGCTGCTACGACTGCAGCATCAGTTGGTGAGCACGGAGGATGCCCTGCGGGACGCACTGGACCAGGCCCAGCAGGTGGAGAGGCTGGTGGAGGCCCTGAGGGGATGCTCAGATAGGACTCAGGTGAGCACGTGGGGCTGTAGCCTCGGGAACCCCAGTCCCAAACGGGAGGGAGCTCCATCTCCTCAGTCTGACAGAGGAGAGTGTCCCAGCCCTGGATCCCCAGTCTGAAGATGGGTGGCCCCATCTTTGAAACCCCAGACTGAAAAGGAAGTAAGCATTGCTGTCCCGGGAGACCTAGTCTAAAGGACTTTGGTTCCAAGCCTGGCTGGTCCCATCGGGAAGATCGCTCCCCCTTGTGGTTACATGTGGAACTGCATCCTGGCCGCCTACTCAGTAGCTCCTCCCCTCCGTTCCCCTCACAGACCATCAGCAATTCCGGTTCTGCCAACGGTATCCACCAGCCAGACAAGGCCCACAAACAGGAGGTAAGTGCGCCAGCAGCCTCTCTAAGTCATCCAAGCCAGCAGGCCTCTGACAAAAACCCTCCGGAAGTCACTAAATATACAAAGGAACAAGAATGCTTTGTGTGTGTCTGACCTGTCCCAGCTGGAATGCTTGCTTAGGAAGATTCTAACACTACTGTAACCCATCCAGAAATGGTCCTGCTTCTCTTTTTTCTTTCTTGTTTTTTTCCTGTGGTTCTGAGAATGGAACCCAGGGCCTTAGCATTGACCACGCCCCCAACCCCTCACTGGGGGATTCTAGGCAGGGGCTCTACCACTAAGCCACGCCCCCAGCCCCTCACTGGGGGATTCTAGGCAGGGGCTCTACCACTGAGCCACGCCCCCAGCCCCTCACTGGAGGATTCTGGGCAGGGGCTCTACCACTGAGCCACGCCCCCAGCCCCTCACTGGGGGATTCTAGGCAGGGGCTCTACCACTGAGCCA
>JANHMN010000023.1:18454624-18479693 GCA_030674055.1 Rhabdomys pumilio
CAGCCCCTCACTGGGGGATTCTAGGCAGGGGCTCTACCACTGAGCCACGCCCTCAGCCCCTCACTGGGGGATTCTAGGCAAGCCATCTACTGCTGAACCATGCCCATAGCCCTTGATTTTGGGAATCATAGTGTCCCAGTTTCCCTCCTCCCCCACCCCGGCCCACATTGTTGCAAATGCCTATGACTTACTTAACACCTGGTCTAGGAACATCCATGTCCCCAGCTAACTGTGTGACTCAGGCAGATGAGGCTGGAGTAATGTAAAACCCAGCTTGGCCCTTGGCTTTCCAGCTGTTCTGCATTTAACGAGGACCAGGCTTGGAAACAAGGACCTTGGAGACTGTTCCTAGCCAGGTATCCAAGGACCAGGCAGCTGGTTGGGCTGATGTGGACAGGTGTGGCAGAGTAGCCACCATCCTGGGAACTGTTGTCTAGACCACATGAGGGTTTGTTTTTCCAGTAATCTCGTAAGAAACATAACTTCCAGATGTGGAATCAAGGCTTGTATATTACTTCATTCTGCTGCAGACCCATCCTCTACAGAGATGCTCGGATTTCCTTGTAGAATCCAGGCTTTTCCTGCCACAGGGCCTTGACACATGCCCTACTCTCTACCCGGCTCTCTTCTCCTTTGTCCCTCCCTCATCTGCCATTCATTCTTCAGGATTCTTGATGCTCAAGCCCTTGTTCTCTCTAGGACAAACACTGACCCAAGAGACACCACGGACCGGCCCTACTCACACCAGAAGCCCTGCCAGGCTTCCCAACAGCGCCACCTTCAGGCAGGAGCCAGAACTGTCCCTTTGGAGATGAGACTGTGTTTGTAACGATATTGTCCTCACTGCCGTGGACACGTCCCACCTGAACCCCCTGCCGGACCAGGAGGCTCCCACAGACACGGCCTTCCACAGAGCACGGTACAGCTGGGCCCAGCCACGGAGAGCCTCTTTTGTCCCAAGGAGCTTCTTGAATTTGCAGAGGCTGAAGTGATCCAGTTGGGCCTCTCAGCTATAGCAGGCTGCCTCGAAGGCTTGTCTGGGCACCTGGGTATTTCCCCCCTCTCTTCCCTTCTGGTGTCCCCAGGTCCCCTGCAGACCCCTGAGGGATGGAGCAGGGCCCCTGCTTGGACACATAACACACCAAGAAGGGCTTCAGACTTCAGAAACTAGGGAGGGGATGCTTGAATTCATGTACTGAGCCTTTTACACATTGGTACAAGGTCGCTTGGGCCTCTCGAGCCAGGGAAGATTTGGGGGTGACAGGCTCCTTATTCCTCAACACCAAGCTAGTATACGTTACCCACCTCCCATCTGCTGCCCAGAAAGCGTTGAGCAGACAGCTTCAGTATTAGGTGAGCACGCAAACCCGCTCTTCTTACCTTGACCTCGAGCCGGGACTGGCTTGGGGCTTAGAGCCAAGAACAGGTAGACAACTCTTTAAACAACGCATTCCTCCGACGTTTTGCTGGGCGAGAGGAATCAAACTGGTTCCCTTTATTTTCTGGGAACTCCTGCCATGTTACTCCGAAGACCCCAGCAACCCACAGAGGGCCCTGCTTCTATCTTCCCAGGGCGGGACCACATAAGGATCGGCCCAGGTGGCCTGTGTGAGCACCATTAGGCACCAGCAGGTGGCGCTCTTGTCCTTAGGGAGGAGCTGAATTCGCAGCCCCTCAGCCCAACCCCCTGCTTCCCGTTGGCTTTTGAGTAGCACCCGCAGTTATCAGCGGCAGCCTAGAGCCTAGAATTGACGCTTTAGTGGCCCAACGGCAGAGCCAAATATCGCTCTTTTCAGCACAACGGGCAGCTCACGGATTAGGAATTAACAGCCAAAGGCTCCCACAGTAGGGACCCAGAAGGGGCTGAGCCCCACCCTGGAGTGGGCTTGCACCTGGTAGGTGTGCAAGAAGCCATTTCCCCATAAGCACTGGCCTTTGACGGGCCCCCTCAGCCTACCTGGTGTGGCCACCCAGCGGTGGCTCAGCCATTCCCACCCCTCCCCCTCCCCCCAGTGGAATTGTGGAAGTGTGGCAAGTCCGTGTTCGGACAATAAAGCTTGTGATTGAGGTACAGGACTCCTGCTGTTGCCTGCTTCTGTCTTGGACGGGGGGACGGGGGCGGGGGGAGGGGCTTCCTACCTTTGCTCTCAAGTACCAGCTAATTTCTACTCAAATGTGAATGGTCAGTGGAGGCGGAGGGTGGGGGTCACGTGCTTTAGAGAGGCTGGATTTAAAGGAGATGGACTACATCCCTAAGGATCAACACGCGAGTTTGTCCTTGGACTTCTACATGTGCACACATGCATCTCAGTGTGCATGCATGCTTGTGCAAACACACAGGCACATATACGCGCGTGCGCTCGCACACGCGCGCACACACGCACACACGCATACTTTTTTAAGTCTGTGGGTATCATACATTTCTATTGCTGTAAATGATCAAAAGCAACTTGGGAAGGAAAGAGCTTCATTTTCCCAGTTGAGGTCCTGTCCTGGTTATTCTCTTCTGTGACAGAACAGTGTGACCAAGGCAACTTACAGAATAAAGCGTCGAATAAGGCTTACGGTTTCCAAGCACCGGTCTCTGACCTTCATGGCGGGCACGGTGCTGCTGGAGCAATCTACAGACACAAGGCCAAAAGCAAGAGCTAACTAGGAATGGCATGGGCTTTTGAACCCTCAAAGCCCATCCCCAGTGACACCTCCTCCAACAAGGCCACACCTCCTAATCTTTCCCAAACAGTCCCAACAACTGGGGACCAAAGATTCAGACCCTATGGGGGCCATCCCCATTAGAACCCACCACATTCTACTCCCTGGCCCCCGTAGGCTTGTAGCTATTTCATAATTCAAAATGAGTTCATTCCAACACGGTTCACAGGGCTCTCCGGAGACTTCAAGGCAATCTCTTAATTGTAACCCCCTGTAAAACGTAATTATATATGTCCTATAAGCAACGGCACAGAGAAATTACTAAACTAGACCTCTCCGTGGGAAGAAAGATTTATTGGGGAACAAACTGCCAAGGCTTTATCTGGGAGGGTGGGGAAGCAGAAAGACGAGCAACCTGGTGAAAAGTGAGCAGATTGGGAGTCTGCAGGGCGGGGATCTGAGCTGGGACTCGTCAGGAACTGGGTGCCCTTTCCGAGGTAGCTGACCTTGGTGGAACGGTATGAGAGATTCCTGGAGGACTAAGGTTAGTCTCTGGTACACAGAAACCTGCCTTAAAGTTTGTTCGTTTTCTGTATAACAATCCTACATTACAGTGATCACTAATAACCACAAGACAGAGTCTCTATTAGGCTGACTTAAAATCTCTGAATCCAAAACTCTTCCATTTAAGCCATGATGACACGGGCCTTGAATCCAGCACTCCGGAGGCAGAGGCAGGAAAAGCTCTTGAGTTCGAGGCCAGCCTGATCTACAGAGTGAGTTCCAGGTTAGCCAGGACTACAAAGAGGAAACCCTGTCTCAAAAAACCAAAACCCAAAAGCAAACTCTTCAGTTTAAGCTCAGGGAGATTCTTAGGGGAAAAAAGCAGCCGCAGCAGCAGTCTTTGCTGAAATATCCCGAGAATGGTTTCTTAGTTTAGTTGCTAGTATTTTTCTCCTCTGAAACCTCCTGAGTTGGATATTGTCCTCAGCTCTCGGCATGACTCTCTCTTAGGCTCTCCTAGGATGGTTTATTAAGCCTGGCTCACAGCATTCAATGTTTTCCTAGTCCAAAGTCCTCAAGCTGAGCTGAGACCCCCGAGGCAGCCTGGAGTGTTCTGTATATTGATTCTTCACTCGAACACTGGGTGTCAGATGACAAAAGGGTGTGGGGCCCATTGCTTGGTGACCATCACTTTAAGAGCTCCAGGTGAGGGGGTTACACCCTTTCTTTGGTGTGCCTACTAAGACATAATTTCCTGATAGTGTTTTCAATCACCCATATGCCCCTAGAGTCTCGATTCATCCTGAAGGGCGACACCCTTATTAAATTTCATTTATTTGTTTATTTTTGCTTACTGAGATAGGGTCTCACTGTGTATCCCTTGGCTGTCCTAGTCCTCACCGTTACAGAGATCCGCCTGCTTCTGCCTCCTGAGTGCTGAGATTAAAGGCGTGTGCCACCAACACCCAGCTTTCTATGCCAGGAATAAGTTACATGCTAGTCTGTGCTGCGTGAACGATGGTGTCTGCAAATCCATTCAGGAGCCATCATCTTCCACCCCAAAAATGGATTCAAAAGGTGGTAAAATAGAGACTGCTGGGGGCAAGACACAGCCTGAAATAAAGGCACCGTTTTACCCAATATGGACTAACTTACAGCAGGCCACAGTCTGGTCTTAGAACCAGCTTACACAGTAAGTTTAAAGCCAGCCTAGGTGCCATGAAGGAGGAAACGGAAGAGAAGGAGAAGGAGGGGGAGAGGAGATAGTAGAAGGAGAGGAAGAGGTTGGGGAGGGAGAGGAGGAGGGAAGAGGAAAGGAAGAGAGAGAACAGGAGGTTGGAGAAGAGGAGAGAAAGGAGCAGAAGAAGAAAGGTGAATGGGGGCAGTGAAGAGGACAAAGAGGGAGATGACAACACGTGTATAAGGTATGTATATGCACATATATACACAAGACTTAGAAATAGTGAGTCTCGCCTGTAATGCACAGAAGTCACCACAAGGTGTCGCCCTCAGCTGTTGCACCTTCTGCTTCAGCGTCATCTCTATGACGCTCAGAAGGCATAGATCCTGACTGGCAAGCCAGCACAGCAAAGGGACAACAGGGCTCTCCCTCCTGGCCATAGAGTTCCCTGGTGGTCCCAAAAAGCCACCAGGCTTGGTTCAGACCTCCCTGTGGTTATCAATCTGTCCACCCATCCATCTTAGCAACAGAAGCCAGCGAAAGAGAGGATATTCAATCCATTTCCAGGACCCCTTTAGGCAGGACTTGGTGACCCTGGACTCACATCCCCCTTCCATACCCAGCTCCCTGTCTGCCACTGAGAGCGACCCCAAATGTCTTTGCTGGGGTCCTTGCTGAATTGAGGACGCATAATTCTGGCTCTTGTCTAGAACCCTGGGCAAGGTGTCCTGTCCTTTCTCTCAAGTGACAGCAGAGAGAAGAACTAGCTGTCTCCTATGCTGTCCTCAGAGTCACCCTCAGAGCCTCTTACCTGGCTCGGCAGCTGCCCTTCCCCCCGCCCCACCCGGACCGCTTCACACTGGATTTCCCATGCTGTTCGGCAAACCAGGGCATCTTCCGTTTTCCCTCACTGGGTCCACTCGCCTGCCCCACGCTGTACCAACCACCTTCTATTCTTCACTCTTGTCAAAGCTCCAGTTGCCAACTCAACACACCTGGGAAGAGGGGACCTCAGGTGAGAAACTGCCTCCATCAGACTGCCTGGGGAATGTGGGGGTGGTTATTTTCTTGACTGTTGGTTGATGTGTAAGGACACAGCCCACTGTGAGAGGTGCCATTCCTAGGCTGGTGGGTCTGGCTATTTAAGAAAGGTAGCTGAGTAGGCCAGGAGCCAGTAAGCTCCTACTTTTATTGGCTCCTGCCTTAAGTTCCTGCCCCAGCTTCCTTTAATGATAGACTGTAACTTGTAAGTCAAATAAACCCTTTCCATCTCAGTTTGATTTTGGCCCGTGTTTTATTACAACAGAAGGCAAATTAGGACACCCCCTTAACCTAGGCTAACCTCTTTCTATACCACTATCCACTCTGGCCTGGTCCTGAGTTTCTAGCTCAAGTCTTACCCATCAGAGAAGCCTTTTTGTGTAAGCACATGCTTCACACACGCATGTGTACCATACACCTACATAGGCACACCTACACACATGGGTGACCACTGATACATTATATGTGAGTGCATACACTCATGATTATCCACACACACATATATACATAACAAAATACACATGTGTACATATTGACACCTACACATATGACTCTATGCACACAATACCACACACATATGCGTATAAATATCCATATATGCACATGTATCTATACATACCATATATGCACACGTATCTATATATACCATATACCATATATGCACACATATCTATACATACCATATATGCACACGTATCTATACACACATACTTTATATCTACATGCATTGTGAAGGTTACTCTTGGTTGTTAACTTGACTACATCTGGAATTAACTAAAACCCCAAAATGTAGGGCACACCTGTAAGGGATTTTTGCTTAATTGGAAGTAGAAAAAGACACACCTTTAATTTGGATCTTGAAACAGGAAGGCGTACCTTTAGTCCAGATCACTTGAGTTGTGGGGAAAAATGCCTTTAATCTGTGTCACACCTGCTGGAAGCCTTGTTAGCTGGTCCATTCCTTCAGTGGCATCAGAGACTGCTTCTTCAGGATTCCAGTGTACAGCAAAGACCAGACTGATGGACTGAGCAAATACTGAATTCTTTTTTTTTTTTTTTTGTTTTTTGTTTTTTGTTTTTTCGAGACAGGGTTTCTCTGTGTAGCCCTGTCTGTCCTGGAACTCACTCTTAAGACCAGGCTGGCCTCGAACTCAGAAATCCGCCTGCCTCTGCCTCCCAAGTGCTGGGATTAAAGGCGTGCGCCACCACCACCCGTTGGACTTTCCTTTTATACCTAGCATTGTTGCAGTAGCTGGACCTGAGAACACTGACTAAAACATGCACATATATATATATATATATATATATATATATATATATATATAATGTGTGTGTGTGTCTGTGTGTGTCTGTGTGTGTGTGTATATACACACATATATAAACACATATACATACATGTACATATACATTTACACTTGCATATACATGTAAACATACATAGACACAGTAATAGCACATATCTACACATTCCACACATAACATATGCCTGTACAATACACATACATACATGGATACTCATATGCACATAGACACACCTGCATAATATATATACAAATATACTCAAGCACATATACCACATATATACAAACCAAACATGCATATATATGCATATACACACAAACACCTTCTATGCACATAAACATGTGCTCTTGCACAAGTGCATGTGGGCAGCCACATCTACAGGTATATTCACAGCCATAGTCATACAGGTATAGAGACACCTGTGCACACACATACATACACACCTACATATATTGCCTGTGCACTCATATACAGGGCACCCAAACATACACACACATGTATACACATGTACACACTCAGAAAATTTCTGCAATGTTCCCCCTGTTTTCTTGGCAAAGTCACTATGTCTCAGACTTCTTCCTGTGCAATGCCAAGTTCATGTCCACAGGCAATGCCTCTGACCACTGCCTGCAGGGCTGCCATGAGCCAGCCCAGTGTCGCCTGTCCATGTGTTTGTTCACCAAAGAGGTATCAGATCGATCATCTGTCTATCTATCTATCTATCTATCTATCTATCTATCTATCTATCTATCTATATGTGTGTGTCTGTCTCTCTCTGTGTCTCTGTCTCTATGTCTATCTGTCTCTGTGTGTCTGTATCTGGCTCTCTGTTGTCTGTCTGTCTCTGTGTCTGTTTGTCTCTCTGTGTGTTTCTCTCTGTGTCTGTGTATCTGTTGTCTCTTTCTCTCTGCCTCTTTTTCTCTCTGTGTCTGTCTCTCTCTGTGTCTATCTGTGTGTCTAGCTCTCTGTCTCTGTCTCTCTGTCTCTCTGTCTCTGTCTCTCTGTGTCTCTGTCTCTGTCTCTGTCTCTGTCTCTGTCTCTGTCTCTCTCTCTCTCTCTCTCTCTCTCTCTCTCTCTCTCTCTCTCTCTGTCTGCCTTGCTGTTTCATTGTTTGTTTAGAGACAGGGTCTCACTCATCCAAACTGGCCTCAACTCCAAGAATAACCTGAAATTCTTGATCCTCCTGTCTCCACCTCCCAAGTGTTGAGATGACAGGTGTATATATCACATCTGGCTTCTCTGGCCTTTTTTTTTTTTTTTTTTTTTTTTTCTAGAATCTTCCAGCTCTGGGCTGGCTGCTTTCTTCTTTTGAGATCGGTTTTTCTCAGTCCTCCTACCTTTTAAGCTTCTATCATGTTTAGAAAACAAACATGGCAGCCTCCTCTCCCCGGGCCAGCTCCCCTAAAAGACTTCATCTCCTGGGTGGCCTCCTGCATCCAATTAGACCTCTCCTGAATCTTAAAAGTTGATAGTTTAAAAAAAAAAATCTTTTAATCCAGGCTCCAGGCTTTGATCTCCTATCTTCTGGAATCATCTTTATCTGTCACTTAATTTTATCATTATTTTAAATCTCCCCACTTTTATCCATCGAGGGGAACTTTCAAGTCCCTCTTCCTGGCTTCTAATTTTAATTCCCCGTGTGTTGATTGAGACTCAGACGTCACCCCGATCCTTTGCGGTTTCCACGTTTTCATCTTGCTGGCATTGTTCTTGTTTCTTTCATCTACTCTCCTTTTCTCTGAGTAAAGAAAACTCCTGGGACCGTGGCTAGAGCTGAGCTGGTAGAGCCCTTGCCCGGCATGCACACAGTCCTGGGTTCCAACCCCAGAATGCATGAAGCAGGCATGGTGACAGTCTGTGCAGGGAGGAGGTCATCTGCAGCTAATAGTGGGTTGGAGGTCAGTCTGGGATGCAGGAGATCAGGACAATTCAAAATAAAGCACCTACTTCAGCGGTTGTTCTGGGTTTTGGGGGTTTTGGGGTGTTTTGTTTTTTACACATCCACTGGAAGTACGCAATTCACAGGGTTTTATTATAAATCACAAGTTATACACTTATTGCCATGATTCTAGAACATTCTCATCACTTCCAAAAGAAACTCCTCGTGCCTTAGCCACCACCCAGCTGCACCCCATCAGTTCCACCCAGAGGCAGTGGTTGGTGTGTTTCTGGGCAAATAGTTGCCCTTCATCCTCTGGAATACCTGGAATACCACCTGCTGAACTTTCCCACTGCCAATTACTGAACAAAGAGTTAGGAGACTGGGTGCCGTGGAAAACACCTGTAATCCCAGCACCCAGGGGGGTAAGGCAGGAAGATCACAGGTTTGAGACCAGCCAGGGATGGCAAGACCCTGTCTCAAAAATAAACAGAAATGGAAGCTGAGGATACGGTCTCGTCAGTGGAGGGCTTGTTCCAAAAGCATGGGGACCTGAAAGTGACCCCGATACCCACATTAAAAAAAAAAAAGAATTCAGACACGATGTCTTGCTGGGGAGGTGGAGACAGGAAGATTTTGGGTGATCGCTAGCCAGCCAGCCTAGCGAATTTGGTGAACTCCTGCCTTGAAAATTAAGGTTGGGAGTGACCAAGAAAGATGCCTGCTGTCCACCTCTGGCCTCCACACGCATGTATACCACACACACATGCAGAAGCAGTTACATGTACAGTGCACGCATTCACATGAACATACACATACACCACACTAAACAATAAACACAACAAGCAAAACCCCCAGACCAATTTGTAGGCTCAGTGCAATGTAACATAGCTTCAACCGCAACACTTGGTAGGTAGGAAGAGCCAGGAAGATTCAGACTCCAAGGCTAGTGTGGGCTGCATACAGAGTTTCAGGCCAGCATGGACAAACTGAGACTCCATCTCCAAAATACAAAACAAAGATTGGAGGCGGGGGGGGGGGGGGGGGGACGGCTTAGGAGTGAAAGTACTTACCATATAAGCAAAAAAGAAGTGGGCTCAGATCCCAGAACCTACCTAAATGCTGGGTTGGCATGGAGGCTCATCTGTAATTCTAGCCTCAGACGGCCGAGACAGAGGATTCACAGAGCGACCTGGTTATTGAGAGGAGCTGTATCAGTGAATTCTGGGTTCGAGACCCTGCCTCAAAGAATAAGATGGAGGAGTGCTCAAGGAGATTCCAAACATCAACCTCAGGATGCAGGTACACATGGGTCCATTCTCTCTCTCTCTCAACCTCTCTCTGTCTCTCTGTCTCTCTCCCTCTCTTTCTCTCACACACACAGAGACCCTATATACACTCAAACATACATGTATACACATGCATTACACACACACACACATCAATATAAAAAGAAGGAAAAAGAAGCTGGGTGGTGGTGATGTACACCCTTAACCCCAGCACTTGGGAGAGAGAGGCAGATGGATCTCTGTGAGTTCGAGGGCAGCCTGGTCTACAGAGTGAGTTCCAGTACAGCCAGGGCTACCCAGAGAGACCAAAATAATAATAAATTACCATAAAATTAAAACCCAAAATAATAATAGTCATGATCGTGTGTCCATGTGGTGGTGACTCTTGGTTGTTAACTTGACGATATCTGAAATTAACTAAAACGCAAAAATGAAGGGCACACCTGTGGGACAGTTTTGCTTAATTTGAAGTAGGAAGATCAAGATCTTTCCTATAGGCAGATGTACCTTTAATCCACACCTTTTGAGCTGGGAAACAACACACCTTCAATCCAAATTAAATCTAGATTAATCATTTGAGCTGAGAAAACCCACCTCTAACCTGGGCTTCACCTTTTTCTGGGAGCATATATATCCCCAAGTGAGTGCCTGGGGGGCATAGCTCAGTGGTAGAGCCCCTGCCTAGAATCCCCCAGTGAGGGGCTGGGGGCGTGGCTCAGTGGTAGAGCTCCTGCCTAGAATCCCCCAGGGAGGGGCTGGGGGCGTGGCTCAGTGGTAGAGCACCTGCCTAGAATCCCCCAGGGAGGGGCTGGGGTAATGGCTCAGTGGTAAAGCACCTGCCTAGAATCCCCCAGTGAGGGGCTGTGGGCGTGGCTCAGTGGTAGAGCACCTGCCTAGAATCCCCCAGGGAGGGGCTGTGGGCGTGGCTCGGTGGTAGAGCTCCTGCCTAGAATCCCCCAGGGAGGGGCTGGGGGCGTGGCTCAGTGGTAGAGCCCCTGCCTAGAATCCCCAGTGAGGGGCTGTGGGCGTGGCTCAGTGGTAGAGCACCTGCCTAGAATCCCCCCAGTGAGGGGCTGGGGGCGTGGCTCAGTGGTAGAGCTCCTGCCTAGAATCCTCCAGGGAGGGGCTGGGGGCGTGGCTCAGTGGTAGAGCACCTGCCTAGAATCCCCCAGGGAGGGGCTGGGGGGCGTGGCTCAGTGGTAGAGCCCCTGCCTAGAATCCCCCAGTGAGGGGTTGGGGGCGTGGCCTGCCCAATGTAACACCCTAGGTTCAGTGTCAAACTCTCTATGACTATGTCAAAAAGAACTTGTATATAAATGTAGATGGAATGGATATCTGCCTGTGAGTGCAGATACTGTAGAATTCAGAAGACTACACTGAATCTCTTGGAACTAGAGGCGCAGGTGATTGTCAGCCACCAACTGTGGGCACTGGGGACTGAAGTCAACCCCTTTGTACACTCTCTTAAGTGCTGAACCCTCTCTCCAGCCCTTGTTTCTTGATCTTATTATATCTAACATTGCTGCTTTCAAAGAGTTACTTTATTTTTACTCGTGTGCATGTACCTGTGTACGTACAGATGTGTGCTGCTGCCCATGCAGTCCAGAAGAGGGCGCTGGATGCCCTGGAGCTGGAGTTAGAAGCAGCAGTGAGCCACTGATCATGGATTGAGTTCTCAAGAACCTCAAGAGCCCCAAGAACTCTGAACTGCTGAGCTATCTCTACAACAATTTTAGTGAGACAGACTCTCACTACGTAGCTCTGGCTGGCCTATAACTTGCTGTCTCAGCCTCCCCAGCACTGAGATTAAAGATGTGCACCCCCATGCCTGGCTCCCATGACTAACTCTTTTTTTTTTTTTTTTTTTTGGTTTTTTTTCGAGACAGGGTTTCTCTGTGTAGCCCTGGCTGTCCTGGGCCTCACTCATTAGACCAGGCTGGCCTCGAACTCAGAAATCCGCCTGCCTCTGCCTCCCAAGTGCTAGGATTAAAGGCCTGCGCCACCACCGCCCGGCCATGACTAGCTTTTCGAGACAGGGTCTCACTTCATAACCCAGGTTGGCCTCGAACTCGTGGCATTGTTCTCAGCCACCTGAACACTGTTGGAGTTATGAATGTAAGCTCCTATGCCTGGATAAGTGAGTGGTTTTTTAAATTATAATAATGTAAATCCCTAAGTTAATTTTACAGTGTTAGCTATCAAGGTCTTGAGCCTTCAAGATCATTCGTCAATTTATTCTGAAACACCTTATATTGTGTTTTGGACTCTTCGACTCATTGTGCAAGGACAATTAGGTGTCCATATGGGCAAAGAATGAAAATAGATTCCCACCTCCCACGGAAGCAAAAGCCATCCCCAGATCAAGACAGTATGTGTGAAAAAGTAAAGTCGTAAAACTTTCAAAACAAAATGTAGAACACGGATGTGTACGTGACCAGAAAAAACAAACACCGCGATTCAAACAGTCTCTTTTAAAAAATTATATATTTTTATTTTATATATTGTATTATATTTACATATATATTTACACATACATATAACTACATTTATATTATACATATATCACATATATATTATACATGTATATGCACACATGCATATATGTATATCCATATATGTGTGTGATACATATATTTTTTCCTGGTTAGTTGGTTGTTTTTTTGTAACAGGAGTTCTCTGTGTAACAGAATTCTGGCTGTTTTGAAACCTGTTTTGTGGACCAAGTTGGCCTAGAACTCACAGAGATCCTCCTGCCTCTGCCTTCTGGGTGCTAGGATTAAAGGCCTGTGCCACTATGTCTGGCAAAAAATTCTCTATGTTTGCATTTATATGTATGCATGTGTGCATGCCTGTCTATATGAGCACTGTGACATGCAAGTATCCATGAAGGCCAATAGGGGTCTGGAACTGGGATGTACTGGGTGCTACCGGTGGTTGTGAACTGCCTGATAGGGAGATGGGTAGGAAACTCAGGTCTTCTGCAAAAGCAGCAAGTGTTCTTAACCCCAGAGTCATCCTTCCAGTCCCCTGATCTATTGTGAAGATTACTGATCACGGCTGGGGAGATGGCCCAGCCTGCCATGCGCTTGCCTTGAAGGAACAAGGGCCTGCGTTTAACCCCCCCGTAACCCTATGTAAAAGAGTTGAGTTTAGTGGGGTGTGCTTATCATCCCAGTGTTACGGAGCCTTGGGGGCCCGAGTTCCAAGTCAGTGAGAAACCCTGTATCTTAAAACAAGATGGGGCACAGAGAGATGACTCCATAGTTAAGGTTCTTACCACCTCGCCACATGACCGAGCTTGATCTCAGGACCCATGTAATTGAAGAAAAATGCCAGTAAGTTGTTCTCTAACCGTGGCATGCACACACACACACACATGCACACATATGCACACACAAGAAGCAGAGGGTATGATGTCTGTTCTTGTTTGCTAACCTGAATACATCTGGAATAAACTAAAACTCAAAAATGGAGGGCACACCTGCGAGGAATTCTTGCTTAAGTCGAAGTAGGAAGACCCACTTTTAATCCAGATCTCTGAGTCAGGAAGACACACCTTTAATACAGATTTAATCTGGGTCACACCTGTTCCAAGCCTATCTAAGGGCCCGGAAGAAGGAAGGTTTTACTCTTTGCCTGCTTGTGCTCGCCTGGCCGGCTGGTCCATTCCTTCAGTGGCATTAGAGACTGCTTCTCCAGGATTCCGGGGTACGCTAAGACCAGCTGAGATCCCCAGCCTCGTGGACTGAGCAACTGCTGCATTCTTGGGCTTTCTGTTCATCTGTAGCCAAAGTTTGATTAGCTGAACCGCAGACTGTAAGTCATTCTAATGAATCATGTATATATTATAATTATATATATATTATAATTATATATTATATATATATTTACTCTATACATTCTGCTACTCTAGAAACCCTTGAGAGAATGCTAGGCCTTATCTGTCCTATCATAGTTGAACGTTTCTTTCAAACTGAGTTCACCTCAGAGTCCACAGTGAAAGGACTCAAGACATCATACCTATATTTTAGGGGGCAAAATGAAGACCGTGAGAAAAGGAATGTTCCAGAATTCCCACAGACGTTCTTAGTCACATTTTACTGGCCAGGAGTCAGTCTTCTGTGAACACACCTATTTGGAAATAGGTCTGTAATCCCAGTATTGGGAGGCTGAGGCAGGAGGATCAAAAGATTTTTTTTTTTTTAACCTAAGCTTTGTAAGATTTTTTTTTTTTGGATAAACAAACAACCTAAAGGGGTAGGCCAAGCCTCTTATCTCAGCTACCTACTAGACTGAGGCAGAGAACAGAAAGTTCAAAGTAGCATGGACCTCATCTCAAAAAAAAAAAAAATTTTTAAAGGGGGTTGCTAAGAGTATAACTCAGCAATAGAGCCCCTGCCTAGAATCCCCAGTGAGGGGCTGGAGACATGGCTCAGTGGTAGAGCTCCTGCCTAGAATCTCCCAGGGAGGGGCTGGGGGCTTGGCTCACTGGTAGATCACCTGCCTAGAATCCCCCAGTGAGGGATTGGAAGTGTGGTTCATTGTGTGTAAGACCGTAGGTTCGATCTCCAACACTATGTTAAAGAGAATTTACATTCTGTTTTTAGGATATTCTCGTGGACCCTGAGGGATGCTGAGTAACTGAAGAGCAGAGAAGTCTGTACTCAGGGATCCTACCATGTATTTCAAAAACAGACATTTGTAGCTGCTTCTGTGTGCCCAGATCCCTGCCAGGCCACAGGAGGAACCAGAGAACAAGAAGGTACCAAGAAGGTACCTTATGGAGGGGTTTTATATGCTCTTGATGAAGTCACAGACCAGCTCAGAAAACCAGAGTATCCTGGAAGGAGAGCGTTCATTGTCTGATAGATTGAGGAGTGAAGCAACTTAGAAAAACTGGAACTCTGGGTAAGATTCTTGTAGGGGGCAGGTTGGGACTGAGACCTGGAGTACAGAAAGCGTTTCCTTTCCTTATAGCCTGGGCTTGCCCTACTCAAAAAAAAAAAAAAAATCTATTTATGGTTGTATGTGTAATGTGCATGTGTGTGCAGTTACCAGAGAGAGACAGCAGAGGGCAGCAGACCCCCTGAAGCAGTTGTAAGTACCCCTAGTGGGTGCTGGAAACCAAACTTGGATCTTCTAAAGAGCAAAAAGCACTCTAAACCATTGAGCGTCTCTCCCGCCCCTCCACTTTCCCGTTCATGGTATTCCCCACCGTGTGAAATGGGTTGTCATTTAATTTCACCATAGAACCCCCGACAGAAGCTCTGGACAATTTCTCCCACGCCAGACCTCAGTTTTGTCGTATGGGAAATGAGCCCCTCATATCCATCCCCTTAAAGAAATGAGAAGAGACTGTGAGATTTCTAAACCCCAGAACTGCACAGATCTCCTAAGTCATGACGCCGCATGTGTCCCTTGCGTCCTGTGAATTCACAAAGAGGTCTCAACAGGTCCCCGCCTGTGTCATGGTTCTGGAACAAAGGGACCGTGTTCTTTGCTTTCGGAGCCTGTTCTCGAGGAGCGAGGACCACTCTGGAGGGGGCTGGGGGGGTATCTGCTGCCTTCTTTGGTTCCTCGCAAATGTTAGTTGGGGGAAATTATGCAAAGACTGGGATGCTCATTTGCATGTTAACGAGGTAGCTACATTAAAAATAGCAGGAAGAAGACGTTAACTTCGGATTGAAATGAGCTTTCCAGACGTGTTCCTGTGGAAGAAGGTCCAGGCTCCTGGGACCCGGAGCCTGTCCCTGGGACAGGATCCCCAGCTACAATAGCTTGGGACTCCAGTACATTCCCGCTCCCTCTAGCTCCTGGAGAGCAATGCTTTCACACACTGAACAAAGAGTTTTAAAGTCACTTCTCACCATGTCTCTCTTCTGCATGTGACCTGCGGAGTCTCCTGGTCCCTTATCCACCTCTCCTGACACCCCAAGCAATAGTTACCTTTATTCTGTTCACACAGCCTCACTCTGACCACGAGGATACCCCACCGAGACATTCTGGCTGCCTGGATCAGCCTGGAGCAAATGAGACTTTGGGTCTTTTCCACTGAGCCATGGTAGCTCTTAAGTACCAGGGCACACAGGTCCTTTCTTAGGCCTCTGAGACAAGCTGGGTTTTTGTTGTTGTTGTTTGTTTTTTTTGTTTTTGTTTTGTTTTTGTTTTTGAGATAGCCCAAGCTGTCCCAGAACTCACTCTGTAGCTCAGGCTGACCTCTGTTTCCCAAGTGTTGGGATTAAAGGCATGGTCCTCCACTGCCTGGTGACAAGCTAGTTTTTAAAAGACTTCTTTATTTAATATTTATGTGTTTGTACTTGAGTGTATGTGTATGCTCTGTGAACATGTGAGCACACAGGAGCTTATGGAGCAAGTTTGTGGAGGTCAAAAGAGGGCGTCAGACCCCTTGGAGCTGGAGACGTAGGCGGTAGTAAGCTACTCACTGTGGGTGCTGGGAGCCTCAAGTCCTCTGTAAGAACAGTGCATGCTCTAAATGGCTGAGCCATCTCTCCAGCCCTGTCAGGATGCTCCTTTTATTGGTATTGAGACAGGGTCTCATATAGCACAGGCTGCCCTTCAACTTGCTGTGTAGCTGAGGATGGCCTTGAACTTCTAACTTCTCTGCCTCCCCCTCCTGAGGTGAGCACGACCATGCTAAATGTACGCAGTGTTGAGGTGGAATCTAAGGACTTGTACACACCGGCCATGTTCTCTATCCACTGAGCCTCACCCCCGGCCTCTGGTTATCCAGACTTGGTTTTTGTCTCCATGAATTGCCCTGGGATTGAATGAGGCTCTGGTTATCAACTCTTTGGTACTATGGAGAATACTCCAGGCTCTAAAACAGTAGACTAAGGTCTGTGTCTCTGTGTTCCTGTCAGGTGTCCTGCTACACAGAGATGGTTGAACCAAGCATGAGAGATGGACTCTGGGCCCTCCCTCCCACCCAACCCTTCCTTAAGTACAACCAGGGGGCAGGGGGCCAAGAGGGAGACTAGAAATTATAAATCAGCCAGTGGTGGTGGCGGCAGCGCCTTTAACCCCAGCACTGGGGAGGCAGAAGCAGGTGGATTTCTGTGGGTTCCAGGCTAGCCTGGTCTAAGAGCAAGTTCCAGGACAGCCAGAGCTATACCGAGAAACCCTGTCTTGAACCGACCTCCCGACCCCAATCAAATGAATTATAAAGCAAAGCATGTACATAGCTTCCCTGATTCCAATAAACACCCATTTAGGGGATCAATCACTAGACCTGGCAATTTACAAGAGTTCTGTTTACTCAAGCAGTTAAGAATCTCAATGAGGGCCTAGACAAGGCTGAGGAGAGGCTGCAGGCAGTGCCAGGCACTTGGGAGGAGGA
Source organism: Rhabdomys pumilio (assembly GCA_030674055.1). NCBI lineage: Eukaryota > Metazoa > Chordata > Mammalia > Rodentia > Muridae > Rhabdomys > Rhabdomys pumilio. The sequence continues at coordinate 18,471,829 of JANHMN010000023.1, forward strand.
GGGGGAGGAGGAGGAGGGAGAGAAGAAAGAGGAGGAGGAGGAAGGGGAAGAGAAGGAAGGGGAGGAGGAAGGGGAGGAGGGGGAGGGAGAGGAGGATCACAAAATCACATTCCTCTCCCAAAGACTCCCATTTACTCTCCCCGACTCCCAGGCAGGGCCCACGGTCTGCTTTTCCAATGGCTTACATCATCAAGCTTTCTTGTGACAAAGGTTCTACCTTAATCCATCTTACAACCAAGAACAGCAGTGGGACACAGAGAGGTTTTGTAACTCTACTGGGTCACACAGCCAGAGGGTAGCAATCAGTTCTGGGTTGTATGTGCTGCTAGTTACTATGTGATCTCAGGACAGAGTCTGGCCATCCTTCTGCCTCAGCCTCTCCAAATCTGGAATTACAAGCTTTTAACACCACGCCTTGCTTTTAGCCTGTATTCTTTTTGATGTTGTTTTATTGAGACTGGGTGTCATAGACTCCAGGTAGATGTCAAACTTGCTGTTTAGCTAAAGATCACCTGACCTGCCTGCCGCTACCTCCTCGGTGCTGGGATTATAGGTCTAAGCTACAACGCCTGGTTTATAGCTTGTTTGTTTGTTTGGTTTGGTTGTGTGTGTGTGTGTGTGTGTGTTTTGTTTTGCTTTAATTGAGACAGTGTCTCACTTAGCTCAGGCTGGTCTCAAAATTGGCTTTGTAGCCAAGGATGACTCTGAATTTCTGATCCTCTTACCTCTAACTCCTGAGTGCTAGGATTGCAAGTTTGCTTCACCGTGCCTGGTTACGCAGGGCTTCATGTATTCTAAGCAAGCTCTCTGCCAACTGAGTGGAATCCCCAGTCTCTGAGCTCATGTCTGCTTCTTCCACACCAGACTAAGAAGAGAGAGGGTGAAGGAGCCCCAGTGGGGCTGGGATCGTGAGCCCCTGTCCCTTTTCTCCTCCTTGTCTCTCCCTTTGTTTACCCATCTTCCCCAAGCCCTCTGCAGCTCAGCTGGCCCAACACTCCTCCTCAGCCCTGAAGGCAGTCGACCTGAGTCCTCAGTAGAATTAAAATAGACCTGACCTAAATTCAAGCACAATGCCTCCTCTGAAACAGGGCTGCATCCGCCTGGCTAGGAGAAGAAAAGACACTTTAAGATTGGCTTTCAGAGGATCTTAGATCTCCAGGTAGAGACCAGCCTGACCCAGACCTGGAGCACTGACCATCCGTAAGTGGGGCAGGAAGCATAGCTCTGTTGGTAAAAACACACTCCTTTCCAGCACTGTCCCAGCCCTCTACTAGGGTAGAGTGGCCTGGGGATTTATGGCAGCCCTCAGGAGGCAGAGGCAGATAGATCTCTGAGTTAGAGACCAGCCTGGTCTATATAGTGAGGTCCAGGATAGCCTGGGCTACACAGAGAGACTTTGTCTCAAAATAATAATAATAATAATAATAATAATAATAATAATAATAATAATAATATAAAGCCAGGTATGATGGCTCAAGTCTGTAATCCTAGGACTTGAAAGGCAGATTGAGGAAAATAAAGAGTCCGAGGCCATCTTTGGCTATCTAGTAATTTTGAAGCTAGCCTGGGCTACCTTAATTCTAATTCTAATTCAAAACAACAAAATGAAACGAACACCGGGACTGTCAGTGGCAGGGCAGTGCTCTAGAATATGTCAGGCTGTCTGTGGGGTTTATCTCCAGAACTGCAAAAAATAAATAAATAAATAAATAAATAAATAAATAAATAAATAAATAAATAAGACAAGGAGTGGGGGCTCCAAACTGTGGAGCAGATGGAGCCCACAGATACGCCTTACGCAGGTCTTCACCCTGCCTGCATGCTTGCTTCTCTGTCAGTTAAAAGAGTCGCTCTGGGCTTCATGTCCCCCGATGATGCAAGATAGGCATGCTGCTGGGTGTGGTGGTACTTCTCTGTCACCTCAGCCTTGGGAGGCTGATGCAGAAGGGTTGCCTGGAGTTCAAGGCCAGCCTGGGCTGCAGCATGAGACTCTTGTCTCAACAAGCAAACAAAACCAGGTCTGGAGACAACGCGGTGCAAAGCAAAGGGCACCCGCTGCTCTTCCTGAAGTATCTGCGGTGGGTTCCCAGCACCTACGTTAGGCAGCTCACTAGCACGCACGCGCACGGGTAACTCGAGCTCTGGCGGAATTTGACACCCTGTTCTGGCCTCCAGGGGCACCTGCACTCATATGCACAAATCCACTCACAGAGACACATAATAAAATCTAACAAACAAACAAATCTGGCAGCTTTCTGGAACTTGTGGTGGGTCCTGGCTGGGAGAAGGGCCGGGACACGGCCCTCCCTCCCTCCTTCGGTGGCAGCCCCACCCCCCTGCTGTCCCTCAAGCTCCAGGAAGCAGGGGCCTCATGCTTGGCTCTATCACAATATTTACCAACAGCATTGCAATTGAGCCAGACGGCTTGGCAATTATAATCACGTTATCATTATTGCTGATAATTTTGATCATAAGCATAAATTATAAACAGGAGCAGGGCCCAGCGGGTGGAGCATTGCACCTCTGGGAGGGACTGTGGGCAGCCTCTCTTGCCCTATTCCACTCCTGGCCAAGTGTCCCCTTCCTGAGGCCTGACCTAAGAGATACTGTTGACCCCATGTAGCTTTTCCAGCCAGGGTCCCTGGGCTAACCCGACTGTCTTCTGCGAGGCCTCTTCACTCCGCCGCACACAAACTATTAAGGTGCAATTACGACGGAGCCCCGGCGCTCCAAATTGATCTCTCAGTAACGCCACAGCTGCAACCATGGAGACGGGCCGAGTCAATTACATGCCTGGCTCTGTTCTTCAAAGATTCCAAAGGAGGAGAGGCAACGGAGGCGGGGGCAGGGGGTGGAGAGAGGTAGAAAGGGAACCAGGCCTAAGGAGACACCCAGAGATGGAAGAAGACAGAAACGGAGAAATTATGTACTCTCAGAGACACCTTAAGAGAGGCAGAGACCCTGAGACAGAGAGAAGCAACCTGTGCAGGGTAACTGAGAAACCCTGGGGTGAGCAAGCAGGACAGTGTTCACTTTAATCCCAGCACTGGAAAGGCAGAAGAAGGAGGTAGTTTGGGGCCAGCCTGGGATGCATAGCAACTTGATGGCCAGCCTGTGCTACCTAGAAATAGAGCAAGATGCCATGTGGTTGCTGAGAGTTGAACTCAAGACCTCTAGAAGAGCAGTCAGTGCTCTTAACCGCTGAGCCATCTCTCCAGCACCCAACGTATACTCTTTAAAAAGGAAAGATCAGTTGACTCCAGAAAATATCTAAGTTTCTTTAAAATCTGAATGACGTTTTTTGTTTTTATTTTACGTGTGAGTGTTTTACCTGCATATATGTCTGTATACACCACAGAAGCCGGAAGAGGATGTTGGATCCCCAGAAACTACCATGTATAGTGGGTGCTTGGAACCGAACCCACGTCCTCTGCAAGGGCAGATTTTGCTCTTAATCTCTGAGCCATCTCTCTACCTCTTCTGGGTTATTTTCTTTATGGTATAGAGGATGGAATCCAGGCCCATGCTCAGTGTGTGCTCTGCAGTGAGCTATGACCCAGCCTCTCACTGAGAGGTTATCTAACCAAGAGCTTTACCACTGAGCTACACCCTAGTCCTCACTGGGGGATTCTAGGCAGGGGCTCTACCACTGAGCCACGCCCCCAGCCCCTCACTGGGGGATTCTAGGCAGGGGCTCTACCACTGAGCCACGCCCCCAGCCCCTCCCTGGGGGATTCTAAGCAGGGGCTCTACCACTGAGTCACGCCCCAAGCCCCTCCCTGGGGGATTCTAGGCAGGGGCTCTAACACTGAGCCACGCCCCCAGCCCCTCCCTGGGGGATTCTAGGCAGGGGCTCTACCTCTGAGCCACGCCCCCAGCCCCTCACTGGGGGATTCTAGGCAGGTACTCTGCTAAGTTAATTCTCCAACCTTTTCCTCATTTTTATATTTACTTTATTTATAAAGAATGTTTGTGAGACAGAGTCTCATGTGTCTCAGGTTGGCTCGGACTCACTACATAGTTAAGAATAACCCCAATCCCTAATCTTTGTGCCTCTACTTCCCAAGTACTGGGATTTCTGAAGTGTGCCACCACACACAGTGTGTGTAGAGGTGAGCATGGGCCCAGGACTTCGTTCTTCCTAGACAAGTCTTCCACCTACTGAGCTAGGTCCCAACTCCTATTTTTATTTTTTTATTGAGATAGAATGTTTCTATGTAGCTCAGGCAGGCGTTGAATTCATGGCCATCCTCCTGTCTCACTCTTTGATCTTCTGAGATTACAAACATTTGCCAACAGGCTTGACTATGTTTTATATATATATATATATTTGTTTTTTTTTTTTTTGTTTTGTTTTGTTTTGTTTTTCGAGACAAGGTTTCTCTATATAGCCTTGGCTGTCCTGGAACTCGGTAGACCAGGCTGGCCTCGAACTCAGAAATCCGCCTGCCTCTGCCTCCCAAGTGCTGGGATTAAAGGCATGTGCCACCATTGCCCGGCTAAAAATATTTTTAAATGTATCATTTATTTTATGTATACGAGTTCACTGTAGGTGTCTTCAGACACACCAGAAGAGGGCATTGGATTCCATTGCAGATGGTTGTGAGCCACCATGTGGGTGCTGGGAATTGAACTCAGGACCTTTGGAAGAGCAGCCAGTGCTCTTAACCGCTGAGCCATCTCTCCTGCCCCTAAGATTTGATTTTTAAAAGGATGGATAAACAGTAATTATCAGATAAACTCCTGATTCTGAAGACAGCAGAAAAGCCACAGTGGTGGCAAAAAAAAAAAAAAAAAAAAAAAATGGCAGAAGTCTGAGAAATCCATTTTCTCTTTTTCCAAAGCTGAGGACTGAACCCAGGACCTCATGCTTGCTAGGCAAGCACTCTACCACTGAGCTAAGTCCTCAAGCCTAGTCTGAAGTGTCCTGAGCTCATCCCTCCTGCGCTCTCCCTGGCTGCTGCAGAAGTGCCCCCTTCTGCGTCCTGTGGCTTCCAAACTTGTAAGCCCTCAGGTTCCCTGCTCTCACCTTTTGCCCTCTCTGGGCTCATCCTAAGTAGTCTAGCCTCTGGCTTCCTCAGAGTTCACAGACAGGTCACGCTCTTACCTGTCTGCGTCCATTCCATCCTGGTTGCTTAACTCCAGGAAGCAATGAATTCGAGGTGGTCCAGCATAGCATCAATGGAACTTGGACTGGCTTGATGGAGGGCAGAGACTTGGAGATCCGGGTCTTGGAGGGAGCAGAGACTCAGTCCTGTGAACAGTTGTCCCCACTGACCAGCAGGGAGAGAACAGATCTTGTCTGTCACAGGAGCTTGTAGGGTAACAGGGAAGCAGGGTGTCCCAATACACCCACTTTTACAAACAGCCAGTGGGGTGTGGAATGCGGCTCAGTGGGTAGGAGTGCCAGCCTAGCATGCACAAAGCCCATGAACCCGGTGCTCTCAGGAGGTGCATGCAGGAGAATGGTTTTCAGGCCAGCCTGGGCACATGAAATCTCGTTTTACACACACACACACACACACACACACACACACACACACACACACTGCACGCCTTTAATACCCACACTCAGGAGGCAGAGGCAGGCAGATCTCTGAGTTTGAAGCCAGCCTGATCTACAAAGTGAGTTTAGGACACCCAGGGCTACACAGAGAAATACTGTCTTGGGAAAGAAAAAAAAATAACAACAAAAGTCTTTATCATGTGACCAAGTGGAATATCGGATGTAGCAGGGCAAGCTTTCTGTCGTACTAATTGTTCCGTGCTCTCTGCCTGGAAAAGGAAAGTTCTGGCTGCTCTTTTGCTCATTCTGGGAGGCAATAGGAACCCAGAGGCAGGAAGGAGGGACTTTATACCCAACCTTTCCTTCTATTCCTGCTGCCGTAGATTCTGTCGGTAGATGGTGGACTCAGTTTTGAGTTCAGAGGATCTCCTGCCCCTGCAGGCCACAACACTGCAGGGCCCTCAGGTCTAGGATTTGGGGTGAAGGAAATATTCCTTCTAGAAACCAACAGAGGCAGCAGGACTAATGGCACGGCTCCATGATGTAGCCCTCAGGAGGCTGCTGGGCTTCTTTGATCTTCTATGGACCTCCCCTCAGGGAAAACCAGGCCCTTGTTCCAAGAAAGAAGAGAATTGAAGATGAGTCGGTGTGAGGAAGAGTTGGAGTTTATTAAAAACAGCAAGAGGCCAGGTGTGGTGCCCAGGCCTTTCATCTCAGCACTCGGGAGGCAGGGGCAGGAGGATCTTTGTGAGTTTGAGGTCAGCATACTTAACACAGTTCCAGGTTGGCCAGGGCTACATAGAGCCTGCCTTAGTGGGTGTTGGGGAGTTGTGGGGGAGAGAGAGGTATTCACTTGAAAACTAAGACACACACAACACACATGAGAAGAGTCTGGATGTGAGCCTCTCATGGAAGAGTTGTACTTAAATATCTTAGGAGTAGACAAATATACCATTTCGATGGCTCTCAACATCTCAGACGGTTGCTAAGCAACTTTCTCCCCCTCTTCATTTTTTCTTTTACCTTTATTTATTCATTTGAGTGCATTTACATGTGCTGTGGCACCCTCACTTGGAGGTCAGAGGACAAACAACTGTGGAAATCGGTTTTCTTCTTCCAGTATGTGGGCCAGGGACTCAAACTCTGGTCACAAGACTTGGTGGCAAGTGTCTTTACACACTAAACTATCTTGCTATATCCCCTTTGATAATTGGAATTATAGGATTGGGGCCTTGGGCAGAATGACAAGCTAGTAGGTAGGAGCCACTGGGGTTACTTACACAGGGCTTTTTTGTGAGACTGGTGGAACATTACGGGTTTGGGGCTGGAAAGGGAGAAAGGTCTCAAGCAAACGTTGACTGTGTTGGAGCCTTGGATTCTCAGCTGGAGAAGAAGGCTTCAACCAGATTCCAGGGGGGCTCCTCTCCTTTCCCACACCCTCCTAATGTGTGTGTGTGTGTGTGTGTGTGTGTGTGTGTGTGTGTGTGTGTGTGATATGCATGTATTCATGAGTATGCTTACATGTGTGTACACGCAGGTATGTATGTGTGTGTAGGCCAGACGTCAATGTTAGGCATCTTCCTCTATTTTCCGCTGAGTCAGCATGTGCATGTGCACATGTGTGTTCGTATGCATGTTCATGTGAGAGAATAGAGATACGCTGAGCACTTGTGGAGGACGGAAGGCAAGCCTTCCCTTCCACCTGTTTGACGGACCCTGTATGTATATACCTCTTCTTTTATTGGGGGAGTGGTGGTGATCGAGACAGGGTTTCTCTGTGTAGCCCTGGCTATCCTGGAATTTGCTCTGTAGACCAGGCTGGCTTCGAACTCAAACTCACAAAGATCCACCGGCCCCTTCCTCCTGAGTGCTGGGATATAAAGATGGCTGGCATCTGGTTTTTACATGGGTTCTGGGAATTTAAATCAGGTCCTCAGGCTAGTGGGGAAAGCCCCTTATTGACTTAGTCATCTCCCTAGCTCGCTCTTTCTTTCTCTTTCTTTCTCTCTTTCTTTCTCTCACTTTTTCTTCTTAGAGACAGGTCTCTAATCAACTCCTGGAGCTTATATAGTTGGCCAGTGAGACTCCAAGTATCTTCCTGTTTCTAGCGGCCAGTACTGGGTTTAAAGGCATAGGCACCTACCTACTCCAGCGTAAAACAACAATAACGTTACATTTAATGTAAAATTATACATATATGTCTCTGGGTGGGTATGTGTCTGTGTCTGTGGGTGGGTATGTGTCTGTGGGTATGTGTTTGTGTCTGTGGGTGGGCATGTGTCTGTGGGTGGGCATGTGTCTGTGGGTGGGTATGTGTCTGTGGGTGGGTATGTGTCTGTGTCTGTGGGTGGGTATGTGT
>JANHMN010000023.1:18488035-18504807 GCA_030674055.1 Rhabdomys pumilio
TGTGTGTGTGTGTGTGTGTGTGTGTGTGTGTGTGTGTGTGTGTACACATTCATGTGTGGGCCTGTAGAAGACAGAAGGGATGGATCTCCTGGAACTGGAGTTACAGGTGGTTGTGAGCCACCTGCCATGGGTTCTGGGAACTAAACTTGGGATTCTCTGCATATTCAGTTCATGCTACTCATAGCTACTGAGCCATTAAGTCCCTCCACCTTAAGTTTTGAGACAGGGTCTCCCATTGGCCTACAACTTGCCAAGTAAATTTGCCTGACTAACCAGTAAACCCTGGGGATTTGCCTATCTCTGTTTCCTCAGTGCTGGGATTACATGTGCCCACCACACCCCTCTTTAATTATTATTGCGTGTGCATCTCAGGCAAGTGCACCAAGGTGCTTTGTATATAGTTCAGAGGATAACTTTAAGGCATTGGTTCTCTCCTTCAACCACCTGGATCCTGAGGATTTGAACTCGGATCATTGGTTTTGGTGGCAAGGACAGTTACCAGCTAAGCCATCTCACCTACTCTTCAGCTTTTTTTGTTTTGTTTTGTTTTTTGTTTGTTTGTTTCTTTAAAATGGGCTGTGGGAATTGAACTTAGATTCTCGTGCTTGTCCTGCAAGCACTTGCACGTGCATATGCTTGTTCACACGCCACAGCTTGCATGTGGAGCTCAGAAGACAGGAGTCCGCTCCCTCCTCCCACCTCGTGGGTTGTAACATTGAACTTGGTTGAACACCTGGTGGCAAGTGCTTTAACCGGGAGCCATCCCATCTGGTGTTTTTAACTTTTTAGTGGAGTTTACAGTTGACTTCACTCTGGGGCCACAGGGCCCCTATCTCCAGAGAGGTCTGGGTGACATGAAGATTTTGGGGTCTATTTTTGGGAGGCAGAGGCAAGAGGATCTCTAAATTCAAGGCCCAGACTGGTCCACGTTGTGAGTTCTGGGTCAGCAAGGGCCATGTGGTAAGATTTATAAAGACAACACTGAACACTAGAAGACAGGTTTTTTCGTTTTGTTTTGTTTTTTTCTGTCCTCATTTCAGTGTCGAGATGGGAGTCTCTTGAGTCTCTTTCTGTGATGGTCACAGGCTGGGGAGAAAGGCTGCTTCTGCTGGGGGGACATGAAACGGCACAGCAAATGTCCCCGCCTGTTTACTATGGCTATAACTGAATACTGCAGGCTGGATAACCAGAGTTCATGAATGAAGAATTTTAGTTTGAGGTTCTTAGAGTACAAGGTTTAAGGGGCCCACATCTGGCAAGAGTTTTTATTTGTTTGTTTTTGTTTTCTGACACGGGGTATAGCTCCGGCTGGCCTGAAACTTGCTATGTAGACCAGGCTGGCCTTGAACTCACAGAGTCTAGCTAAGTGCTAAGATTCAGTGGTGCCCTGTGGGAGCCTTCTTAATGGGGGGATGCTCTCATGGGTGTGAGGCATACATGGTGAGACAGAGCAAGTGCTAGTTGTGTCTCTCATCATTTTTAAAAAAGTTTTTATTATTAATTATTTTATGTTATGTGTACGAGTGTTTTGCTCGAATGTTTATCTGTGTGCCAGCTGCATGCCTGGTGCCTGGGGAGTTCAGAAGAGGACGTCAGATCCCCTGGAACTGGAGTTATAGTTTCAAGCCACCATGTAAGTGCTGGGAATCTGGTCTCTCTGTAAGATCAAGTGCTTATCACCATCTCTCTAGCCCCAAGATTTTATTTTGAATTATCGCTGTGTGACTGTGGGTTTGCGCATGTGTGTGTGGGGGGTGGGGGCTGTGGAGGTCAGAAGAGGGCAGCAGCTCCCCTGGAGCTGGAGTTACAGGTAGTTGTGAGCTGCCAGACATGGATGCTGGGAACCAAATTCAGGTCCTTTGCAAGAGCAGTAAGTGTTTTTTAATCAATGAATCATCTGCCAGCCTCTCTTTTCCTTTTCTTAAAAACCTACCAATGCCATCGTGGTGACTTCATCCTCATGACGGTATCTAACTCATTTAAGCCCCATCTCTTACTGCTGCCCTAAGGGAGGGTGACCTTTGACCCACTCCCCCTGCCCTAAGACAGGGTTTCTCTGTGTAGCCCTGGCTGTACTGGAACTCACTCTGGAAACCAGGTTGGCCTCAAACTCAGGGATCTGCCTGCCTCTGCCTCCTGAGTGCTGGGATTAAGTGTATATGCCACCATTGCCCTGCCGGTTTGCTTCTTATAAAATGTAGACTGAGATAGGGTCCGAGAGATAGCTCAGTGGGTGAAGACAGTCACTTAATGTACAAAGTTTAATGACCCAAGTTTAAGCTTTGGAACCCATGAGATGGAAGGAGAGAACCAACTCCTGCAAGGTTTCCTCTGACTTCCACATTTGTACCATGGTCCATTAATGTCCAACACATACTTTATACACATGCCCGCGCGCACACACACACACACACACACACACGCACACGCACACGCACACGCGCACGCGCACACGCACACGCGCACGCACACATCAATAGTAAAACTAAAACAGTAAAACAAATGTAATATGTAGATAATGCTTCTGATCTTTTTGTTGACAGAATAACCCTGAGAGGGGGCTTGGGTTACCTGTGGTAGCATTGACCTGTAATCCCAGCATTTGGAAGACTGAAGCAGGAGGATTACCAGTCCCAGGATATCCGATGCCACCTTCTGACCTTCTTGGGCTCCTGCACATACACGGTACACATAAACTCATGTTAGCGCATACACATAAAAATTGAAAACGAAAGGAAAATGAAGGGAGTCTTTATTTTTTCACCTATTCATTGGTCATTCCACCAGCCAATGGGAATCTGTAGGTAGCACCTACGAGACGCTCCCACCAGCGTCAGTGTATTCTGGAGGGCTAGCTAGTGACAAGCCCGTACCAATACAGGTCTTTCTTGGTATATGAACCATGATCCCACCTTTATCAGAGCAAGGGGCAGGCCTTCAGTTCCTTTGTAATGGGTTGCTAGTTCCCAAACCTGACAGTTACTGTCAGTCTTCTGTCTCTAGTTTTAACATCTCTAGATTGTCACATGGATGGCATGACAGAGTGTGTAGGCCTTGGAGGCAAGTTTCTTCTACTCAGTATTGTCCTCGGTGTGGCCCAGACCAGGAATAAATCCTTTTGATCGGCAGTCTACCACTGAGCCACGCCCCCAGCCCCTCACTGGGGGATTCTAGGCAGGGGCTCTACCACTGAGCCACGCCCCCAGCCCCTCCCAGGGGGATTCTAGGCAAGGGCTCTACCACTGAACCACGCCCCCAGCCCCTCACTGAGGGATTCTAGGCAGGCATTCTATAATACAGCTAAATTCCTAATTTTTCTGTTTGAGACAGGTTCTGTCTGTGTAGCCCAGGCTGGCCTAGGACTCATTTTGTAAAATGGACAAGTTTGAAACTCTTGCATCAGTCTTCCAAATGATGGGATTATAGGTAGTCCACACCAGGCCTGGTTCCTGTCAGTCCCTGTGTTGTGGTTGTCACACACACACACACACACACACACACACACACACACACCAGCTACATCTCAGGCATTTCTAAAGAACTTGTGTGTTCAGATTGGGACTCTTCAAAATGGGGGAACCTCTTCCTCCTTTGTACAGAAGCATCTTCCATGCCCACTTTGAGAGCCGACTCTGGGCCAGGAATGCACCCACCCCTGGTCTCAGGAGCTGGAATTTCATCCCTCGTTTCTGGTGACTCACACAGCGAGCTCCTGTGATGAAATTACACCTTCCTGCTGCTGCCCTCAGGGCCTCTGGTCCTGGATCCTCTGCAGCCCAGGTGGGCTCTGGAGCAGTCTCTGCTGTAGGGCTAAGCAGAGCTATGGTTGAGACGGTGCCAGGCAGGGAGCCGTCTGCTGGGTGATGTCATGTTCATCTCCTATGTTCTCTTGCTCCAGGAGTCAGCTGGGAGGAGGGGGGTGGTCCCCGTGATATGTCAAGAACTGTAACTGTTGTTTGCTGTGGAAATTCTAAGTTCCTTTTGTGGGTAGGGACGCAGGATGGGAGGGCCATGTGGTCCTCACAGCCATGGCTGTGATTTATGTGAGACAGAAGAAAGCTATATTTCTTGGTTGGCGGCGGGGGTCGAGGGATGCGTGTGCAGTGGAAAAGGGTGTCTTTGTATGATGAGCCTTCCCTCTCCTTCCTTTTTCTTTCCTCCTCCCCTTTCTTGAGACAGGGTCTCAGGTTGCCCTCTAACTTGGTATTTAGGCAAGAGCGACCTTGAACTTCTAATCCTCCTGCCTCTGTTTCTCAAGGGCTGGGATTACATGCTTTTACCCCCTATGCCTGCTTTATTAAATCCTGAGGATCAAACTGTTTTGTGCATGCTCAAGGCAAGGTCTTTACAACTAAGCCCTTGTCTGTCTGTCTATCTGTCTCTGTGTGGTGTGTGTGTGTGTGTGTGTGTGTGTGTGTGTGTGTGTATGTGTGTGTGTGTGTACATGTGCCACAGTGCACATGTGGAGGTCAGAGGGCAATTTGTGGGACTCTGTTTTCTCCTTCCACCATGTGGATTATGGGGGTCGAAACTCAGGATGTCAGGAATGGTGGGAAGCACCCTTACCAGCCAAGCCATCTTGCCTGTCCCTTTTTGAAATGACATCTTGCTATATATATATAGCTCAGACTGGTCTTGAACTCTGGATCCAACTCTCTGAGCTTCCTGAGTGCTGGGGCTGCGAGTGTACACACTACCACTCCTGGCTTAAATGTGGCTTTTGTTTCTTTTCATGCCCATGAGCCCTCCCTCCCTCCCTCCTCCTCCTTCTCTCCCTCCTAGTGCTGTGGCTAGAACCTAGGGCAGGACACATGCTAGGCAAATTTCTACAGTTAAGCTACAGCCCCAGCTGTGAGTTTTGGGGTTCAAAACTTTGTGTGTGTGTATGGTTATTCTGGCTTTCCTCTGACAAGTTTGGCCAGCCTCAGCACCCACCCCCTCATTATTGTATCCCTGTATCCCTTCCCTGTCTCCTGAAGTCAGTCCATAATGGTTGGACCCTTGGGGCCAGCACTCATCAAGAGGCTTTGGGAAGCTCCAGACCAGTAGCTAGTGGAGATGGGACCCAGAATACGCTCAGGTGGCCCATCAGTAGAACAGGACCCCTGCCAGCCCACCCACCTCCAGGGTGGTCCTTGCGGCTTCTGGGGGTTCTTGTGACTGGGCCAGGTTGGTCTCCTGTTTATCTAGGAGCCGGTTTTTCAGGAATAGCAGCTTCCAGCAGCAAGGCCCAGGCTTGGGGTGAGTGGGGCCCTGCAAGGGAGGTGACTCCCCTCTTTGTGCACCCTGGTTTCCAGGTGTCAACGCAGCACCCGCCCTGTTCCCAGGCAGGTGGGCAAACCGCATCCTCCTCTTTGATCCGAATCCATCGCCCGCCCACCCTGGGCCAGCCACAGCCTGAGACTCTGTGGTCTCAGCACCTCCAAGCTGAAATGCTCTTTGGTCTTCCTGAGTCAGAGGCCATGGCACTGCCACAGGGCGTCCCTAGCTCACAGGAGAGTTCAATGCAAACATCAGGGCCTTTGAAGCCAGGCAGGAGTGGGTTCGAGTTCCAGCTTGACCACTGGCCTCCTGAGTAGCCTTGGGCAAGGGACTTCACCTTAGGAACAGAGTAAAGCATCATGGGAACTAAGAACAATCTTGGGGGAAAAGTTTCTTTTGTGTGTGTGTGTGTGTGTGTGTGTGTGTGTGTGTGTGTGTGTACACTATGGTACACTTATGAAGCTGATTCAGGCGGGGTTCAGTTCTTATATAGCAACATGGCTTCTTTGGCTGGGGATCACTTCCAAAGACCTTCTAGGTCTCTATGATCCAGCCAGAATGAAGACACACCCTGAATTATAGTGTGATCTGGATGGAGTATGGACACGCCCTTAGTGCTCACCTTTAATCCCTAACAATGAAGGTAAGGTTGTTTGTAGAAGGAAACGGTTGTGTTTGAAAGTGATGTCTGACTGAGAGGCGATCAAAGTCAGGAATCAGGAAAAGGTTTGATAGAATGAGTCAGAAATAGGATATGCCCAACTCTCAGCACAGGAAAGAGAGGCTACTTGAGAGAGGAGGGGTGGGGGGAGAGAGAAAGAGGGAAGGAGAGGTGGCAGGGAAAAGGAGAGGTATGTGTATATGGCAGTTTTACAGAGACAAGTTGCAGAGAGAATAAGCTAGATGACATAGGTGAAGGCAGAAGGAGCCAGAAAACTAGAAGAGATTGCCAAGCAGAGCAGTTCAGGCAGAAGCCAAGAGAAACCAGATTGAATCAGTCAGTTTGGAAGAAGCTAGGAGCTTCCAGGCCTAGGGTTAGGAATAATTAGGCCCGAGAAAGAAATGTTCTCGACTCAGCCCAAGCCAAGTAAAGCTTGGGTATATACATCTAAGGAAATAAAAGAGACATTTATAAGCTCTCCCCTCCTCCCATGTGGGTCCTAGGGACTGAGCTTGGGCCATTAGGCTTGACAGCAAGCACCTTTTCCTGCATAACCTCCCCATCTCTCTTTTTGAAATGGGATCTTAGGTTAGTCCCCAAGGGCTGATAATGACTTTGAACTTTTGTTTAAGTCTTTTGTGTGCATGCATTCTTGTGTGTGAATATGGGTTGCCTTCGTGCGTGCCATATCATGGCACTCATGTGGACATACAAGATGACCCTTGGGGTGGGATCTTTGTCTTTTTTTTTTTTTTTTTTTTTGGTTTTTCGAGACAGGGTTTCTCTGTATAGCCCAGGCTGTCCTGGAACCTGAAACTCACTCTGTAGACCAGGCTGGCCTCGAACTCAAGTGCCTCTGCCTCCCAAGTGCTAGGATTAAAGGCGTGCACCACCACTGCCCGGTGTCTTCTATCTTCTTTGAAGCAGGGTAATTTGTTCCTGATTATGACCTCACGGATGGCTGGCCCCGTGAGGTTCTGGGAATTCTCCTACCTAGTAGTAGAAGGAATGGGACTATGGGTGTGTGTTTCAGTATCCTGCATTTGTGTGGGTTCTGGGGACTTGAACTCAGGTCTTTATACTCACGATGTAAGCACTTTATCCACTGAGCCATCTCTCCAGCTGATAGATCAGTTGTTTTAGAAGCCTGGGTACTGACATGGTGACTTAGGGCAAGTTGGTTGCCATTCCAGATAACAGTTGCAGTTTTGTTTGATTGAGACAGGGTTTCAGTATGTAGCCTAGGCTGTCTCCCTGCTTCAGCCTCCAGAACACATCACCATACCCAGCATAAAGAATTTTGGTTGTTTGATCTGTGTAGCCCTGGCTGTCCTGGAACTCCCTTTGTAGACCAGACTGGCATTGAACTCACAAAGATGTGCCTGCCTCTGCCTCCCAGCCCTTGTCTCTGTCTCCCAAGTGCTGGGATTAAACACATGCTGCTTTCGCCATCGCCACCTCCTCCTGGCTATACAGAATGTTTTTATATCGCCTGTCTGTTTCCTGGACCCAGTAACTGCTTGCAGGTCTCAGCTTGGAAGACTTTTTTGTGGCGAGTGTCCTTGATCTTCTCTGCTTCTCCAAGCTTGTGTTACGAGTTTCTCCCAAGAGTCCTGTCGCCTAAGTCTTGAGGCCCAGCCACAAATGAGAGAGGTGTCCTTCTGTCTGTCATCAAGTAAGATTGGACAGAACTAGTCCAGCTCACAGTTGCATACCTACCTGGGCACCTTTCCCTGTACTTAAGAGGGTTCGAGGCATACTTGGAAGTGGACATAGATGTCAGATTTGGATCATGAGTCCAAGTCCTGTCTGGGCTGCAGAACAAGTTCAAGGCAAGCCTGCACAACTCACTAAACCTGCGTCAAAATAGAAAGTAAGCCCATGCCGGGCAGTGGTGGCGCACGCCTTTGATCCCAGCACTTGGGAGGCAGAGGCAGGTGGATTTCTGAGTTTGAGGCCAGCCTGGTCTACAGAGTAAGTTCCAGGACAGCCAGGGCTACACAGAGAAACCCTGTCTCAAAAAGCAAAAAAAAAAAAAAAAAAGAAAAGAAAAAAAGAAAAGAAAGAAAGAAAGTAAGCCCAGTGTCCCAGTGTGTTGGCATGCACTTTTAATTCCAACACTTTGGGAGGCAGAAGCAGGGGCATCTCTGTGAGTTAGAGACCATCCTGGTCTGCATAGCAAATTTCAGTGCTTCCGGGGCTACGTAGTGAGACCCAGTCTCAAACAAAATAAAACAAAGAATAGAAAGTAAATCCAGACATAGGTGGTGCATTCTTGTAATCCCAGCACTCAGGGTGTGGATCAAGAGGATCAGGAGTTCAAAGCCAGTCTCGGTTGTATAACAAGTTCAAAGCCAGGCTGGACTGCTACTTGAGATCCCATCTCCTGCCCCTGGATCCCCTGTGCTTACAGCAGAGGGTTGTATAACTTGATGGCTTTTGAGTCTTTGCCAACCATGGCAACCAAGACAGAGAAGCTACTCACCAGCAGTGGCCAGAGCATCATCTAAAATACCCCGTGGAGGAAAAGGAGCCCTTGGTTATGGTCCACAGGGGAGCGAGGTACTGAGTTTTCACTCTTCAAAACCCCTGGTGTCCCCTAGAGGAACTCTTAAGCCTCCTATGTCCACTTGAATCGTAGAAAATACAGTGGTTACAGCTTGGTAGTTGGGGGACTAATATCCAGGACAAGCTTCCTCTCAGAGGGGCCACAGGAAACTGATGATGGGGGCAGATGGGGTGTCTTACATGTTGCTCCATCCTGGCATGGGTTCATTGAATCAAAAGCCCTGGGTTTTTTTGTTTTTTGTTTTTTGTTTTTTCTATTTGCCCTTAAACTCAGGATCCTCCCCTGCCAAATGGAGGGAGGAATCACATGCATGAGTCACACACGCAGCTGCCTGGGTTTTATTCTGGAATAGGTGTTATGTCTCTAGTTAATGCACTGCGTCCATTCTCTCTCAATAATTTATTTTTATCTTGTGTGCCTTGGTGTTTTGCCTGCATATATGACTGTGTTAGGGTCTCAGATCCCTTGGAGATAGGGTTACAGACAGTTGTGAGCTGCTATGTGGGTGCTGGGAATTGAACCCAAGTTTTCTGGAAGAGCTGTCAGGGCTTTTAACTGCCGAACCAACTCTCCAGCCCCCTGTGTCCATCTGCTTATGGTTTACAAGGAGCTCTGAAGCGTTCTGAGCATGGTGGGTTAGAGGAGGAAAGGTGGGCCGGGCAGGGGTGGGCGGGGCTTAGCTGTAGAGCACCTGCCTAGAATCCCCCAGTGAGGGGCTGGGGGCGTGGCTCATGGGTAGAGCCCCTGCCTAGAATCCCCCCTCACATCCCCCCCCCCACGTGAGGGGCTGGGGGCGTGGCTCGGTGGTAGAGCACCTGCCTAGAATCCCCCAGTGATGGGCTGGGGGCGTGGCTCAGCTGTAAGATACTTGGCCAGCTTTCAGGAGGCCTTGAGTTGAGTCCCAGGAATTCGAGAGGGCAATGAGAGTAAGCCTAAAGGATGAGCATCTCTTTGGAACCTGGTCATGACTTAGTCAATGCCCTTCCATAATTGCTTTTTCCAAACGTACTGTTTCACCCCTGCTGGCTCAGTTCCTAGTTTTTCATCCCCAGACTGCCATCCAGTCGCTGGAATCAGTATCCAGTCACTGAAAAACCAGGAACAGAGCCAGCTGGGGTGGGACCGTCTTCAAAAGTAAAATAAAAACTTAAGCCCTTCTTTTTCTGTCCTAGGAATTGGAATTGTAGCCTGCTTGTGAGGCGTGGGTTTCTCTGTCCAGTTAATCAGAGTTGCACAACATTAGGTAGTCTGGCGTACGACTGAGACGGGGCAAGTGGGACCTGGGATGAAATCCACGAAGAGCCGCTTCTTGGATGTTGTGGTGTATAGGGCTTAGAGTAAGAGCAGACGGAGCAGGAGCTGGGGAGTGGTCAGGAAGAGGCAGGGGCAGCGGTCAGCAGGACTGTGTGGCCGAACGATTATAGCGAATGTTGTGACATTGGTTCAGATAGTGAAAGAAACCAGACTAAGGAAGAAAAAGTTGTAGACTGTCCTGCTGGGGCTGAGGCCAAGAGAGCCCTCAGATAACTAACTCCTAGTTTAAGTTCCGTTTGCAGATAGGGAAACTGAGGTTGTGGAAGCCTTGTATCCTGATCTGTACTGCACAGCCTTTCCTGGGGGCTCTGCCCTCATCCCATTGGTTCAGAGGGTAGACGGGCAGGCAGCAGTGGGCGGGGCAGCTAGCTCAGAAGGGTGAGTCGTACCCCGCCCCGCCCCTCCCCCAGCCAGCGCCCAGGGTTAGATCATCCCAGAGCCTTTGGCTGTTTTCCATGCAGCCTTCACTTCCCGACATGAAAGGACCTGATGCCCCTCCACCTCCTAGATCTTCTCAGAAGGCGTGTTTACGTCTGGCAGTGGGGTCTCCAGAGACACCAGTAAGGGCCTCCCACCACAGCCTCGCCCCTGGGGCTGGTGCTGCCTCAGCTCTGGCTTCTCAGCATTCTATCCTGACATCCATCTTGTGCTGGAGTAAATATATTGGTATACCAGTGTGGAGAAGCATGAATCCCACTGGGAGTCAGGGTCTCCTGGGCTTCCAGCTGAAAGACAGGCTTTCATGTCCTGCTCCGTTCCACCTGTGTGTGGAGGCCACATGGACAGTATTCGACAGTTGACGCCAGAGCGATGGGGGTGGGGAAGAACTTGGTTATCACAGTTGCTCAGGAATCAGCACTCAGGGGTGCCTAGCCTGGTGTCCGAGTGGCCTCACAGGTAGCCCTCACTGTGTCCAGGAGGCAGCTGAGGTAAGGAGAGGAACTTGTGAGGCTAGCCTTGTACCTCTGAGCCACACCCCAGTCCCTCACTGGAAGATTCTAGGCAGGGGCTCTACCACTGAGCCACGCCCCAGCCCCTCCCAGGGGGATTCTAGGCAGGGACTCTACCATTGAGCCACGCCCCCAGCCCCTCCCAGGGGGATTCTAGGCAGGGGCCCTACCACTGAGCCATGCCCCCAGCCCCTCACTGCGGGATTCCAGGCATTGTTACTATCTGCAGGAAGGTTTTTTATGCCAGTGCCGGCACCTTCTACTCCATCTGCCGTCAGTCACCCAGATACAGCCATTTTAGTTGAGGACAGATCGTCTGTATTATGTGAGCCCATAAGAATGATCAGGCCTAGAGCTGGGGTGCAGTTCCGTTGACAGAGTACTTACTGTTTGGGTTCCATTCCCAGCACCACATAAATCAGGTGTAGTGTCATTTACCTGTGATCCCAGCCCTGGTAAGGGGAAAGCAGGAGGATCAGGAGTTCTAGGTCATCCTCAGCTGCATAGCAAGTTGGGAGGCCAACCTGGGCTACATGAGACCCTGTCTCAAACAAGCAATCAAAGCTATTTGACTTAGCAGTGTCACGTGTCTTGGTTTGTTGATGTGTGCACTGGGTATTAGCCAACGGTGCTTTTCTCCTGGCGTTTTGTGGTTGTCCCCAGACAACACTGTTGTTGGCTCCGTCTGTCAGCATTGGTTACAATGAGAAGGGAGGTTGCTTGGGACCGCCATCTCCCACCACGTCAAGCTTTTGGGTCGGACTGCCACACTGCTTTCCCACCAGATGGAACGTATGAGAAACTGGCCATGAGGAGGGGACCCTTTACTGTGCTTTCAGGTGATCACCTGAGTTTCTAACCTGTGTCTGGGCCCTTGGAAAGGGCGTGGAGTGTGGGTGTCCCACTGTGTGTCCCACACTTCTCGTGTGGGAGGAGGCTTCAGGAAGCGTGGTCCTTAACCCTGAGTGGTGCATGTCTCCATTTCATACTTTCCTTCCTAAAGAAGGAAGCTCCTTGTAGCCCACATGTCCCTTTCTTACCAGACTCCCTTGGCCTCTCAAATCCATGCCCCCTAAGGTTTTGGTGTCCTAGTGTCTTTCCTGACCTTTGATCTGCCTCCCTGCGGGTGTTGGTGGCCAGTCTTCTACCTCCCTAATGCCGCCTTTCTCGTTCTCTGTCCTATGCCTCTGCTGCTTTCTCTAGTCCTCCACGGTACTCCTCATAGCTCTCTCCAGCACGGGGACCCTGCCCCAGGCCCATAGCCTCCGTGGGCCTTGGGAATCCTTTTATCAGAGGCTCAGCTTCTTTCCTTCCCGCCTTCTTTCTTTCCCAGGATACTGACATCGGTGTGAATGTTTGAATTGGGTGTCTCGGGGATTCCTTCAGCTGTCTTTCCTCAGGACCCCATGTGCCCCTAAATCACTGCTCTGACGTTTTCCTGTCTGCTTCAGGCTTGACATCATCTTCCCTTCTCAGACTCCAGTCTTGACCCCTGGTGGCTTTACATGTGCCATAACCCTGACCCCTGTTGGGCATTGCACCTGCTTTAAGCCCTTCTGTGTGTGGCTCCTGTTTGCTTGAATGTCCAGAGCCTTAAGACTCCTCGGTTGTCGTCACCCACCACTTCCTCCTCCTCACCTCATCACTGCAACCCTGATCCCCACCTCACCCACTTGCCCAGCCTCCAGCCAAGGCCGCTGCCCTGCTCAACCCTGACCGCGACACGTGGGCGGCCCAGGCTGGCGGCTGAGTTTCCTGGGCAGCCAGTCATTTGGCAAGCCTTCAAAGTCTGCTCTGCTCTGTGGCCTGGGAGGTGGGTACTTTGGGCTGGGGTGGGGCAGGCGTCCCCCTTGATGACTGCATTGCTGAGGTCAGCTCTGGCATCATCTCCTTTGGGGAGCCACTCCCCCCATTGCTTCCCATCATTTTGTGCTTCTTGCTTGCCACTAATTTTGTCTTTTGAGGGTTTTTGTTTGTTGAGGTCAGGTCCAGTTTATGACTGAGCCCAGGGCTTTGTGCTTGCTGGGGAAGTATTCGGCCGGCCGAGCTACGTTCCTACCCCACCACATTTCTACCATGGCTGGAGTGCAATCGTAGTCAAAAGAACAAATATTTGCTGGTGCATGCTTGTAATCCCAGCACTGGGGAGACTGTGGGAGGAAAATCAGGAGTTCAAAGCTATCCTCAGCTACATAGAAAGTTTGCGGCCAGCCCTGGGTCCCATCGCCAGCATGTATATTGATGTGGTGATACATGACTGTCCTCCAGCATTTAGGGGGATGAACCGGGAGGATCAGGAATCAGGGTCCTTTTCAGCTCCGTTGAGAATTAAAGGCCAGACTCAGCTGACTGAGACCCAGCCTCAGAAAACAAAACAAAACAGAAAACCCACAAAACCTGGTTTGAGTCCCAGGAGTCTGGTTTCTTGTCAATGAGATGTCCCTTCCCAGCTTGAAGCCCAAGCATGTTGGCGTGGTGTATGTAAGCTGCATGTGTGACCATTTCTATTGGTGTGTGTGTGTGTGTGTGTGTGTGTGTGTGTGTGTGTGTGTTGTGGGAAGTTCCATGTCTAGGCACCTGGCCAGATGTCTTCTCTGCTGGGCCAGGGGCTTGTTCCATCCCCCAACCAGAGGCCGCCCTCTGAGGAACAGTAACCTGCCCCAGGAGAGGCCCTGCTGCCTGGAGATTAGTCTCCAAGGCCACGCTGCCAGTTGCCATAGGCACTCAGGTCCCAGATAGCCTGTGATTTCTCATCCTGGTCACGCAGGCGGCTGCCAGTGTCGCCTACCAGGAGCCAGGAGCCAGGAGCCAGGCTTTAAATAACTGGTGGAAACCTGACCCTCCAAAGGAACTGTCTGCTTACCAAGGCCTGGCCTTCCCTCCTAGGGGCAGGCTCAGGGCAGCTGCACCCCTCCCGCTCTAACCAGAGCCTTTGGGGGGATGGGGGTAGGGGTCTTGGAGAGACACGACAGAGAGTTCTTCTGAGGAATCTAAGCCTCAGTACATAGGGAAGGACTCATATCCCTGCCCTGAGACTCTGAACCCTTGGGCTCTAGGATTTTGTAGTCCCCCCACCCTAGGATTCTGAACTTGTGATGAGGAGAGACGTCTAATAGCTAGATCTGAAACACATCCCTGTCCCTCACTCCACTGCCCCAGCATCACTAGGAGGTGGCACGAATCCCGGACCTGAAACCTAGTGCCTGCTTCCTGTCCTTGGCCTTACCCAGGAACCCCTTTCCTGTCCTGAGGGTGAGGCCACGCTGCTGGGTGTTTGTGTCTCTTGTTTTTAATCTTTAAATATTTAAAGATTTTTTTTAATTACTTTTATCTATTTTTGTATGTGTGTATATATGTGGAGGTCAAAGGGCAACTTTCAGGAGTGGCTTCTCTTCCTTCTTCTATGTCAGTCCTGGGGATTGTACCCATGTCATCAGGCTTTGGAGGCAAGGGCCATCTCCCGGGATCCTATTTTGTTTTGAAGGAACGAAGCTTCTGTCTCTGCTTCCCAAGGTAGTTACATGCCTACAGCAGGGGCCTCAGGTCGTTTATGAAACAGAAAATAGTAAAAAAGAAAAGGTAGCACAAGGGGTGGTGTTGCCTGCCTGTGATTCATGCACCTGGGGGCGGAGACCGCCCCTGGCTAAAGGAGACTCAGCTGGGGGCCGAGGATGGAGCACAGTTGGTGGAGTGCTCCCCCGAAGTGCTCCCCTGAACCTCCTTGGGCTCCATTCCCTGCACCGCTGCCCACATCTGGCCATGGTGGCACTCGCCCACAATCCTAGCCCTTGGATCAGAAGGATGAGAGTTCAGGGTTATCCTTAGCTACATACTGAATTTGAGGCCAGCCTCAGCTAAACGGGATTCTGTCTCACAGGGTGGGAGTGGGGAGAAGAAAAACCTGTGCAGGGCGTGGTGGCCCATGCGTGGTGGCCCATACGTGGCATTCTAGCTACTGAGATGGTAGAACACACGATCAGGGTTAGCCTGGGTAACTTACCAAGAGCCTGCCTAAAATTAAAATGAAATGAAAGTGGAAAACACTATTTATTCCAAGTGATGACCATAATAGTAATTTTTTTTTAACAAACCTTTTCCAGCTGCCCACTTGCCTACTGTCCCCAGTCCCTCACTCTTCTCAGATACCATGTGACCGGTCCTTCTTTCCACGTGTGCTCTGTGTTGTCTGTGCATGTAGATATGTTTGTTTACATGTGTGGGTGTGCACATGGGTGGAGACCCACGGTTGGTGTTGAAAACCTTCCATTCTCTTCCGCCTTGGCAGCTAGCTCACTGACATGGCTTAGTCTTTATAACTGCTCTGTGGATCCCTTGTCTCTGCCTTTTAAGGCTGGAATTGCAGGAGGGCCACCACGCCCCCTCAGCATCCTCATCTCTGGTTCTTTTGTGAGTACGGTAAACATCTTAACCACTGAGCTATCTCCCTAAACATTTAAGTTGTCAAAAAAAGGTTATGTGTGTGTTTGTATGTCTACATGTGGAGGCTAAAGGGCAACCTCTAGTGTCATTCTCAGCTACCGGCTACTTTAATCTTGAATATGTGTGTGTGTGTATGCATTCATGTGCGTGTACACGCATGTGTTCGTGTGTGCATGTGTATATACTCATGGGTGCATGCATACACACACGAGTTGTGTACACGAGTGTGTTTGCGTATGTGTAGTGTGTGGTGTGCGTGCGCATGCCCATGAGGGTGTGCATGTGTGCATATGCGTGCATGTGCATGTGTGTGTATGGTCATGTGTGTGCATGTGTACATGAGTGTGTATTCATGTGTGTGCGTATGCGTATGGTATGTGTACAGGCACATGCGAGGATGTGTGTGTGTGTGTGTGTGTGTGTGTGTGTGTGTGTGTGTATAGTCATGTATGTGGCCATGGTAATGGTGTGCAGGTCAGAGGATAATCTGAATTGCTTCTCTATCCCATTCTCCTTTGAGTCAGGGTCTCCATCATTTTACCACTGTGTCCTCCGGGCTAGCTGTCCTGCTACTGCGGCCGGCTTTTTCACATCTTCTCAGGATTCAGAGTCAGGCTTGTGTGGCAAGAACTTTTACCCACTGAGCTACCTCCTTGTTCTCTGAGACATGATCTCTCACTGGCCCAGGACTCATCAGTTAAGCTAGGCTGGTCAGCCAGTGAGCCCCAGGGATCTTTCTGTCTCCAATACTGAGGCACCACCATGCCTAGCCTGATGTCACATGGGTACTGGAGATTGTACTTAGATCCTTGCATGGCAAGCACTGTGCCCCGCAGAGCCATCTTGCCATCTCCCTCACCGTTTGACTTCCGAGGCCAGGGTTTGACCTGGCTTTGAACTCTGTATATCGTGAACTTTCGCACCTGGAATCTTTCTTCATCATTTCAACATCTAGCCCTGATGTTGCGTGAGTCGGAGGTTAGGCTGCCTATCTGATGTGTTTTCCAGTAGACGGGGCTCCAGGGAACAGACAGGAGGCGTGCTGAAATCACGAGGCTGAAGGTTTGTTTCTCTAAAAGACATCTGGTTGAAGAGGAAAGGATGTCCCCACGAATGGTGGGGCACACCTGTAATCCCAGCCCTTGGGATGCTGAGCCAGGGGGATTGTAAATTCAAGGCTAAAACTGGGCTACATAGTGAGACCCTCATTTAAAAAGAGTCTATAGGCTGTGGGCTGGCTACATGGCTTAGAGGGTAATGGTGCATGACATCAGCCCTACAAACTGAGTTCAATCCATCTGGTGGAAGGAGACGTTGACTCCTGAGAGTCATCCTCTGATTGCCACATACTTGATGTGGCACCCCCTCCTCCAATAGACTGATAAATGTAAATCAAATTTCAAAAATAACCATAGCCTGAAGCAGGAATTACCACAGGTGGAGGCCAGCCTGGGTCACACAGGGAGATATTGTCACAAGACAAAAGCAACCCATATGTTGTAGATATAGTGCTGTGGTAGAGCCCCTGCCTAGAATCCCCCAGTGAGGGGCTGGGGGCGTGGCTCAGTGGTAGAGC
>JANHMN010000023.1:18504817-18543999 GCA_030674055.1 Rhabdomys pumilio
CTAGAATCCCCCAGTGAGGGGCTGGGGGCGTGGCTCAGTGGTAGAGCCCCTGCCTAGAATCCCCCAGTGAGGGGCTGGGGGCGTAGCTCAGTGGTAGAGCCCCTGCCTAGAATCCCCCAGTGAGGGGCTGGGGGCGTGGCTCAGCGGTAGAGGCCCTGCCTAGAATCCCCCAGTGAGGGGCTGGGGGTGTGGCTCAATGGTAGAGCCCCTGCCTAGAATCCCCCAGTGAGGGGCTGGGGGTGTGGCTAAGTGGTACACACTGGCCTGTTAAGCATAGGTCCTGGATTCTATCTCCAATATCAAAGGGAAAAAAAAAGAAATTTGCATTTGCAAGTGATGTAAGAGTTATGCTCATGGGAGAGCCTGTGGAATCCTGGTGTGACGCAGGGCAAGGATACAGAGGTCTTGAGACATAGCCTGTCCCTGCTGAACCTTCATGGAGGTAGTTGGATGAGGGGCACATCTGGCCAAGTATCAGGACACTGTGCAAGCATAACTTAGCAGTGCTGAGAGATGGTTTTCTTTCTCCAAAAATTATTTCATTATTTATTTGCTCATGTATTTATTTTATTTTATTTTATTTGAGAGAGAGTCTGACAGAGGTCAGACTCCAGGAGTTCATTCTTTTCCACCATGTGAGTCTCAGCAGGACTTGAACTTGGGTCATCAGGCTTGGTGGCAGGTGCCATTACTCACTGAGCCTCAGGCGTGGTTTTCTCTCCTCTTGTCCTCTTTTCCTTCTTCACCTTTTGGAAATGATGTAGCTCGCACTGCCCTAGAATTCACTGTGTCATGGAGGGTGACCTTGAACTCCCAACCCTCCTTTCTCTGCCTCTTAACTGCTGGCAATGCAAGCTTGCCGCAGCACAGTTGAGTAAGAGGTGTTTTTTTTTTTTTAAATTGGTTGAAAATTTCTTTTCTCATTTTAATTTACCATCGTGGCTAACTAAGAAGGGACAGTGTGAGCTGTTGTGACCTTGGCCATAGTTTTTGCTGAGCCAGGCTGCACAAAAATGGGGCCAGCCGTGTGTGTGTGTGTGTGTGTGTGTGTGTGTGTGTGTGTGTGTGTGTGTTGGGGGGCAGAGACCATCTTGTGTGCTTATTTTATTTTTTTGTATGCTCATGTGTGTCATGCATGCGTGTAGAGACCAGAGGGCAGCTTGTGAAAGTCGATTCTCTCCTATTGTGTGGACTCCTTAGATCAAATAATCCTTGGACTTGGTGGCAGTTACCTTCACCCCCTGAGCCATCTCACTGGCCCCGGTTGGTTTTCCAAGGAAAAGTCTCTCTCACTGAAGAGCTAGCTTAGGCTGGTCTCAAACTCAGATTCTCCATCTTCCACACCTCCTGAGTGCTCG
The DNA here is from genome assembly GCA_030674055.1 of Rhabdomys pumilio. Classification (NCBI taxonomy): domain Eukaryota; kingdom Metazoa; phylum Chordata; class Mammalia; order Rodentia; family Muridae; genus Rhabdomys; species Rhabdomys pumilio. Next base: position 18,506,176 of record JANHMN010000023.1, read on the forward strand.
GATGATAAGTGTGTGCTACGTGAGCTCCTCTTGAGAAGGCACGTGTCAGTGGGAGTGAGCTATTCCCAGAAGATGAGGACTTCCTTGGGCTGCAGGGATGTCGACATCTTTGATCATTCTCCTAATGTGCTATGTGTGAACTCGGAAATCCTGGACTCAGACCTTGCGGAGACGGTAGTTGGGCCTCTCCACACCAGATGTTGGCAGCGGGATGAATTCAGGTGGTGCCTGTGGCTGAGAATGTACTGTACGTTGTTGGGCTCATGTCTTAGCTGCGGTCCTCAGCTCTAGTCACGCGGCCGTCTTTAACTTGTAGAACTGAGAGGCTAAGCTAGGTGTGGTGGTTCGCACCTTTGATCCCAGCCCTTGGGGCACCGAGGCAGAAAGAACAGGAGTTCATGGGCAGTCTAAGAGACTGGATAAGACCTTGTCTCATCCCTGGCCATCCCATACTGGACATGCCTGAAGCTAAGCAGGGTTGGATTTGGTTAGTACTTGGATGGGAGACCCTATCATAAAAGATATCTCTGAGTCGGCAGTGGTGGTCCATGCCTTTAATCCCAACATTTGGGAAGCAGAGACAGGAGGACCTGGGTGAGTTTGAGGCCAGCCTGGCCTACAGAGCTAGTTCCAGAACATCCAGGGCTACACAGAGAAACCTTATCTCAAAAAACCAAAACAATAACAACAAAAATATATATGCACACTCATGTGTCTAAGAAGTCCAGAAGGGGGTGTCAGATGCCCTATTTCTGGAGGTACTAATGACTGTGCGTCACCCAGCGTGCATTCTGGGAATTGAACTTGGGCCCACTGCAAGGCCAGCACGTACACTCAACCTCCCTGTCATCTCTTTCACCTCTTGCCTTTGTCTTTAATTTTTTTCTTCTATATACATTTATTTGACTCGTATGAATATTTTCCCTGCATATGTGTATTACATGAGGGCCTAGTGCCGGAAGAAGTCAGAGGTGTTAAATCCCTTGGAAATGGAGTTATATCGATGGTTCAGGGTCATCATGCAGATGCTAAGACCTGAATCCGGGCTCTCCGAAAGAATGGGTGCCTTAGCTGCTGAGCCATCTCTCCAGCCCTCCTCACTTTGTTTTTAGAGACGGTCTATTACTAGGACCTGAGCTCACCAATTCATCTATATTGGCTGCTCACTGAGCCTCAGAGACCGGCCTCTCTGCCTCCCTCGTGCTGAGATAGGCAACCACCAACCCCAGCCTTGTATGGGGGTCCTCTGGGGTGAACTCCAGTCTGTATGCTCGTGTGGCAAACACTTTACCATCTAAACCATCTTCTCATCCCCTCATAAAGTGTCTTAAATGATGAGCCAAACAAAGACCAACAACATGGCTTGGTGGGTTAAGGAGCTTGCCGCCAAACCTGGTGACCTGAGTTTGATCCCCGGGACCCATCGTGAATGAGCTGAAAGTTGTCCTGTGACCTCCACAGGTGCCACCGTGGTATGTTTGTGTGCACACACATAAGTAAATGGAATAAAAAGAAACCAAAGAGGCTGGGTGTGTTGGTTCTTAAAAAAATAGAAGTGAGCTGAACACCAGCAGTCACCTCTCTCTGTTTCCCAGTGTGGACGCCATGTGACCAGCTGCCGCATGGACGGTATTTCTCCACACGGTGTCCTAACTCTTCCCTAATTAATTAATTAGCTAACTATAGCAGCACTCTCTCACTGTGTAGCCCTGGCTGGCTTGGAACTCCTACTGTATGTAGATCAGACTGGCCTTCCTCCTCTCCTGACTGCTGGGACTAAAGATATTCGCCACCTCACCCAGCTTGTCTGGTATTTTATCAACGCCAGATAAGTAAGATGTCTGAGCCATTATGATATAATCACCACCAGTGGGGAAAGAGCAAGTCACACTCTAGCCTAAGAATTCCACTTAGCTTTGGGTATATATCAGTTCTCTCTCTCTCTCTCTCTCTCTCTTACACACACACACACACACACACACACCCCACACACACACCTGTTATAGCCTGAATCTGAGGGAACTTCCAAAAGAAGTTTGATTCCATCAGACCTTTATCCGGCATTTAGCATCTGAGCGCATTGCTCATGTCTGTGTTTTTTGTCCATTGCAGAACCCTGTACACCGAAGCCCTCGCCACCTTATCGTCAAGGGCAGCTCACACCACAGGCTTTGGGCTCCCTGGTTACCAACCAGAAATGCGCTATGTCCATTATGAAATGCACCAGGAGACAAACTTGTGGTGCTGGGACTCAGACTCAGGACCGCACAAATACTCTAACAAATAGTCTAACCACCAAGCTGTATCTCTAACAACCTAGTTAATTATTCGAGACAGAGTCCCTCTTTATTCGAGACAGAGTCCCTCTTTATAGCTCAGGCTGATGCAGGACTTTCAGTGTAGCTGAGGACGACCTTGAAGGGCTGTTTCTTCTGCCTCCACCCCAGTGATAGAAATTTAGGCCTCTGCTACCATGTCTGGTTTCTGTGATCCTGAGGACAAAATCTGGGTGGTTGTAAATAGATCAACCCTCTATTCACTGAGCCTACTCAGCCGGCCAGGCATTGCTTGGAGATCCCCCCCTCAGGTAGCCAGGCACAGTGGTGACATATACCTTTAATCCCAGCATTGGGGAGGCAGAGGCAGACTGTCAGGGAACCCCTGGCTCCACCCCCAACACACACACACACACACACACACACACACACACACACACACACACAAATAAACAAATAAATAATCCCCTCTGGCCATACAGCCTGGACTCAGGCCTGGGCAGACGGGAGCTGGGAGGCAGGCCTGTGGACTGTAACATTCTCTCGCAGCTATGGGCAGAACACAGACGGGGATTCTGGAATTCAGGGCCCTGGGCAATTCCTTCCCCTCTGGGCAGCGCTTAGGACAGGAAATGGGGACCGTGGGTTGCTGGGGGAAAACAACATTCTTCCCCCTCAGCCAGGATGGGAGACGCTGACTTTTGTTTGTTCTCTCGGGCTTCTTTTTGGAGAAACACAAGCATATGGTGGCGGCTGGTGCGGAGGCTGTGTTTGGGTGGCGTGCGTGCTACTTCGCCTTTTGCGTTTCCCTCCCCGCGTTGACGCCACCACCTGCTCCTCTGGTCCACAGGACAGTGATACTGAGTCAGAGAACCTTTTCCGGGTCCAGAAGATTCTAGGTCTCTCCAGTGGCTCTTGTGGGGTTTCCAGTGAGGAAGAGAGTAAGTCGTTTAGTAGCAGACCCAGACCTGCGATTTGTGGAGTTCTGAGCTTCTGGGAGGCCTTGTGTGTCTGTCCCGACCAGAGGACAAGGGGGTGAGTCTGCTGAACAGCGTAGGAGCCTGTCAGAATGGTCCTGAGGCTGCAGCAAGAAGCACAAGCCAGACCCTTGAGACCACAAGCATCTCAGATTTGGGATTTCCTTGGATTTTGGAATATTCATGTCTAATCTCGAAATACCTTGGGGACAGGACGCCAGTCTGAACAAGAAATTGGTTCCTGTTTCAACTGTACCTTACGCACGTAGCCTGAAGGTAATTTGATTTTTAAAAGATAAATTATTTTTATTATTTCTAATTACGTATATATGTATGTGTGGGTATGTGCACATGAGAGTAGGGGCTTTGGTAAGCCAGGGGCTATCACAGCTAGAATTACAGGTGGTGAGCCACCCAGTGTTGGTCCTGGGAACTGAACTAGGGGCCTTCGGAAGAACAGTACCTGCTCTTAATCACTGAACTCTCTCCAGCCCTGTGATTTTAAAACACCTTTTTTTCCTTACTGGGTGAGGAGGGGCAGACAGGTGCCGTGGGCAGACTGACTGCAGGAGGTACTTGTCTTCTACCATGTGGGTCCCAAGGGTGGAACTCAGGTTGGGAGACATGGTACCAGTTTCTTTACCTGCTGAGCCACCTTGCTGGCTGGTAATTGGGTTTTATATAGTTCTATTTTATTTGTTTGCTTTTTAAATTGTTTTTGGCATTTCCTAGACGGGGTCTTATGTGGTCCATGCTGGCCTTGAACACGCTATGTATCTACCGCTGGTTTTGAATTGTGTGTATGTGCTGGGGTGTGCGCGCGTGCCTGCATCTCTCTGTGCCTGTGTAGGTGCGTGCAGAGTCCAGAGGTTCGTGTTGGGATGTCTTTTCCAGCGCTTCTCTTCCTTATTGTTTTGAGACAGGGTCTCTCACTGAACTTGGAGCTTGCTGGGGTTTTGCCAGTATGGCTGGCCAGTGAGCCTCCTGGGATCTGCCTGTCTCTGCCTCTCAGACGTGGGATTATAGGTGCGTGCTGCCATACCTGGCTTTTATATGGGTGCTGGGAGTCCAAACTCAGGTGTTACGTTTGTGCAGCCTGCAATGTCCTACTGAGCCATCTCCCTGGGCCCCCGGGTTTGAACCCTTGATCCTCCTAAGTGCTGTGATTACAGCAGTATGCCATTATACGACGAGTCACTGGTTGTTGGTAGATATTTTTGAGACAGAAATCTTATATAGCCCAAGCTGCCGTTGAACTCCCGAGTTTCCTGCTTCTACCTCCTAAATGCTGGATTATAGGCTAGCCCAACCGTGCCTAGCATTTTAAAAATCTGTTTGCTTGTTTATTTAGAGCCAGAGTCTTGTAATCTAGCCATGGATAGTCTAGAACTCACTCTGTAGACCATGCTGGCTTTAAGTTTACGGTAATCCGCAAGCCTGAACCTTCTGAATGCTAAGAGTACGGGCGTGTACCATCGTGTCCTTCTTGAAGGTAATTTTGGGTGACTCTTCAAAATGCTACAAGAGGTCAGGGTACATTTCCCTCCTGTGGCATCGTGTCAGCCACCCAGAGTTTTGTGGCATCGTATCAGCCAGCACCCAGAGTTTTAGATTCTAGAGCATTTTGGATATCACATTTTCAGATTAAGGAGGCTCAGCCTATAAACAAGACACCTCTAGACAAGGTGGGGACAGCGCCCAGCTTCCTCCGAGGGGTCAGGGAGAATTACTCCTTGCCTCTGACCTTTGGTAGTGTTGGCATGCCTTGGCTTGGAGCCATCATTTTGATAGTGTGGCAAAATACCCAGAGAAACTATTTAAGCAGAGGAAAGGTTTATTATGACCCACAGTCTCTAAAGTCTCACAGTCTGTGGTCGGCTGGCTCCTTTCATTTGGATATGAGGCAGAGAGCATGGCCTTGGAGGTGTGGGGATGGAGGTGTGGGGATGGAGAAGTAGGAGAATGTTTGCCTTATGGCATCCATCCAGGAAGCAGAGAAGAGGGATAGAGAAGGAGAGGGAGAGGGAGAGGGGAAGGTGGGAGGAGAAGGGAGGGCTGAAGAAACAAGATACATCCATCAAAGATCAAAGTCCAGGCCCTAGCGACCCACTTCCCCCAACTAAGCCCCACCCCCTCCTAGCCTTTTCCGCTGTAACCCCTCAATGGGTCACCGATGTGGTACCCTCACGACCCCACCACTCATCAGTGGTGCCATCAGCTAGGGACCAAGCCTTCAACAGACAAGCTTGTGGGAAGACAGAATGCTAAGTCACACCACCATTCGGTTCTTCAAGCTACCCCCTCCCTTTTTTTCTGAGAAAGGGTCTCACTGTGTAGCCCAATGTGACTTGGAACTCACTGTGTAGACCAGGCTGGCCTCAAGATCACAGATTCATTCCTCCCCTCCCCCCAGCGCTGTGATGAAAGGCAGGAGTTATCCGGCTTTGACCAAGCCTCATTTTCAAGTTGCTTGTTCTGTGTCAAGTCTCCTTGTAAGAATGTGGCACGTGGGGGCGGGGAGTGGGGGGTAATGCAGGCCTTTAATCCTAGCACTCGGCAGGCAGAGGCAGGTGGGTTTCTGTGAGTTTGAGGCCAGCCTGGTCTATGGAGTTTCTTTGAGACAGCCAGGGCTACACAAAGAAATCCTGTTTCAAAAAAAAAAAAAAAAAAAACAAGGTAAATGCCTTTGATGCCAGAGTGAGTTCCAGGATAGCCAGGGCTACACTGGAAGCCCTGTCTCAAAAACAAAACAAAAATATAACAAATGGGCAATTGCTGTAGTTAAATTGGTTGAATGCCCAGGAAGCTGTCCCTGGCTTCTAGTCCCAGCATCACATAAAACAAAGTGTAGGTCTATAATCCCAACTCTCTGGAGGAGGAGGCAGGAGAATCAGGAATCCAAGGTCATGGCTTGATACGAGTTATATAGCAACATAGTAGTCCTTGGCTACATAGTGAGTTATAGGGCAACCTGGGCTACATGAACAATCTCAAAAAGTTGTTTTTATTTGTTTTGGTTTGTTTGTTTTTGAGACAGTGTCTCTCTATGTAACCTTGGTTGTCCTGGAACTCGCTGTGTGACCAGGCTGGCCTCGAACACACAGAGATCTCTCTGTTTCTTCCTCCTGAGTGCTGGGATTAAAAGAGTTGAGTGTCACCGTGCCTGGCTTACAAATGGTATTAGTGTCCCTGAGACACGTTGGGCTGAGTTGATCCAGAACTTGGGAAAGAATAGATGACTCTGAGATCACCTCTCCCTCCCTTCTGCTGGCCAGCTCAGACCGAGCAGCGTGAGCCCTGGGGCCATCTGCCAAGGCTGTGCTTCCTTGGCACTGACTGTCTTGGCTTCGGGCCCCTTGGGTGTCTTCAGTTCTGTGGCTTTGCCCCTGATTGCTGTGCAGTCCGTCAGTCTTCCTTGTTCTTTTCCAGATGGGATACACTTTGTATTTTCATTGTACCACGTTTATTTGGTGTGTGTGTGTGTGTGTGTGTGTGTGTGTGTGTGTGTGTGTGTCTGTGTGTGTGTTGTCCCCAGGCAGTCACATGCAGAAGCTCAGCAGGACATCCCATGTCTTCCTCCATTGCTCTATTTGAGACAGAGCCAGAAGCAGGTCATGTTGGCTAGGCTTGCTGGCCAGCTTGGGATCCATCTCTTAATCTCCTAATGATGATATCACAGGCGCGCCCAGTCACACTCAGCTTAGGCACTGGGGATTTGAACTCAGCTCCTCATGCTTATGGAGTGGGTGGTATTACCCACTGAACCATCTCCTCGGCCCTGTGAGTTGCAGTGTGGGCTATGGGTAGCCATGAATTTCCTGCCTTTCTCAGGTGCTGGGGTTAGAGATGCTCTCCCATGCCCAGTGTGTGTAGGCTGGGGTTCGAACCCAGAGCTCCATGGCGTTGGGAAGGTGCTCTAGCAACTGAGCCACATCTCTATTTATTTTAAAAATTTTTTTGACTCGAAGGTGACCTTGAACTCTTAGCAGTCCCCTCAGCCTTCAGAGCGCCGCTGTCACAGGCCACCACACAACCTGCTTCCAAGGTGCAAATTTTTTTCTTTTTAAAACTTAAAAAAAAAAAAAAAGGCCGGGCAGTGGTGGCACACACCTTTAATCCCAGCACTTGGGAGGCAGAGGCAGGCAGATTTCTGAGTTTGAGGCCAGCCTGGTCTACAGAGTGAGTTCCAGGACAGCCAGGGCTACACAGAGAAACCCTGTCTTGAAAAAAAAAAAAAAACAAAACAAAACAAAAAAAACTTAAAAAAAAAAGATTTGTTTATTTTATGTATATGAGTATATTGTTCTCTTTAGACACAGAAGAGGGCATCTGACCTCATTATGGATGGTTGTGAGCCACCATGTGGTTGCTGGGAATTGAACTCAGGACCTCTGGGAGAGCAGTCAGTGCTCTTAACCTCTGAGCCATCTCTCCAGCCCCCCTCCCCCGCCTTTTAAAACTTTAAGATGTACTAACATCATTTTTTTTCCTCCTCTTTTCTTCTTCCAACCCCTCTCATGTCCTCTTCTTCCAGTCTTCTAATTTACTTCCTCTCACATTGGCCACCTTTCCTTTGGTTGTTATTGTTACATACATAAACACATAAATAAAATCCATGGCTTGTACATACATATATAAACATATAAAGACATGCATGCAATTTGCTAAGTCTCTTTAGTATTCCTTATATGTCTATGATGTCAGGGATGACGGCTTGGTATTGGATGACCACCTTGGAGGGCTTATTCTCGGGACGGGCTAGTTTTCTCTCTCAACTGTCATTAATTACCTTTGGCTAGGATGGAGGTTGGCGAGATTTTCCTATTTCAAGATGGCATGTCTACTGGTGTGGTCATTGTTTGCGTTGTCTTGTTTAGGCAGCGAATCATTCGGGTAGCGTGGGTGTGGCTTCCCTGCCAATTCTAGGAGATGTGTCTTCACGGAAGACTCCAGGGTCCTGGCTCTCACAACCTTCTTCCGCCATGTTTCCTGAATCTTGTGTGCAGGAGTTGTGGTGGGGCTGTATCTGTTGGGTCTGAACACATGACGGTCAGCAATGTCTGAGTTTTGACCAGTTGTGGTTTTCTGTAATGGTCTCCAACGTTTTTTGTTTTTGTTGTTGTTGTTGTTGTTTGGTTTTTTTTTTTATGAAAAAAAATTCCTGTGTATGTCTGTATCTGTGTCAATGCTGCATGTTCGGGGATTCCTCTGAAAGCCAGAGGATGGGTGTTGGATGTCCTGGAGCTAAAGTTACAGGCAATTGTAAGCGGCTGGGTATAGGAGTCTGTGAGAGCTGGGAAGCCCCGAAAACTACTGAACCATCTCTCTGGGCGTCCAAGTTGCACCTTTCTTTCTTTCTTTCTTTCTTTCTTTCTTTCTTTCTTTTTTAATATTTTTAAATTAAATTATTTTTAAAATGTAAAGATTTACTTAATTTATTTTATGCATATGAGCACACCACCATTGCTGTCTTCAGACACACCGGAAGAGTGCACCAGATCTCATTACAGATGGTTGTGAGTCACCATGTGGTTGCTGGGACTTGAACTCAGGACCTCTGGAAGAGCAGTCGGTGCTCTTAACCGCTGAGCCATCTGTCCAGCCCCAAGTTGTTCCTTTCATACGGAGCTCCAGGCAACTTGAATCACTGTTAGTTCCTTAAGTGTTGAATACCTAGGAAAAGTCTCGCAGGGATTCTGGGCTGTGGGGATTGAGTCAGTATCCATGGCACAGTGATTGGCCTCAAGGAGTTAAAAGAAATCCAGCAGGAAGCGTAAACAGGTCATTTCAGATCACAATTGGTTCTGTTGAGAAAGTAGAAGAGCCGGACTTAGTGCCTGGGAGGTAGAGGCAGGAAGATCAGGAGTTCAAGGTCGTCCTGGGCTACATTCAATTTAGAGGCCAACCTGGGCTCGCTGAATATGTCACAAAAACCCATAGTAGTAGCTGGGCACACTCAGGAAACAGAGACAGGCAAGTTTCTATGAGTTTGAGGCCAGCCTGCTCTACAGAGAGTTCCAGGACTGCCCAGGCTACACAGAGAAACCTGTCTGGAAAAACAAATAAACAAAAGACAAACCCGTAGTAAAATAGAGAGGAAGATGGAGTCCCGAGAGTGAGGCTGGGCTGCAGGCTTGCTGGTCTGACAAGGCTGTGTCTGAGGGAGTGAATGGAGAGACAGCTCGGGAGAGAGAGGGTGGGCGAGCCCAGCTCCCACAGCGCCTGCCTTGGAGACAAGGGTGTTGGATTTGTATGTGTGTGCACATGTGCTTGCAGTGTCGCCGCATGTGTGAGACGTGTGCGAGTCGGTTCTCTCTCCACCATGTTGGGTCCTGGGGATTCTACTCAGATTGTCAGGCTTTGTGTCAGGCACCTGGGCCAACAAGGAGGCCATCTTACTGGTCCTGCCCTTGTGTCTTGTTACCCCCTTGTAGCCAGGGGTAACCTGCACCCCACAGTCCTCCTGCCTCAACCTCCCGAATGCTAGGATTATAGGCGTAAGCCACTACACTGGTCTTTCACATCCTTTCTGGTGGCCTACTATACTTGTTTAGGACTGGGCCTTCTCTTCTATGAGTCTGGTCCCTCCCCTCCTCTCCCTTGCCCTCCCTTGCCCTCCCTCCCCCTCCTCTCCGGTCCTCTGGGCCTTTAATTTGTTTATCAGACTTTATGCTTCCCGTTTTTCATCCCTTAACGTTAAGTAAAAGAAAGAAATTCAGTTTTTACTTTTACCTGGCTTATTTATTGGTTAAAAATCAATTTTTTAAATTAGTGTTCTGTGTGAACACACACACACACACACACACACACACACACACACACACACACACACGTGCCATGGTTGATGCCTGCTCAGATCAGAGGTCAGTTTTACGGAGCTGGTTGTCTCCTGCCATGCAAATCCCATGGATCAAACTTGGCATTCCTGGTGGCAGGTGCCTTCACCCACCGAGCCAGCCTACCAGCCCCGTTTTTCCCCTTACATGTGTGCTCCTAACCTATTTGGGCCTGAGGCTTCTCTTGGCTCCTACATAAAGCAGGCAGCTTCCCAAGTACCTCACCCAGACTATCCTGGAGACAGGAAGGTCCTGTAAGCTGAGCAAGCTGGATTTAGGATAGTGTCACAGCCCAGCTCCCTTCCTTCTCCCCGGTCCTCTGGCTCAGAGTCCCAGGTTCTCTCCTAAGTAGATTAGGACCTTGGCCAGGAGGAGTCAGAGCAGTCTGGAATGAGCTGGAGGTCAAGAGTGCCAGCTTCCTCTGCTTGCCTGGCCCTGATTTGATTTGGGTCTGGGCAGCTGGGAGGCTGGGACTGGCCCAAGGGCTCAAAGGAGTAGCCGGCAGCCATAGCTGTAGGGTTTGGCTATACAGGAAGCCTCAGGCTTCCAGGCTAGTGGATGTCTTGGCTATGAGTGAGTACAGTTATCCAGCAGACCCTCCCCAGCATCCCACCAGGGTGACCTAGGGCCACAGAAAGAGGACAAAGCAGCCTCTTTTCAGAGCATCCTCACCATGGACCCTCTCCCATATTCTTGAGTGATCTGACGTATTCTTGATGTCTCTCTCTCTCTTTTTTTTTTTTTGGTTTTTCAAGACAGGGTTTCTCTGTGTGTAGCCCTGGCTCTCCTGGAACTCACTCTGTAGACCAGGCTGGTCTTGAACTCAGAAATCCGCCTGCCTCTGCCTCCCAAGTGCTGAGATTAAAGGTGTGCGCCACCACCGCCCGGCTTCTCAATGTCTCTTAACGATACAGAGTTTTCTTTCATCTTCTGAGACACTTTCACTGTGGAGCCCTGGCTGGTCTGGAACTTGTTACATAGACCACGTTGGCCCTGAACTCAGAGATGTATGTGCCACTTGCCTCCCAGTTGCTGGGATTAAAGGTGCACACCATTACGTCCAGCTGGTTTTTATTTTCGTTATTTGTTTTGAGACAGGGTCTCATAGCCAGGCTGACCTCACACTCACTGTGTGTCTCTATTTCCCAAATGCTTGGAATTATAGATGTATATACCTGGCTTGGCTTATTTATTGATAGTTTATTTTTGTGATGCTGGGGGTGGAATTCAGGACCTTGAACTTGCCAGGCAGATGGCTCTAGTGTAGAGCCTAGGCCCTCACTGTGGGATTCTAGGCAGGTGCTCTACCACTGAGCCATGCCCCCAGCCCCTCACTGGGGATTCTAGGCAGCTGCTCCATTGCTGGGCCACACATCAGCCCCTCACTGGGAGATGGTAGGCTGGTGGTCTTCCATTGAAATCATGCCTCTAGCTCCTCACTGAGGGATTCTAGGCATGTGGTCTGTGGCTGGGGCCATATACACAGCCTTCTTTTTGAATCTTTTATTGTTGGTAGAGATGGAATTTCACTAAGTTTCTCAGGATGGCTTGAACTTGCTCTGTACCCAGGCTGTCCTTGAACCTGGATACTCCTGCTTTGGCTATCTAATTAGCTAAGATAACAGGGAGGGCCATTAGGTCCTGATAAGACCATTTTTTTCCCTACATTTTTATTTATTTTGGTGGTGGTGGTGGTGGTGATGGTGTGTGTGTGTGTGTGTGTGTGTGTGTGTGTGTGTGTGTGTGTGTATGTGCGCGCACCTGTCTGTCTGTCTATAAGCATGCACATACCACCATATGCCTGTGGAGATCAGAGGACAACTTGCAGGAGTCAGTTCTCTCCTACCATATGGGCCCTGGGGATCAAACTCGGGTCCTTAGCAAGCACCTTTATCCTCTGAGCCATTTCACTGGCCGTAAAACCAGTTTTTTCCTGTAGTCCAAGAGCAAATCTGAGCCTGTATGGGGACTTTAATCTAGCGACTTGGTTATTCTGGCAAGGGATCACATCCAAAGACCTAGGTCTATATGATCTGACCGGAATGCAGACACACCTTGGATTACAGTAAGATCTGGCTGGAATACCGACACACCCTTAGTATGTACCTTTAACCCCTAACAAAGAAGGTAAGGTTCGTTTGTAGAAGGAAGCGGCCATGTTTGAAAGTGACATCTAACTGGCAGACAAAGTAACATATCAGGGAAAGATACGACAGAATGAGTGAGACATAGGACACGTCCCACCCTCTCGCATACAGCACAGGAAAGAGGTTACTTAAGGCAGCAAGGTGGAGAAAGGTGTGTGTGTGGCAGTTTTACTGGGAAGGGTGGCAGAGAGAACAAGCTGAAGACAGAACAAGCGAGAGCATGAGAAGGAGCCAGTAGATTAGAACGGATTGCAAAAGTATGAGGCCAGGCAGGGCAACTCAGGCAGAAGCTGAATTGAATCAGCTTGGAAAATTAGATTGTACAGAGGCTAGAAGCTTCCAGGCCATGGCCTTGAGATGGTTAGAACAGAGAAAGACGCACTCTGAGTTCAGCTCAAGCTGTGTCTTTGTGTAGCTTGAGAACAGGTCTCCTCCCTTCCTCTGAGGAAATACAAGCAACATTTACAGAGCCAGTACCTGGTCCAGGGTTGCTCTCCATTCTGTTTAATGATCTGGTGGTTTTTTGCAGAGGCGTCTTCTTACCCCCATATGGTACCTTATGGCCCCTGCTGCTGTCTTGAGTTTCCCAAGACACTGCAGCCAGGTTTGGAGAGTGTCTGGGATTCTGTGCCTGGCCTGTTGGCTACACACAACACACACACACACACACACACACACACACACACACACACACACACCAGACAATGAGTTGGGCCCTAAGGGTCAGCCCTAGTGGACAGATGCAGTTTGGTTCTTGTAGAGTTTACAGTCTGGGAGTCAGTTGTAGTGTCGGTAGACATCCTCGGCTTGGTGCCTTTTAAGGCTGTGGTCCTGGAGGCCTTGCCACCTGGCTGTTTGCTACCCCACCCAGTGAGTGTCTAGAATCCTTATTGACAGGTGGCAGACAGGTGGCAGACAGGTGGCAAACAGGGTGTGGATTTTCAGCTCTATGGCTGGATGACACACCCAGCCAGGGGCCTTAGAGGGCCCTGGGGAACAAGCCCAGAGAGCGTCATGCCTTTGTCCCTTACCTCCTTTTACTTAGGGTAGTGAGGGGCAGGTGCTCTCAGAGGCAGAGGATCCCCTCACTCCTGTTTCTTGTGATAGCTCTGGAAGAACAGGCTCCAACGAGCCACCAGCAATCAGCAACCTTGTCATTGGATTTAGGATTGCACAAAGGAGCCTTTAAAGGAGGAACTGGGGGGAGCACAGTAGGTCAGTACAAAGTCCTTTCCTGGAGAATCTCTTGTTTGAGGAAGTAGCCTGTGCCCTGTCGTGGCTCTCTGCACCTGCTCCATGTCTATGGCCCACATCCAGGAAGCCAACTCAGGCTTCAGCAGTGGCCTTGGTCTGGGAGCTTGTGACCAAGCCCAGAGGCGTGTACTTAGCTGGCAAGGCCCAGCTAAGCCATGGGTGAGGCAGTCAGGTGCCTTTCCCACAGGATTGGTTATGGGGATGTGGACACAGGCCGGTAATCTCAGATCTTGACAGGCAGAAAGAGGAAGATCTAGAGTTTAGGCAGGCAGTTGGAGCTGGAAAGTAAGGCCTTGTTCAAAACGTGTGGGCCGTAGATAGCCACGAGCGGTGTGAGCAGTAGTGACCTGTGTTCCGTTTGTGGAAAACACTGGGTTAGGACTACGTCATAGTACTGGGCTCATGACAAACTAGGATGGTATTGTGCTCACTTTGGTGATGGATTAAATCCCTAGGTACCGTTCTTGGAGCAGAACCCTCAGCTATGTTGCTAGTGTATGTCTTTTTTGTGAAGTGACATGACCAAATGTCTGCCCCAGGAAGGCACCCACAGTAGATGGAAGAAAATTCTGTTGGAGACTAGCTTGGTGAATGAGTGAATGGTTATTTCCCCAAAGCATGGGTGTCTTAGTTATTGTTATTGTTGTGAGGAGAAACCATGACCAAGACAACTTAGAGAAAAACAAAACCCATTTAAGAGAGGTTTTGCTTGCAGTTTTAGGGGCTAGCTAGTATATGGTTATCATTGGCAGGAAACAGACAGGCATGGCACTGGGATAATAGCTGAGAGCTTTATATCCATATCTATGGGTAGAAGACAGAAAGAGACATACAGCCTGGCATGGGCTTTTGAAGCATCAAAGTCCACTACCCAGTGACATACCTCCTAATCCTTCTCAAACAGTTTTCCAACTGGGGATAAAACATTCAAACATGTGAGCCTGTGGGGGATATTCTCATTCAAACCACCACAGTGGGTGACAGGTTACTTGTTGGAATGGAGGTGACTCAAAAGGCATTACCAAAGCCCACCTCATCATGGTTGGTGTCCCTCACAAAAAGTTGCATCTCTAGAAGTCTATGAGCTGCAGACAGCTCTACAGAGGAGTATCCCGTATTCTTGCCCCATTCTCTTACACACAATCGCTCTGCATTTAAAATCGTTGGGAGGGGCCTTGTGAATCTTCCAACTTTCTGAGTTTCCAGAGCTTTGAGAGCTTCTCTGAGTTTCCTGGGTCTTGTAAGCTTCCTGAGCCTTATGAGTTTCCTGAACTTCCTGAGTTGTATAAGTTGCTTTGTCCTTGAGTCTCAGGATCCTCCCTCTAGGAAGGAATGTTCCATTCAAATAGGAGAAAATAATTATACGTTATTCATTTAGATACCTGTAGGTTGCTGCGGTAGCTGCTGTCTCCTCGCCTGTGGAAGTTCAAATCTCTGCCATAGCTTTGAGCCCCTTGAATAATGGGAAGGAAGGCCAGCTGGCATTCTGGTCCCACTTGTGAAGCCCAGGTGACCTTGGGAGCCAGGTCTGCCTACCCAGTTATACCACGTGTCTACTACCCACTGTGTCCTCTCTGTTCTCTCTAGGTGACCATGGCCTTGCTGGGGAAGCACTGCGACATCCCCACCAACGGCTGTGGGTCCGAGCGCTGGAACCCCACCTTCACCCGAAAGGACGAGCTCATCAACAGCCTGGTGTCTGCCTTAGACTCCATGGTGAGTGTCTGGCCAGGAGGGAGAATGGAGAGGTCATGTCCATCACGATCTCTTATCGCTGGGGACTAGAGCAATAGCTCAAGTGGTAAAGTGCTTGCCTTGCAGTCATGAGGACCCGAGTTCAATCCTCCAGAATCCAGATAAAAAAGTCAGGCCTGATAGCTCACACTTGTAATCTCGGTGTGAAGGAGGCCTGTTTAGCAAACTCAAGCCAGTAGGTGACCTTGCCTTTAATATAAACAAATTGAGGAACAGTAGCTAAGGTTATCCTTTGGCTTCTACACACATGCACCCTTATGTATAGACACCAGGATATGCATAAACATACATACATACATACATACATACACCTGGAATCAAAGAGTCGGGAGGTTACAATAGGAGAATCATGAGTTCGAGACCAGCCTAGGCTACAAAATAAACTCACTAATAAAATAAGTATTTAGCATGAAGTAGGCTCTAGGCTCGAATCCTGGCACCACCCCCACACAAACCTAAGCAGGGGCAAACCGAAGAGTAGATCTGCCTGGTGTTCATTAGCATTTTAGGGTGATAAAGTGGAAACTCAGAGGAGACCGCATCTTGCTTGAGGTCACACAGTGTGATCAAGTACACAGGTCCTGGTCTCAAGCAGAGAGAGCCTCCTTTCTGTATAGTTCTGAACCACATGTATCCTGAACCTCACCAGCCTGTCAACGGTGGTGGCCGTGACTGTCATGGCGCTGATGGACCACGCCACCAGCAATACTTTGCACCCTCAGCATTTTGAGTCAGTCTCTCAAACCGTAGGCTGTCCTGAAACTCATGGCATCCTCCCCAAGGTACTCCTGTTTGCTTTAGGGTGGCATAAGAGGTGAGACCGTGGCCCAGAGAGGTTGGAGAACTTGTTCTAGGATCACACAGCACAGAACTTCTTAAAATGCTAACTGGCACAAAGACCAGCTTTTATTTTATATTACTTTTTTTGGAGGGGGAGGACAGGATTTCTCTCTGTAGCTCTGGCTGACCTGGAATGCCCTCTGTAGACTAGGCTGGCCTCAAACTCAAGAGATCCACCTCCCTCTGCCACCCAGGAGCTGGGATTAAAGGCATGTCATACCATGCATGGCTCAAGGCCAGCATTCATTCGTTCGTTCACTTATATATTTATATTTTATATGTACTAGTGTTCTGCCTGCAGGTATGTCTGTGAGGGTATTGAATCCTCTGGAGCTGGTGTTTCAGACCGTTGTGAGCTGCCATGTGGGTACTGAGCAGTCAACCTGGATCTAACCATTGAGCCATCTCAACAGCCCAAGACCAGCATTTATTAAGTGCCAACTGGGTGCTACTGGGTTTACAGACAGGATTTTGCTTTCAAGATATTTATATACTGTAGTCCTGGTTATAACCAGGACTACAGTATATAAATATAAATGTATTGTATATTTTATTTATTTATTTATAAATACAAATATATATTTATATTATTGGCTATATATATATTATATATAAATATAAAGCCAATTTGAAATGACCTTTGAGAATTCTGTGTGTGGCTGGGTGCAGGTGTTGGGGGCGGGGTATTGCATGCATGCATGTAAAGGCCACAACTCCACCTTGGGTTTCATGCTTCCAGTGCCATTCCTCCTGTTTGAGACAGGACCTTACTCTAGTTCAGGCTTATCTGGAACTCACTGTGTAGCCCAGGCTGACCACAAACTCATGGCAATCCTCCTACCTCAGCCTCCCCGAATGCTGACATTACAGTTGTGAGCCATCTAAGTCTACAGCACCTAGTACTTACCGGGTGACGCTAAGTGCTAACCAGGCCCATTCCTGCTTAGCTTCTGAGATAAGATGAGGCCAGACACATCCGGGTGGGATGCCTGTCGATCACCTTGTTTGAATTTTGAGACAGCATCTCACACTGGTTTAAAGTAGATTCTAGTCTACTTGTGTTCATCAAGTAGAATATATACCTGGCTGGTACACACACTTTATGTGTGTGTGTGTGTGTGTGTGTGTGTGTGTGTGTGTGTGTGTGTGTGTTACATGTGTTTGCACCTTTGGCAGCACACAGCAAGAACACTCTAGAAAGGAGACTCTCTATACTTGGAAGGCCAGTGAGTACTTGATCGCACTATATGTGGAGGCCAGTCTCTTCCTCCGATGCTGTCTTCTATACTGAGGCAGATGTTGCCCTTGAACCCAGCCCTTGCCTGGACTAGCCTTTAGCCAGCCTGCTCCCAGGCTCACCTGCTTACAACTCTCAGCTGATGGGACACAGGAGAGCTGCCCCATAGGCGCTGGAGATCCAAACTCCCGGTCTTTATGATCTGCTGCAAATGCTTTGCCTGCTAACAGACCCTCAACCTCTCTCCCAACGCTGTCACAAAAATGCTGGGAATCGAACTCAGGTCTTTGTGCTTGGAAGGCGAGCACTTTATCCACTGCACCACCCTGACAGCCCTCCTTATAGAGATTCTTTTCCTGAAACCAGGATATTGAAATTCTACTGCCACAGTCTTGAGAAACAGGCTGTGTGGTGCATTTTTACAGTTTACGGAAGGCAGTCACTACCCTGCATCCCAGTGCAAAGGGACGAGAGTGGTTTACAAGGCGCTTCTCATCAATAGCCTTGCTGTAGCCAGGGCTGGCCTCAAATGCTTAATACTCCTGTCTTAGCCTCCCAAGTGCTGGATTACAGACATACACTGCTATGCTGGGTTCTAGGCTGGTCTGGATTTAGCTCACACCCACCCCTCCCCCACAGTGCTCGGCGCTCTCCAAGCTGAACACGGAGGTGGCCTGCGTGGCGGTACACAATGAGAGCGTCTTCGTGATGGGCACCGAGAAGGGAAGGATGTTCCTGAACACTCGGAAGGAACTACAGTCAGACTTCCTCAGGTTCTGCCGTGAGTACCCTGTGTCCTCCATGACTAGGGCCCTGTTCTTCCGAAAGCACAAGGATCCTGGCCTTTCCCTGTCCCCCTGTTTTGTCCAGCCTAAAGACACACGGTTGTTCCAAATGGAAACTGTTAAGACTATCGGGCAGCTTCTGTCACCGAGCCTCATAACTACCCAACATCTATGTGCCCATTTTCAGAGGGAAACACTGAGGCCCAGTGCACTCACCCAATTCTACAATTCTACTCTGTTTTTCCAATGGTGCTAGGATCGAACCTGTACCCTTATGACTGTGCAAGTGCACTGGTTCTGAGCTACACCCTCAGCTATTGGTCTACTTATTTTTGACTGTGGTTCTCTTTTTGTTTTGTTCTGCAGTTATATTCTGTTTATATAGACAGGTGCGTGCTGTGGCATGAACACAGACATCAGGAGACTTGCTGCAGTCAGTTTTCTTTTCCACCGCTAGGAATTGAACTCAGGTCTTCAGGCTTGGCCGCAAGCTTCTTCACCTGCTGAGGCATCTCGCTGACCCCTTGTTTTAAGTTAGGTTCTCCTGTAGCCCAGGCTGGCCTTGAACTCCTGGTCCTCTCGGCTCCATTTTCCCATGAGGGAAAGGAACTCAGAACTTCACGAATATTAGGCAAGCATTCAGCCAAGTGAGACACATTCATTCCCAGCCTCAATTCTACCTTGTGACTGAGTACATCTGAGGATAGGGACCAGCCATAGTTCTTCAGCTAAGATATTTAGCACATCGTGTGAGTGAATCACACTTGTAAGGTCACATTAGCCTCGTGAGGTGACATGTCGTTCTTTTTGGCCAGGAAATGCTCAGTACACATGGGCTATAGGTATGGATAGCTCTGAGGCAGACACAGAGCAACTGCCTAGAATGGCCCAGGATGGTGGCCAGCAGTCGAGTGCTTAGCATTCCTGAAGCCCTAGGTTCCGTTCCATCCCCAAAACTGAAAAGCACTTCATGTTGGGCTATTTGGCCTGAAACCTCATTACCTTTCTCAGAGGGTCAGGAAATTGTCACCCACGGTGTGCAGCGTGAGAAACTGAGTCACAGTGGGCATATTATCCTAACCCAGAGACTTATCCCAGGATTGGAGGTGTGTATATTAGTCCGGGTTCTCTAGAGGAACAAGATTTATAGGGAAAAAACTATTACATATGTATGTCTGCAATATAAATTTTTTATATATATGTATTAATTTCTTTTTAGGTTTATTAGAGTGGCTTACAGGTTGTGATCTAGCTAGTTCAACAGATAGCTGTCCACCAACAAGAATGGTCCAAGAATCCAGTAGTTGTTTGTTTCAGGAGGCTGGAGCTCTCAGCTGGTTTTCAGTATACACTGGAGTTCAGAAGGCGGCTCTAATACCGGTGAAGGAGTGGGCTTGCGTGCAAGCCTGGGAGGGAGCGAGCAGGCAAAGAGCCAGCTAGATTTCTGCTTCCGTGTCCTTTAAGTTGGCTGCCAACTGAAGGTGTGGTACAGAGTAAAGCCTGGGTCTGCCCACCTCAAAAGATCTGGATTAAAGGTTTATCTTTCCACCTCAAAGATTAGAAGTGGCGAGTCTTCCCACTTCAAATGATTTAATTAAGAGAAAAATCCCTCAGGCTACAGAGGTGGCTCAGTGATTAAGAGCACAGGCTGCTTTTCCAGAGGTCCTGAGTTCAATTCCCAGCAACCACATGGTGGCTCACAACCAACTGTACTGGGATCCGATGTCCTACTTTTGTTTTTTTGTTGTTGTTTTTGTTTTATGAGACAGGGTTTCTCTGTGTAGTCCTGGCTGTCCTGGAACTCACTCTGTAGACCAGGCTGGCCTCAAACTCAGGAATCCACCGGCCTCTCTGCCTCCCAAGTGCTGGGACTAAAGGCGTGTGTCACCCCTGCCCGGCTCGATGCCCTACTTCTGGTGTGTGTCTGAAGACAGCCATGGTGTACTCACATTACATAAAATAAATAAATATGTCTTTTTGAAAAAAAAAAAGAAAGAACAAACTTCTTCACAGGTGTGCCTTGTCATTTGGGTTTTACTTAATTTCAGATTTACTCAGTGTGACAACTGTCTTGGGGTTTCTGTTGCTGTGTGAAGACACACCATGACCAAAGCAATTCTTATACAAGAAAACATTGAATTTGGGCAGGTTCAGAGGTTCAGTTCATTATCACCATGGCACATAGATGTGGTGCTGGAGAAGTAGCTGAGAGCTCTAAATCTTGATCCACGGGCAGCGGGAAAAGAGAGAGTCTGGGCTTCACATGGGCTTTTGAAACCTTGAAGCCCACCCCTCGTGACACAGTGACACACTTCCTTCCACAAGGGCACACCTGCTGATCATTTCAAATAGCGCCAAGTATTCAAATATAAGAGCGTATGGGGTTTATTCTTATTCATTCAAACCACCCCCAACAAACAGGAAATGCCCCCACAGTATGCATAGTTCAAAGACAGGACTCCAGTTCTTAGATCCTTGCTTCTTCAAGATAGATTGCGGGGTGGGGTTGGGGGGATGCCGGGGGGGGGGGGGGGGTGTCCCTGTGGACACCCAGGCACTAGCCGTTGATGGTTTTGTAGGTAGTTTTCATGGTTTCTTGAGTCTTATGCCTAGGATTAGCCATCCCAGGCTAATCCAGCACTGCATGTATAGTTATATACCCGGTACTGTATGTATAGAGTATATAGCTGGATCATATAGATGCTTCCCAGACTGTAGTCTCTAAGACTAGGCTCCAGTAGTAGGTGTGGCAGGGTCCTGGAGCCCTTCCTCCCCCACCAAGCCTCCCGGGGAACAGTGTACCTTATTTTCCACAGCCTGAAAGTCACTATTTATAGCACTCAGAATTTAGATATTTTATTTCAAGCTTGGAAGGTTTCCAAGAAGAGCTAGCTCCGAGCTGGAAGGGGCCACTAGGCCCCTTAATCCTGTTCACCCTGTTCCCTGTTCTGATGTGGCTTCAATTACGCCTTTAATTCTAAACTTGGGAAGTAGAGGCAAGCGGATCTCAGTGAATTCAAGGCCAGCCCCTGTCTACATAGACTCTGTCTCAAAAAAAAAAAAAAAAAAAAAAAAAAAAAAAAAAAAAAAAAAAAAAAACAACCAACCCATATTTCATAAAGACATGCTAACATCTCTCCCAATGTAGGAGGTACTCTGGGAAACTGGGGGTTGTGGGTAGGGTTTGTTTGGCTGATGATTCCTGGTTGCAGTCTTACTGTTTCAGAGAAGTTTGTGCAACTGGTCACATCACATCCACAGTCAAGAGCAGGGAGACTGTTTGCTCTTATGTTTCCTATAGCTTAGAATCTCATTACTAGGGAATGGTGCTGCCCACGATGGGCTGGGTAGGTTAACCATCAAGACAATTCCCCACTTATATGCCAATTGATATAGATCAGTGGTTCTCAACCTTCCTAAAGCTGAGACCCTTTAATATAGTTTCAGATGCTGTGGTGACCCCCAGCCATAAAATTACTTTGCTGCTCCCTGTCATTTTGCCATTGTGAATCATAAATATCTGTGTTTTCTGATGGTCTTAGGGCAACCCCTGTGAACCCATTCACCCATCCTCAAAGGGAGGGAAGGGTAGAGCCACCGGTTGAGAAACACTGATCTCGAAAATTCATTGGAGACAGTCGGTCCTTTTGAGATTGTGGCAAATTGACATTTAAAGTTGACTATTTAAAGTGCTCGGATGTGCACCTGCTTGACACCAACCTACGGCCCATGTGCTCTTGTCGCACAGGGGGACCCCTATGGAACGATCCAGAAGCAGGACACCCTAAAAAGGTGCTGCGCTGTGAAGGTGGTGGCCGGAGCATCCCGCGGTCCTCTCTGGAGCAGTGCTCGGATGTGTACCTGCTGCAGAAGATGGTAGAGGAAGTGTTTGATGTTCTTTATAGTAAGATCCTTCCTCATTCCATTCCGGAAACGGGTGGGTGGGAGACCAGCCTACCCACACCTGCCTTGTCTACTTCAGTCCCATCCAGCTCTGTCCACCCACCTTATCCAAGCCCCACCCATCAGCCCAGCCACACAAACCTTACCCACCTCCTCCACCACAATACACTCTGCTTAGCTCCACCCACTTTATCTCAACCAAACTCTACCCTGTTTAGCCCCACCCACCTCAGCCTAATCACATTCTACCCTGCTTAGTCCAACCTACTTTAGCTCTGCTTGGCCCCACCCACCTCAGCCCCGCCCTCATCCCCGCCCAGCTCAGTCCAACTAATCCTGCCTATCCCTGCCCACTAGTGTCAGGCTGAGCCTCTACTCCTCGCCCAGTCCCACCATATCTAGGTCTGCTCAGCCTTGCCCCGTGAGAGCATCCCAGGTCCTTTTAGCGTAACCACACCCACCTTGACCCAGCCTCATCCAGCCATACTTCTAGCCTCACCTGCTCTCCTGGTCTCAGTCCATCCCGAACTGATATAGCTCCTCCTACCCTATCTCTGCCCTGCCCACCTCTGCTCAGCGCCCTTTCATCCACTTCGGCCCAGGCCTTCCCTGCCAAATCCAATTTAGCCCCACTTGTCTCTACCCAGCTCCAGCCAAATCAGCCTATTCCTGTCTGGCCATGCCCTACCTAGCTCAACCCTGCAGCCTCGCCTACCTAAGTCTGCACAGCCCTATCCATACCCAGCGTAGCCCCACTCACCTGCCCAGCTGTGTGCAGCTGTGCCTCACCCAGCCACACCCCACAATGCTTAGCCCCCACCTACCCACCCCTCCCACCCTCACCGCCATTCCCTTCAGCTGTGTCCCACCCATTTTAGCCCAACCCACCTCAACCCAGCCATAGTTCTAATCCATCTTCACTGCTCTGCCCTTCCCAACCCAGCCCTGCTCTATCTAGCCCTGCCTAGCCTTGCTTTAGCCCTGCCCAGTCCAGTGTAGTCCTATCTGTTCCTATCCACTCTCCTTCAGCTATGCCCTGCGGTACTCAGCCTACCCAAACCCAGCTTACCCCTGCCCAACAGTGCCCCACCCAGGTCTGCCCTGCCTTTCCCCCACCCAGCCCCAAGCCTAACCCTGCTCACTTCTGCCCAGCTCCTGCACTGTGGGTACCCCTCACCCCTCAAGCCAAACAAGAACCCTAAGACATGGCTTTCCCTGTTGTAGCCCTTTTCCAGCCCCCAACTCCCTGGCATAAGTGTCCCTATCCAGTCACCTGTCTTGGGCAGCCACATCTTACCATCTCCTGTATTCTGCCTCCTGGTTATTCTGGAACCATCCCTATCTTCCCAAAAGATAAGCCTGGGGTTAGAGTTGAGCCTGCTCTATCACCTGTGAAGTTCAGTCTACCAGCCTGGCCTATGGGCCTTCCTGTCACTCCTCCCTCCAGCCCTCAGATGTACACAGTGGGGCTCTATCTACAGGCTGGTGTCGATCATTCTATAGCGTGTGTGTGTGTGTCCGCAGAAACGAGGGACCCAGAGCCCCTCTCCAAAGGGGAGTCACCTCACATTGCTTGGCTCCCAATGTGCCTAGCCAAGCCCCAGCCAGTACTGAGCCTCACTGTTCACTCTCTGACAGGTGAGGCTATGGGCAGGGCCACCGTGGTACCTTTGCCCTATGAGAGGCTGCTCAGGGAGCCGGGGCTTCTGGCGGTGCAAGGGCTGCCCGAGGGCCTGGCCTTCCGGAGGCCAGCAGAGTATGACCCCAAGGCACTCATGGCCATTTTGGAGCACAGTCACCGAATTCGGTTTAAGCTCAGGAGGTGAGTAAGCCCTGTCCTGGTTTCATTTCCTTTTGCTGTGTTAAAAATACCTTGACAAAAGCCCATTAAGGGAGAAAAGGCTTATTTGGCTCATAGCCCTAGGTTACAATCCATCACTGTAGGGAGGTCAAGTCAACAGGAATGTGAAACAGCTGCTCACATTACATCCACAGTCAAGAGCCAACAGCAATTGAATCCAGGCATGCATGCCAGTCTTCAGCTTGCTTTCTCTATTCTTAGGCAATTCAGAATCCCCAACCTAGGGAATCATGCCACCCACAGTGGGCTGGGCTTCCCCATCTTACTATAACCAAGACAGTCTCCCTACAGACATAACCACAGGCTACCCTAATATAAATCTCTCTTTGAGACTCCATGTGATTTTTAGATAATGTCTAGTTGACAATTAAAACATGTGGGGTATGGTGGTGCGTGCCTTCAGAACCTCAGCTCTTCTGAAGGAGAGGCAGGTAGAACTCTGAGTTTGAGGCCACCCTGGCAGATTCCAGGCCAGCAAAGAGCTATATGTAGTGAGACTGTCTCTCAAAAACAAAAGACGAACAAACCTGTCTCACTCCATAGCCAGCCAGAGGGCAGAAAGCTGGAGACACCCTGAGGGGACCCTTTAGGGAAAGCATTGCGTCCAATTCGGGGAAACAAGGGTACAGCCCAGTCATGCACTGTGATCTGAGTCAGGGGATGACTAAAGTTTTCCCAAGGGATCAATGTATCAGTGCCCAGAAGAATTCTGGCTTAGGGGTTGAGTCACACACAAGGGTTTGTACGGTCAGGGACACATGATGTGTAGAGTTGAGGTAATCACACAGGATTGTATGTAACTATGATCCCAGCGCTTTGGGGCAGTAGAAGTAAGGGGATCAGGAGTTCATGGTCACCCGCAGTTGCATAGTTAGGTTTTCATTGCTGTGAAGAGACACCAAGACCAAGGCAACGCTTTAAAAGGACTACAGGTTCAGAGGTTCAGTCCATTATCATCCTGTCGAGAAACATGGCAGCATCCAGGCAGTCAAGGTGTTCTAGAAGGAACTGAGTGTTCCACGTCTTGATTCAAAGGCATCCAGAAGGAGACTCTCTTCTGCCCTGGGCAGAGCTTGACCACTAGGTAGGATATCTCAGTGTCCACCTACATAAGAACACACTTCTCCAACAAGGCCATGCCTTCTTCTAGTGCCTTTTCCCATGCGTCACCACATTCCACTCCCTTATCCCATAGGCTTGTTCAAGCACGTGCGTCTGTGGGGGCCATACCAAGCCGGTAGCATAATATAAAATACATTTAGTCCAGCTTCAAAAGTTCCCATAGTCTATCACAGTCTCAGCAACGCTTAACAATGTTCAAAGTCTCTTCTGAGATCCTTGCAATCCCCTATAAAAATCCTCTGTAATCCCCTATAAAATCTAAATCAAAAAGTGGATCACATAGTTCCAAAGTCACAAGACGGTACATTACCATTCCGAAATATCATAGTGAAATACTGGACCAAAGCGAGTCAGGAAGTGAGCTGGGCGAAGTCCGAGCTCTGCATCTCCATGTCTGGTGTCGAAGCGTCCTTCAGATCTCCAACTCCTTTCATCTTTGTTGGCTGCAACAAACTGCTTTGGCTTCGGCTGGTTCCATTGCCTGTTAGGAGCTTTGCTCAGCAGATAGCCCACGGCTCTGGCATCTCTAACGTCTTGAGGTATCCAAGGCAGCTTCAATGTTACAGCTTCTTGTTCCAGTGTCGGGGATGCACACATGATCTCCTGGGCTCCTCCAGAGGGCTGGTGTCACTTCTCAGCTCTGCCCTCTGTAGCACTGCGGGCTATGGTTGACCCACTCCATTGTGGTTGCTATTCTTGGTGGTCATCCTATGGTACTGGGATTCCCAAGGTGTGTATGTGGGGGGGAGGGGGGTCTCCCATTGCAAAAAGGCTTCTCCAATGGCCTCTCGTAAGTTATTTTCCTGGTGCCAAGTGTCAACTGCTTTGCATGACCCCTTCAGTCCTGGGCAGTCAATTGCCAACTGAGGCTGCACCTTCACCAATGGCTTCTCCTGGCTTCTCACAGTGCCAGGCCTCAGCTGCTCTCCGTGACCCCTTCATGCCTTCAAAACCAGTATTGATTCTTACACATTACCAAGTCCAGCTGCAGCATGAGGTACAACCTTGGCTATCTCTCAACTCAGCTTGTTTGTTTGTGCTCTCAGAAAACACTTCCCAGAAGATTTCACCTCAGTGATGCTGGTCTCTTCTTAATCATCACTAATTTCTTAGCTCCAGCAAACCAGCATCAGTTGTCCCTTCTATTCTGGACTCTTAAAACCCGAGTCACGTGGCTGAAGCTGGGGTTGGAACATCCTTCTCTTGTTCCGTTATATCGTCACCAGCTTTCTGATTTCCAACTTTCCTGCCTAAGCTTGGCTGTCCCGGAACTCGCTCTGTAGACTGACCTTGAACTTGTAGATCTGCATGACTCTGTCTCAGTGCTAGGAAAGTTCTGGATTATAGTTCATTCCAAATGTAGTCACATTGACAACTGAGAATAGCAATCACAATCCAGCCCTTGTCACTTTGACACATAATCGTATCTCGTAGTGAAGACAATAACCAGGTCATAATAACACCTAACATGATATAACAATCCCTTGCTCAGCTGCAAAGGCATAAACAAGCTTAGCTGGATGGGACCCTGCCCCGAAGTGGCCGCTCCCTGATTCCATTTAATATCCTTGAACACAGGATGTAGTTACATTCCACTTCCTGGTATCCCCTTAATCTTTTTTCTTGCCCTTTAATCTTTAACCCATAAATTTTGTATTTTTCCTTTCTAACCTTGCTATGCTGAATTAAAAAATGTTCCTCATAAGAGTGAACCACGGGACAAAGTGTAAGCTAGGCATTTTAGAGATTACCTTTGTCAGTGCAATTCATCTGAATCTCGTCAGATTGGCCTCAAGCAGACTGTTCAGACAAGGACAAAAAGCATCTACATTCTTTATCAAATTATCACAAGAAAAGTCTCTAGGCCACAAACTAAAATTCTCGTCTGAAACCTCTTGAGCCAGGCCCACACTGTTCAAATTACCCTCGGCACCACTGTCTTCTGTGTTTCTGCTGGATTGGCCCATTAAGCCCACTTAAAACATTCCACTGCTTTCATAATCCAAAGTCCTCAAATCCACATTCCTCCAAACAAAAAAACATGGTCAGGACCATCACAGCAATACCCTAGTCCCTGGTACCAGCTTCTGTCTTACAGTTTCATTGCTGTGAAGAAACATCATGACCAAGGAGTTTTGTTTGTTTGTTTTGTTTTTTGTTTTTTGTTTTTTGTTTTTTGTTTTTCGAGACAGGGTTTCTCTGTGTAGCTCTGGCTGTCCTGGAACTCACTTGGTAGACCAGGCTGGCCTCGAACTCAGAAATCCGCCTGCCTCTGCCTCCCAAGTGCTGGGATTAAAGGAGTGTGCCACCACTGCCCAGCCCAAGGAAACTCTTATAAAGGACATTTAATTGGGGCTGGCTTACAGTTTCAGAGATTCAGTCCATTATCATCATGGTGGGAAGCCTGGCGGCATCCAGGTAGACATGGTGTCCCAGAAAGAACTGAGTGTTTTACATCTAGATCCAGCCAGAAGGAAATCTCTTCCATACTGGGCGGAACTTGAGCACCAGGAGAACTTAAAGCCTGCCCACACAGTGACACACTTCCTCCCACAAGGCCATGCCTATTCCACAAGGCCACGCCTCCTAGTAGTGCTGCTTCCCATGGGCCAAACGTATTCAAACCACCACAGTGAGTTTGAGGCTACCTTGCTTAAATGAGAGCCTGTCTCAGATACATAAATTAATTGTAAAAGTCTTGAGTTGGGAGAGTCAAATGGCCTGGGTGTGAGCTTGGGCCATGAATGAGATTCCCAAGAGGCTGATGGGAGATGAGGCTGATGGGGGGTGAGGTCAAGGCTGGGTCAAGGTGGATACCATGGGACCAGCATAGCCAGAGACTTCGTCTTTCCCAGCAAGGCATAAGCAGAAGGGACAGAAGGGATGTAAAGGAGCCAGGTGGAGGATAGGACTGGTGGTTTGAAGCACCGAGGCAGGCTTGGTGCGGGCCTGGGACTTCCAGTGGTTGACACCTGGTATTAGGTACATTATACCCACAAAGTGGGGTCTGGCTTCCATCCTACCTCATCGGAATATCTGTGTAGTCCAGGTCTGTTATATTCTATAAAGTGTTACTTGGTCTGTGATGGGAGAGATTTACAGTCGAAAGTAGGTATTCAAAGAAGTCTCCATTTCTTCTCTTTCACGTAGGCCTCCTGATGACGGTGGGCAGGACACAAAGGCACTGGTGGAGATGAACGGTATCTCTCTGCTACCCAAGGGGTCCCGAGACTGTGGTCTGCATGGCCAGGCCTCCAAGGTGGCTCCCCAAGACCTGACCCCCACCGCCACCCCATCCTCCATGGCCAACTTCCTGTACAGCTCTTCAGTGCCCAACCACACCATCCGGGAACTCAAGCAGGAGGTGCCAACCTGCCCGTTGACCCCCAGCGACCTGGGCTTGGGCTGGCCTGTGCCTGAGCCCCATGCCCCCAGCACCCAAGATTTCTCTGATTGCTGTGGTAATGCTGTAGTGGGAACCTACATGTCTCTCTGGGTGGTTACCTCTAAGGAAGAGGTATTTCTGGGCAAGGTTGGGGTTTGTCCAATTGCATTCTGTGGGGACTCAGTTAAACTTGGGCCTCCATAGACCTTGCATGGGATCAAGAGGCATCTAAAGAGGCCCCATGAGGAGGCTTTCGAGATTATGGATAAACTAATCAGGGATGATGAGATGGTTCAGCAGGCAGAGGAACTTGCCAACCATCTTGACGTCCTGCGTTCACTCTCTGAGGCCCATGTAGTAGAAGCAGAAAATCGAATCTCACAAGTTGTCCTGTGACTTCCACACATGCACCAGGTGTGCATGCCTGTGAGCGCACAGAACAGCTGGGTATGAGGATGTGGTCTCTGTCCTGGCTGTGTATGACAGCGCAAGTCTCTCACCGAGCCTCAGTTTCCACATCTGTAAAATGGAGATGCTTATATGAGCCTACGTATCCCTTATCTAAGATACTTGGGATCCAGATTCCTCAACTAGACATTTCAGATCTGGTTGTTGGGGGATGTGGCTCAGCTGATCGAGTGTTTGCTTAGCTAAAGGC
Source organism: Rhabdomys pumilio (assembly GCA_030674055.1). Classification (NCBI taxonomy): domain Eukaryota; kingdom Metazoa; phylum Chordata; class Mammalia; order Rodentia; family Muridae; genus Rhabdomys; species Rhabdomys pumilio. The sequence continues at coordinate 18,535,212 of JANHMN010000023.1, forward strand.
ATTTGCCTCCAAGCCTGATGACCTCAGGTCAATTCCTGGGACCATATATAGAAGGAGAGAAACACCCACAAGTTGTCCTCTGATCTTTATAAGTAGACAAATGCGTGTAATTAAAAGGATGAGATTCCACTGTCATGGCGCCCGCCTCTGGATATCCAGTTCTATCACAGAGAGCAGCTAAGAGCCATAGTTAGGGATTGGGCCTGGAGCCTCATGATCATGGGACTCAGTTCTAATTTCTCTCAAATATGTGGGGCCCCTCCAAAATGTATGCCTCTCTTTCCCCCTTGTTTAGGACAGACGCCTGCAGGGCCTGCTGGGCCTCTCATCCAGAATGTCCATGCTTCCAAACGCATCCTCTTTTCTATCGTCCATGACAAGTCAGGTAGGCTGGCGCCCTTGGTGAAAGCGGGTCCCTGCTGAGAGAGGGGAAGGTCGGTTTTTCTGCTCAAGGGTGACACTCATGGTCATCACAAATGTCCCCAAACAGCATCTTAAAACAAGGGTGTGTCACTACACAGTTTCTGCACCTGTGTGTGTTACTTTTCTCATTGCTGTCTGGCAGAGCGTACAGGATGGTACCACCCACAGTGGGCGTGGGTCTCCTCACTTCTTTGCACCCTATTTAGAAATTCCCTCACAAACACACCTAAGAGGTTGGTTTTCATGGTAGTTCTGAGTCCTGTCAGGTTGATGAGCAGGACTGATAATCGCAGCAGATGAGGGGTTTTTGACGTAGTGTCTTTCATAAGCTCAGAGGCATGCTGTCAGCCGGGCTGAAGCTGGAGAGCTGTGTGTAAGGTCACTCTTGCAACACCTAGGCTAGCCTCTCTATCGGGTCAGCTGACCAGGCTCACCACATGACAGCTGGTTAGAGATTCAGACAGAGTTAGTGATCCACCATTGAGGAAAGAGGAAGCCTGTGTTTTCATGACCTCACTTCAGAAATCACTGTCACAGCTGCTCCGTTTTATCCATAGAAATCCAGAATGTTCCAGCCAGTGGGATTAAAAATTAGATTCCTCCTCGTGAGAAAAGAAATATCAAACGAGATAGGTGTATGCCTTTAGTCCAGCATCCAGGAAGCAGAGGCAGGAGGATTTCTATGAGTTCCAGGCCAGTCTGCATTAGTAACAGGGCAGCCAGACCTACACAGTGAGACTCTGTCTCAAAAATAAAAAAAGGAAGAGGGAGCCATGTGTGGAGCTTAGGCAGGAAGTTCTTGTTTGAGGCCATGGACTATACAGTGAGGCCCTGACACAAACAAAAGGAAAAGAAAACTGTATGTGGGGGCTGGGAATGTGGTTGAACAGTCGTGTGTTATAAGAGACCCCAATGTGGGGCTGGGAATGGGCCTCAGCACTAGAGCCTCTGCCCAGAGTTTCTTAATGAGCGGCTGGGAGCTTGGCTCAACACTGAATCACTTATCTAGCCTGTACGGGGTCCTTAGCTTCTTCCACTAGCACCTGCCTAATTTGCTAGACATGGTGACACAGACCTGTCATCCCAGCCCTCAGGAGGCTGAGGCAGGAGGATTTCAAGTTCCAGTCTAGCCTTGTCTACATAGTAAGCCCCTCCTTTCTCAAGAAACGTGACTTTCCCAGGCTTCTGTCTGCCTGAGGTGGGTTGGTCTGGGGAGAGATAGGTCAGCTACATACATCCTTGGGAGATTCAGAAGAGGGAGCAGAGGGGATAGTATCTGAGCATCCTAAATTTCACAGAGGCTGAGGTGACAGTACATAGGAGGCCTGGGTGCTTTAGAGTGGCACCCTAGGCTCTTTGAGGGAGGGTAGCAGGAGCTGGGGACTTCTGACAGGAGGCAGCCCCTCAGCTTAGGGACCAGTCCTCACTGGGCCTTCTGTGTTTTGATAGAGAAGTGGGATCCCTTCATCAAGGAAATGGAGGACATCAACACCCTGCGGGAGTGCGTGCAGATTCTGTTTAACAGCAGATACGGTGAGTGGGCGGCACGGCCCACCGGGTGAGCATCTCATTATGGGTGGCAGTCGCTCATGTTCCCCAACACAACAGCGTGAGCCATATGCTGGCGCCCGCGCAGCGTCAGTGCGGATGGCATCCGGCGTGGGCTCTCCCCTGTCTGGGGAGAGGGTGGTTGTGTCAATATTTCCTTCGCAGATTCTTTGTGGGGGTGGAACGATGGCAGATCCCCAGACCTTGAGTCACCTATGGGGAGATGGGCAGGGGTACACATTGCTCTCTGTTGGCTTCAAGTGTTCCCATAACCCCGTGTTGTTCTCTGCTGTTTCCGTTCTGGAGTGTGTGTGTGTGTGTGTGTGTGTGTGTGTGTGTGTGTAGTTGTGCATAAGTATGCAGGCATATGTGCATGTGTGTCGAGGCCAGAGGAGACCCCCCAGGCATCATTTTTTAAAAGCATCATCTACCTTTTGTATGTGTGTTGGTGCTGAGACAGAATCTCCCGCAGCTTAGGCCAGCATTGACATCGCTGTGTCAATGAGACTGTTCAACTTGCGATCCTCCTGCCTCTGCCTGAGTGCTGGGGTGATAGGCGTACACCACCATATCCAGTTTTACATAGTGCTGGAGATGGAATACAGGGATACATTAAAAGTTCTAGACCAGTGAGGCAGCCCTGTCCAAAAAAAAAAAAAAAAAAAAAAAAGTTTGAGCTGGAGAGATGGCTTAGCGGTTAAGAGCACTGGCTGCACTTCCAGAGGTCTTGGGTTCAATTCCCAGCAACCACAGGTAGCTCACAACCATCCATAATGGATCTGATTCCCTCTTCTGTATAGGACAGATGGCAAGTATATAATAATACATATATACATACATACTCACACATGTTAAAGTTATTATATAAAGATATATATTTGTGTGTGTGTGTGTGTGTGTGTGTGTGTGTGTGTGTGTGTGTATACCACAGTGTAAGAATAGAGGTCAGAAGATAGCTTGTAGGAGTTAGCTCTCTCTTTCCACTTTGTGGGGTCCAGATATCAAGCATGGACTGAAAGACAAGCCTGGCACTGATAGCCCCTGAACAACGTCTTAGATTCTTGTTGCGGTGATGAAAACACCATGACCAGAATCACCTTGGGGAGGAAAGGGTTGATTTTTATTTCAGCGTACGCCTCTCAGTTACCCTCTGTCACTGAAGGAAGGCAGGGTAGGAACTGAAGCAGAAGCCAAGGAGGCCCTCCGTTTAGTGGCTTGCTCTCATGGCTCACCCAGCTTGCTTTCTTATATCACCCAGAGCTGCCAACCTGGGTGTGACACTGCCCGTCCTGAGGTGGGCCCTCCCACATCAATCATCAGTGGAGAAAATGCACTACAGGCTCCATAGGCCAGTGGGGGAGCTTTCTAATGGAGGTTCTCTCTTCCCAGGTGATTTCAGCTTGATAAAGCTAGCCAGTGCAGCCATCTTGCTGGAAGTCCCCTGTAAAAGTATCTTTTATTTGCCTAATGTAATCGTCATCTCAGAGGCTTCCTGCCTCTGTGTGCTAACTTAGACCTAGTTCTCGAAGCTTCTAGCCTCCGTACAATCTTATTTAACCCTAGAATGGTTTCAGCCTCTGAGACTGACTGCTGAATAAGCTCACCCTTTTCTAGTTCTTTCTGAACTCTGGCTGTCTGATTCAACTCAGCTGTTCTTGCTCAAAACTCCTCTCTCAGCTGACTGATTCAAACTGGCTTCTGACTGAATTGCTCTGCCTGGCCTCATGCTACCTTTACACTGTTTTAATCTTCTGGCTCCTTCTCATGCTCTAGCCCATCCTGTTTTCACCTGTGTCTAGCTTGTTCTCTCTCTGCAGCCTGTCCCTGTAAAACTGTCCCAGTAAAACTGTCCTCTCTTCTGCACTGCTCTCTCTTAGGTAGCCTGTCTTTCCTCTCTCTGTTGGGCAGATCCTATTCTGTCAAATCTTTCTCTGCTTCATCACTTTGTCTGCCCCTCCATTAGACATCACTTTCAAACAGTGGGTGTCTTCTTCTACAAACTAACCTTACCTTCATTGTTTGGGATTGAAGGTGTGGGCTAAAAGCGTGTCTGTATTCCAGCCAGAGGGATTAAAAGTGCAGTAAGGTGAACCTCAGCTTTTCCAGTAAACAACACAGTCTCAGGATTCACAGTGTGATCTACTATCCTGTAACAGTCCCCACTCCTTTGTCCTGATCCTTTGAGACAGGCTCTCTTACTGGCTTGGAATTCACTAAGTAGGTTAGTGGGGCTGGCCAATGAGCCTGGGGCTCCATCTGTCTCCATATTGCTAATGTTAGGGTTAGAAGTTACCTCTCCTGGCTTTTGTTTTGTTTCTCTGTGTAGCCCTGACTGTCCTGGAACTCACCCTGTAGGCCAGGCTGCTGAAGTCAAGAGATCCTCCTGCCTCTGCCTCTCAAGAGCTGGAATTAAAGGCATGTGCCACCACTGCAGGCCTCTCCTGGCTTTTTTTTTTTTTTTTTTATCAAAATTGGATCTGTATGTTTGTTAGACACTGAATTCAAAGTGCAAGGCACTTTAACAACTGAGCTAAGACTTTTTCAGTGTGTGTATATTTGTGTTTGCATGCTTGTGTCTGTGTGTGTGTGCATGTTTGCATGTGTATGTGTGTGTGTGTGTCCATCACATGTATGTGCAGGTCAGAGGACAGCTTTCTGGATTTGAGTCTCTCTGTCCATCATTTGGGCACCAGGGATTGAACTCAGGTTGTCAGCCTGGTGCTGAATGCCTGTTCCTGCTGAGCCATCAAGAGCCCTTGTCTTTTTTGTGGTTTTGTTATTGCTGTTGTTGTTTTGGGTGTGTGAGTATTTTACATTGTGTGTGTGTGTGTGTGTGTGTGTGTGTGTGTGTGTGTGTGTAAGCTGGAGTGTGAGGACAGACTTCAGTTCATTCTCTCCTTGTCCCACATGTGTTCCAGGGACCTAATTCAGGCTGTTGAGCTTTACAGTGAAGCACCTTTTCCCACCAAACCACCTCTCCTCCCCTCTTTTGGGTTTTTGATTTTTGGAGACAGGTTATTCCTCCCTAACCTAGGCTAGTCTTAAAAATCACCATTTAGGCCAACCTGCCTCAGCACATCAAATACTGGATTTTATACATCACCAGCTTACCTGCCTACCTTCTTTCCTTCCTTCCCTTTTCTTTCTTTCAATATGTATTTACTTATTTATTTCGAGACAGGGTCACATTTTCCCTGGCTGCCTTTTAAATTCTCAGCACAGCCAGGGATGCCTTTGAGCTTCTGATTGCCCTGCCTTCACTTTCTGAGTGGTCCATCACAGGTGTGCGCCACCATACCCAGTTGTATTCAGTGCTGAGGATGGAGTTCGGGGCTTTGTGTGTGCTAGGCAGTCACTTGCTGAGTCACGTCCCTGGCTCCTTCATTTGTTGGTTTAGACAGGTTTCTTCCTCTGTAGTTCAGGCTGGCTTTGAATTCGTAGCCATCCTCCTGCCTCCGTCTCCCGAGTGCTAGGATTCCCAGGTATGTACTACCATCAGTGCTTCCTGCTTTGTTTGTCTGCTTTAATGTGCTCTGATTGACAAGTCCTTTAAACTTTGAGGAGGTAAACGCTGTAGGAGATGACCCAAAAGCTGAGTTTTGTAAAGTATTTAGGAGTTTGACTCAGGGAAAGAACACCTCACTTAGTCAATCTTGAGAAACATCGTGATAGGCATGAGGTTCTCCATACTGGAGGATGGATGGCCATTTGTCCAAGCCTTCCAGCAGCCAGTGCCTAAAGGTCACAGGGATGCGGGTTCACATGACAGCGGGCATGTGCATACAGATGCATACAGCAGTGGGCATTTATATGCAGACACATGAGGGAGTCCCTGAGGTGTCAGAGAGGGAAGCAAACCTGTAAAGAGATGAGAATAAGTCGGGCGGTGGTGGCGCACGCCTTTAATCCCAGCACTTGGGAGGCAGAGGCAGGCAGATTTCTGAGTTCGAAGCCAGCCTGGTCTACAGAGTGAGTTCCAGGACAGCCAGGGCTACACAGAGAAACCCTGTCTTGAAAAACCAAAAAAAAAAAAAAAAAAAAAAAAGAGATGAGAATGAAAACCTAGAGCAGATTGACTTTGTCAGCCTGGAGTAGATTTCAGGGAGTCTAATGCCAGGCAAACCATTGTCAGCGTATGTAAAACAGACTATAATTTGGGGAAAGGTTTCCAGGCAACAATCATGGCAGTCAGTCCAATTCCAGAGATATAATAAAGCTAAAGGTGTGACTGCATAGGAATTCCTTTACAAAGTACATGTGACCCTGAAGGGGCGGTTTATAGCTAAGCGGCCTAGAATCCAGTGTGGCCTCTGACCGATAGTATAGACGTAGGCAGGCCATAAAGTACATGTGACACCTCCCCTAAGGATGGGTAACTGTCCCAGGGAGGGAAGAGTCTGAGATAATTATTCTCAGGGATTTGGTCTGCCTCTGTAGACAATTTCACCCGGTCATTGACAAAGTCCACTCCCTGCCTTCTGGGCGAGAAACCAGGTATTTTATCGTCTCCCCTGAGAAGAGGTCCCCATGTGTTTACATTTCTGGTTTCTCTAGTGATCAGTGGGCATGAGGATTTCTTGTGTCCGCAACAGATATGTAGATTGGTGTGTGCTTGTATGCAGTGCACGTAGCTGTGGGCATTTATGTGCAAGATCATATAGTGGGGGACCCTTGTGTGCAAGTGCATACAACTGTGAGAACTTGGATATAGCCTACAGCAGTTGGCATGAGGGTCCAGGAGTCTACAGTGCTTGGCGAGGACGCAAAGATGGCTTCCAGAAGGCTAAGGTCTCAGGCTAGAGAGTCAGGTGCCCTCCTGAGATGGTGCCCTTGCTGAGTGGGCTGGGACTGGTGCTCTGGGCCTCTTGTGTAGGGTTTGGGGTGACCTAGTTGGCTTTCTGTACAGAAGTCTGATAACATAATCAAGTGAACCTCCTGAGCTGTAAGGAGGTGGTGTGGAGAAGCTCTGGGCATGTGTAATAGGAAGAAGCCTGGGTCAGAGCTGACATCTGCTGGGCTTCAGCTCCAACCCATGGTGCTCTCTTTCTGGTTACTCTATATGCTTGTGATAGGCCAGTGACAGGGTAGGGTACATATGGTGATATGGTGGAGAGAGGGGGGGGGGGGAGCAGGCATGGCGGTACACACTTGGAACCCCACAATTTCTAGAGGCTGAGGATTAAGATGTCCAGGCCTGCCTGGGCTATAAAAGAAGACCCTGTCAGGAAAGCTAAAAGAAGTTGAGATATGGCTCTCTTAGTAGAGCGCTTGCTTAGCATGCATGAAGCCCTGGGTTCCATCCCCAGCATCCTATGAACCAGGCATGGTGGAGCGTGCCTGTGATCCCAGCTCTTGGGAGGATCCTGAATCCTAAGAAACACCCCTCCCACCCACGCTTCACATCAGAACAAGAAGTTTCTTGAGGCTTTCCCTGCATGCAAGGAGTTTACATGAATTTCACAGAACGAGATTGCCCAAATTGAAGGTAGGGAGGGTAGCTCCCCAGATAGGAGGTGGGGGTGGGGGAAAAATGACTTGACAGCTGCTGAGATTACCAGGGTTTAATTTGACAAAGAGCTAAGTGTGACTTCACAGTGTAGAGCTGGCTGCCAATGCTGCCAACAGACAGACCTGGGACACGTCAGAAGGAAAATAGTGAGCGGTTCCTGAAACAGCCTGGACTGTTGGGTGCCCGGCCCTGACTTGGCCAGTGAGTGGCTGAAGGGCAGCTCTGGGCTACAACACACAGCACTGAAGAGACCAGAAAAAGCCCCAAGCAAAGACGAGCTTGCCTAAAGAAAGCAAGCAATATTCTGAGCTTGGTGTGATGATGTAACCTGGTCTGTAAGCTTGGAAGGCTGAGCCAGGAGGATTGCTGTGAGTTTGATGCCAATATGGAGATAGAACAGGACCCTGTCTCGAGGACGTACAGGAGGGGAGGCGAGATGGCTCAATTGGTAAAGGCACTTGCGGCCAAGTTGTATCCCCTGGAACTCACATGATCGAAGACGAGAACCAACTCCTGCCCAGTGTCCTCTGACCTTCCCACTCAGGCTGTGACCCTTAGCAGTGACCCCCAATAAATAAATAGTAAACTCTTTAAAATGTTTGAAAAAGGATGGTGGGTCAGGCTGTGGTGGCATATACCTTTAAACCCAGCACTCAGGAGGCAGGGGGATCTCTAGGTCTGAGGCCAGCCTTGTATACAGAGTGACTTCCAGGACACCCAGGGCTACACAGAGAGACCCTGTATGTGTGCTGGGGAGGGACAGTGGATGAGGTGGCACTGTTCTTGAATGCCTGTATTTGGGAAGCAAGACAGAGCTCTGAGTTTGAGGCTAACCTGGTCTACATAATGAGTTCTGAGTCAGTCAGTCAGCGCTACATAATAAGACTGTCTATAAAAAGACTAAAAAGAAGAGTAAATGTGCCATGGTTGTTTCTATTACTGCACGGCCAGCACAATGTTAGACAGACTATGGCCGACACGGTGTCCTGTGACTTGTCCCTTGCACTCACCCTTGTTCTTGCCCTTCCAGCGGAAGCCCTGGGCCTGGACCACATGGTCCCTGTGCCCTATAGGAAGATTGCCTGTGACCCCGAGGCTGTAGAAATTGTGGGTATCCCAGACAAGATCCCCTTCAAGCGGCCCTGTACTTATGGAGTGCCGAAGCTGAAGAGGATTCTGGAGGAGCGACACAGCATTCACTTTATTATCAAAAGGTATGAATTGGCACGGTTCTATGAAAGAAGAGCTGCCTAGAACTGGCCAATGAGGGGCTGGGGGCGTGGCTCAGGGGTAGAGCACCTGCCTAGA
>JANHMN010000023.1:18559254-18575360 GCA_030674055.1 Rhabdomys pumilio
TAAGAGCACTGACTGCTCTTCCAAAGGTCCTGAGTTCAATTCCCAGCAACCACATGGTGGCTCCTCTGTAATGAGATCCAATGCCCTATTCTGGTGTGTCTGAAGACAGCTACAGTGTACTCGTATACATAAATAAATAAATCTTTAAATGAAAATTCTTTTTTTTTAAATGCACATAAAATAAAAATAAGTAAATAATTCTCTTTTGCTGCCTCTGCCTCTCTGTATCAGCCCTCCTGACTCCCTCTTACTCTCTATGGTTTCTTCTTAATAATCTTCTGTTTACTTCCTGTCAGCTGGTTGCTCGCTCTGCCTCTTGACCTATGGTTGACTGTATTTAATCCTGTTTAGAATATTCAAGCGGAAAGTTCTTGGATTAAAAGTGTGCGCTAAGGCTAGGCCATACCACAACTAAGAATTACAAGCTTTTCCAGTAAATAGCACAATATCAGGGTTTGAGGTGTGATCAGTTATCCTGCAGCGTAGTTTTTATTACTCTGAAATGGAGGAGCAGATGGTGGCTATGGAGCGCCAGGAAGGTGGGCTGGAAGGCAAGCAGTGGAACATGAGAAAATACTAGAGGAGAACTTGTAGCTGCACCATGGAGCGTGCCCCTGGCACAGGCTGTCCCATCCTGGCACCCTTGGCATGAGAGGCCAGCCAGCATCCCTGCTATCGGGATACAGCTGAGAACCTAATACATCCCATGAGTGCACAGCTTAGAGAGCTAGTGGGCATGGTTGGTGTGAATCCCAGGATGACTGTCACCAAGTGACCTCTTCATGGTCACCGTAATTCTAAGGAGTTCAGAGAGGCAGCAGAGGCCAGTGCTGGAGATAGAAGAGCTCACAGAATCAGACTCCTGGGACTGGCTGCCCCAATCACCTCAGCCCTCACTCCCCCCACATTCTACAGGGAGGGGAATGTGTGTAGCTTTCCTCACCTTATGTAGATTCCTACAGCCAGACCTTAGCAGGCTGAGAATGTCACCAGGAGTGCACATGAAGCACCAGAGGTCACTTCCTCTTTCCCCTGCTGTACATGTCCTTTAGCTCCTAAGGCCAGGATAGGATATAGCCTCCCTGAGGTCAAAGGTGCGGTTATGACATGCTGGCACATGGTGGTCCTTAATCAAAACTACTTCAGAACAGTAGAGCTCTTGCCTAGAGTCCTCCCCACCCTGTGAGGAAATGGCAACAGAGCAAGAACACCTGCCTAGAATTCCCCAAGGATGGGCTGTGGGCGTGGCTCAGTGGTAGAGCACCTGCCTAGAATCCCCCAGGGAGGGGCTGGGGGCGTGGCTCAGTGGTAGAGCACCTGCCTAGAATCCCCCAGGGAGGGGCTGGGGGCGTGGCTCAGTGGTAGAGCCCCTGCCTAGAATCCCCCAGTGAGGGGCTGGGGGCGTGGCTCAGTGGTAGAGCACCTGCCTAGAATCCTCCAGTGAGGGGCTGGGGGTGTGGCTCAGTGGTAGAGCACCTGCCTAGAATCCCCCAGTGAGGGGCTGGGGGCGTGGCTCAGTGGTAGAGCACCTGCCTAGAATCCGCCAGTGAGGGGCTGGGGGCGTGGCTCAGTGGTAGAGCACCTGCCTAGAATCCCCCAGGGAGGGGCTGGGGGCGTGGCTCAGTGGTAGAGCCCCTGCCTAGAATCCCCTAGTGAGGGGCTGGGGGCGTGGCTCAGTGGTAGAACACCTGCCTAGAATCCCCCAGGGAGGAATTGGGGGCGTGGTTCAATGTTAGAGTATTTCTGTGTGATCTCCAAGGCTCTGGGCAGTGTGTCCTATACCACCAAATTATCAACAACTCCTTGTGGGATGGACACTCCTATTCTGGCCCTATGTCTCTGTGATCTTTTGGAAGACTCCACTCCAACCCCCACACGGATAAGGATACAGACCCCAACCCTCCCCTCCCCCCTGCCCCTTGCATCTCACCTCTGGGCTTATTTATTCATTTGTTAGTTTTCAGATGTCAACAATTAGCCTAATTTCATTTCCTTGCTGTTGTCCCAACAGTGTGAGTCCTTCCAGGAAATCAAAAAATGCACACACAGAGTCTCATGAAGACTGGTTCTGAAGGACTCTGAGGGGCCCACTCCAGAGATCTGCTAATTGCCAGACAAGGAGTTCCCTGTAATTAGGAAGTCATTTTCCTGTAAAAGTCACCAAGTGCCTTTTAATGTAATAGCCTCTGTCCGTAATTGTATTCACTTTGCAGAAAATTACAACACCAGACTCTCACGGATCGACATTGCCAACACGCTTAGGGAACAAGTCCAAGACCTGTTTAACAAGAAATACGGTGAGTTACAGGCAGGGGTCAGGTGGAGGGAGAGGTGGGCAGCTTCCTGCCTGTGGCCAGCTTAACATTGGGCACACAGGTTGATCTATATTTAATGTATTTCTTCGCTTTTTTAAAATTTATTGTGTATGCAGGCATGTATGTGGATGTGAGCATTCCCCATCACAAATATGATCAGACTTGCAGGAATTGCTTCCTTCCTTCCTTCCTTCCACCATGTGGGTCCTGGGAATCAAATTCAGTTTGCCAGGTTTGCTGGCAACCCCCTTTGTGAGCCGAGTCATCTCACTAGCTCTCTTATATTTCTTGAGCATTTACTATGTGCCAAGCACTGGGAGCACAGTGTCACAGAAAACAGACCCAGTGTGGGACGTGCTTGGTTGTGTGCACCTGTAACCTCATCACTTGCCTGAGACAGAAGGATTGCTCTGAGCTCCAGGCCTGGCATGAACTACAGAGTAAGATTTTGTTGAAAGACAAATATCTGCGTGTGGAGCAAAGCTGTTGTTTCAGGGTTCCCATCCAGGAGGCAGGTGCCCAGTGGTGTAGCCTGGAGTCCAAGAAACATTAAGCACTGCCTTAACCCAGTACCAGGAGCCACGTATTCAAGGCCCACCTAGCGTAGATTCCCACCAGAAACTCTGCACAGTACACATATGAATCTCCAAGTCCAATCCAGTACAACTTCTGTCTTCCACAAAGGGCCTGAGCCCTCCGGGAGAGAAAGCCCATACTCCTGCAGCTCACTCCGTTTTACCTCTTGCCCCTGACTGGTACAATGGCCTTTCTCGTATCCAGGTGAAGCTTTGGGCATCAAATACCCAGTGCAGGTGCCCTACAAGCGAATCAAGAGCAATCCAGGCTCGGTGATCATCGAAGGCCTGCCCCCCGGAATCCCATTCCGCAAACCGTGCACCTTCGGCTCCCAGAACCTGGAAAGGATTCTCTCTGTGGCTGACAAGATCAAGTTCACCGTCACCAGGTACTTGATAAGGAAGAGCACAGAATAGACTGGCTGGGATTTCGAGCTGGCTCCTATAGTAGGGGTTGGTCTACATACCAGGTCCGGTGCAGGGGATCCCGTATTAACTGGGTACCCTTCTAACTGTATGTCTCACATCAGTTCCATAGGCATACCCAGCCCACTGAGAAAGCAAAAGTTTCATATACATCCATGGCCTGAACATCTGATTGAAATGTAGATTCTGGGGCTCAGGAGTCCATTCTGTGGGGAAGTGCTTACTGAGCAGGCATGAGTACCGAAGTTTGGATGCACCTTAGCACCCATGCAAAAATTTGGGCATGTTGGGGACTGTGTACCTTATACCTCAGCCATGACATTTGGGAAAGACAGGAGGGTCCCAGGGGCTTGCTGGCTAGCCAGTCTAGCTAAATGACTTGCTTTGTGTTCAGTGAGAAACCTTTTCTCAAAAAGGAAACCAAGAAAAGTAGACTGATTAAGGAAGATTCTGAAAGTCAGCCTTTGGCATGCATGTGTGCACATACACAAGTACTGTCCTCTCTCCCCTGCCCCCAGTGCACATGCTCACACGGTACGGATCCCAAAACATGCCTCATCCTGCCACACAGGAAGCAGAGACAGGAACGTATGAGTTAAAGTTAGCTCAAGCCACATAATTAGACCCTTTCTTAAAAAAAAACCAAAACGCTAGGGGTATGGCCTGGTTGGTTTCCTAGCATGTCTAGCACACAGGAAGTCCTGAGTTCCATCTCTGGCACCTTATATAAACCAGGAGTAATGGAACATACCTGTAATCTCAGCACTCAGGAAGTAGAGACTGGAGGATCAAAAATTCAGGGTCAGCCTTGGCTACAACATAGGGATTCAAGGCTAGTCTGGGCTACATGAGACCCTCTCTCCAAGCATCAAACAGTAAATGCTAATGTCTGAAGCAGGCCCTGGGCATTTGTTACCAGTTCCTTGGCAAGCTAGGCCATTTGTTACCAGTTCCTTGGCAAGCTAAGCCATTTGTTACCAGTTCCTTGACAAGCTAGGCCATTTGTTACCAGTTCCTTGGCAAGCTAGTATCATCGTGTGCCTGGTGGTAACCTTGTCCCCCATCTCTTTTCCCTGAAGCTCACTTCTGTTTCCCTTCCAGGCCCTTCCAAGGACTCATCCCAAAGCCTGGTAAGTGCTACCTCTGTGGGCTTGGGAGGTACTTGGTGTTGGGGGTGGGGTCTGTGCACAGTTCTGGGAGCTCAAAGCCCATCATGAGATACAACTGCCCGGCTCAGGAACAGGACCTGGCTACTGCCCTACTGTTCCTGCAGATACTCTGGTCTTAAGACTCAGAGAGCCTGTTGAGATAGCATTGGAGCCAAGGGCTTCACCCAGTCAGAGGTCGCAGCTGTGCCAGGGTCCCCATGACCTTTGGGAGACCTGGCTAACTCATGGAAGGGGGAAATTGATGGCAAATGTATTTGAGTGTTGTCATGGGGTACAGGGGACTTGGTGGTAAGATGTGAGCGGGTAGGGAGCTGGGAAGATAACGTAGTCTGTAAAGTACTTGCTGTGCAAACAAGAGGACCTGAATTTGATCCCAGGAACCCACATCAAAAGCTGTGTGTGGGGAATGGGGTATTAACACGCACACGCATGCGCGCGCACACGCACACGTACACGCACACCTGTGTGTAGTGGTGCAATTTGTAATCCTATGCCAGGGAGGTGGAGCTTTGCATGTTGCTAGAGCTCACTGAACAGCCCACCTGGTCTATTCAGCAAGCTCCAGGCCAGTGAGAGACAGTCTCAAATGAACAAAAAGGAAAAAGGTGAGCCTAGTGGTGCACCTTTAATCCCAGTACCCTGCAGGCAGCGACAGGTCATTCTCTGTGATTTTGAGGTTTGCGTGGTCTACAGAACAAATTCTAGGATAGCCAGGGTTACACAAAGAAACATTGTTTCAAAAACCAAACAAAAGAGAAAGAGCTCCTATGGAATCCCTCAGTGAGGGGCTGGGGGTGTGGCTCAGTGGTAGAGCCCCTGCCTAGAATCCCCCAGGGAGGGACTGGAGGCGTGGCTAAATCAAGCTTGCTAAGATTACATGTATTCCACCAAGCCTGGTTTATGAGGTGCTGGGCCTGGAACCAGGACCTTATGCATTCTAGACAAGAACCTAACAAATCAGGTATCTCCCTAGCCCCCAAGACCCTATCTTGAAAAAGAATTTTTAAACAAAACAAACACAAAAAGGCCCTGGCCTCATTTTACCTTCTGCAGTAGCTCACAGAGTGGACTCTAGGACCCTGTGCCCACTGTGGAGACAGCCCTGGGTGGGGCTAGAGGCTGAGCCAGAGCCAGCAGACCTTGGGGAAATGAGTACTTCCTCAGGAAGGAAGCTGAGGACAACAAGGCAATACTTGTGAACACAGAGGGTTGCCTTTTCTCCAGTGAGACATTCAGAAAGTCTCTTCTTTGGGACTGACCCTGGTCAGCCTGTCTGCCTGATCCCATAGCAAGCTCCTCCCCTCCAACTCCCACCCCAGCTCTTGAATTAGTTTGTAAATATGGGCCTCTTGGACCCAGGCTAATAGCCTAAAGCCAGACCCTAGCCAGTGGCCAGCCCTGACACAAGTGACTGCCTAAGCTGATGTCACTGCTGGGTGCTGCTGCTCCTGTCCCTCTGGGGTCCAGGAAGTGTGACTGGACCTCCAGCCTCGGTAGGAAACCAGTATATAAGTCAGCCAATCCCCCTACAGCACCTGTGTCTCTCCCTGGCCCCCAAACCCACTCATTTTGGGGGACAGAGTCCTGATGTGTATCCCAGACTGTCCTCAAATTTATGACCTTCCTGCCTCAGCCTCCAGAGCGTTGAGGTAACAATTGTGGGCCACCACTCTGGGGTCAGCTAGCTTCTCACAAGAGGAAACATAGGCTCAAGAGAGTTTAAGGAAATTTCTCGAAGTCACAAGCCTTTGCCTAGCCTGACTGAGATTTGAAGGGAGAAAACTTACCTACTTGGAGAAGCCAGGTTGTACCTTACTGTGCTAAATCTCTGATCCTGCGGAGTGTCTCTCTGTCGCCCCCTCCTGACCACTAGATGCAATGACATGGGTCCTGTCTGCAATCTCCCTGTTTAAACTGGTTTATTTACTTGATTGATAGGGTTTGGGTTTTTTGGTTTGGTTTTAGAATTTTTTGTTTGTTACGTTTTTCCAGACAGTGTTTCTCTGTGTAGCCCCTGTTTTCCTGAAACTTGATCTGTAGACCAGGCTGACCTCAGACTCACAGAGATTGGCCTGCCAATGGCTCCTGAGTACTAAGTTTAAAGTCATGAGTCACTAACATCTGGTTTTAAATTTTTGAAGTGTGTGTGTGTGTGTGTGTGTGTGTGCGCGTGCGCGCACGCGTGCGAGTGAATTGTGGGGGCGCACGCACATGTGCAGAGGCCCAAGAACAAGCCTAACTGTCAGTTTCTTGGAGCTGCCCTTTTTATTTATTTATTTATTTTTAAATAGTATCTCTCACTGGCCTGAAGCTAGGCCAACCAGCTAGTCCTAGGCATCCCCCTGTCCCTGCCTATCCGGTGATGGGATTACAATTTTTTGGTTTTTCGGGACAGGGTTTCTCTATAGCCCTGGCTGTCCTGGAACTCACTCTGTAGACCAGGCTGGCCTCGAACTCAGAAATCCGCCTGCCTCTGCCTCCCAAGTGCTGGGATTAAAGGCGTGCGCCACCACCGCCCGGCTTGCTGAGAATCATCTTAAACTTAGGATGCCCCCTGCCTTCACCTCAGGGTGCTGGGGTTACAGACATGTGTTATATTCTGTCAGACTAGTCCACTCTTGTCTGAGGGTTTCTGTTGCTATGATAAACACCGTGGGGGGTGGGTGGTTAACACCTCAGAGCAGGAAGGGGTTGTTTCAGCTTTTAATTCCTAGGTCACACTCCATCACTGAGGGAAGACAGGGTAGGAACCTGGAGGAACACCATTTACTGCCTTTCCCCCTGACTTGCTCAGCCTGCTTTCTATACACCTCAGGATTACCTGCTGGGCATGGCACAGAGGGGCTGGGCCCTCCCCGAGATCAATCACTAATTAAGAAAATGCTCTATGGCCTTACCTACAGGCCTTCTGATGGAGGCATTGTCTCATTTGGGTTTAGTTATGTCAAGGAAAGGTGCTGGGACAAGGTGCAGTCCCTTCTGTGTCTGAAAGGGTCCCCCAGCTGGGGAGGTCCCTGTGGGGAAGACTGTTGGAGGCATAATCCCAGAGGAATCACTGGAACAATTTAGGATGCTGAGCGAAGGAGTAATGAGTCTTGTGGAGAGAAGAGGAAGGCAGGGCCTATATGCACTTGTGAATAGCGTGCACAGTTGAAATCCCCTAAAAATGAGGGCAAATTAGTTTCTCCAAATCTATACAATGGAGACCTGCAGGTGGAGTCATTCTTTTCAGTAGCAAGCCAGACTCATATCTGGAGGCAAGGGTAGCTAGCTCTCAGCCTAGGGAGGTGACATTTTCCAGGCTGACTGAGGAGGCAGCCAGGAACTTAGACTTCTGGATTTTGTGTTTGTTTCGTTATTGTTGTTTGGAACAAAACGTCTCAGGTATCCAGGGCTGGCCTTGAACTTGATGGATGACCTTGAACTCTGACTCTCCTACCTCTGCTCTGCTTCCACAGTGCTGGGAGTGCAAGTGTGTAAGCCATGCCATTCTCTGCAGTGCAGGGATGAAACTCAGGGCTTCAAGCACTCCACCAGTAGAATTACATCCCTAGCCAGCTTGAATTCTTTTTTTTTTCTGTTTGTTTGTCTTTTGTTTCTGTTTGTTTGAAATGGGGTTTCTCTGTGTGACCCAGGCTATCACAGAACTCATCTGTAGACCAGGCTGACTTTGAACTCACAGAGATCCACCTGCCTCTGCCTCTCAAGTGCCGGAACTAAAGGTGTGAGCCGCCACCACCCAACTCTGTTGGTCTTTGACAGTGTCTCACTAGGTAGCCCAGGCTGGCCTTGAATTTACAATCCTCCTCCTCCTCCCCACCTCCCACCCCCGCCCCAGGTAACTGGGGTTACAGATCCATTCCACCAGGTTTGATGTGGTTTGGGTTTTATGTTCAGGCCTCAGAGTTTTGTTTTCCAAATGATATCAGATTTGAATGGTCTGGTGGTAGCTATGGTGACCAGCTTCCACCTGGGGCAGATGGCCTACAGAAAGTAAAGCTGGAGCCAAGAACAGAACAAGGAAGATCTACAGAGGCCTGAGCCCAGGTGGTGGGTGAGTGTGTGTGTGTGTGTGTGTGTGTGTGTGTGTGTGAGTGTGAGTGGTTCAATTTCAATGTGTAGAGATGGGGGTGGGAGGGTGGAGGAGAGATGAATTAAGGTCTAGAAGGGATGGGGTGGCTGACAGTGGTAAAAAAAGATGGAAAATAATCTAAAAGCCTGGGTCTGAGAAGCCCTGGGTAGGGGGTGAAGGCTTTGTAAGTAGTGAGCTCCCTGTTGCCAGAGGCATTCAAGCTGAGGTTATGCAGTCATTTAGCAAAAGAGAATATTCTCACATGGTTTGCTGCAAAGGAGGATGGCATGGTACCAGCCAGGATCCCCTCCCTTTGTTGCCCACTATGACCTTCCGAACAGCTAGCTGGTCGTTTCCCCTGCAGGGTGCATCTGTCCTCCCAGCACCTGGGAGTAGTTCAAGGCCAGCTTCTGTTACATAGTAAGTTTTAAGAGACCTTGTCTTAAAACTGAATCATAGGGACCTGAGAGATGGCTGGCTCAGAGTTGGCCCACAGTTGCCTGTAACTCCAGTGCCAGGGGATCAGATGCCCACTTCTAGCCACCGTAAGCACCCACAGACACTTGGCACACACAGACACACATCATCAGCATCACGGTTAACCTCTGACACCACAGGGTGCAGCTTCAGTGCAGTCAGGAAAAAGTGGGGTGCACTAGGGTCCCCACAGACAGAGCTACCAGCTTCCTGTGTGACATCAGCAAGCCAGGTTCAGCTCTTTGGAGCATCAATGCCCTCACCTATAAAACAGAAATGGGATTGTTTTGTCTCTAGTCTGGAGCCCACGACCAAGGCCAGATAGGTCTCAGCCAGAGGCCCAGAAGGGCTGGCTCTGCAGCCTGGATTAGATCTTGGAGATGTAGGCCTGGCAGGTCTTTGTGCTGGGTCCCTGCTGCACAGAAACCTGAACACCGCAGGAAGCTACAGCCAAATTCCCAACAGTCCCAGTTTAATCTAAGACACCCACAACCGACTTCCCGGTTCAATTTCAATTTTGAGAAACTGTTACGGCAAATTAAGCCCCCACCTCTACCCCGTGAGAATTTACTCCAATCATACAGAGAACAAGGGAAAATTTTTTAATCTCTTTAACAATATTGTGTTCCTAAAGAGAAAGAGAAAGCATCCCAGGACAGACCCCTCTTGTGGCTTTATGGAAGTTTAAGCTATCCCAGCGAGTCTTATGCCCGCTTTCATCTGTGAGTTTCAGGTTCCCACCCTCGGGTTATGCTTAGGCAGTTAGGTGTGTTTTACAGAGACAGAAACTGCGTTTTTTAGACATTTCTGAACAAATGGGAAGATTTACGGTGTAAAAATATTGTCATGTTTAAGGCAGACCAAGTAGCTGTTTAACCAAGGTCACCCCGCCCACCAGCTGAATTATGCTTGTCCTGGTGAGAGACTCATGGCTTAATCAAGGGGCTGTCAGGCCCGGTCTTCTCTGAACTGCCTGGCAATGGTCCTGGAGCTGAATTTTACTTGTGTATATATTTTCTTTTAAATATATATGTGTGTGTGTGTGCGTGTGTATGTATGTATTTTAAATATGAGAGTGTTCTGTCTGTAGATATGCCTACATGCCAGGTGTGTGTGTGTGTGTGTGTGTGTGTGTGTGTGTATTTTAAATATGAGAGTGTTCTGTCTGTAGATATGCCTACATGCCAGGTGAGAACATCACATCCCATTACAGATAACAATCTGTAATGTGAGCCACCATGTGGTTGCTGGGAATTGAACTCAGAACCTCTGGAAAAGCAGCCTGTATTCTTAACCACTGAGCCATCTCTCCAGCCCTTCTCTCTCTCTTTCTTTCTTTCTTTCTTTCTTTCTTTCTTTCTTTCTTTCTTTTCTTATTTGGTTGGTTGGTTGGTTGGTTTGGTGGTTTTATTTTGTTTTTGAGACAGGGTTTCTCTGTTGTAGCCCTGGCTGTCCTAGAACTCGCTCTATAGACCAGGCTGGCCTCGAACTCAGAAATGCACCTGCCTGAGTGCTAGGGTTAAAGGCATATACCACCACCACCTCCCTGTAAATTTAATATTTTCTAAGCTTTTATAACAATGATTTACCTGAGGAAAGTGACTATTCCATTTCTCTAACATTGTCTGAGGCTCGGTGGAGGGGAAGGGCCTGCCTGCCTGCCACACAGAGGCAGTTCACAGTGCTGTCTACCGTCACCTCGAAAGGAAGGGGGGCTTCCTGGACGAGGGGACCTGATGTACGCCAGGGGACCAGACGGTCTCTTCTGCCCCTTTAGGAACTAAGTTTGCCACTTCTGCGCTGTGCTGTTAAGATACATTAACTATGACCTTCAAGTTGGATACGTTACTATGATCTTAGATAAGTTAACTGGGTCTGGAATCTTGGGTAAGTTAGCTTACTGTGTAGGATCATAGAAAGTTAACTTAGTATCTCTGGTCTTAGATAAACCTACCTTAACAATCTATAATTTTAGGTAGGTTGATTTACTATCTCTCATTGCTTCAGGGTCTCTGCCTTTCTGTATTCCATTCCTCAAGGCCTGAATATTTCCCTGGCCCCAATCCTCCAGTCCCTGCCTCCTTTTTCTCTACCCTTTCAGCTCTGTCTTGGTCTTGAGAACTCAAAATAATACTGTCCTTTCTTGGTGTCTAAAGATGCTACAATCCCAGGGCCAGCCACACTTGCTCCCAGTGATTACCTGTACTGCTCTCTGTCAGTATGGCTCGGGTAATGACTACCTTTCTGTCTTCCTGAGATGGCCTCTGCCAGGGTGGGGCAGGGAGGCCTCTGTGAGTAGATGCCCCACTGCTGGGCCCAGATCTAGCCCTGTGCTTCCTCCTTTATTCTCAAAGGAGTCATGGAGCCAAGTGTCTGGGAAACCTTGACCATTTTCTAGTCTGTGGAAACTCAGCCAGAGGCGCTGTGGCCCTACTCTACTCCTGGATGGGATAAAGATTGCAAGTCCTCGCTGGGCGTGGTGGCCCACGACTTTAGTGTAAGCGCTCGAGAGGCAGAGACAGGGAGATCTACAGAGTAAGTTGTTCCAGGACAGCCAGGGCTACACAGAGAAACCCTGTCTCAAAAAAAGGAAACCAAACAAAAGATCTCATGTCCTGCACCCAATGTGTGGTTGGAAAGGAACTTCTATGTTCTCGGGATCATTAAAAAAAAAAAAAAGGCTCTGCCACCCCATGAGGTTGAGGGAGCCTCAGACTCTTCAGTAAGATTCCAGAAACCCTTTCGTAGACATATGACGTACAGGGACTTGGGATGGCTCAGTCAGCAAACCCACAGAGAAAAGGACCAAATATGGTGGCATCCACTTACACCCCCAGCTCTGGGGAGCAGAGAGAAACAAGTGAATACACGGTGCAGCCTGCCTAGCCTGCTTGGCCAGTTCCAAATGAGAGACTCTGTCAAAAAAGTGAGCGTCCTGAGGGAGGGCTTTGTTGGTATAAAGGTGTGAATAGACAAACTCATACACAAAACTAACATCTGAAGGCCACCCAAGTCGATAAGAGCAACCGACACCTTCATTTGAGTCAGTGTGACATCAGCACAGAGTGGCCACCCGCCACATTATTTGTCTTTGAGCCACTTTAGAACAGGAAGGATGGGGTGAAGGTGGGACCCGGCTCCGTGGTTACTGAACACTCGGGTCTTTGCAAGGTGTTGAGGAAAGGTTAGATGACAATTGGGGGGAGGGGGGACACTGTAGCGAGACTATTGGCTGCTTTGTGGAAGTCAGGGGTAGGAAAGGGGCCTGATATCTTTAGACTACTTCCTCCTAATCAGGAGTATAGATTTCCTTGGGGGCAGGTTTGATTTTCCTGTCAGGATATCTAATTTCCTCATATTTCTTCTTTGTGCCCGACTACTTAATCAACAGCAACCAACCAATAGCAACCTACTCTCTCAGGGGATCCTAGCATTTATATCCTCTAAAAAGTCCCCAGATTTCCAAAGGTCACACACTTACCAGAAATTTTATCTGCAGCTGGCAAAACCATGCCCCTACCAAAGCACAAGGCAAATCACAGTCAACCGCTGTGGACAGGCTGAATCGGCCCATCTCCCACACATGCGACTAAAACGAAAACACAGTCTTACAATATTTCTGCATTTTTTTTTTTTTTTAAAGAAACCAAAATTCTCACTACAGGACACGAAGCTGGAAAAACCACCAGACCAAGGAGACTGCAACAAGACAGCTGGCAGCCAGGTCAGAAGGGTCCCAGGGGTCTCTGTCTGTGCCACTGTTTGAACAAATGACAAGCTAAACACAGTGACACATGTCTGCAGTCCTTAGCACTCGACAGTCCAGCCAAGAAGATCAGGCCATATACTGGATTTGAGACTCAAGTAGTGAGCTATTTGAGACTCTGGCTCAAACAAACTAAATGAAGGAAGGAAAAGATGGAAAATTGGGGACTTTAAGAAAAATAACACCCTAGGCTTGGCTCAGCTAGAGGCACAAGACTCCAAGCTGGACAACCTGAGTTCAGTCCCTGGGACCCACACGGTATATAAGAGGAAACATACTCCCACAGGTTGTCCTCTGAGTCAAGCGTGGTGGTACACATGTCATTCAGCATACAGGAGGCAGAGGCAGGCAGATCTCTGTGGGTTCCAGCCTAGCCTGGCATATACATAGCAAACTGGAGAACAGCCAGGGTTACATGGTACAGCTCTGCCTCAAAGACAAGCCTGGTGACGCATGCCTATAATCCCAGCACTAGGAAAGCAGAGGCAGGTGGGTCTCTGAGAGTTCAAAGCCAGTCTGATCCACAGTGTTCCTGGTCAGCCAGGGCTACACAGAGAAATCCTGTCTCAGAAAACAAAAGCAAACACAAACTAAAAACCCCATCAGTTGTCTTGTGAGCTCCACATGCCTACCGTGGTCCACATGCATGGGTATATGCACACAAACAGAATAAGTTAATTAAAGAAGCAAAAAGCTTCCAGTGGAACACGCCCAGCACCAGGAAAGCTGAGGCAGGAGGTTCACGGGATTGAGGCCCAGCTGCAAAAAAAAAAAAAAAAAAAAAAAAACCAACAGTGAACTTGAACTTGGCAGTGTTTGTTCTTAGTTTTTTTAGCTTTTTGTCCCCTGTAACTTGCTGTCCCTCCTTACCACAAATACTCTTGAGAGCAGCCCCTGCTTCCTGCAGGAGGCATCCTGTTCCACTCAGGTGGAGAAAGGCCCAAGTCATCCCAAGGCCCCTGAACTTCACCCTGAGATTGGGCAGTGTAGCAGCCCCAGCATGGCTGCTGAGCCAGGTGTGTTGATCCTGTGTAAATACCTGGCTGTGATTTCATACGCCCGGCCTCTGTGTGCATGAGCGCCCGAGAGCATGCATGCAGGCGTATTCCTTGAGGCAAACACTAGGTAATCCTTCAGGCTAACATGGTGGGTTTGAAAGAATAAGATGACTGCTACTAAGGTGGACAGCCCCTCAGAAAAGAGACCAAAACCCAGGATCTGCCAAGCTTCTTGTCTGTAGTTCCAGCACTAAGGACGCTAAGTCTCTCAAGTAACAACAGCAAACAATGGTAGGAGTGGGGTTGGGCCAGGAGTTAGCTCAGGTGGAGTGGGGTTGGGCCAGGGGTTAGCTCAGGTGGAGTGGGGTTGGGCCAGGGGTTAGCTCAGGTGGTAGAACACTTGACTTGCATGAAGGCCTGGATTCAGTTCCCAGCACTCAAGGCAGGGGGATCAGGAGTTCAAGAACAGCCTGGGCTACATTCAACCATGACTTCCCCACCCCAAAAGAGGACCTGTGCAGCCAGATGGCATGCCTTTAATCCCAGCAGAGGCAGGTGATGTCTATGAATTCGAGGCTAGCCTGGGCTACAAAGTGAGTCCAGGACAGTGGGGGCTGGTTATACTGAGAAACCCTGTCTCAAAAAAATCAAAAGGAAAAAGACACAGACACAGAGAGAGATTGCAAATTTAAGGAAACTGATTTCAGATATCTAAGAAATAAAACACAGAAAAATAGAATTTCTTGAGGTGACAGGAAATTTGAACAGTGGGCGATAGGGATTTTTTTGTTGTTCTTAGCCACTGTGTACGGGTGTGGGTATGTGTGGGTGTGGGTGCTTGTGCAACTGACTGTGTGCAGGTCAGAGGTCAACCTCTCACCAGACCAGTTCCAGGGGATCCATCACCCTCTTCTGGCCTCTTCAGACACTGCACACATATGATGTATATATAAATAAACATGATATAAACTGAGCATAAGCACCTTTAAAGCCAGCACTGGTAAGCAAAGGCAGGGAGGCAGGCAGACAGATATATACATATGTACGTACATACATACATACATACATACATACATACATAGATGGTAGAAGTTCAGACCTTCTATCCAGGGTCAATCATGTCACTCCAAAAATCATCTTTTAAAACCAAGTGAGCTAAGCCGTAGCTCAGTGACCCAAAGCACATTGAAAACTCTGGTTCCATTCCCAGCACCTAGCAGGACATGGCAGAACATCCCTCTAATCCCAGCATGCAGAGAGCCGACATAGATAGGATGTTTATGTTCAAGGCCAGTATGGGCAGCAGCATAAGACCCGGTCTTAGGGAAATGTAAACAAGAATACAAAACAAAAGAGCAAATGTTCCAGTCTCCTGGTGATGCCTGGTGTCACGTCCCAAGTGTCTCATCACACTTGATGCTGAATTATGACTGATAGCCCCTGCAACGTTGGCTCCACTTGGGTGCTCTAAGCCTGGGCTGTGGTGGGGGTGCTGCTTTGGAAAACTCAGGTGCATGGAAAGTTGAATAGATGAATGGGAGGTGAGTGGGTGGGTGTGTCGATGGATGAATGTGAGCGGAAGTGAGCGGGTGCGTGGATGGTATACTTACTTATGAGACCAAAGCAGCTGTCATAGAGAGGGCAGCACTGCAGAGGCCACACAGTAGGCGCTTGTCTCCCTACAGATGAGGATGACGCCAACAGGCTCGGGGAGAAGGTGATCCTCCGAGAGCAGGTGAAGGAACTCTTCAATGAGAAATACGGTCAGTGCTCCTTAGTGCCCCCATGTGGCCGGGGTGGGTCTACAGGGTGGCTCTCGTGACCCCGGTGGCTGATGTCAGTGTTCCTTAGTGCCCCCATGTGGCTTGGGTGGGTCTACAGGGTGGCTCTCGTGACCCCGGTGGCTGATGGCATGTGTATTGGTTGCTTTTGTCTACAACCCAACTTAAGGAAGGAAGAGTTTACAGATCTATAGACCACAGGACAGGAGCGTGAGCACCCTGGTCATTTTCACATCTGTAGTCAGGAGGCAGGACCCAGCCCACTCTGTCCATTTTATTTAGTTCTAGACCCCAGCATGTGGGATGGTGACACCCACATTTAGACAAGGTCCACATCAATTAAGTCAATCTAGAAACTTTCACAGATATGCCCGGAGGTATGTCTTCTGGGCAGTTCTAGAATCTGGTGTCACATACACACATGGGTGATGTTGCTGTCCCTGGGGCTGGATGACTGCTGAGCTGAGCTGTCAGAGTCACAACCCTGTCCCCAGAGTTTCACCATTTGACCTGGGACCATCTTTCTC
>JANHMN010000023.1:18575370-18603457 GCA_030674055.1 Rhabdomys pumilio
TAACCAGCTCCAGTGAGTGCTGTGGGGACAGCAGGGGACGGCAGGGGGACAGCAGGGGACAGCAGGGGGACAGTAGGGCGAGGGTGCCACAGTGGTCCAGGACACAAATCATGGGGCAGCAGGAGTCTGTCAGAGAGAGAGGATCCCGAGTCAGAAAATCAACTCCAAAAAATTCTGTGGTTGTTTTGAGACAGCATTTCATGTAGCCCAGGCTGGCCTAGAACCTACTATGTAGCTGAGGTTAACCTTCATCTCCTAATATTCCAGCCTCTATATCTCAAGTGCTGGGAAAGAGATTCAGGGATCTGGAGCCCTGGTCACTTGAACGGGGTTTTGGTGGGAAGATATGCATGGTGGAAGGAGCTGCTTACCTCATGAGAGCCAGGGAGCAGAGAGAGAGACAGGAGGATGCAATTGTCCCAGCATCCCCACTGAGGACGTGCCACATGACCTATCCCTCCCACTAAGCCCCTCCTCTTAAAGGTCTACCACCCCCAATAATGTGCCAGGTTGAGAACCACACATTTAACACATGGACCATTGAGCCCCACTTAGGCTGTAAATCTGTAGCTTGAACTGACCTGGATGTAGCCACAGCAGCTGGCTTCTTGGATGTGGAGAGATGATGTCTGTATCCCATGGAGCAGATGAGGAAGGGAAACCTTCTTACTTCAGCCTGGCTTCTATCTTTTTCAGACCCTTTGCGGAAGTCTGCAATGACCCCAAGGTACCAGGTGAGTGAGAAGCAGGAGAGGCCAGCCTTCTCCTCACATGGCCTAGTCTATTGCCTTCAAAAAAGAAAATCTTAAATAAATAAACAAAGATATGCTAGAAGTGTGGGCCCGCCATCCGGGGCCAGCCCTACCCCCACATCAGCCTAAAAATCATCCTTTAAATAAAAAAACAAGCTGAGCCCTCACTCAGTAGCACACAGCGCATTGCACATCTGGTTCCATCCCCAGCACCAAGCAGGACATGATGGAACATCCTCTAATCCCAACACTCAAAAGGCTGACATAGGAGGATTGCGTGCAAGGCCACCACGGGCAGCAGCGTAGGACCTGTCTTAGAGAGACAACACATCAATATAAAACAGGAAGTGTTCCTGGGTGACACCCCATGTCACCAGAGCATCCTACATGTCACACTTGTTCCTGGGGTTAGGACTGATATGAGTGTTAGACTGTTAGCTCTTCTTGGGGTGCTCTAAGGCTGGGCTGTGGTGGGGTGCTGCTTTGGAAATCCAGGTGAATGGAAAGATGAATGGGTGGACAGACGGGTGAATAGGAGGTGAGGGAGTGAGCGGGTGCGTGGATGGTATACTTACTTGTGAGACCAAGGCAGCTGTCATAGAGAGGGCAGCACTGCAGAGGCCACACAGCAGTCGTTTGTCTCCCTACAGAAGAGGATGACTCTAACAGGCTCGGGAAGAAGGTGATCCTCCGAGAGCAGGTGAAGGAACTCTTCAATGAGAAATACGGTCAGTGCTCCTTAGTGCCCCCATGTGGCCGGGGTGGGTCTACAGGGTGGCTCTCGTGACCCCGGTGGCTGATGTCAGTGTTCCTTAGTGCTCCCATGTGGCCGGGGTGGGTCTACAGGGTGGCTCTCATGACCCTGGTGGCTGATGGCATGTGTATTGGTTGCTTTTGTCTACAAGCCAACTTAAGGAAGGAAGGGTTTACAGATCTATAGACCACAGGGCAGGAGAGTGAGGACTCTGGTCATTTTCACATCTGTAGTCAGGAGGCAGAGAGATGGGTGCTGGTACCCAGCCCACTCTGTCCATTTAATTTAGTTCTGGACCCCAGCCTGTGGGATGGTGACACCCACATTTAGACAGGGTTCACATCAACTAAGTCAATCTAGAAACTTTCACAGATATGCCCGGAGGTATGTCTGCTGGGCAGTTCTAGAATCTGGTGTCACATACACACACGGGTGATGTTGCTGTCCCTGGGGCTGGATGACTGCTGAGCTGAGCTGTCAGAGTCATAACCCTGTCCCCAGAGTTTCACCATTTGACCTGGGACCATCTTTCTCTGGCTCTGACCCCTGTTCTTCAGGTGAGGCCCTGGGACTGAACCGGCCTGTGCTAGTTCCTTACAAGCTGATCCGGGACAGCCCGGATGCTGTGGAGGTGAAGGGCCTCCCGGATGACATCCCCTTCCGGAACCCCAACACCTATGACATCCATCGGCTGGAGAAGATCCTGAAGGCCAGGGAGCACGTGCGGATGGTCATTATTAACCAGCTCCAGTGAGTGCTGTGGGGACAGCAGGGGACGGCAGGGGACAGCAGGGGGACGGCAGGGGACAGCAGGGGACGGCAGGGGACAGCAGGGGGACGGTAGGGCGAGGGTGCCACAGTGGTCCAGGACACAAATCATGGGGCAGCAGGAGTCTGTCAGAGAGAGAGGATCCCAAGTCAGAAGATCAACTGCAAAAAATTCTGTGGTTGTTTTAAACAAAGTCCAGTAGCCCAGGCTGGCCTAGAACCTACTATGTAGCTGAGGCTGACCTTAAACTCCTAATATTGCTACCTCCACATCCTACATGTCTGGATTATAGGCCTGAGCTAATAATGTATTCCTATAATCCTGGTAATGGAGAAGCAGAAGCAATAACATAGACCAACCTTGGTCTTTGGCAAAGACTGTCTGAAAAGAGGTTCAGGGATCTGGAGCCCTGATCACTTGAACGGGGTTTTGGTGGGAAGATATGCATGGTGGAAGGAGCTGCTTACCTCATGAGAGCCAGGGAGCAGAGAGAGAGACAGGAGGATGCAATTGTCCCAGCATCCCCACTGAGGACGTGCCATACATGGCCTATCCCTCCCACCAAGCCCCTCCTCTTAAAGGTCTACCACCCCTAATAATGTGTCAGGTTGAGGACCACACATTTAATGCATGGACCATTGAGCTGTGCTTAGGATATAAAACTATAGCTTGAACTGTAACCAAAGTTGACCTTCCTTATAGCCAGAGCAGCAGATGAGGAGGGGAAACCGTCTAATTTGGCCTGACTTCTGTCTTTTTCAGACCTTTTGGGGAAGTCTGCAACAATGCCAAGGTGCCAGGTAAGTGACAGACAGGAGAGGCCAGCCTTCTCCCTCATGGGGACTAGTCTAATGCCGTCAAAAAAAAAAAAAAAAAAAAAAAGAAAGAAAGAAAGAGAGAGAGAAAAGAAAAGAAAGAAAGAAAGAAAGAAAGGAGAGAGAAAAAGAAAAGAAGAGGCACAGACAGGTACGAGCTTGGGACAGCTCAGTGGATAGAGTTGATTGCTGCAAAACCTGATGACCTGAGTTCAGTCCCTAGGACTCACATGATGGAGAGAGGGCCAACCACCTCTGCAAGTTGGCCTCTGACCAGCGTTTATGTGCCACATACATACATACGTCCATATATACATACATGTATATAGACATACAAATAAATGTTTCTTTAAAAACAAATAGGTGGGCTGGAGAAATGGCTCAGCAGCTAAGAGTTCTGACTGCTCTTCCAGAGGTCCTGAGTTCAATTCCCAGCACCACATGGTGGCTCACAGCCATCAGTAATGGGATCCGATGCCCTCTTCTGGTGTGTCTGAAGATAGCAATAGTGTAATCACATATAGTAAATAAATCTTTAAATAAAAAAAAATAGGTAAGGCTGGGGTGTGGATTAGTTGGGAGAAAATGTGCCAAGTCCTATGAGGATTCCCCAGTACCATGTAAATCAGCTGTAGTGGCACAAACCTTTAATCCCAGTACTCGGGAGATGGAAGGCTGGAAGATCAGGAGTCAAGGCCAGGTTCAGCTACACGGTGACTTGGAGGCCAGCCTAGGCTACGTGAGACCCTGCCTCAACAAACCAGACCAAAATACTTGGGCAGGAAATGGGTAGCAGAGAGGATACTGAAGGCTTTTAAAGGTCTGGGGTTGGCGGCCATACTGAAAATTGAATGTTCTTGGTGAGGTTGTGAAAATAGCTAGAACCTGTTGAGGTGGGTGAGGGGTATTTTATCAGCAAGCCAGGTAGATGGACAGGAGACAGAAGTGGGACAGCTGGCCTTTAGACCCGCTTAGGAAATAAGGCTAGACAAGTGAGACTCAGCCACTGAGCCTAGGGTGCTAGCCCCAGGGCACTGAAAGAATATAGGTGTAGCTCAGAGGCAGGTAGAGCCCCTTCCTAGAATCTCCCAGTGAGGGGCTGGGGTTGTGGCTCAGTGGTAGAGCCTCTGCCTAGAATCCCCCAGTGAGGGGCTGGGGGCGTGGCTCAGTGGTAGAGCCCCTGCCTAGAATCCTCCAGTGAGGGGCTGGGGGCGTGGCTCAGTGGTAGAGCACCTGCCTAGAATCCCTCAGTGAGGGGCTGGGGGCGTGGCTCAGTGGTAGAGCCCCTGCCTAGAATCCCTCAGTGAGGGGCTGGGGGCGTGGCTCAGTGGTAGAGCCCCTGCCTAGAATCCCCCAGTGAGGGGCTGGGGGCGTGGCTCAGTGGTAGAGCACCTGCCTAGAATCCCCCAGTGAGGGGCTGGGGGCATGGATCAGTGGTAGAGCCTCTGCCTAGAATCCCCCAGTGAGGGGCTGGGGGTGTGGCTCAGTGGTAGAGCACCTGCCTAGAATCCCTCAGTGAGGGGCTGGGGGCGTGGCTCAGTGGTAGAGCCCCTGCCTAGAATCCCCCAGTGAGGGGATAGGGGTGTGGCTCAGTGGTAGAGCCCCTGCCTAGAATCCCCCAGGGAGGGGCTGGGGGCGTGGCTCAGTGTTAGAGCCCCTGCCTAGAATCCCCCAGGGAGGGGCTGGGGGCGTGGCTCAATGTATACAAAACCCTGAGTTCTTTTCCCAGGACATCAAAATGAGTAAAACACTAAAAATCTAAAAGCAGGGCCTTTCTCCCGGGAGCTCAGGAGGCCGACCCAGGACAGCCCCTGGCACCCGGCCTCAGCGTCTGTTTCTTCCACCAGCCAAAGACAACATTCCCAAGCGCAAGAGAAAGCGGGTCTCTGAAGGCAACTCAGTCTCCTCCTCTTCTTCTTCTTCTTCATCCTCGTCCTCTAACCCAGAGTCTGTGGCATCCACCAACCAGATCTCCCTCGTGGTAAAGTCGAACGGATCCGAACTTCACCCTAATTCTGTGTGGCCTTTGCCCCTCTCTCGGGCAGGGCCATCCACAGCTCCAGGAACTGGGAGGCACTGGGCTCTGAGAGGGACTCAGCCATCCACAGAGGTGCAGGCACATCCACTTGTTTTGCCCACAAGATAGACTGAGGGCCCGTGTAATGAGCCAGTGTTTGAAGTGTGGTTATCACCTGTGACGTGTGTAAATGGGGTCAGCAGGAACCAGAGGGTAGATGGTCACATGACAGAACTCAGCCTCCCTCACCTGGCGGCCACATTGCTTCATTTAGCCCTTTCCTGATTCAGAGAAACTTATGTCAAAACAAAACAAAACAAAACACCCAGGGTGTGGTATCCTATGTCCTTAGTGAAGGGGAGAAGATCAGAAGTTCAAGGCCAGCTAAGGCTATGACTCTGTCTCAAAGAAAACTGCTAACTGGGGGGCTGAAGGTGTGGCTTAGTCAGCAGGGTGCTTGCCTTGCATGCGTGAAGCCCTGGGTTCTATTCCCAGCACCGCCTAAACTGGACCTGGTGGTACACGCCTGGTCTCCTAAGACTGGAGAGGTAGAGGCAGGAGGATCAGAAGTTCAAGGTCACCCTCAGCTACATAGAAAGTTTGAGGCTAGCCTGGGCCACATGAGACTGCCTCAAGAAAAAGGAATGGAGGAAGGACTTTTTTTTTTCATTCTTCCCTATCATTGACTACTCCCTCCCTTCACCCCAAGAGGTGGGGCAGTGTCTATGGGGTGAAACTGGGTGAACGATGCTTCCTGCTCATGCTGGCTCAGCCCTTGATGGTGTCGAGTTCATATATTGAACCTCTTAAACACAGGTGGGGACAATCGCTGCATTCCACCTGTGTGACCTCAGACAGATCTCTTTCCCTCTCTGGTCCTCAGAGGCTGCATAATAAGTAGCGTTTGAATTCACCCTCAAAGAAAGCGTGCTAGCTATTCTGGGAGCTCCTCCTTGTCATCTGGAGTCCTAATGTGGTCCCTCTATCCCCTCCCCCCCTCTCTCTAGCAGTGGCCAGTGTACATGGTGGACTATTCCGGACTAAACGTGCAGCTTCCGGGCCCCCTTGATTATTAGACCTCAGAGCCGAATCGGGACCTCAACTCAAAAGACTAAAGGAAAATGTAATTTATGTACAAAGTATATTCGGATATGTATCAATGCCTTTTAGTTTTTCCAATGATTTTTACACTATATTCCTGCCGCCAAGGCCTTTTTAAATAAGTAAAGAAAATGAAAAAGAACAAAAGTGTCACTTTTTTTTTTCCTGCTTATATGTGCATGTTTGGTGGTATGGTTCCATCTAGGGACTGAGTCAGACAAGACACCAGCTCAGGTGCCCTGGTTCCACTATACCCAGAAGTCTCCCATTCCTGAGTGCTAGGCTGTAGCATCCAAGGACAGAAGTTATTTTCTTGACTGCCAAGGGACTGAGGCCACAAGAGGAGCTACGGGTCCTTGCCTGGCATGCACAAAGCCGTGGATTCCACCCCAGCGCTGGGTGTGGTCGTGTGCACCTGTAATCCCAGTGCCCATGAAGAGGAGCCGGGAAGATTCGGAGTTTCCCGTCTGGAGCTGGGGAGATGACTGGGTGGGGAGTCCCTCCTTTGTGAGCATGTTGATCTGACCTCGGATTCCCAATAGCCATGTTAACAGCCATGCAATGGGGTGGTATACCCCTATAATCCAACAATGGGAGGTTGGAAACTGGAGGATCCTCAGGGTGTGCTGGCTGGCTAGCCTGAGTGAATCAGTGAGCTGAGTCATCAAGGAATCTTGTCTCCAAACTTAAGATGAAGAGGGAACCTTAGTGGGTAAAGGAAGCGCTTGCCGAAAAGCCTTACAGCCTGAGTCCACTCCCAATGTGGAAACACACTAGGTGTGATGCTTTGGTTTGTTTCTTTCTTTTGAGGGGGTGGATCTCAAGACAAGGTCTCTCTGTGTAGCCCTTGAACTCACAGAGATCCACCTGCCTCTGCTTCCCAAGTGCCGCCACCTGGCTACTAAGTGTGACATGTATGTATGTATGTATGTATGTATGTATGTATGTACGTATATGTATGTATTTGAGGCAGACACCTAGTGTTGACTATTGGCCTCCAAACACACACATCCAAGCATATCTGCATACATGTTCCACA
This sequence comes from Rhabdomys pumilio, assembly GCA_030674055.1. NCBI lineage: Eukaryota > Metazoa > Chordata > Mammalia > Rodentia > Muridae > Rhabdomys > Rhabdomys pumilio. The sequence continues at coordinate 18,582,618 of JANHMN010000023.1, forward strand.
CATTCAAATACATACACATATACCATAGTGTTTCAACACCAGCTTGTTCTGCATGAAAACATGAATCTCCTCTTCTTCCTCCTCTTCCTCCTCTTCTTCTTCCTCCTCTTGTTATTCTTTCATTGAGACAGGGTTTCTGTGTGTGGCCCTGGCTGTCCTGGAGCTCACTCTGTAAACTAGGCTAGCCTCTAAAAGTCAGAGACACATTCCCCCTCTGCCTCTCCAATGCTGAGATTAAAGACTTGGACCACCAACTCCTAGCACACTCAGTGCTTTAACAACTCCTTTAACAACATCTCAGGCCTAAAATTAGACACACTCCCCACCGCTGCTGCCTAGTTTTGTTTTTCCCCTGAAACCATATGTTATAAAAAAGCAAAATGCCCTCGAAAGGAGAAATATCATATCATCTTTATGTCCACAGCAGTAAATGTTGATTGTACTAGAATTCTTGACCCTCAGCCTCTGCCACCTCTGTCACAGGAACCCTTCCTCTTCCTCTTCCTGTATCCCTTCCATGTTCCCTGTCTCTCTGTCTTGTCTGAGCATTACATGCTGGTTATTGGAAAGGAGAACAAGATGACGCCGAGACCTGGCTCTAATTCTCCTGTCAGAATGAGTCCTCTGGCTTGACATGTGACAGACCAGTCCAGATATTTCTCTGAGGCCTGTGGGATGGCTCTGTGCATCTCAGCTGGGAGAGAGGCCTGGTTCCAGACATCTGGATCACTTCCTCCTGGAAAGATATTCCAAGCCACAAAGTTGGCACACCCATGTGGACTGTCCCCTCCCCTCTGTTGGCACCCAACCACCACCACACATGCCATTTAACTCCTAGCTGGCCTCCTTTTCCACATCTTGTAGATAGAAGAGAAAGATGGAGAACCACACCAGGATACTCGATCTCTTCTCCATTTGGCTTCTGGACATGGGGGGAGGGGGACTTGGAGGATAGGGTCTCATGTGTTCTAGGCTGGCCTCAACTTCTTATGTAGCTGAAGATGACCTTGAACTTGAGGACTTGCCGAGTCCACCTCCCAAGTGCTGGAGTCGCCTGCCTTCAGTACCTCACACTCATCCTCTTTCTCTTTGGAGCTCCAAGGCTCCATCATGGACCACCATCATTTTTATAGGAACTACCTCCTCCAATGGGAATGGCTGGCCTGTGGTGCACCTAGAATCCCAGCTATGTAGAACGCTGAGGCAGGAGGACCTTGACTTGGAAACCAGCCCAAGGCTCACCTTAAAAACCTGATGAGCTCATCATGAGGCCCTGCTTCAAAATACAAAGTCGGGAATATGTGGCACCTGCCACCCAGCATTTGGGACAGAGGCTAGAGGACCAGTTCAAGGCCATTCTCCTTTATGTAGCAAGTTGGGAGGCTAAAAACAAAAACAGGATTTGGGTGTGGTGAATCTGTGGTGAGATTGAGGCCAGCCTGGTCTACACAGAGAAACCCTGCACTGGAAGAAAACAAAAACATAGGACCTGGCAGACGGGCCAGCCCAGCCACTTAGGTGAGTCCTCCTTTTACCAAAGTGCCAAGCTTAATTCCCTGCACCCATGTCCCATGGCTCCTAACTGCCTGTAACTCCAACCCCACAGGTGAATGGACTGTGTATTCACACACACACACACACACACACACACACACACACACACACACACAATTTAGGGTAATAAAAATAAAAAATAAAGCCGGGCGGTGGTGGCGCACGCCTTTAATCCCAGCACTTGGGAGGCAGAGGCAGATCGATTTCTGAGTTCGAGGCCAAACTGGTCTACAGAGTGAGTTCCAGGATAGCCAGGGCTACTCAGAGAAACCCTGTCTCGAAAAACCAAAATAAAAACAAAAATAAATAAAAAATAAATTTAATGTAAAAAATTCTTAGATCAACTCCAGATACAGCAGCAGGCAAAAATCTCTGAGTCTGAGACCAACCAATCTACAGAGTGAGTTTGAGGCCAGCGGAGGCTAACATAGTGAGACCCTGTCTCAATAAACAAATCCCTTAGAGGAGGGCTTCACCCACCCCTTCTAGAACCCACACCTACCCCCCATCCCAGGGGCTGGGACCTGGCTCAGGATACTATGTAACCAAAGCTTGGGTTTCATCTCCTCACATTTATAAACAGAAAAAAAAAAAAAAAAAAGGAAAAAGAGCTCCCCCTCCCCCAATCTTCTAGCTGAGCCTCAATAGCCACCCTTTATCCACGGCCGGAACCTAGGTTTTTGGTTAGACAGAGCCTTGGGTACCTGGTGCCCCTATACTGGGAGCAGCCACTGGCGCCTGTCTGTGGTCTACTATGACCCGAAGCAACTAGATCAGAGCAAGTGGTTGGAGTCCCTGGGTGGAGCCGTCTCAGGGAAACGGATCCGAAGACTGTAAGCAAAATACAAAGCCAAGTATTCCCTCACTGCAATTCAGTGGGTCTGGACTGTGGAGTCCCTGTCTCTAAACAAAAGGGGCTGGGAGAATGCAACTCAGGCAGTGGGGGGCTTTTGCCTAGCATGCAGCCGCCCTAGATTCCACCCTAGTACTGCTTAAAAGCGGGCTCAGTGGGAGTTGGGGGGCACGCCCATAATCTCAATTCTGTAGAAGGCAAGAAGATCGGGAATGGGAGGCCAGCTGGAGCTACAGGAGACCCGGTCTCAAGGCAAAAACCCCAAATTAAAAAAGGGGGGCTATCCTTCCAAAGCAAACCCTTTTGTTATTTGAAACAGGGTTGTAGGTTACCCAGGCTGACCTCTAACAGGTGTTGAACGTACAGAGAGAGAGAGAGAGAGAGAGAGAGAGAGAGAGAGAGAGAGAGAGAGAGAGAGAGAGAGAGACCTGTGTATCTGAGAATCTGAGACAGGGTTTCTCTGTGTACCCTGGCTGTCCTGAAACGTAGATCTGCCTGCCTCTGCCTTCAACTGGGGTTGAAGGTGTGTGTCCAAGTGCTGGGATCAAAGGCTTCCCACACCATGGCCAGTGAATTTTTTTTAAAAAACATTTATTTATTTATTTATTTGTTTGTTTGTTTGTTTAATGTATATGAATACACTGTAGCTGTCTTCGGACACACCAGAAGAGGTCATCAGATCCCATTCCAAATGGTTGTGAGCCACCATGTGGTTGCTGGGAATTGAACTCAGGACGTCTGGAAGCGCAGTCAGCGCTCTTAACCCCTAAGCCATCTCTCCAGTCCACCCATGAATTTTTTTGATCCTCTTGCTCTGACCTCTCCAACGCTGGGATTATAGGTGTGTCTCCGTGCCCGGCTTCAGCTAAGAATTTGACTAACTGTTCCCCTCTGTCCGTGTTCCCAGTCCTCTCCCTGCTCCACCCACCTCTTCCACCAGCCCCCTACCTCCCCTCACCCCGCCCCCCACTGCATCCCTACATCCTGGTCTCAGGTCCCGTCCCACACCCACCCTACTTCCTGGTTCCTGGGCTTTAAGAGCGCTGGCCTATCACAGGTCAGCCCCACAGACCTGACCTTTGCTCGGTCTTCTCCCAGATCCCTCCGAACACCTTTCCTGGGTTTTTGTCTGCAGAAAGCTTCCAGATGCTATTTATGCAAGCACTCAGGAATCCGCCCGTGCCCCACTTTGTAAAGCGATTTGCTTCAGAGCGCTCGTTCTTAATTAAACTTCATTTAAGCGCCATCTGTCTCCGTTCAAAATGGCTTCGTGTTTTGCAACTCGAAATGAGAATTGTTGTTGGTTTGGTAAACATATCCCCCCCCCACCCCCCCCCCCCCCAAAAAAATCACAAAAAACACTTTCCAAAGTGATAAATGAGGGATGTGGATTGCTGCGCTGCGTTTCAAACGTTCTAATTGCCTGGGGATGTGTGCCGGTGGGTGTCTAATCATCCTATATACAAATTCTTTGTATAAAGATCTAGTATCAATGAAAAGATCGAGATTATAGAAAATGCTAGAATTATATCTGACTGAAAACAGTAATTGAGCCAGAAACGACACCAGGCTGAGGCCGGACGGAAGGAGAGTAGGATGGCTGCCCACACCTGCTTCTCAAAGCACACCTGCTGCTCGGCTGCTCGGCTGCTCGCCCTCCCTGCGCAGGTGCACCCTGGGTACCAAGCAGATGAGGGTGAGATTGTGTTCTTGGAGGCAGGAGCTTCCCTAAAATGTCTCTCTCTGTCTCTGTGCTTCTCTGTGACTCTGTCGCCTCTTTCTTTGTATATTTTTAATATCTGTCTCTTGCGTGCTCTCTCTCTCCCTTCCTCCCTCTCCCTCCCAACCCCCCACAGACACACACACACTCATCCCTTAGTCCGGCGCTGTAGAGAACTGTCTTCTAAACGTAATAGCAGACGTCTTTATGAAGACAATTTCAACTACTTACAACCGACTCGACTTTGTTGATGCCAAGGGCTGCTGATACTCACAGTAGGAGGAAGTGGTGCCAGATCCCGGGCCTTACCTGATTTCAGACAGCTGTATGTAATTCTGCCCTCATTGCGTATGACCTTATGTTCTTGGGAAGGGCTGGCAGACTGGAAGGTTAGCTGAAGCCAGGACTCTGTCTATGAAGCTGTATGGAGGTTATCACCCTCCCTGTCTATGCTGGGGTGAGGCTGCTTTCCCCCCCTCCTATCAGTACCCCCTCATCATGCTCTGTAGTTAAGCTGCATAAACTCACTGGCTCCCCAAAGTGGACTTGGGTTGGAATGGTACTTTGACTTGTCTCTCCCACATAAGGCAGGGTAGACATGGGTAGTAGAAATTATTAAAAATTCCTAGCCCAGAGCTTCTATCTGCCTTTAGATATTGAGTTCCCAGATTAAAAACACATACACAGCCTTTATATTTACAATATGCCTTTAGTTGCACAATAGCTGGGCGGCTGCCTACCCTCCATGCCGTTAGAAACTACTCTCTATTGAGAACCCTGAGTTATTACTCACTATGTTTCATCTGGGCAGTCCTCAGGGCCACTCTCCTTCCTGTTCTTCCTCCTCAGGGTCCCAAGCCTGGGAAATCTAAACCCTACCTATGTCTCTTCTGCCCAACTATTGGCTGTTGGTGTCTTTATTCACCAACCACAATTAACTGGGGGCAGGGTCGTAGGGGTTAGCTGCCGACTCCAGGTCTTGGGAAGCCAGCACTTAGCGTTATAATAGACAGTAATAAAACAAAACCCCATCAGAGTCCACAGGAGTTTCCACAACACCCAGGCTAGCCTCAGATTCGTGATCCTTCTGCCTCAGCCTCCTGTGTGCTGGGATTAAAGCTTCCTTAATAATGTCTACCGAGTCCCAAGGAGTTGGTCCCTTACTGAATCAGTTACTTTCCTTCTTGCTACAACAAAAGACCCCACACGGGGAGGAATTCGAGGGTGGGGAGGGAGGAGGGGGCTAGGTGGGTACACACCCTTGTGGAGTCGGGGGTGGGGGTGGGGGGAATGGCGTGAGGGGATAAAATCTGAAATGTATTTTAAATAAATAAATAAGAGAAGAGAAGAGAAGAGAAGAGAGACCCCACACAAACAACTCAAGGAAAGCTGTGTTTTGGCTCACAGTTTGAAAGTACACCATCATGGAGGGGAAGGTCTGATTCGAGGAGCTAAGGCAGCTGGTCACACGGCATCCACAGTCACACGGCATCCACAGTTACACAGGTATAAATGCTGGTGCTCAACTCTTTTTTTTTTTTTTTTTTTTTTTTTGAGGCAAGGTTTCCTCTGGCTGTTCTACAACCCATTCTGTAGACCAGGCTGGCCTCAAACTCAGAGATCCAACTCAAGAGATCCATCTGCATCTGCATCTGCATCTGCATCTGTATCTGCATCTGCATCTGCTTCTGCCTCCTGAGTGTGCCACCATAGCCCGGCACTCAAATTTTCATTTTTATTCATTCCAGGACTCCAGCCACCCAAGTTAGAGTAGTTCTCACTTCACTCAACCCTCTCCAGACAGACTTGGTGATTTTAAATCCCATCAAGTTGATAAGATTAACCATGGCACTCACTTAAATATTTATTTATGTGTGAGTGCTCTATGTGCATGTACACCTGTGTGCCAGAAGAGGGCAGCAGATCACGTTATAAATGGTCAAGAGACATCGTGTGGTTTCTGGGAATTGAACTTGGGACCTCTGGAAGAGTTCTTAAGCGCTGAGCCATCTCTCCAGCTCCTGGCCTTCTAACTGGGTCAAGTAACAGAGAAGAATGAAGTGCATTAGGAGTCCCCTCTTTATGTTTTATTTTTATTTTTTCTTTTATGCATATGGCTTGCATGTATACCTGTGTGCCGTGCACACGCCTGGTGCATTTGAAAACCAGAAGAAGGCATCTGATCTCCTGGAACTGGAATTACAGGAAGTTGTGAGCCATCATCTGAGTGCTGCGAATCTAACCCAGTCCTCTGTAATAGCAAGTACTGTTGACTTCTGATCCATCTATCCAGGGGCTTCCTTTTAAATATCTTTTATTTTTTATTGTATGTGTATAAGTGTCTTTATCTGCATGTGTATTTCATGTGTGTCTGGTACCTGCAGGGACCAGAAGAGGGTGTCAGACTCCCTGGAAATGGAGTGACAGATAGTTGTAAGCCACGATGTGGGTCCTGGGAACTGAACCTGGGTCTTCTGGGAAAGCAGGAAGTGCTTTTAACTGCTGAGCCATCTCTCCAGTCCCACAGGTCCCTCCTCCCCGCTTTTTTAAAGATTTCTTTTTCTTAATGTGTATAAGTGTTTTGCTTGCACATATGTTTGTGTACCAGGTCTGTGCCTGGGACACTCAGAGGTCAGAAGAGGGTGTTTAATCCCCTGGAACTGGAGTTACAGACAGTTGTGAGCCATCTGGGTACCAAACCTGGGTCTTCTAGAAGAGCGGCAGGTGCTTTTTACAGTCCTCTGGGAATCCCTCTCTTTTTAAAGTATCCATGGCACGGCTCTATGAAAGGAGAATGAGCCTGAGGAATATAATGCTCACGGTAGGTCACTGAGGTAAACTGAGGCTAGGTGACCAAGAGTCAGATTCAAGTACAAAGTCAGAGGGAAGCTGGGCTGGAGTCACAGAGGCAAGGTAGGGGCTCTTAGGATGACTCACTGATCTTATAGAAGTTGAGGTGTGGGTTAAAACAAAATCCCAGACTCCCAGGCCTATGGCACTAACACCTGAGAGCTCTTGGGTTTAATCTCCAATATAAAGAAGGAAGAAAAAAAAAAGACTAGACATTGCATGTATGCAATGTCTACAATCCCTGTGCTTGGGAGCCTGAGGCAGGGGGATTACCACAAGTTTGACATCTACCTGGGCTACATAGTGAATTTGAGGTTAGTCTAGGTTACATGTGACATCGGCTTCCTCCCACTCCATGAAACAGGGATCTTCTGTGCAAGTAGCCTTGGCTAGAACTCACTCTGTAGACCAGGCTGACCTCAGACTCAGAGATCTGTCTCTGCCTCCCAAATCCTGGAATTTAAGGCATGTACCACCACCACCACCAGGCAAGATACCGTCTTTAAATAAATAATCAAACAAACAAATAAATAAATGTAGCCAGGCATGGTGGCACACATCTTTAATCCCAGCACTCAGGAGGCAAAGTAGGCAGATTTCTGAGTTCCAGGCCAGCCTGGTCTACAGAGAGAGTTAGTTCCAGGATAGCCAGAACAAAAACAAAAATTGTTGAGGTTTGGTTTGTTGCTATATAGTATAATGCTAAATATTGACCCCAGCGATGGTTTCAATATGCTTGGCCAGGAAGTGGCACTATTAGGAGGTGTGGCCTTGTTGGAGTAGGTGTGTCACTGTGGGCATAGGCTTAAGACCCTCATCCTAGCTGCCTGGAAGCCAGTCTTCTTCTAGATGCCTTTGGAACAAGAGGTGAAACTCTCAGGTCCTTCAGCCCCACATCTGCCTGGATGCTGCCATGTTCCCATCTTGATGATAATGGACTGAACCTCTGAACCTGTAAGCCAGCCCCAATTAAATGGTGTTCTTTATCAGAGTTGCTTTGGTCATGGCGTCTGTTCACAGCAGTGAAACCCTAACTAGAGTGAATAAAATCCTCACATATACCAAGTCATGCTGTATGACCTTGCTCCTTGTTTTGTTTTGGTTTGGTTTGGTTTGGTTTTTCGAGACAAGGTTTCTCTGTGTAGCCCTGGCTGTCCTGGAACTCACTATGTAGACCAGGCTGGCCTCGAACTTAGAAATCTGCCTGCCTCTCTGCCTCCCAAGTGCTGGGATTAAAGGTGTGCTCCACCACTGCCCAGCTATGACCTTGCTCCTTAATTTAAATCTATTGGTTGAATAAAAATGCTTGACAGCCAATAGCTGGGCAGAATAGCAGAATGAGAGTTTGGAGTGTCTGAAGACAGCTATATAAATAAAATAAATAAATCTTTAAAAAACAAATACAAAAACAACAAAAAAAAAACCAAGCAAGTAGCCAGGTGGTGATGGCACATGCCTTTAATCCCAGCACTTGGGAGGCAGAGGCAGGCGGATCTCTGTGGGTCCGAGGCACTTGACAGGCAGAGACAGGTCACAACTGGGGCAAACAAGCTAACTGTTAAATTAACCAGAATTGACAAACTCCGGTTCCGCAAGTGTCTTTGCCTCAGTAAATAAAGTGAGCAGAGATCAGGGAAGACACCTTCATCAACTTCAGGCCTTGGAAAACACACACAGGATATCTTAGAGGGCTCACTACTCTCTGTACCACCAACCACCGGATAGAGAAGTGTCGCCAGTAGCGCCATCTGTCGGCAGCCTGTATGGCTGGCACAGGACGGGAGCCAAGGGCAAGGCTCTGTAGTAGACGATTCCCTGTGCTAAGTGGAGCTGAGGACCTGAAGAGATGACTTAGAGATTAAGAGCCCTTGCTGCTTTTGTAGAGGACCCGAGTTCGATTCTCAGCTCCCACATCAGGTGATTCAGAAACACCATCTCCAAGGATTCGACACCTTCTGGCCTCCTCCCAACATCTGCGCACATGTACACACACACACACATGCAGACATGTACAGGTGAATAAAACTAAAAGAAAGTCGAGGCAGAATTCTGTCTGTCTGGATGGTAGAGACATCAGAGATGCGGGAGATCTGTCTCCTGCAAGCCTGCCGCTTACCAGCTCAGGGAGGAAGACGCAGTCTTTATCCCCTCCCAGGGCTTGGACCAGGCATCCCCACAGAATTGCTAGAGTGGCATATGACTGTTAGCCCATTACTAGAAAAGGAGAAACAGGAAGATTGGAAACTAAAAGGTATGTATGGAATTTGAGGCCAGCCTGGGCTACCTGAGACCTGTCATAAATAAATAAATAAATAAATAAATAAATAAATAAATAAATAAATAAATAAAAACAGGGACTTCAAAGGCCTGTGTCACTAAGTCTTGCTAACAAATCACTCTTGGTAGGAATTCTGATCCATGCAAAATATCTGGCCATGGCAGAGGCAGAAGCAAAGGCAGGTAGATCTCTGTGAGTTTAAGGCCAGCCAAGACAACACAGTAAGGCCCTGTCTCAAAAGCAAAATAAAAAATAATAATGATTTTAGGGGCCGGTTAGATGTTCCGGCAGGTGACAGTGCTTACCATCAAGTCTCATGACCTGAATGGAATCTCCCGAATCCACGTGGCAGAAAGAAAACCAACTCTTTTGAGTTGTCCTGTGACCTCCATATGTCAACTACGTACACATGCATGCAGATAGCACATGGGTACTGCACAGAGAATAATATAAACAAAATACTATAATATAAATAAAATATAAAAAAAAAAAAACATTTTAAAAATAAAGGCAAATGAGGGAAGCAGAGCGTGGTGATCCACGCTGGTAATGACAAACCTTGGGAGGCAGCGACAACCAGATCTGTAGCCGGTTAAGATGAACACGCCCTACATAGCAGATTCCAGACCGGCCATGGCTCCATATAGTGAAACCAGACCTCAGGAAAATAAAAGTTAAATAAAAAGGGGGGCAAGAGACTGGAGAGATGGTCAGCAGTTAAGAGTGCTTGTTGTTCTCACAGAGGATCCTGGTTCAGCTCTCCCCACCCACGTGGCTGAACACATCCATCCATAGCTCTCAGAGGGTTCTCTGATACCCTCTCTGACCTCTGACCTCCCCCTGGCACCAGGCATGTATGTGATGCACGTACCTACAGGCAAGCAAAACATTCAGATACCTAAAAGAAACAAATCTAAAATTTTTTTTTCAATGAATGCCTGGCAGTGTGGCGCATACCTTTAATTCCAGCACTGGAGAGGCAGAGTTCCAGGCCAACCTGGTTTACAGAGTGAGGTCTAGGACAGCCAGGGGCTACACAGAGAGATCCTATCTCAACTCTCTCCCAAAAATATTAAATTAAAAAATGGGATGGGCCATTGGATAAAGGGGCTTGCTCCAGATGCTGGCAACCTGAGTTTGATCCCTGGGACCCGCGTGGTAGAAAGAGAGAACTGACTCTTGCAAGATTTCCTTCTTAGGTCCACAAATACAGAAAACACAGAAGTAAGTAAAGTGCATGGCCACACCCACACACAGTTTTTTTTTTTTTTTTTCAAAGACGGATTTATTTATTCTGTATATGTGAATACATTGTAGCTGTCTTCAGACACACCAGAAGGGACCATTGGATCTCATTACAGATGGTTGTGAGCCACCATGTGGTGGCTGGGAACTGAACTCAGGACCTCTGGAAGAACAGTCAGTGCTCTTAACCGCTGAGCCTTCTCCCCATACCTGCACACACATTTCTAAAAAATAATTTCAACGAGGGGTTTGGGAAGGAGGAGGAAGTCCCCCCACCCCCAGCCCACCCACCCCTTGAATGGTGAAGATAAGAGGCAGAAGAAAGCAGATGAAATTCTGAAAAATTTCCCCTCGTGATTCCCCAGAACCTTGCTTGGCCGCCAAATATTTCAGTGCAGTGCCCTGTGCCCTGCCCCTGCGCGCAGAGACGAAGTAGTTCAGGCGCCCGCTGTGAGATGCTGAGTGATGGGGAGGAAGCCGCTCAGACAGTCAGCCGACAGGAAAGCTCTGGCTGCAGAACCGGAAATAGGAACAGGGAGGCTGGACCACGAGGGGCCATTGCCTCCCAGTCCCAGGCTGCAGAGCAGCCCACACAGGGGAGGTGGTGCCAAGAGGGCTCTGAGGAGCCAAGATCGGCTGACACAAGACAAAGGCCAAGCGCACCATCAGCTACACTGTGGGTGTGGTGTGTATGCGTGCATATATGTGTATGTGTGTGTTTGTGGGGGGAGGGAGGGTTCGTGTGTGTACATATGTGGGTGTGGAGGTCAGAGGTCATCCTTCCTCAGCAGCCGTCTATCTTCTTTGTTAGGTTTAGTTTGTAGAGTTGTGGTTACTATTTATTATGTGCGATTGTGGGTGTGCCCTTTCTCATACATGTCCACCATGAGAGTGCCCGAAGAAGTCCAAAGAGGGCTTTGGATCTCCTGCCGCTAGAATTATTGGAGGTTGGAAGCCAACTGATGTGGGTTCTGGGAAACGAACTCTGGTCCTCAGTAAACAGCAGCAAATGTTTTTCACCTCTTAGCCATCTTTCCAGCCCTTGTTTTAGTGGTTGGTTGGTTGGTTTGTTTGGTTTTTGCTTTTTCGACAAAGTCTCTCTGGGTAGCCCTGGCTGCTCTGTAACTCACTTTGAACCCGCAGAGATTGATCTGCCTCTACCTTCTGAGTGCTGCAAGAGGGGTTAGGCAAGCAGTCCCAGGAACACTGCCACTGTCACCTCTGCAACCCTGGGTTACAACTACAAGTCACCACTTCTTGCTTTTGACTTTGGCGCTGGGGGGTCAAATTCAAGTCGTAAAGCTTGCAAGACAGTACTTTACCACTTTGAGCCAACTCCCAGTCACTCGCGTCCAACCCCAACAGGGTCTCACTATATAGCCCTGGCTGTCTTGGAACTCACTCTATAGACCTCTGCATCCCGAGTGCTGGTATTGAAGGCATGTGCCTCCACGCCTTTAAGCTTTTTTTTTTTTTTTTTTTAAAGGATTTATTTTTTTTTTTTTTATACAGCAGTCTTTTGCCTGTAAGCCTATGCCTGAAGACCAGAAGAGGGCACCAGATCTCCTTAAAGATGATTATGAGCCGCCACGTGGTGCTGGGAATTGAACTCGGGACCTCTAGAAAAGCAGCCAGTGCTCTTAACCTCTGAGCCACCTCTCCAGCCCCACTGACTGCTTTTTGTTTGTTTGTTTGTTTTTGTTTTTCGAGACAGGGTTTCTCTGTGTAGCCCTAGCTGTCCTGGAACTCACTCTGTAGACCAAGCTGGCCTCAAACTCAGAAATCTGCCTGCCTCTGCCTCCCAAGTGCTGTGATTAAAGGCGTGCGCCCACCACTGCCCGGCTCACTATGGTGGTTTTAATCCGAGGTCACTAGAAAAGCCCATGTGCCCAAAGTGTGAGTTTATACAGACTCTCCATGAGGTGGCAGCAACTCTTCACATACATGTGGAAAATGATTTACTTGAAATTGTAATTATTTTTACTGGCAACTAAGATTGTTTTATGCACTTGAGCTTTGCCTGCCTTGAAGCAATATCTGTCACTTAAAAATATTGAAATTGAGCATGGTGGTGTATGTCTGTAATCTCAGCTTGAAGACGAAGGCCGTCTTCAGGTTTCAAGGCTAGCCAGGGCTACAGGAAATCCTGGGTCTGAGGATGTGTATGGGCTTTGGAGATGGCTGGGGGGTGAATGTGCTTGCTGCCTAGCCTCACGAGCTGGGTTAGATCTCTGGGACCAACATGGTGGAAGGAAAGAACCGATTCCCATGTGTTGTCCTCTGAGCTCCACATGTGAACCAACCAACAAACAGAGAGTAGGTATTTATGTATGTATGTATGTATGTATGTATGTATGTATGTATGTATGTATGTGAGTACACTGTCACTGTCTTCAGTGACACACCAGAAGAGGGCATCTGATCCCATTACAGATGGTTGTGAGCCACCATGTGGTTGCTGGGAATTGAACTCGGGACCACTAGAAGAACAGTCAGTGCTCTTAACCACTGAGCCATCTCTCCAGCCCCCTTGTTTTTTTTTTTTGTTTTTTTTTTTTTTATTGTCAGGGACTCACTATGTAATCCTGACAGCCTTAGAACTTAGTGTATAGGTCAGGCTGCCTACCTCTGCCTCCAGAGTGTGCACCATCAGAATTAGTCCCAGCACCCAAAAGGCAGAGGCAGGCTGATCTCTGTGAGTTAGAGGGCAGCCTGGTCTACAGGGTGAGTTCCAGGACAACCAGGGCTACACAGAGAAACCCTGTCTCAAACAGAAAGAGAAAAAGAAAGAAGGAAAGAAAGAAAAGAAAAGAAGGAGGAAGAGGGAGAGGGAGGGAACAAGGGAAAAGAAAGATAGCTTCTCAGGCAAGCGCACATGGTGTGCACACGTGTGTGTGTGTGTGTGTGTGTGTGTGTGTGTGTGTGTGTTTGCATGCCAGTACACAGGAGCACATGCATTTATGAACACACGAATACCCTGGGATGTGTTTCAAGGTCAGCAGATCAGAGGACAACTTATTAGAGTTGGTATTCTCCTCTGAAATGTGGGTCCTATAGGTCAACTCAGGCCATTAGGTTTTGTGGCAAGTACCTTTACCCTCTGAGCCATCTTGCAAGCTCATTATTTTTTGAGTTTGGGTTGTCTTAGTTGGGTTTTACTGCTGTGGACAGACACCATGACCAAGGCAACTCTTATAAGGACAACATTTAACTGGGGCTGGCTTACAGGTTCAGAGGCTCAGTCCATTATCATCAAGGCAAGAGCATAGCAGCATCTAGGCAGGCATAGTGCAGGAGGAGCCGAAAGTTCTACATCTTCATCTGAAGGCCACTAGACACTGGGTCCCACGAGGTTAGGAGAAGGCTCTCAAAGCCCACCCCAAAGATGACGCTCTTCCTCCAACAAGGCCATGCCTCCTAATAGTGCCACTCCGTGGCCAAGCATATATAAACCACCACATGGTGTCACTAATTAAACTTGGAGTTCCCTAAGACTGGCTGACCTGCCAGGCAGTGGTGGCGCACGCCTTTAATCCCAGCACTTGGGAGTCAGAGGCAGGCAGATTTCTGAGTTCAAGGCCAGCCTGGTCTACAGAGTGAGTTCCAGGACAGCCAGGGCTACAGAGAAAACCTGTCTCGAAAAACAAAACAAAACCAACAAACAAACAAGACTGGCTGACCAGTAAGTTCCAGAGATCATCTGACCTCTGAGAATTACAGGCAAGCACCACCGTATTTTATTTTATGCTCATATTTTTAAAAATCTTCAGCTATATTTATATCCTTTTATGTGTATGAGTATTTTAATCTGCATGTACATCTGTGTTCCAAGTAGCTACAGAGGTCTGAAGAGGTCATCAAATCTCCTGTAATTGGACTTAGGGGACGGTTGTAAGCTGCCATGGGGTGCTGAGAATTGAACAAGAGTTCTCTGTAAGAACAAGAAGTACTTTTGGAGCTGGCTAGATGGCTCAGTGGTTAAGAGCACTGGTTGCTCTTCCAGAGGACCCTAATTTAATTCCCAGAACCCACATGGCAGCTCACAAGTGTCTGTAACTCAACGGTTCCAGGGGATCTGACACCCTCACGTAGATATACACGCAAGTGAAACGTCAATGTGTTGAGAGAGATATTTAAAATGGCGGCACCTGATCTGTCTTGTGTTACAGAGCCATCATGTTCCTGACTAGGCAAGACCTGTGACCACGAGCAGCAGCTTGGCTCAGGTGGCCAGAGACACCCGGCTCTGCCACCCACAAGATGCCAGCGTGGGAGACGGCTCTGCCAATCTTCCAAGCTGTCTCCACAAGGCTGGGCTGAGCCCAGACCATCCCACCATCCACAGGGTCCCTGGTATGAATGAGACTCTAATGCTTAAAGATTAATCAAAGGCTTTATATATTTGGTAACGCTCAATAACAAGACACCCACACAATTGGAGGTGTTTCCCTATTAACTGACCTAGTTATAAGTTGTTACCCAGGACTGCTCTCGGTACATGTGTGGTCATCCATGGCGCCTACAACTCTCCCCTTCTCTCTTCCTCTTCCTCTTCCTTCCTCTTCCTCTCCTTACTCCTCCTCTTCCTCTCCTTACTCCTCCTCTTCCTCTCCTTACTCCTCCTCTTCCTCTCCTTACTCCTCCTCTTCCTTTCTTCCTCTCCTTACTCCTCCTCTTCCTCTCCTTACTCCTCTTCTTCCTCTCCTTACTCCTCTTCTTCCTCTCCTTACTCCTCCCACCTTAGCTCCTCCCAACTTGTGAAGAAAATATGCGGCTACATCAATGTGCATAAAATAAAAATAAATTAATTATTTAAAAAACAAAAAAAGCTGTGCTCATTGGCGCACGCCTTTAATCTCAGCACTTGGGAGGCAGAGGCAGGTGGGTCTCTCTGAGTATAAGACTGTCTTGGTTTGTATAGAACATCCAAGACTCTTACACAGAGACTCTGTCTATAAATATAAATAATAAATAAATACATAAATAAATGACAAAACAAAATAAAAAACCCCAAAACAGAAAAAGGTGCTGAGCCATTTATGTGAATGCTGCGATCAGAACTCGGGACCTCATACTTGCTTATTCAGAAACTACGAACTGATCCATCTCCCCAAGCCCCAAGTGTTACTTCTCTCAGTTTCATTTTATTTTATTTTATTTTATTTTATTTTATTTAGGTGTGTGTGTGTGTGTGTGTGTGTGTGTGTTACTAAGGATTGAATGTAGCATCTTCTTCATGCTATACAAATGCCCTACCACTAAGTTGCATCCCAATTCTCATTTTAATTAATTAATTTTACTTAGATTTTATTAGTTTTATCTATATGAGTACACTGTAGCTATCTTCAGACACACCAGAAGAAGAGGGCATCAGATCCCATTACAGATGGTTGTGAACCACCATGTGGTTGCTGGGAATTGAACTCAGGATCTCAGAAAGAGCAGTCAGTGGTCTTAACTGCTGAGCCATCTCTCTAGCTCCATCTTTCTTTTCTTTTTCCTTCTTTCTTTCTTTCTTTTTCTTTTCTTTTCTTTCTTTTTTTTTTTTTTTTTTTTTAATGTTGAGAAAGGCTCTCATTAGGTTACTCAGGCTGGTCTTGAACTCACCCAGTAGCTCAGTCAGGCTATGAATTTTTGATCCTCCTGTTTCCAGTTCCCAGGGGTTGTGATGACAGGCCTGGGCCACCACGATATTGATGATATTTTCCACCTATGGATTCCTTCTAAAGTTCTTCTGTTTTCTTGAATCGTTTCTAAGTTAAAAATTCAATTCCTATTCTAACTACTAGAAAT
Organism: Rhabdomys pumilio; assembly: GCA_030674055.1. Lineage (NCBI taxonomy): Eukaryota > Metazoa > Chordata > Mammalia > Rodentia > Muridae > Rhabdomys > Rhabdomys pumilio. The sequence continues at coordinate 18,598,911 of JANHMN010000023.1, forward strand.
ATGGTTTGTATTTGCTGCTCTGTTGAATAAAACAAAGCATGCTGTGAGTGGTTTTATCTCCTGAAAGTGTTTCATGCTTTGGGACTGGTGAAGTTTCTTCTAGTTTCCTCTCTCAAGCTGGCTGCCCTGATTTCCTGATTTCTTTTTTTTTTCCTCTTCCATTAATTTATTATTTAGTGCCATGTACATTTTATGTGTGTGGCCTTGCATGCCATTGTCTGTATGTGGCATGGGGCATGCATGTGGAGGTCAGAGGACAACTTGCAAGAGTTGACTCTCTCCTTCCACTGTGTGAGTTCCAGGGACTCAACCAAAGGTCACCAGACTTGGCAGCAATTACTTTTGCCCACTGAGCCATCCCTCTTTCCCTCGTCTCTATTGTCTCTGGATTGATACTCATCTCAGCTTACACTGGGAGGAAACCAATCAGTAAATGGGCAGCCTTATGAGATTGAGACAGAGAAACAAATACAGAGTGGGTGGCCCTGACACAGAAGAAGGGTTTCAGCCTAGGAGCCAAGGCTGGGAAGATTAACTGGCTGAGCAGGGGCTCCCCTTCTGACTAGGTAAGGTTGTCACCTGAACTTTCTAAGCAGTTTTGTTTTGCAACAAGGTCTCATATAGCTGAGAATGACCTCGAAGTTCTGGTCCTCCTGCCTCCACCTCCTGAGTGCTAGGATAACAGACCTGGCTCTGTTTTTAATGTGTGTGTGTGTGTGTGTGTGTGTGTGTGTGTGTGTGTATGTATGTATATCTGTGTGTTTGTATATGTGTGTTTGTTTGTATATGTATGTATGTATATGTGTGTGTTTGTGTGTATATGTGTGTGTTTGTATGTGTGTGTTTGTGTGTATATGTGTGTATATGTGTGTATATGTGTGTATGTATATTTTTGTATATGTAGATATGTGTGTGCATGTGTGTTTGTGTGTGTACATGTGTGTATGTGTATGTATATGTGTATATGTGTGTATGTATATTTGTGCATATGTGTATATATGTGTATGTATGTATGTGTTTATGTGTATGTGTGTATATGTGTGTATGTATGTGTATGTGTGTGTGTGTCCATGTGTCTGTGTGTGTCTGTGGTGTGTGCACCTACCACAGTATGTGTGTGGGAAGTGAAGATCACAGGAGTCAATTGCAAGAGTCAATTCTTCCCTGTTGTTTTGGATCTAAGACTCAGACTCAGATTTTCAGGCGTTTTTTTGCAAGTACCGTCACTAGATGAACCGTCTCACGTGCTTTTCTGATTGCTTCTCAGTCAGAAAAGTCTCCTCCTTCAACCTCCTGACTGTTGGGCTTCATTATCAAGATTCCATTGAGTGCTCTCTAGCTGTCCTCTCCCTGGCCTCTCTCTCTCCACCCCCTCTCCCTTTCTCCCTTCTCTTGTTATGTGTTCCCAGCTGGTCTGTTCCTTTCTTTTTCTCTCCCCTCTCTTTCTGTCTCTCTCTCCCCCTAAAATAAAATTCATTTTATACTTAAAAAAATTAATAGCCACTGTGTAGTAGTGATGGTGTACCCCCTTAGTCCCGGCACACAGGAGGCAGAAGCTGTGAGTTCAAGGCCAGCCTGGTCTATAGAGTGAGTTCCAGGACAGCCAAGCCCTCATAGAGAAAACTGTCTTGAACCAAAGGAGAAGAGGGTATTTACAGTTCTTTAAAAAATACATTTGTTTATTGGTCGGAGGTACACATGCCTTAGCACTGGGGTGGAGATCAGAGGACATCCTACAGAAGTCAGTTCTCTCTTTCTACCACGTGAGTTGAGGGGGCTTGAACTCACACTCCCCAGCCATGGAAGCAAGCACATTTATCCAACGAGCCAGTTCTCTGGCCCCATGACAGTCCTTTGAGCCTGCCTCTTTGCAGACCGACTCAACACTGAAAGTGGTTTGCTGGTGAGCTATAATTTGCTAGGTCTTTAATTTAATATAATTAAGACACTGCTGAAATTCATGCCTCTGCAACAGAAGTCACCGAGGTGACTCCCCAGGGACGTGACTGCCCTTGCTCCTCTCTGTCTTTTGTGTCTCTGCTCTAAAGTGGTGCCAAAAATAACAGTCATACTCTGGGCTGCTGCTGCTTTCCTGTGCTTTTATTTTTAATTTTTAAAAATTGAAGTTTAAAAAATTGTATGTTGCCGGGCAGTGGTGGCACACGCCTTTAATCCTAGCCCTTGGGAGGCAGAGGCAGGCGGATTTCTGAGTTCCAGGCCAGCCTGGTCTACAGAGTGAGTTCCAGGACAGCCACGACTACACAGAGAAACCCTGTCTCAAAAAACAAAAAACAAAAAACAAAAAACAAAAAACAAAAAACAAAAAACAAAAAACAAAAAAAAATTGTATGTTTTTTCTTAATCTTTAGATTTATTTTTTTTTTTTATGATTCTGTGTGAGTATCCTGTGTACCACATGCACGCCTTGTACCCAAGGAGGTGGTAGGCCTTCAGGTGGGTGCTGGGAATCAAACCTGGGTCTTTGGCAAGACTAAGTGCTCTTCACTACAGAGCCAGCTCTCACCCGTAAAGTATTTATCGTTTTTCTTTTTCTTTTTTTATTTAGATTTCATTTTATAGGTGCCAGTGTTTTGCCTGTAGGTACTTACACCCACCCCCTGTGTACCTGGTGTCTACCAGGGAAGTCAGAAGAGGGCATCAGATGCCCTGAGTTATGGATGGTTATGAGCTGCCGGGTGGGTGCTGGGAAGCAAACCCGTGTCCTCTGCAAGAGCTGCAAGTGTTTGTTTTTTGTTGTTGTGTTGTTTGTTTGTTTGTTTTTCTAGACTGGCTTTCTCTATGTAGCCCTGCTGTCCTAGATGGCTCTCTATAGACCAAGCTAGCCTCTAACTCGCAGAGTTCCACCTGCCTCTACCTACCTCCTGAGTACTGAAATTAAAGGTATGTACCCCTACTTCCTAGCTTTACACTTTTTTAACTTAATTCTTATTTGTGTGTGTGTGTGTGTGTGTGTGTGTGTGTGTGTGTGTGTGTGAAAGAGAGACAGACAGACAGACAGACATCTCCAGGACTTGTTTGTCTCCTTCCACAGTGGGTTCTGGGGATGTGAACCCACATCATCAGACTTGCACGGCAAACACCTTTACCTATTAGGCCATCTTGCTGGTCCCTTTTCTTTCTTTCTTTCTTTCTTTCTTTCTTTCTTTCTTTCTTTCTTTCCTTCTTTGGGAGGGAGGGGTTTTGAGACAGGGTTTCTCTGTGTAGTCCTGGCTGTCCTGGAACTCACTCTGTAGACCAGGCTGGCCTCGAATTCAAAAATCCACCTGCCTCTGCCTCCCAAGTGCTGGGATTAAAGGCTGGTCCCTTTTCAAATTAAAATTCTTTTTTGTGCAGGGCCTGGTATCTCATGCCTTTCCAGCACTTGGGAAGTAGAGGCAGGAGAATCTCTATGAATTCTAGGCCAGCTGGGTCTTCCTGGTAAGTTCTAATCAGGGCTACATAGCGAGACCCTGAAACAAACAAACAAACAAACAAATAAACAAATAAACAAATAAACAAACAGCCCTTTTTTTTTCTTAAGATACTGGAGGTTGAATTCAGGTTCTCGGTAACAGCCCTGGATCTGTGAGCTCCATCCTTAGCCTAAACGTGATCGTCTTAGCCATATTTTCTTCCTTTTGTGAAGACCTCGAACATGATCTACCACTGGTACACTGGCAGCCCATCTCAACCACTTTAAAAGCATCTTCAAGTAGCCAACACTCCACAGAGAAACCCTGTCTGGAAAAACAAAACCAATCAGCCAAACAGACAAAAAATCCCCCCCTATCTTTAGTGTGTATAGTGTATAGTGTATGTGTGTATGCATGTTCAGATGTGTGAGTGAAAGTCTCTGCCCCCTCTCCACTCCACTGTAGGAGCTCCGCACACACATACATCTGTGCACGCGTGCACACGCACACACATACACACAAGCACATGCACTGCACGTGCACAACCAGCTTTCACATGGGTGCTGGGGCTTGAACTCAGGTCCTCACACCTACACAGCAAATGCTTTCCTGACTGTGCCATCTCCCAGCCCCCATCTTACCCGTTTCCAAGCATGGCTCTTTACAGTTAAGTGTGTGGGCTGGAGCTGTAACTCTGTGGAAGCCCCAAGTTCCATCCCAGCACCAAAGAAAGAAAGAAAAGTGGGGGGTGTGTGGTGTTTAAAACATTCACAACATTGTGCAAGAGATTCCCCACAGAACTTTTCATTTTACAAGAACAAAACTGAGTCTCCACCAACTAATCCCTCCTTCCCTCAGCTCACAGCAATGCCCCCCTCTCTCCTGTGTGAATGCAGCTCTGGACCACACATAAAAAAATTACTTTAAACCATAATTATCAAATTCACAACCAAAGTTAGGTGTAGTGATACCTAACCTAGCAGGAAAGTTCTTTTCTTATTTATTTATTTCTGAGGTAGGATTTCTCTGTGTAATCCTGTCTGTCTTGGAACTCTGTAGCCCAGGCTGGTCTCAAACTCACACACACAGAGAGAGAGAGAGAGAGAGAGAGAGAGAGAGAGAGAGAGAGAGAGA
>JANHMN010000023.1:18603467-18656490 GCA_030674055.1 Rhabdomys pumilio
AGAGAGAGAGAGAGAGAGAGAGAGAGAGAGAGAGAGAGAGAGAGAGAGAGAGGAGAGAGAGAAAGAGAGAGAGAAAGAGAGAGAGAAAGAGATATCTCCCTGCTTCTGCCTCCCAAACACTGGAATTAAAGGTGTTCTCCATTACACTGGGCTTTTAATTGTATTTATTATAAATAACAAATGCCAGCATGCACGTGTAAATGATCAGTGGACAACTCTGGGGAGCCGATTGATTCTTCTTGCCCTCCACCTTTGTGAGGCAGACTTGTCTCTGCCTCTCTGTGTAGGCCACCAAGTCTGAGGGCTTCCTAGAGCATCTCCAGTTTTCCTCTCCTGCCTGGACGTAGGCGTGTTCTGACATCAGACGCTTGCCTGCCTGGACGTAGGCGTGTTCTGACGTCAGACGCTTGCCAGCACATTCACTTTTATAGCCCTGGGGACTAAACTCAGCTCCCCAGGCTCCTGTGCTTGACTCCCCAGGCTCCTGTGCCAAGCACTATTACCCGCTAACCCATCTCGCCGGCTCTTTGTTTTTCTAAGGTAGAGTCTCATTTAGCCTAGGGTTTGAACTCACAATGTAGCCCAAGCTGGTCTTAAACTCCTGATCTTCCTGCCTCATCCTCCCAAAATCTGAGTTTACAGGCATGTACCATCAAGCCTGACTCATTTACAACTGATGTTGGGACCAATTCAAACTAAGCAGCCCCCAAAGGACTGTTTTGCCAAGCTGCTGCCTGAGATATGTCACTAGATAAACAGTTAGACTGACTGTGCAGAGGTGGCTGGGCGGTATTTCTCTTCTGAGATTTAAAGTCTCCTTGTTAGAAACTATACATGGTAGCACAAGCCTGAAACCCTAATACGTCAGAAATGGAGGTTGGAGGAACAGGAAGGAGCTCAAGTCACCTTCAGCCGAATGATGTATTTGAGGCTATCCTGGGCTATGTGACAGCCTGTGTCAATACACACACACACACACACACACACACACACACACTCACTCATACAAGAGAGACACACACTCATACACTTAGAGGCAGATACACACAGTCACGGTCACACATACACAGATACACAGTCACATGCTACGCAGACACACAAAGACACACACGCATTCACACACACAGACACACACACACTCATACACTTAAAGAGAGACAGATACACAGAGTCACACATACACATAGTCACACATACAAACACATACACATTCACACACAGACAATGTAATTTTAAAAAAAAATCAAAATAAACAAATTAAATAAAAGTCTCTCTGTTTGAACCAGTATACCCACAGAGAGGTTTCTCACAACAAGACTGTCAAGCTGAAACTGGACTTGAAACCAGACATAAAAGAACACAGTGGGAGCTGGGGTGGGGCCTAGCTGTGTGCTCCCCGAGCACGAGCACGCACAGGCTGGAGGTTCATTCCCAGAGCTGCAGGACAAAACAAAGAAAACAGCACTTTAGAGATCAAAACCCTGGGTGCAGGTGTGGGAGGAGGCCCCGGGGCTCAGGGCTGAGGCATGGGAAACTCACAAAGCCGATTCTGGTTCTGCCGGTTTACCTCAGAGGGGTTTGTCTCAGCCCGCCTCTCTAATGCTCTCCTCTGCATCGGTGCCAAGTTGGCTGCAGGTCAAGAAAGGTTAGATCTGGACGGAACAAAAGAGCAGGTGCCCTTGAGAACAAGCAACAGAAGCCAGCTAAAAGATGGCCTATACCTATTCCATTTGGAGACCACTGTGGTTTTCTTTCTTCTTTTCTGTCTTTTTTTTTTTTTTTTTTTTTTTTTTTTGGTTGGTTTGGTTTGGTTTTCTGTTTTTAGAGTCAGTATTTCTTTGTGCTGGGTCTAGTTCTGCAGAGCAGGCTGGCCTGGAACACACAGAGATCTTCCTGCTTCTGCCTCCTGAGTGCTGGGATTAAAGGCATGTGCCACCACTGCCAGCAAAAGTTGTCACACACACCTGACCCCCACCCCCAGGTTTTTCTGTGTAACTGTGAAACTCACTTTGTAGACCAGTGTGGCATCAAATTCACAGAGATCTGCTTACCTCTGCCTCCCGAGTGTTGGGCCCTCTTCTTTTGGCCTCAAACTCAAATTTGCTAGGTAGCCAAAGAAGACCTTGAATTTCTGAGCCTCCAACTTCCACTCCCTGAAATCCGTCCTCACAGGCTTGTAATACTGGGTTTGGTTTGTGCAGCGCACAACGGTAGGGTAGTCAGGTATTCTACCAACCGAGCTGCACGCCCTGCCCCCACTACGTTCCTGTTCTAGACATTCAGAAAAGCATTTACTCCTCACTTGGGCTCTGTTGGTATCCATAGCCAGCCTGGCAAACCGGCTCCAAACTCAGGAATGTCACACATAGGTGACATCTGTTGTCATGACAACCCTGCATACCTTCTTGGAGCCCACTCCTCACACTCACCTGGGAACCGCCTACTTCACAGCCTAAATAAAAGGTGAACTTTTCCCCACCTTCAACCCCTTTTCCCTTGTCTTTCTCTCTCTTCCTTTTGTCTCTGTTCTTCCCTAAAAAGCTTCTACCACGTGGAACTGCTTTGGTCTGGTGTGGTCGGACTCGAGCCGCCATCCCAAACACAACAGGGTCCATGGCGCAACACCACCAAGCTGAAAGCGTGGACTCTCTGTCTTTATCTTGCTTCAGGACACACAGACATGCCAATCACTCAAGGAGTGTCTGTCTAAAAAGGGGGCGTGGGATATCTAGGGACAGAGATAAAATGTCTCAGTAAGTTAAAGATGCTTGCTGCCAGGCCTCAGGATCTGAGTTTAGTCCCCAGGAACCATACAGTGGAAGGAGAGAACCAACTCTTTCAAGTTGTCCTCTGACCTCCACACAGACAAGCTGTGGCATGGTGTATGACCCACACACTAAATAAATAACTGTAATAACAACAACAATAATAATAGCAATAAGCCACGGTGGGACCCTAACCATCTCGCCCCTCTTTGAAAGGAAAGTCGTAGAGATGAACGAGTGACTGAAGGGTCTTACTGTCCACTTTATTTTATTCTTTAGGAATCAAGATGTTTGTTTGTTTGTTTTTCAGGACAGGGTTTCTCTGAGTAGCTTTGGCTGTCTTCGAACTCACTCTGTAGAACAGAGCTAGCCTTGAACTCACAGAGATCTGCCTGCCTCTGTCTCCGGAGTGCTGGGATTAAAGTCTGTGCCACCATCACTGCCTGGACCTCAAGGTTTTCCTATGTTAGCTCAGGCTGGTCTCCAATCAGGAAGGAATCATCCTTCCTGATGCTGGGACCCTTCCATGCCTGGGAACTACTCTCACCTCTTAGAGCATTTCTGTCCAGAACGTTAAAAGGCAACCGGCGTTCCTATTACCCTAAACCCCCAGTTGTCTTTGGTCCAGGGAACAGCAAACCTCACTGACAGTTCACTCCTTGGTGAGATCATACCCAAGAATAAGTACTCACCTTGTGGGAACAAGCTTGGCTCCTCAAGCAATAATGACATCTTCAGAAGCCTTGCAGAATGAGAGCTGATACAATAACTACTTAATTACACATAGCTCTCACACCAGCCCCAGTTCTCGTGTCTAAACCTAAAGCTCATGTCAGTACCCCAAAAAATAGATTTGCAGGGTGGGGCGGGTCACTGACTCTTTTGTCTATATTTTCCAATATGGAGTCTCTTTCGTCTGCTTTTTGTATTTTTTCCTTTTCCTCCTCCTCCTCTTCCACCTCTCCTCTCCCTCTATCTCTTTTTGTTTATTTCTTTTGTGTATATGTATGTGCACGTGGGTACCACAGTGCTTCTGTGGGGCTGAGAGGACAACTGGAAGGGGTTGCTTCTCTCCTTCTCTGTGTGGGTCCCAGGGATTGAATTTAAGCTGTCGGTCTTGGATGCAAGCACCTTTACTCACTGAAAAATCTCGACAGATCTTATTTTTCGAGAGAGGGTTTCCTGTAGCCCAGGCTAGCCTTGAACGTGTAGCGAGGTAAGGTTATTCAATTCAAACCTGTAACTTTGAATTTTTAATCATTCTGCCACCACCTTCCTGAGTGCTGGGATTACAGGTGCGAGCTACCTGTGTCTGTTTATGTGGCACTGAGAACGAAACCCAAGATATGGTATGAGCTAGGCAATACTCTGTTGATTTTTTTCTCCTTTTGGCAGATTCTTATAAAGCCTAAGCTGGTCTTGAACACTTGCTCATTGGGCCTCAAGCTTCTGAGTACTGGGATTAAAGAAGTGAGATTTAATTGTCTCTGTAATAAGCGTATTAGGACAGGTGATCAAGCCTAGCCTGTTAAGTCAGTTAGGGATGGGGCTTCACTCATAGAAAGCCAGGTACATTCTCCTGCACTGTATACTTAGCTCCTGGGTAGAAACCATGGCTGGCTGCCCTGCTGGTACCGGGGCTTTCTGGGTTGCTAAGTGACATACACAAATGGGGCCTGACCTGAGGCTTCTTTAGGGACTGTCCCTGATTTTTATAGCATTCTCTTTATTTTTGTTTCTCAAGACGCGGTTTCTCTGTGTAGCTAGCTGTGGCTGTCCTGGAACTCACTCTGTAGACCAGGCTGGCCTCGAACTCAGAGATAGATCTGCATGCCTCTGCCTTCTGAGCTTGGAGATCAAAGGTGTGCGCCACCACCAGCCCTTTTATGCCTTCTTATGGTGGGAGGCCAGGCTAGTTAGTCTTTCAGGCTTTTCATTTCCTTCCTTGCTATGCAATTGATCTGGATAATTTGATTTGATGAGCCAGGGCTGGAGATGTGGCTCCTTTGCTAGAGCACTTAGCTAGCATGCATGAAGGTGGCCCGGGTTTGAGTACCATCACTGCATAAGCCTGGTGTGGTGGTGCATGCCTGTAACCCTAACTCTAGGAGGTGCAGAGGCAGGAGGTCAGCCAGGGTGGCATAGCAAGTTTGAGGATAGGCTGTGTTACATGAGACTCTGTAATGATTATTGCTAATAATGAACTTGGTAGAGTCTAGAGGTACCTGGAAAATATCTAAAATCATCTGAAAGACGAGTCTCTGGGTCTGTCTATAGGGGATTATCTTGATTATGTCAGAGGGTCCTGGGACTCTCACTATGGACCTCACAGAGATCCATCTGCCTGTGACTCTGGACTTGTGCATTAATTCACACACCAGCCACCACAAGGGAAAAGGCATTTTAACTGTGGGCAAGACTATTCCCTGGGTAGCAGACCCTGGGCTGTATACATGGAACGAGACTGCTTGCTGGGTAGCAACATCAATTTCTCTGCTTCCTGGTTGTGGATGTGTTGTGGATGCTACCTCAAGATTCTGATGTTTTGAGTTCTCCACCGTGACTTTTATAGCATTCTTTTTTTATTTGTTTTGGTTTTTCAAGACAGGGTTTTTCTTTGTAGCCCTGGCTGTCCTGGAACTCACTATGTAGACTAGGTTGGCCTCGAACTCAGAGATCCACTTGCCTTTGCCTCCTTTGCCGAGGAAGTAGATCTTTGGACCTTTTGTCCTTGGGGACTGTTTGTTTGTTTACTTATTTTAAGAAGTTTTTTAAAGTTTAATTTTATTTCATGTTCATTTTCTTTTTCTTCTGGACTACATGTACATCTGTGTGAAGGTGTGAGAAGCCCTGGAACTGGAGTTTCAGACAGTTGTGAGATACCATGTGGTTGCTGGGAATTGAACTCAGGTCCTCTGGTAGAGCAGCCAGTGCTCTTAACCACTGAGCCATCTCTCCAGCTCTGGGGGATTGTATTTTTCACAGGTCTGCCTCCTGGTGACCATGAAGTGAGCCCCTCTGCTTCACCGCAAGCCCAGGAGCCATAGAACCAGCTGACAAAGGACTGAATGCCCTGACATGATAAGGTGACATAAATCTTCCTCTGATATTCTGTGATAACGACGGATTGCTGGCTGACACAGAGCATGGGAATGCAGGGACAGCTGAAGCCAGGATGCCCTCAGGTGCTTCCTCCCAGTTTCAAAAAACATGGTTGCTTCCTGAGGAAAATTAATAGTACATGTATCTGTACTAATCTGTCTGTCTGTCTGTCTTTCTCTATCACATACACACACACACATACACACACACACACACACACACACACACACACACACACACACCAGGCAGGCTGGGGATACACCCAGAGCCTTTCAGATGCAGCGCAAATGCTCTGTTGTTGAGTTACAGCACCAGCCTCTCCATAGGAGATTGTAGGGGGGTGCAGTTCGAGACAGGGTTTCTCTGTATAGCCTTGGCTATCTCGGAACTCACTTTGTAGACCAGGCTGGCCCCAAACTCAGAAATCTGCCTCCCTCTGCCTCCTGAGGGCTAGGATTAAAGGTGTGCATGACCATTGCCTGGCAGATTTATTTATTTTTATTTTATGTATATACATTTTTTTGTTTTTGTTTTTCGAGACAGGGTTTCTCTGTGTAGCCCTGGCTGTCCTGGAACTCACTTGGTAGACCAGGCTGGCCTCGAACTCAGAAATCCGCCCACCTCTGTCTCCCAAGTGCTGGGATTAAAGGCGTGCGCCACCACCGCCTGGCTGTATATACATGTTTTGTCTGCAAGTGTGCATGTGTACCACTTCCTGCATGCCTGGTGCCCACAGATCCAGAAGAGGAGGCCTGACTCCTGGAATGGGAGTTACAGATATTTTTGAGCCTTCCTGTGGGGCCTGGAAACTAACTCTGGTCTTCCGCAATAACCACAAGAGCTTGTACCCACCCCCAAGTTTGCCAGTTTTAAAGGTGAAACCCAGCTAAGTGTGTAGTGAGACATATGTTTAATACCTTAGTATTAGTACTTGGGTGACAGACACAGGAAGATCTCTGAATTTGAGGTCACCCTGGTCTACAGAGTGAGTTCCAGGACATCCAGGGCTACACAGAGAAACCCTGTCTCAAAAATAACCAAAACCAAAAACAACACCTGTAAGGCAGAGACAAGCAACTCTCTATGATTTTTTTGAGGCTATCCTGGTCTACATAGCAAGTTCCAGACCAGCCCGGGCTACGCAGAGAGTCACGCTGGCTAGTCAGTTTTTGTCAATTTGACACAAACATAAGACATCTGAGAAGAGGGAACCACAGTTTTGGAATTTGAATTTGCCTTTATTGGATTCACTTATTGGCAAGTCTGTGGGGGCACTTTCTTAATTAAAATGATTGATGTAGGAGTGCCTGGCTTCTGTGGGCAGTGCCACCTCTAAGCAGGTGTTCTTGGGTGGTATAAGAAAGCAGGCTGGGGCTGAGTGCTCAGCAGTTAAGAGCACTGACTGCTCTTCCAGAGGTCCTGAGTTCAATTGCTAGCAACCACATAGTGGCTCACAACCATCTATAATGGTATCTGATGCTCTCTTCTGGTGTGTCTGAAGACAGAGACAGTATACTCATATACATACAATAAATAATTCTTAAAAAATAAAGAAAGAAAGCAAGGTGTAGTGGTGCACACGTAGCAGGAAGATCCTTAAGTTTGAGGACAGCCTGGTCTACAAAGTGAGCTCTAGGACAGCCAGAGCTATGTTGAGAAACCCTGTCTCTGAAAAACAAGAAGAGGAAAAAGAAAAGAAAGGAAAGGGAAAGATCAGAAAACAAAGCAGCCTGAGCAAGCCTTGAGCATCGAGCCAGGAAGCAGCATCCTCCAAGGACTCAGCTTCGCCTCCCTGACTTCCCTCCACGGTGAACTGTGACCAGAATGTGTGAGCCAAACAAACCCTTTCCTCCCCAATACCCTTTGGTCACGATCTTTATCACAGCAATAGAAAACACATTAAGATGGAGACCTTATCTAGGGGGAACAAAAAGTAGCTTGGTTGGGCCTCTCTGAGTGGGTGACGTAATCCTGTTTTGGAAATGGAAGCTGGAATGACAGGCATCCCGACCTGCGTGTCTGCCCCAAACTTCTTGGCTGGCACTGAAGGACTCCTGTGATCCAGCCCAGAGTCCTTCTCTAGACTGACCTGCGCCTGCTCCTAGAGCAGGGAGACTTCATGGTGACTATGAATAATAGTTATATCCAGCACATGGTGCTTCTTTCCTCTGTGTTCTGTGCACCGTGGCACTCCCCCAACGGCTCTTCCGTGTGTGTGCACACATGCATGTGGCTTATGCATGTGGACACACGTACATTCTACCATGTGGGTGTGTGTGGAGGCCAATGGCTGGTGACAGGTGTGTTTTTTAATTGCAGCCTCACAATTTAATTTTTTTGATTGTTTTGTTTTGTTTTTTTTTTTGAGACAAGGTCTTCCTAGGTAGCCCTGAATGGCCTGGAACTAGCTATGTAGATCACGCAGGTCTCGAACTCACAGAAGCTGGCCTGCCTTTGCCTCCTGAGTGCTGGGATTAAAGGTGTGCACCATCATACCCGGCTTCACCTTAAAATGCATTTGTTGCCTGGTGGTGGTTGGCGCACACCTTTAGTCCCAGTACAGGAGACAGAGACAGGCAGATCTCTGAGTTCAAAGCCAGCTGATCTACAGGGTGAGTTCCAAGACAGCCAAGGCTACACAGAGAAACCTTGTCTCACTGTCTCCAAATACAAAAGAAAAAAAATTGTGTGTGTGTGTGTGTGTGTGTGTGTGTGTGTGTGTATGGGTAGGCATACATATTATGGCATACTTGTGGAAGTCAGAGACAACTTCATGGAGTTAGTTCTCTCTTTCCACCTTTATGAAGGTCCTGGGAATCAAACTCTGCTTGCCAGGGCTTTTGTAGCTGGAAGTGTTACCCACTGAGGCATCCTGCCAGCCTTATTATTATTTGTTGTTGTTGACTTTATTTGTTTGTTTTTGTTTCAAGACAGGGTTTCTCTGTGTAGCCATGGTGGTTCTGGACTCGCTCTGTAGACCAGGTTGGCCTTGAATTCAGTGAGATCCACTGGAGTGCTGGGATTAAAGTCAGTCACCAGCACACATTCAGTTGTTTGTTTGTTTGTTTGTTTGTTTTTTAAATAGAGTCACTAAACCGGGAGATTGCCAGGGAACCCCGCGAATACACACACACACACACACACACACACACACACACACACACACACGTTATTCTTGAGTACAATCATTGCCTTCCAGCTTCCCCCTTCTTTAATGGTCAGTTGCAAGGTCTCCATCAAGGCTCGGCTCACACCAGGCGTGATGCTGCGTGTCTGTAATCCAGCATTTGTGATACAGATGCTGTTGATGCTGCTGAGTGCCCAGCCAGCCTCGAATGTTTAGTTCTCTCTGTCCCCCATGTGGGTCGCCGGCACTGAGCTCGGGCCTCCAGGCTCGATGGCAAGTGCTGTTTACTCACTGAGTTATCGTGTTGGTCCAGCCTGGACAAGTTAAAAAGATACAGATTGAAAATAACAACAACAACAACAACAACAACAACAACAACAACAACAAAACAAAAGACTAAAATGTACTTTTCCCCTGAGCTCTGTATTCTTTTCCAGCGTGTGAGCTGTGTCCTTGTGAATGAGGAGACCACGAGAGACTACCTGCTTTTACCATTCGCTACCTTGTTTACTGAGACAGGGTTGTTTGCAGACTATATACACTGACAGTCCTCTGGTCTTCGCCCCAGACCTATGGCGATGTTAGGATAGGTACTCACAAGGACACATCCAGCTTTTTAACGTGTTTTTTTTTTTTGCTGTTTGTTTTACCTCAAGTCCTCTGTTTGCATAGTAAGAGCTCTTACCCACTCTCTTCTCCCCGGCCCCTCCCACTCCTTCTCTTTGTCTGGATCTCCAAGGCAGCCTCACTAGTCTCAAATTCTATCCTGCCTTAGCCTCCTGAGTGCTTAGGTTACAGGCCTGTGCCACCACAGCTGGTTTATCCATGAAATATGAGTACGGCCCATCTGAAAGGAGGCCAGCTATAGATCAAAGAAGAGACTGTGGCTACCAAATTAATTAATTAATCAGTGACTTAATGAACTTCAAGACAGGGTCATATATCCCAGGCTGACCTTGAACTGGTTACGTAGCCACAGATGGTCTTGAATTTCTGACCCTCCTGCTTCTACTTCTTGAGTGCTGGGAATAAAGGTATGCAACACCACTTCCTGTTGTGTGGTGCTAGGGATGGCATATGTAATATGAAGATGTAGCTGGCAGGGCACTAGCTTAGCCTGCATAAAGCCCTCGTTCGTTATCTCTGGTGGTCCGCACCTATACATCTGGTACTTTAGAACTGGAGGCAGAAGGAACAAAAGATCGAAGTTAAAAAAGAAAAAAAAAAGATCTTCAGTTACAGGGTAAGTTTATGAAGGTCAGCACGGGCTACAGGAGATGTGTTTCAAAAACAAAGAGAAAACCAGGACCCGGAACAGCTCCGTAGGTACAGGCGCTGTCAGCCTGACATCTTGAGTTCAATCCCTAGGCTCCCAAAAGTTCTCTTCCAGCTCTGACACCCGAGCTATGGCGCATATGTGCCCACAGACCGACATGTATATAAACTAATAAATGTAATTTGGGGCTGGAGTGATGGCTTAGTGGTTAAGAGCACTGGCTACTCTTCCAGAGGACTTGTTTCAGTTCTCAGCACCCACGTGGCAGTGGCTCACAACTGTCTGTAACTCCAGTTCCAGGGGCTCTGACATCTCATACTGGCGTACATGCAAACAGAATGCCAATGCGTGTTAAAACAACAACAAACTCACAAACAACAACCACCACAAAAACAAGGGCTGGTGAGATTGCTTAGCTCAGTGCTTCTCAACCTTCTGATTGCTGAGACCCTTTAATACAACTCCTCATGTTATAGTGACCCCCAACCGTACAAGTATATTATGGCTACTTTATAACTGTAGTTTGGATATCTGTGACCCACAGGCTGAGAAGTGCTGGCCTTACTTGGTAAATGTGCTTGTCACACAATCTCCTGAAGACCTGATTTCAACCCCTCAAATCTGTCAGGGGAAAAGATATATATGGTGTGAGATCTGTCTGTAATCCCAGCACTCCTATGGCAGAGACAGAAGAACCACCTAGAAGCTCTCAGCATCTAGACTAGAGTAGGAAGCTCTGAAAAACAGGAGAGACCAGACCTCAACAAGGCGAAAGGAGAGGACTCCAGAAAGTTGACCTCTGACCTCCACACAATGTACCATGGCATGCTGGCACACACATACACACACACACACCAGTAATGAGAAGTAAACCAAATGAAGGGTCTCAGCAGTGGCTCAGCAGTTAAAGGTGCTTGCTGCCAAGACTGACAAGCTGAGTTTGAATCCCAAGACCCACACGGTGGGAGGAGAAAAACAGTGCCTCCACATTCAGGCAGTGGCACACACACACACATACATACACACACACACACACATACACACACACACTACAGTCTCACACATACACACATACACTCACAGGCATGTACACACCACATACACATACATTCTCTCTCTCACACACATATACACACATAACACACACACACATACAATACACTCCCTTTCACACACACACACATACACACCACATATTCTCACACACACCACATATGCATACATACTTTCTCTCACACACACATATACACACAATATGTGCACAAACACACACACAGCACACAAGCTAAATAATTGTAAAAGAATTTACTCTAAGATATGATGTTGGGCCTTGGACAAGGTAACTCCATTTAACCTGCACCATCAATCATGTAGGACACAGGTAGAGGTCTCCACCTCCAGAGATTTAAATATTAATGAGTTATCTAAAGGCTGGGTGCGTAGCTAATTAAGTTATTCCCTCCCCTTTTCCCCCTCCCTATAAAAATCAGAGGAGCCTGGCTTTTGGCAGGGGAGCGCACACTATCTACACCTATGCTCCACAACATGAACAATAAAAGCTCTGGAAAATTGGACTCCACGTGTTTCCTTGTCCTTCTTGTACCTGCTGCTAGATTCCCAGCCTTTGGAACTCTGGAACCTTGAACTGCAACGGCTGTGTGAATGTGGGAAATGCGGCAGAACCCCGCCTCGGACCCTCGAGACTTTGTCCCCACCGCCAGACTCCCCTCACCAGTTTTTTTTTTTTCCATAGCTGGCGCCCAACATGGGGCATGGACCCACGATCCTGAGATTAAGAGTCTCATGCTCTACCGACTGGAATGATGGCTTAATGATTAAAAGTACATGCTATTCTCTTGTTTGTTAGCTTTTTTCCAGACAGGGTTTCTCTGTGTAGTCCTGCCTATCCTGGAACTCACTCTGTAGACCAGGCTGGCCTTGACCTCAGAGATCTGCCTGCCTCTGGATTAAAGGCATGCACCACTACTGCCTGATGGTTTTTGTTGTTTGGGTTTTTTGTTGTTGTTTTGTTACTGTTTTTAGGGTTTTTTTTTGTTTTGGTTTCTTTGTTTGTTTTTTATTTATTTATTTATTTATTTGTTTGTTTGTTTTTTTGAGACAGGGTTTCTCTGTGTATCCTTGGCTGTTCTGGAACTCACTCTGTAGACCAGGCTGGCCTCGAACTCAGAAATCCACCTGCCTCTGCCTCCCAAGTGCTGGGATTAAAGGCGTGCGCCACCACTGCCCAGCTTCTTTGGGTTTTGTTTGTTTTGTTTTGTTTTGTTTTGTTTTTTTCTCTTGTTTGTTTTAAGATAGGATATCTCCTTTTCCCAGGCATCTATCTACCGGGGTCAGGTTACAAGCATGTTCTACCAAGCTAGAGTAAAAGTCATAAACTGGTGCATTTACCAAACACAGGTCATCGTAGCTTCAGGTACCAGGCCTACAGCGAGCAGGAAATCTCTGTTAGACTTGATGCTAATCTTCTAGTGATTTTAGCCTCAGGGTTGTCAAAGTTTTAGAAGTATGTTAAACTTGGAGATACAACCTGACCTTTATCTACTAGAATTTAGGTCATATAGGAAAGTTCAGGTAACTGGCCCAAGATAAAGGGACTAGATATAGTCCAAGATCATTCTGGCTGCAGATCTACAACATTCCGTCTCTACCACAGTGTACTGCAGTCTGTGGCATATCTAGGCGGCTGCCAGTCCCTAAGAGATTCAGTTCATGTTGCCCAGGCTGATTCCTCTTGTTAACAAAGTAGAGAGTGTCCTTGCCTGCCACGAGGCAAGTCATCTCCCAGGACCAGATAGATGGCTCAGTGGGTAAAAGTGCTTGCTGCCAAGTCTGAAGAGCTGAGTTTTACTTCCAAGGAAGAACATGATGGAAGAAGAGAACTGACTTTCACCCACTAATATGTACACAATAAACAGATGCAATTTCAAAACAGAAAGGAAAAGAAAAAAGTCAAGAATATGTAGGTACACACCTGTAAACAGGTGAGACCTGAAGGCAAGAGGATCATGAGTTCAAGGGTTCAAGGGCAGTCACAGCTACATTGTGAGTTTCAGGACAGCCTGGGCTTACATGAGACAGCTGCCTTTTGCTATTTTGTTTGAGACAAGGTCTCACTATGTGTAGCTCTGACTGGCCTGG
Organism: Rhabdomys pumilio; assembly: GCA_030674055.1. Classification (NCBI taxonomy): domain Eukaryota; kingdom Metazoa; phylum Chordata; class Mammalia; order Rodentia; family Muridae; genus Rhabdomys; species Rhabdomys pumilio. The sequence continues at coordinate 18,616,897 of JANHMN010000023.1, forward strand.
CACTTGCTATATAGACCAGGTTGACCTTGAATTCACAGAGATAAGTGATTTATCTGCTTCTTGGACAAAAGACATTTGCTGCTGGCTGGTTAGTGATGGCACAGACTTTAATCCCAGCACTCAGGAGGCAGAGGCAGGAAGATCTTTGTGAGTTCCAAGCCAGCCTGCTCTATAAAGTGAGTTCTAGGGCAGTCAGGGCTGCATAGAGAAACCTGTCTTGAAACAGCCAACCAACCAAACAAACAAAAACCAAAAGCCCCCAAAACCGAATGTGTCAGCTATACCTTATTTATAATAATGAGTAATGTAGCTGTGATCTAAATTGAACTTCTGCCTTTGGATGTGTCTCTGTGTGAGTGGTTGTGTTAAGCTTATTGCAAAGCCCTTGCTTAGGGTGCTTAGCCCTGAAGAGATTGGTAAGGTGCTTGCTCTCCAAGTATGAAGACCTCAGGTTTTTTTCCCAGAACCTACGTAAAAACAAAATAAAACAAAACAACAACAAAAACCAAACCAACCAAACAAAAACTGTCTTTAATAAGATTTCCTTGTAATCTCAGTGTTGGGGAGACAGAGACAGACTGATCCCTGGGGCTCAGTGGTCAACTACCAAGCCTGGGTAATGAATGAACTCCAGGCTGATGAGAGACCCTGTCTCAAAAAAACAAGGTTAGCCAGGCATGGTGGGACATGTCGTTTTTGTTTGTTTCTCTGTGTAACCCTTGACCACTGTCTGAGAATTTGAGGTTGGCCTGGAACTCAGAAATCCACCTGATTGTAACTCCCTAGTGCAGAGATTATAGGTATGTCCCACCAGTATGTCTTTTATATGTCTTTTATCCCAGCACTTGGAAGGCAGAGGTGGATAGATCTCTGTGAGTTCAAGGCCAGACTACTTAGTGAGTTCTCGGACAGGCAGAACTGCATAGTGAAACTCTGCCTCAAAAAAAAAAAAAAAAAAAAAAAATATCAAGCCAAGTCAAACCAAACAAAATCGAGGTGGGTAGCATCTGAGGAACAATTCTAGAAGTTGACTGTTGCCAGGGGATCTGAAACCTTCTTTTGATCTCCAAGGGTATCAAAGTACACATGTGATATACATACATACATACATACATGTAAGCAAAATATTTGTATATATAAAAGAAAGAAATCTAAAAATTTTAAAGGCTTATTTCCATTTATTTATTTATTTATTTATTTATTTATTTATTTATTTTTCTGAGTATGGGGTAGCTGTTTTCAGACAGACCAGAAGAAGGCATCAGATGTCATTGTGGTTGTGAGCCACCATGTGGTTGCTGGGAATTGAACTCTGGACCTCTGGAAAAACAATCAGTGCTCTTAACTGCTAAGCCATCTCTCTAGCCCCCTGCTTATTTCCATTCTAATTATATATATATGTTTTGTGTGTCTGCCTGTGGGTATGTGCACATGTGAGTGCAGTTGCCCAAGAAGACCAGAGGAGGGCGTCAGAGACCCTGTAACTGGAGCTATAGACCAGTGTAAGCAGCCTGGTGAGGGTGCTGGGAATTAGACTCAGATCTTTGGACTGGATTTGATCTTAATTGCTGAGGGAGGTTTTGAGCCCTCTTGGGGTTTTTTTTTTTTTTCCTTTATTTATAAAAAGGGTTATAAACCAGGTGTATTGATGCTCTCCTGTAATCCTAGGAGATTAGGAGATTCAGGAGGATCAGGAGTTCAAGGTCATCCTTGGCTAGGTAGGGAGTTGAAGGCTAGCCTGGGCTTCATGTGCCTGTAACTGGATTTTTGCTACTTTGTGGGTATTTTTTTTTTAATTCCACCCTTCCCACCCCCTTTTTTTTTTTCCTCTCAGCCCCCTTAACACTAGATAGCAGAGAAAAAAGGATAGCAGGGAAAGAAAAGAGATCCCTAAATAAAGTCAGAAAGGGGTGACATACTATTAGACCACTTCCTTGCTAGTCAGGGGCGTTGAGCTTCTTGGGGCAAGTTTGATCTGGATACTAATTTCTTATTATGTCTTCTTTGTGCATGACTGGTTAACAAACTGTGACCAACAACAACCAATACCACCAACCCCACCCACGTGGGACTCTCGCATTTATACACCCTCTGAAATGTTCCCAGAATTCCAAATGTCACATAGTCGCAGAAGCTATCAGCCACTGGCAAAATCACAATCCCCACCCCTAGCAGGACACAAATCATAGTCAGCTGCTGAGAAGCAGCCCCCTATCCCTACAACCTGGGATTAAAACGAAAACATATTCTTATACTATTTCTGCATTTGTAAGGAAACTAAAATTCAAAAATTCTCACTCTACCTTCCTAACCTCTAAAAGTTCTGCTTGGTTCAGAGTAGCTTGAGATTTCCAGGGCTTGTCATGGCACTGGATATGACTCATTTCCTTGTCCAGAGCTTCCAGCCTGGGAGTGACATCTGCCCTCTGGTCATACAGCAATTGTCTCCCTTATCAGATGTAGCCTGGAATTTTTTAGTGCTTACCTTCAAGGAATGCTTCTTTTTTCCTAGAAAATGGCTTTCGAGGTCAAGCGTGCAGATGCGGGACCCTCTGGCCAAGGTGAAGTGTAGTAAGAACTCTGGTTCTGGCTTTTATTATTTTGCATATGTATGTGGTAGACATGTGTGCATGTGCAGGTGCGTGCGTGTGTTCACATATGGATATGCGTGCATGTGTGTATGGAGGCCAGAGGTAACACCGAGAGTTTTTGATTGCTCACAATCTTATTTATTGATACAAGCTCTATCAATTGAATCCAGTGTTTGTCAAATCAGCTAGCTTGCTCAGGGAATTCTGTTACAGAGGTCAACCTGCCTCTCTCTGGCCCCTGAGTCCTGGGATTAAGGGCATGCACTGCCAACTCCACCATCTGGCTTGAACCTTATTTATTTATTTATTTATTTATTTATTTTTGAGACGGGGGTTTCTCTGTGTAGCCCTGTGTAGGTTCTGGAACTTGCTGTGTAGACCAGGCTAGCCTCGAACTCAGAGATTTGCTTGACTCTGCTTCCCACGCACTGCGATTAAAGGTATGTGCCACCACTGTGTCTGGCTGGAAGCCTTTTCATTAAGTGAAAAATTTTCAGGTTAACTGGAAAGCCAGACAGAATGGACAAACACCTTCAATCCCAAACATAGGGAGGCTGAGGCAGGAGGAGCGAAAGTTTAAAGCTTTCCTGGGCTACAAAGATGAATTTGAGACCAGCCTGGGGGGATTTAGTGAGACTCTGCCTCAAAACGTACATGCAAATGATGGATTGAGATAGCTCAGCAGTGGACTGATTGATTGCTTTGCCTAACATGCTAGAGGCCCTGGGTTCAATCTTTAAAGCTAACTCCCTCCCCCCGTTTTTTTCTCTAAGATCCACAATAAGGAGTCTTCTCTCCATGAAACTGCAAAGGACAATGATATGTATACTTTCTTTCAGTAAGCAAAGATTACAGTCATGATGTTTGCATAATGAAGATGGAAAGAGTTTACACTTTGAGGGTTGAAGAAGACGTACCGAAAACTGGTTTGGATTGTAGGCAGTTTCGACTTGTCAGGAAGCACTGGGTATCTGTGGAGACTTCAGACCTGGTACTGGGGTGCACACTACTTATCCCAGAACTCAGAGGCTGGTGAAGTTTGAGGCTAGCTCAGGCTACAAGAGTGAGATCCATTTCAGAGGCAAAAACAGAACAATGACATCTATCTAACAAGTCCTCTCCTGAGAGGATTAAGAGCATCTAAGAGAGGAAAGCCATTTAACGCAGCAAGAGATGGTTACATAGAAACGAGTCTGGACTGGAAAATACAAAAGTTACTGCCCAGGCACTGTCTGCTCACAAAGAAGCTTGAGTATGTTTCTAGCAGTGCAAAAAGTTGGCCGGAGATCAAGGTTGCCATCCGAAGTCAGTCTTTCCCTGCCCTGAAAGTAGGCAGGAGGGTGTGGACAACTGAGTATTTCATTTGGAGTGATATTCATATAGACGTTATGATATTATATTGTTATGAATGGTTTATCGATATTTTTGCTACTGTTATTGAATACAAGGTCTCCTGTATCCCTGCTTGACTTCAGGTTCTCTGTATAGCAGGGGACAATGTGGAACTTGTCTTCCTGCCTCCATAACCTGTTCATAAACCATGTATGTATGTATGTATGTATGTATGTATGTATGCATGTATGTATGTATGTAGGACTGAAGGTAGGAGTCTGTGCATGTTGGCAAGCACACTACCAGCTAAGCTACATCCTGGCCCTGAATATTGTTTTAATGTCACTGTAGTACTTATTTTTAATATTTTGTATCTAATTAAAACAAAAACCTTTGTAATGTTTTATTTGTCACCTAGCCCTGGCTGACATGAATTCCCTACTTGGGCAGTCTGTTCTCCAGCATGTATCCATCCTCCTGCCTCTACCTCCTAAGTGTTGGAATGTCAGGTGTGCATCCCAAGACCCTGCAGAACTTTCGTCCTAAGCATATATAGGGGGGAAAAAAAATCACAGTATGGACTGATTTAAGGTTGGACTGATTTAATTTCAGGCATGCATCTTAGAACATAGTCCCTGCTGCAAAGGAGCGGGACTCTTGTTTCGGGCTTATGGAATTCGGCTAAATAGTCCAAAGATCAGTGAAATCCGAGTGCAAAGAGAAAGTTGTTCTTTTGACAACTTAATGAATAGCTCTGGACAGAGTCGACAAAGTTGAGTCACAATCGGATTAGGCAAGGAAACGAAGGGTGTAAATATTGTTAGGGAAAAATCGTAATAAAAACTCAAAAAGCGTAGGCGGCTTCTGTAATCAGATTGCTTCCCAGGAATCCTTAAAAACTCCGTGGAGTGCAAAGAAATCCAACATGGAGATTCTAGATGAGGCTTTGTGGGTGCGGTTTCATACAAGAAAGTCGACCAGGGAACGCCAATCCTTGAACCCGAATTAAAAGGCAGGCTTTTGGAACTACATCAAAAGAGTGGCTTGCTTGCACGGAAAGTTTTCCAGCAAGCGACAAAGAGGCTGGGAGGCTGGAAAAAGCCTTGTGGCCGCCACCTACCGAGAAGCAACGGGTGGGGGAGGGCGCCCGAATATTCCGCCGGCATAGGCGGTGGGCAGAAAAAAAAAAAAGAGGAAAAAAACAAACGAACGAACATCACAAATTCACTCAATTTAGTTCTTTGCATTAACATCTAAGTTCTTCAGATACAGGCTTTTTTAACTTTTGCATTTAACTTACATGAACAGTTAGTTGATACTCTCGAAAGTCATTGATCTTATTAAATAGTTGAGAAAACTAAATATAATGGACGGAGGAGGGGCTTCAAGTTTACTTTCTTTGTAGTTGTGGGGACGATCAGGATTTCTTCAATCTTCCTTCTAAATGTGGAGGTGTGTAAAGACTCGAGAGAGAGAAGAAATGGAAATCACGAGTTCCCCACCCCCTCTCATCCGTTGCCTGTCCCAAGTTTGGGCAAGTCCACTCTGGTTGATTCTAAAGCCAGCTTTGAAAACATTGAGTTCTTTGTGTCCCGGAGCTGGGGGACTTCCCTCTGCAAAACAGGCGACAGGCCAGCCCCCGGGCTCCCCCGGCCTTTGCAATGTCCCTAACTTTGCAATCTGCAAGGGGATGTTGGTAGCAAAGAGTTATTTATTTAAGTGGAAGTTGTGACCTGCTGGAGAAGGAAGTGGGGGTGGGCACTAAGTTCTAGGTCTCACCCCACTCCCCTCCCCCATCCGGGCGGCCGCGCAGGCCCCAGGTGCAGCCATGTTCTCGCTCCCACCACCCGCGCGCCTCCATTGACAGTCCAAGCCGGAGAGGGCCGGGCGCCGCGGTGCTTCGCTTCGGCCTAGAGGGGGGCGGTGGGGACAGAATCTGGGTTCATCTCGCAAGGCAGTCTGGGAGTTATAGTTCGGGGTACCCATTCATTGAGTAGGTAAGCGCGGGTTTAGAACTACAACTCCCGGTGGGCGGTGCTGCTTGTGCGCACGCGCAGCGGCACCTTCGAGGAACAAAAAAAAAAAAAAAGGCAAAAAAAAAAAAAGGGGGAAAAAAAAAGGAGGAGGAGGAGGAGGGTGAGAGAGAAGCTGGGAGAGCAGAGAAAAGGGGGCACCGGCGCCCCCCCCTTCCCTGCACGCGCTCGCTGCCCGCCTGCCGCGGTTACCCCTGGGCTTCGTCCCTCTGTTTCCCCCCGCGTGTGGCGACCCAGCGAGGAGCGAGGCCCCGCCGGGGGCGGCCATGCGGCGGTGACAGGAGCACGGCCGAGACGCACGGGCCCCCCTCGCCCTCTCACCTCCACCCCGTTCGCCAGCTCGCCGAGGCCCCTCCGGCCTACACCCGCTTGCTGTCCGCACCCCCCCCTCCCCGACCCTCCCCGGCTGCACTTCGGGTGAGTCCCCGTCGCCTTAGACTGTCCCCTTCCCTCGAGTGTCCCCTCCGTCGTCCCCTCAGCCTCGGGGTGCCATGGCGAACAGGGGCGTCTTTATTCGACACTCTGCCCCCGTCGGGACCGTGTGCACAGACTCGGGTGTGAGAGTTGGGGTCGCTTGGCGCGCTGCGAGTGGCAAGGGGACAACTTCGGGGTGAGGAAGCGGACGCGCTGTGACCCCCCAAAGTCCACTCCACTTGGGGGCCTTGGCAGCGGACGCGACGCGGCTTTTGGGGGATGGGGCGGCTGGTGGTGGGGGGAGACGACAGTTGCACGCGCACACCCGTGGTGCGTGGGGGAGGGCTCGCGGCGTTTTTGCGCGTGCGTACATTGTATACTGGCGCGTGTACGGTGGTCCGGGGACCGGGTGGGGGGTGTTTGAGAGGGATGGTCTCGCGCGAGCAGCCCCCGCGCGTGAGCGAGCGGACGAGTGAGCGTACCCCGGCGGGGCCGCGCAGCCCTTCTCCTTTGCTCCTGATTGGTTGAGCGGGCTCGCCGGGGGCGCGCGCGCGCGCGGGGCCACGGCCCCTCCTGAGCCCCGTGGGGTCGCGCTCGGGTTCGCTGTGTGTGCGTTTGTGTGTATGTGTGCGTCTGGGGCTTGCGGCGCTTAGGGAAGCAGGCTGCACGCGATTGGCCGGCGGGCACAATGGGGGCGGGGCATCGGTGCCTGGTAACTGCGGCGGGGGCCCTGGCAGGGGGGCGGGAGCTCCCAGGCTCCGAAGCCAGTGCCCGCCCTGGCCGTCCCGCGCTCCGCCCTGCTCCCAGGTGGAGCCCGGCCGTGGGCTTTGTCCGGAGCTGTTGCCTTGTGGGCCCCGCAGGGCCAGGACTTTTTTGGGGGGAGGGAGGAGGAGGAGATGGAAATAAACACAATGACCGGAAGGAAGACTTTAGCCTTGAGGCTATGAAAATAATCAGTCTGGCTTGGGCAAGCACCCAGACGTCGGGGTTAAGAGAAGGAATGGGAGAAAAAAAAGTTTTACTCTTGTACATCCATTTTCCCCCAAGTTTTGCCTTTTTGGGGAATCTCAGTATGTCTCCCTGGTTGCTCTGGAACTCCTTCGGTAGAGCAGGCTGATCTGGAATGCACAGAGATCCGCCTGCTTCTGCCTCGCAGGTGCTGGGATTTAAACACCAGTGCAGCGAAGTCTTGCCCGAGTTTTGCTTAATTAAAAAAATAAAAAAAGTTGAAGTAGGATATTTTTTATCTCCGGCTGGCGTGGAACTCGCTTTGTAGTCCAGGCTCGCCTTGAGCTTCTGATCTTCCTGTCTTCATCTACTGAGTGCTAAGTGGGATCGCAGGTCTGGCTCCCAAATTTTGCCTCTAAGCACATTCCCTCCCTACCCCCGTCACAGCTCTTCTTTTTAGTACATCTCCCTCCCTTCCTTATGGCTTTGTGCTCCTTGGCTGCTGAGAGTGCAGATCTGAGATGGTGCTGGTGGAGTACCCGCCGATTTGGGGAACAGGAGATGAGGTGCAAGGCCGAGTATCTTTTTGGCTGCTGTGCTGGATGGCTGGCCCAGCCTGCCTGGTTTCCGGGGCAAAGCAAGTTTGTAAATAAGGGGGTGCAGTGTAAATAAGGTGCAGGTACTCGGTATTTCCTATAGCAGGCTTTTTTCTTTTTTTTTTTTTTGAGTCTGTTGCCTCGGGCTCCTTTGTTGCCTGCGTCCTGGGAATCTTGCCTCACACCCTGGAGGCACAGAAAACTTTCTGTCCTCAACCGTTTCTGTAAGGCCTTTCTTTTAGGTTACGAGGTCACCAGTTGTTTCTGTTTTTACCAAGTTAAAATCTGGAAACTCCCCCCTCTCCAAATTGCTTGTTACCCTTGGCTCTTCCTTAGGCAGGGGGATGCTAAAACCGTACCTACCATTTTGGGGGTAACCCAGGGTCGAGTGTGTGTTAGGTAAGCAAAGCTCTCAGCTCCCTGAGGAGTCTAGGCAGGCACTCCACCGTTCAGTCAGCTTCCACCCCTCACCTTCCTGCCCCGTTTACTTTTTGAAATAGCTTCACTAAGTTGTGAAGGTTGGCATTGAACCCCCTTCTGTAGCCCAGGTCCTCTTTGAATTTGATAATTCCCCTGTCTCGCTGCTTGAACAGCTGGGATGATGAACCTCTGGGGAGGGAGTTAGGTTCTGCCTTTGTTCCTTTCTGTTTAGCTGGTAAACTCTGGTTAGGTCCTGCTCCGGTCTCCAGTCCCTCTGCCAGGTGTCATCAGAATAGTACCATGGCAGCTGTGTTTGGATATGTTCTCAGTGGCGGTGTGCTCCTTAAACACATCCTGAAACTCCATTTGAGGATGAGACCAACTCTGGAGAAGTCATGTTCGCACTCTGTGGCAGAGGCCACGAGGCCTCCAGCCTTCATCTGCGAGCCACTGGTTCTCCATCCCACCTCTGCTTCTGTAGCAGGTTGATGTCACCCCAGGCCCCGTGGTTCTGCAGGTCTGGATTGGGACCTTGACTGTGTCTCTCTAATGGTGTGTAGCCCAGGCAGGCCTGTCAGTTACAGTCCTCCTGCCTCAGTGCTGTTCTGAGTGCTTAGATGCTCTGTTACTATGACTTGTTTAAAAACAGGTTCCAACCCAAAAGACATGAGAGTGTTTATTCTAGATTAAATTGGAAGACTGGTTGGGAACTTTTAAAAAGAGAAAATCATAATTACAAAACTCACCTTCAGTTTGAAACATGGTTGTGAGTTCAAGTGCCAAATTAATTTTGAAATACAAGTGATGCTGACAGTTTTTCCACTTAAATGCATTATTTCAGTCGGGGCACAGTTTTCCCCTTCTTCATTCCTTTCTCCTCCCTCCCTTCGGCTCACAGTGCTGGGGCACGCACCCCACCCAGGCAGTGCTCATAAGATATTTATTACAGTGTGTCTTCTCCCAGGTGTGTACTCCTTATGGAGCCTAGGGATGGGGTTACAGGCCAGAGTGTGGCACTTGCCCTGCTGTGACAGGCAGAGGCTGTCCTGATGGCTTCTTGCTTCCTAGATTGCTTCTCTGCCCTTAGAGGTTTTCCCCCTGTCCGAGGAAATCCACCAGTGCAGCTCTGCCGACGTTGGCTTTGTTCCTGGTCCTGTGGCCTTTGCCTGGGCCTGGGCTACTCATCTGCCCATTACCGATTGGGCCAGTGAGAAAGCGAGTGCATTTGACACAGATCATTGGATCACATGGAGGGGTTTCTTGGTCGTGACCTGACTTTATAAATTAAACAGTATAGGCTGGGTGTGGCAGCTTACCCTTTCAATCCCAGCATGTAGATCAGGAGGCCAGCCTGGTCTACAGAACAAGTTTCAGGAAAGCCAAAGCTTTCCTGCAATAGGGAGACCCTGTTGCAGAACCAAGCCAGAATGGGATGGCTGGTTATGGAGCACTTGACTGAGGGCTCACGTACGTACCAGAAATACATATAAGTGCTAGAGTGGCTAACCGAGGGCCAGTGCTTTCGGGGGTCAGTACTTGACCACAAAGCTGAATCCCATTAGGCCGTTTAAAGGTTTTCTCAGAATTTGGTTTTCTCAGACTTTGCCAAAATGTCTTTATGTTTTTAGTACTAGGGATTGAATGAGGGCCTCAGCTTATTCCAAGAACTCTCCTGCGAGCGTGGCCCCAGCCCCCACTGGTAGATGTAGTAAGCTTCTGGAGCTCTTCATGCGCAGACAGCATCTACTGTGTAGCCTTGGCTGGCCTGGACCTCACTGTAGAACAGTCTGGCCTTGAACTCATTAGAGAGACAGTAAAATAGGCTGGAGTGAATACGGGCTCTCAGGCTGAAGACTTTGGTTTTGCATTGCCTAGGATCTGGATGTGATAACGGAGGACTCATTGTGCCACACTCCGCAAGTTGCTTTGTAACACTTAAGTGAGTCCACTGTTGTTTTCTTCAGACACACCAGAAGAGGGCATCAGATTGCATTGCAGATGGTTGTGAGCCACCATGTGTTTGCTGGGAATTGAACTCAGGACCTCTGGAAGAGCAGTCAGTGCTCTTAACCACTGAGCCATCTCTCCAGCCCGCTTTGTTTTTTCTTTTTTGTTTTTCGAGACAGGGTTTCTCTGTGTAGCCCTGGCTGTCCTGGAACTCACTCTGTAGACCAGGCTGGCCTCGAACTCAGAAATCTGCCTGCCTCTGCCTCCTAAGTGCTGGGATTAAAGGCGTGCTCCACCACCGCCCGGCAGGGCTTTGTAACACTTAAAATGACATGATTTCACAGTTGTTGACTAAGGAGGATGGCAGCATAAGCTGTATGGCCATGGAAGGAAAAGGGCACCAAGCTGTAACTTCACATTCCCTCCCCCACATCCCCCACTCTCCCCACTCCCCAGAGTTTCTCTGTAGCCCTGGTTGCCCTGGCCTCCTATCTGTAGACCTTGAACTCAGAGATCTGCCTGCCTCTGTCTCCTGAGTGCTGGGATTAAAGGCATGTGCTACTGTGCCCTGATATTTATTTAAGTGGCTTTTTTGGGGGTTGGGGGGAGGATCTACCTGGATCTGGCAAATCTCTCCCTAGCATAGAAGTATCATCTAAGACGTTTGCTCCTTTGTAGATAAGCCTGCTTTCTGAAGTTGATCTGGGTGCTCACATGCTGAGCTAGAGGCTCACACACTTAGTGTCAGCAGTGACTAGCCCCAGGATCAACCCGTGCAGTCGTTTGTTGTCACTTTCCTTCCTTGAACTCTTATTTGTAGACTGTTCATACAGACATAGAAAATGAGGTTAGATTCAACCATACACTTACAAATTCACAGATGATGGACAGGGTTGGCTCAGTCGTTAAGGTCCTTGCCAGGCATAAAGACTGAGGCTTGTTCTTCAGCGCAGCGCCAGCCAGTCTGAGATCCAAGCGCTGGGTCGGTCAGGACAGCAGCATCCCCGAGGCTGACTGCATACCCACTCTGGCTGAGTCCCCGAGTTCCAGGTTCAGTGAGAGACTGTCTGAGAACAGGAGGAGCTATAGCAGAACATCTCTGGCCTCCACACAGTGAGTGACACATGAACCACATATTCTTAAGGGATCGCCCCTAGCTTTAGCCTCCATATTGACTGAATATATGCATTTAGCAGAGTGCATTCACAGCAAAGATATTTTAGTGGTGGCTACGTATACAACTAAACATTGAGAGCCAGTGTAGGGCTGGAGAGCTGGCTCAGCAGTTGAGAGCGCTTGCTTGTTTTTCCAGAGGATCCGCTTTTGTTCCTAGCACCCATGTTGGTCTCACAGCCTGTAACTCTGGCTCTGGGGTGTCTGACACCCTCTTCTGGCCTCTTCAGGTTCTGAGTCTCATGCATACACACATATAGATGCATTTACTCATAAATAAAAATGTTAAAAAAGGAGAAACTTAACTATGTCCCTTAAGAAGCTACGTAAGAGCTGGGCGGTGGGAGGCAGAGGCAGGCAGATCTCATTAGTTCAAGGCCAGCCTGGTCTGCAGAATGTGTTCCAGGACAGACAGGACTACACAGGAAAGAGAAACCCTCTTTCCAAAAACCAAAACAAAAAAGAAACGATGTAAGGTACATGTTAAGCATAAAAAAATCAAAACAAAACAAACAAACAAAAAAACTAAAATATATTTAAAAAGCAAAAGAAATGGAAAGAAATATATCACCGAGCACACTAGTCACAGAAAAGCTGACATGATTATTACCTTGCAAAGTAAGCCTTTGGAAGAAGCTGTGTTGTTTAGGAATAAGAAGAGGCATGTCAGGATCAAAGATCAGTTCAGAAGGAAGCTCAGAACACTTTCAAATACATACATGATGACAGAGCTCCGAAGTTCACAGGTGCTGGGACCCAAACTCTGGTCCTCTGGAAGAGCAGCAAGTGCACCTAACTGCCGAGCCCTCAGCCCCTGCAGTTTGTTTTTTGCAGTGCCGGGGATTTCGCCAGGGCTGTGTGCTAGGCAGGGGCTCTACCAGTGAGCCACATCTCTAGATGTCAGGCAAAACAAGTCCCTGGTATATAATTTTTTTAGAAACTAGGCATTTGGGATGCGGCGAGCCAGTCCTCGTGCACGTCAGAGCATGGTGTCGGCCTGATGCTGGCCTAGTTTGTTTTTCCGCTTCATCAGAAATTAGGTTATTTTATTTAGTGCGGGGTAATGGAAGCAGCCGGCTGGGGGCTGAGCTACTTTTAACTTACTAGGTTTATGTTTGGAGTTTGTTTATAGGTATGTAAGTAAGCAGACTCAAAATGTACTTTAAGAATCCCTTGTTTCCTTTAGACCTGTTTAGTTTAGTGGATGTTTTATGTAAAGCACTTATTGAAGTACAGAGTACTTAGCCACATTCCCCTAGCAGACTTTCGGGTAAGGGCCTGTACACAGGCTGTTGCTCTAGAAAGACCACCTGGATGTGATTCTTCAAACGTAGATGACTTCAGTACTTGGAGTAAGGTCAGGGGACACAGTCTTGGTGTGTTGGTGGAGCAGGCCCCTGTTCTGGAGCTGGGGAGCTGAAGCGCTTGTTAAAGCGAGCATGAGGGCCCGAGGGAGATCACGGAGCCAGTAGTTAAAAGATTTGCAGGTGGGTGTGCTTTAACCCCATGGCTGGGAAGTGGGCACAGGTGGATTCCCGAGGCTCCTGACCTGCCATCCTAGCCCGTAAGCTCCAGGCCAAGGAGACTGAGCCTCACAAAACAAAGTGGCACTTTTGGAACATCAGGGAAGATGGATCACTGGCTTCGTGGGCATGTGTGTGCGGGTGGACACAATGGAAGACATTGAATTTCTTTCCTTTTTCTTTGTTTTTCCTTTTTCTTGATTTTTGAGACAAGCTCTCGTGTGTGTGTGTGTGTGTGTGTGTGTGTGTGTGTGTGTGTGTGTATGTGTGTGTGTTATATGTGTGTGTGTGTGTAGCCCAGGCTCCAGTCTACCTTGCTATACCTGAGGATGACCTTGAACCCTCTTGCCCCACCTCCCAAGTGCTGGGATTACAGATGTGCGCTACCACAGCTGGCAGTGGGCATCTTCTTGAGTGTTTCCCTGATCTTCTAGACAGACAGGGTCTCCTGTTTGAGTCCTTCGAGCCTCGAGAGTGGGCTTCTGCCTTGTGGCTCTCAGCTTACCCTGGCCTTGAGGCAGAGCTGCTGGCGGCTTCAGTGCTCTGCTCGCCACACCCGCTTGCCTGATTATTTTTGTGTCACTCGTGTGTAGATTTAAATAGGTGTACAAACAACTGACAAGTTATGAATATATTTTAAACAATTTTTGGTGTTCGTATAATTTTACCTTTTATTAAAGATGGGACCTGCCGGGTGTAGTGCTGCATACCTTTCATCTTATTCTAGCGCTTCTGAAACCGAGGCGGGCCAGCTATATCTCTGCGTTCGAGGTCCATTTAGTCTACATAGTGAGTTCCAGGACAGTCCTGGCTGTCAAGTGAGACTTTGGCCTGGGTTCCCCTGCCATACTCACTCCCATTTAAACAGGGTTCTGTGTTTAAGCAGCCCATCCCAGGGCTGGCGTGGGCACGTGGGCACCTTGATTTCTGAGCAGTTCTTGAACATTTTATTTTTAAGACCGGTTCTCACCGTTGTCGGGACTGAAGTCACGTTGTCGCCTCTCTCAGGCTCACTGCCACCTCCTGTTGTAGCACCACAAACTCCACACTGCCTGCCTGCCTGCCTGCCTGCCTGCCTTCCGCATTCCGGCTTCTGAGCTCTGTGCTCTTTGGACGGAACTTCGTACATAGTTGACGAATTTCTGATCCTCTGCCTCCACCTCCCAGGAGCTGGTATTACAGGCGGGTACACTCAGTTTGTGGGGCTTGCGGGATCAAACCACACCAGATCCCTCCAGCCACTGAGCCACACTAGATCCCTTCTGCTGTTCTTAGGTTTGCAAGGCAAAATATGTTTACTAATTGTATGAGGCAAATGTCAGAACTTTATAATAGACGTCAAGATTCCAAAATAAACCAACAGCATCAATAAACTACTTTAAACACACCTAAAAATATAAATTCAAAACCACATTTTTAATAATTACTAAGTGGACATGGATCAAATGGAAATATTGCTCTATACCGTTGGTCAAGTGTTTGTTGGCCTTTGGGATTGTGGCAAGCATGTGCCTTTGGGTCAGTGCTGGTGACTGTAGGCAGAACCCTGGGCATCTACCACACACCCTCCAAGTTATAGGAGGAAGGCTTGGCAGCCCGAGGCGTTGGTGGGGTCTAGCATTTCACAGCAGAGGGAGAGCCAAGCTCACTGCAGCATGGCTGAACTTTGTAGGATGTCTTCGGACTGAACTGTTAATTTTTGTATTGCAGGCATCCTTTTAGAACAAAGGGAATGACACTCTAGAAGATGGATTTGAACTTTGAATACTAACCATTTTGAAATGTCTTTTATAAAAATTAAAAGTCTCTTGAAGTTAAAGATCCAATTTCAGTTTTTCCTTAGAATTAAGTGGTAGTTGAAGTTATGCAAGATTTTTTGTTTGTTTGTTTCTTTTATGCTTTTAATTTTGTTGTGAATTTTAGTGATTTAGCCCTGTTCTGTCCTGGAACTCACTCTGTAGATCAGGCTGGCCTCTAACTCAGAGATCCATCTGCCTCTGCCTCTGCCTCCGAGTGCTGGGATTAAAGGTGCCACTGCATGGGTCTGAATGCTTTAAGTGTTAACCCTTGAACTGACATAGAGTGGAGACTCTGTGTTTGTTAGGACGATGCCAGTGTGTGGAAGCCTTTAGCAGCTCTCTCCCTTTGGCTCACGAAAAACATTCTCTTTTCCTTCTCGGTGTCATCACTTCAACACCAAGGACCAATAAATTGAAGCAAAACTATGGTCAGGAAAAATGACGTGGGACTGAGCGCTGGCTTGTTTTGAGGTGCAGCAGAGTTGAACTCTGAGGACACGGAGGAACCCGACCCCTGCTGCTGATCTCCAGCAGACACAGAAGCAGCTTTGAGAGAATGCCTGGTGTCTGTTTTCAGAGAAGAGAGGAGGTACCTCATCTATTAGGCAGTAGCCAGCTGGGGCTGAGAGACAGCAGCAGCACACTGAGACTCCTAATGCAGAGTTGACAGTCATAGCAGGAGGTAGAGATGATGAGGCAAAGCACTCGGTAATGGAGAAAAAGGAGGTAGGAGAAGAAGTGGGAAGGAAGATGCGGCTGGGCAGGACACTGCTGCAGGGGTCCCTCCGAACTCCTGCCCTAGCCTTGTGTAATTTGACTTCGCTGTACTCGGTAGTTTCCAGGATGCTTGGCCTGGAGTAGCAGGCTCCAGTAGGCTGGGCAGGGACCCTCTCTGTATCCAGCACTTGCTTAGCTACCCTGGCCTCCAACCTGGTCCCCCACTTGGGTTCATATAACTTCCGTGTGCCTTAATAATGGCCACAAAGCTTAAGAGTACCGCCCCGGCTGCCCGGCTGTGCCAGGGACGCCTCATGGGGCCTCTGTGAAAAGGTGAAAGTTTCTAATTGACTCAAAATGAAAGTCTGACTATGGTAAGAGCAGATCTGTCATCTGACAATTGAATTGGCGAAGGAGGAAGCAGAAATCCACACCATGTTTTTGGCTCTAAAGAATGCCAGTGTCCTGCCACAGTGTGGGACAGGTGCCTGGTGCAGAAGGCTCTGAGCTGTGGGTGGAGGACATACCCTGGGCCCTGGGGCATGGCTGTGGTAGCCAGGCCAGGCGTCTGTCACCCCAGTAAAGGCTGGCTGCACAGGTTGAAAGGTTGGTAGCAGGTTGGAACCACAGAACCTGAAAGCTGCTGTAGAGGTGGCAGACAGTGGTGATGTTTTGTGCACAGTGGTGGATGTTTGTCAGAGCAAGCATGCCACCACCCAAGGCCAGTCTTCATTTCCATGACAATGAGTGAGTGTCCCAAGGGTGAGTACATGGAGAGCATCCCACTTGGCTGTCATCACAGTGCCTTGTGATAATTGCTGTCTGTCTCACTGAGCCTAGTTTACAATGAAACTTTGTCCTAGGTGTGTGTGAACAGGAACAAACCAGGATCTGCAGGGTTTGGCCCTGTCCCCAGCGATGATGATGATGAGGAGGAGGATATGTCCTCTTGAGCCTGGCCTGCTTTTCTATCCCTTTGTCATGAGAACACTGCTGGCTTTGCCTTATGGAGAACTGTCTAGCTTGCAGTGGACTGATGCTGATCACTACCTGGGTGATCCTACTGTGGATAGCCACTGAAATTGGCCCAAGCGAGGCTCCTGAGTAATATGTTGTCTTTGCCTTAGGATCACAGTGGAAGCATTGGCAAGCTTGATGCCCGAAGCTGTTGGATGTGCTTTGGATGGGAATGGGGAATACAGACTCTGTGTGTGTGTGTGTGTGTGTGTGTGTGTGTTTGTGTGTGTGTGTGTGTGTGTGTGTGTGTTTGTGTGTGTGTTAATGGTTTTTCAAGATATGTGTAACCCTGGAACTCACTGTTCCAAAGTTATATCTAAGACCAAGCTGGCCTCGAACTCAAAGAGATCCACCTGCCTCTGCCTCCTGAGTGCTGAGGTCAAAGGTGTACGTGTTTTGTGTTCTTGAACCTAGCTGTCCATGGAATCCATGCAACCTTGAGATGGTAATTAAGTAATAAAGCTGCTGCT
This sequence comes from Rhabdomys pumilio, assembly GCA_030674055.1. Taxonomy (NCBI): domain Eukaryota; kingdom Metazoa; phylum Chordata; class Mammalia; order Rodentia; family Muridae; genus Rhabdomys; species Rhabdomys pumilio. The sequence continues at coordinate 18,633,877 of JANHMN010000023.1, forward strand.
TATATACTGGGCTTGGGAATTTGTAACCTTACGATCTAAGGTCTCATAATTCATAGTTATCTGGAATATAAATACACACATATATGTACACACACACACACACACACACACACACACACACACACACACACATATATCAGGACTAGAGAATTGGCTCAGTGGTTAAGAGCACTTGTTCTTCTTGAAGACCCACATTTCGAAGAACAAAATGTCTGTGACTCCGGTTCCAGGGATGATGCCCTTGCTCTGGGCACATAACACACAGACGTACAAGCAGGCAAGACACTCGTGTAAAATAGTGAGTCTAGCTGGCCGTGGTGGTGCACAATAGTGAATCTAGCTGGCCGTGGTGGTGCACAATAGTGAATCTAGCTGGCCGTGGTGGTGCACGGCCTTTGATCCCAGCACTTGGGAGGCAGAGGCAGGTGGATCTCTGAGTTCTAGGCCAGCTTGGTCTACAGAGCTAGTTTCAGGACTGCCAGGACTACACAGAGAGACCCTGTCTTTTAAAAAAAAAAACAGAGAAGGTGAGGTACATACAGCAAAAAGAATATAAGGCATGATGATGGGGCTAGACATTCTTACTGAAGACAGCTAGCTGAGAGTGCTCTGAAATGATAAAACCTTTTTTAAAAAAAAAAAAAACAAAAACAAAAACAAAAAAACTAAGAAGGCTTGAGTGCTGGCTCAGTGGTTAAGAGCACTGTGTGCTCTCGGAGAGAATCCAGGTTCAATTCCTGCTACCCACATGGTGGCTCACAGTCATCTGTAACTCTAGTTCTACAGGAGCCGATGTCCCCTGCTGACCTCTGTAGGCACCAGGCGTGCATGTGGTGGACACACTCGTAAAGTAAATCTAAAAAAACCAAACAAACTCCCCCAAAACCAAAAATGAAGAAGTTGTTACCATAGAGAGGCGTCCAGAGACACGCAGAGGACGGGAAGCCGGGCGAGCGCACTTGCAGTGCCATTCCCAGCACAAGACGACCACCCAAGGGAAATTAGAGTCCAGTAATAGATGTGGGAACTGCCTGCCATGCTCTTGTTTTGAAAGTGCTTTGGGGTAAGAGGTTCAGAAATCAGAATATACCACGTTCATTCCTGTCTTAGTTTGGGTTTTAAGTTGCTGTGAAGAGACACCATGACCAAAGTAACCCTTATAAAAGAAAACATTTAACTGGGGCTGGCTTATAGTACAGAGATTCAGTCTATCATGGCAGGAAGCATGGCAGCGCACAGGCAGACATGGTGCTGGAGGAAGAGCTGAGGGTTTTACACCTTGATCCACAGAGAGCCAAGACGAGACTATTCCACACTAGGCGGAACTTGAGTAGTAGGCGACCTCAAAGCCCTCCTACACGGTGACACTCTTCCTCCGGCAAGGCCACACCTCCTAACAGTGCCTCTCCCCATGGGCCAAGCATTTAAACACATGGCTCTGTGGGGGCTACACCTATGCAAACCACCACAGCTGGTCAGGGAGGAGAGCTCTTCAGGTGAGATTAAGGGGGTCAGGGTGATGGAGGGGCCTTGGTGTGGGTCACACAAAGACGACGGTCGGTTGGCTGCAGTGATCCAGGAGGAAGGTGCTTCATTCATGATAAATAACTTTATAAAGTTTAAAGTAATCAGCACATAAAGATCAAAGTTAGATAAACAAATGCATAAGTGTAGGAAATTCGAGCAAGAGCCACCTGCCGAGACTGCAGACCTTTAATCACTAGAGACCAGCAAGTATTTCAGATTTGAACAAGTTTTAGGGGTAAGAGACCATAAATATGACAAAGAAGAGATCAGTGGATGGAGGGTAAGTTAGAAGAAATGTCGTTCAGCACAGAGGTAAAAATGACAAGTGACATGGCAGGTGACTCGAGAGGATAAAGTAACGTCTACTACACAGTGAACCTGAACCTGAACCTGACAGGGTCTCACTATGTAGCCCAGGCTGGCTTCAGACTCAGAGATCTACCTGCCTCTGCCTCCCACATGTGTGGTTAAAGGCATGCGCTGTGACGTCTGGCTGAAGGTGCTGAGTCTGTAGAGCTGACAGCTGAGTTTCCCGCAGACAGACACACTCACCCATAGCTCAGAAGTTCTGTGAGGAGCAGACACTGAGGGAAGGGAACTAGACACACAGTGAAGCCATAGAAAGCAAAGACAAAACACCTTAGAAGTAAGCAGAGGGTGGCATGGCGCACTTCAGGGGGCACTTCAGAGGGCACTGCTGGCGACTTCAGTGGAAGGTCAGATTAAGGCATCTGATGACTCCAGAAGAGATGAAACGGCTTCAGTGTGCAGAATGGAAGTAACCATTAGATTGAGTCTCCGTTTCAGTGAAAATCCCCCACAAAAAGAATTTTTAGCAAACAAAACCAGAGTTTGTCACTGTAAGGAAATTCTGAAGGATTAATGGCAGGCAGAGGGAATATCTGAAATGCAAGAATAAGCAAAGTGGGGCTGGAGAGATGGCTCAGCGTTTACGAGCACTGACTGCTCTTACAGAGGACCTGGGTTCAATTCCCAGCATCCACATGACAGCTCACAACTGTCTATAACTATAGTTCAAGGGGATTTCACACTGTCTTCTGGCTACTACAGGCACCAGGCACACACATGGCATACATACACGGTTACATGCAGGTAAAACACACATAAATATAAATGAATAACGAAAAGAAGGAAGGAAGGAAGGAAAGAAGAAGAAAGAAAAGAAAAAAAAAGCAGAATTAAGTCAGCAAGATGGTTCAGCAGGTAAAGGCCCTTCACCACCAAGCCTGGCGACTTGAATTAGATCTCTGGGATCCACACAGTGGAAGGAGAAAACCTTTCTGCAAATTGTCCTTGGGCTCCCACTTACCCCTCCACTAAATACACAAATAGTAGAACACAATGTAGAGACAAAAACCAGAACTAAATAACAAAGGAGGAAACATTACCATAAAAATTTCCAGAATTAACGGGAAGGACAAGGGCTGGGAAAGATTGGCCACTTATGCAAATAGCATAGCCAGCAGCAGATGTTGGACATGCTTGATGTTTATGATGGGGGCAGGATCTAAAGTAAAGATGCTTGAGAAAGAAAGCAGCTTAGCTTTCCTAAATGCCGGTAAGAGACGGAGTTGGTGCAGCTGGACATTTCTGGTATAAGCTATGCATCATCGGCTATGAAGATGTCCATACTGTTTCAGTTCTGAGAATTTTCAAAATGTGGAAGTAGCAGCTGGTGGATAAGAGGGCTGGCTAACTGCAGGGCTGGCGAGATGGCTCAGAGGTTGAGAGCACTGACTGTTCTTCCAGAGGTCCTGAGTTCAATTCCCAGCAACCACATGGGGGTCTCACAACCATCTGTAATGAGATCTGGTGCCCTCTTCTGACTGGCAGGGATATATATGCAGGCAGAATACTATATACATAATGAATAAATTAAAAAAAAAAAAAACTTTAGCAGCACTTGGGAGGCAGAGGCAGGCGGATTTCTGAGTTCGAGGCCAGCCTGGTCTACAGAGTGAGTTCCAGGACAGCCAGGGCTACACAGAGAAACCCTGTCTCGAAAAACCAAAAAAAAAAAACAAAACAAAAAAAAAAAAACAAAAACCCAACTTTAAAAAAAAGAGGGCTAACTGCTCTTGCAAAGAACCTTACTGAGTGGCACACACCTGCCAGTAACTCCATCTTTAGGGGCTCTGATGACCTAAACTCTTCAGGTGCAGATACACAGAAGCAGTGCACACACACAAGAAATAAAATATGTTGAAGGTACTTGTACTGGATGTTAAGAACTTTGTGACATTGTTTGTTAGACTGTAGGTAGGTAGGCAGGTACTTACTACTCTTTGAGAATGTCAAAATGACGATCCACCTAACCCCAGAGATAAGGTCACCACCCTATGGTACCTCTGAGCTCCATCCCCAACCCGTTGGGCTCTCAGCATTTTGTCACTGTCCACTGACACAGGACTTGACGCTGAATCCCTGGTCTCTTTTTATGTAACCAGTGGAGATGGACACTTTCTTACTGGCTGAGTGTCCTCACTGCCCCCCTTGACTGACTGGTTACCGGCCTATCCCAGTACTCTCTGTAGACCAGGCTGGCCTTCAACTCTGATCCCACTGCCTCTGCCTCCCAAGTGCTGAGATTAAATGCTGGCACAGTCACCACCCTGTGAAGAGCTGAACATTTGCTTTCATCTTAGTTTCATCATTATATTAAATTAAATAAATATAATTTAATGCTTGTCGCTGCTGGGTCCCATACTGGAGGACACCTCCCTTTGGATTGTTTCTCTGCTGCAGACTCTGCAGTGGATGGTGGTTGTCTCCCTTTACCTCACAGCCGCCTCCTCAGATGCATGCACCCTGGGGACCAGACCCCTAGGTGAGCCCCTTGCCTCCAGGAATTGGAGTTCTGATGTACTTGCTGTTCTTGTGATGCTGTTCTTATGAGTTCTCAGTGCAGGTGGTGGGTGAGACCTGGGGGCTGTTGCGGGGCTATTATTTGTCTCCCATTAGACAAAAAAGAAATATATTCTTTGAGAATTTGATACTTGCCTGTCTTTTATATAATGCGTTTTGATTATGTCTGTCTACTTTTTTCTTTTTCTTTTCTTTCTTTCTTTTTTTTTTTTTTGCGACAGAGTCAAACCGTGTAGCCCTGGCTGGCCTGGAACTCGCTCACAAGGTTCTGGGATTAAAGGCTTTCCGGTTTCTTAAAGCTCATCAAGGTGACTTTAGGACAGGTTTATGACAAGTGAGTCTTGAAGCCAGCAGTAGATTAAAAAAAAAAAAAAAAAAATTAATCCCAGTGTTTTGTTCTGATTCCAGGTGGGGCCACATGGCTTTGACAGAGCCCTGCATGTGTGAAACGAGAACATCGCTTATGTATTTATTTATCCCTCTTGCTGGGAAGTTTTAAAAAAATGAGCTTTCAGAAATACTGATGAGATATTGTAGGTGAATGTCTGTGATTATGGAAAAATTATTATTACACAGGTTTATCCAAGAGGAAAGGATACAGCACCGGCTTTCCTTGTGCTATCAGTTTGCTGTTGTGTCTTCATCTCCTTCTCGGGCTCCAGTCATGAAGGAGGCCTTGTTTTACAGGCAGTTCCTGTTAGTTTGTAAATGTGGAGGTAGAGGGAACTGTGAGTGCCCTGGTTTTCAGTACAAAACCTCCTAAGTGGGTATAAGCGGGAGCGGGTACCTGGTGGTACCTGAGTCTAGTGTAACTTGGTTCCTGAGGTCGAGGTAGGCTGGGTTGGATGCCAGCCGTTATTAGCAGGAGTCAGTCTTCCTCTAGGAGTGAGGGAAGGATTTTCCTGTGTTCTGCAAAGCAGCGTGTGTGCCTACAGCTCAGCAGCTGCTCCTCTGGAGGACTGGCTCACACGTAGGGAGGTTTTCATACTGACAACAGTATGTCAGCCATCCTTCCTTAAGTTCATGCTATGAGAAACATTGTTTACAATAGAATCTATTTAAGTTTAGAGGAATAATGTTAACAGGCATATCATTTGCATACTTTTTATAGAAAAGCAATTTTGTAGCATATTTGGTTTAGGTTTTACCTCAAACTGTCTCTTTGTGTCTCCCTGTCGCATTCCAGTGGAGTGTATGTGTGATGTCTTTTTGTTTTTGCTTCTAAATTAACTTTGGCAAAATAGTATCATAAAAATTTCAGCTTGGGGCTGGATAGATGGCTCAGCAGTTAAGAGCACTGACTGCTCTTCCAAAGGTCCTGAGTTCAATTCCCAGCAACCACTTGGTGGCTCACAACCATCTGTAACAGGGATCTGATGCCCTCTTCTGGTGTGTCTGAAGACAGTGACAGTGTACTCACATACATGAAATAAATAAATAAATAAATCTTTTTAAAAAATTTCAACTTGGTCTGTTCTCCAAGAGTTGGGTTCTCTGACATTTCTATTCACATTGTGTGCCACCTGAGGGTATTGTGTTTAGGGGAGGGTTGTTTGTTTGTTTGAGACAGAGTTTCTCTGTGTAGCCCTAGCTGTCCTGGAACTTATTGTGTAGACCACAGAGATCTGGTCTGTCTCTGCCTGCTGATGGTACTAAAAGGCACCTGCGTTTTACTCCTTTTTGTTGTGTGTCTCTGGATCTGAATCCTCTAGGCCCCCTGTGGGACTAGAGTCACATGGCGTTTGCCCTTGAGTTGGTTATTTCATTTGCAATACTCCCAATTATTACATCATGAATGATGTCTAAGTTACTTCTCTACGGCTGTGAAAAGCACCAAGGTGACTTATAAAGGGAAGCATTTAATTTGGGCTCACGGTTCCAGAGGTTTAGAGTCGGTAACCATCATGGCAGGGAGCATGCCAGCAGGCAGGCAGGCAGGCAGGCAGGCAGGCAGGCAGGCAGGCAGGCAGGCAAGCAAGCAAGGAGTTGGAGCTGAGAATTTGCATTTGGTCCACTGGCATGAGGCAGAGAAAGATCTAGATCTAGCCAATTAAGAATGGCTGGGCTTTTGAAATCTCAAAGCCCACCCCCAATGACACTTCCTCCAACAAGGCCACACCTCCTCCTTCTCCTCCTCAAACAGTTCCATCCACTGGGGACCAAGCATTCAAATATAAGAGCCAGTGGGGGCCATTTGCATTTAGACACCGAAGACTAGAATCTCTTTTGTCTTGGAGACAGTGTCATTAGCCCAGACAGGTCTTGAATTTACCATGTCCAAAGGTGCCATTGAACCTTCTGCCCCTGCCTCTTAGTGGACAGACCACAGGTGTGTACTGTACGAGGCTGGAACCCAGGCCTTCATTCGTGCCAGGCAAGCCCTCCTACACCAGAGCCTCTGTGTTAACACGTGTTCTGTGTTACAGAGGAGTCATGATGCTACCCAGGGCCCTGCAGCCTGCTGCCTTAGCTCGGCCCAGCCTCAGCAACGCCACCTGCTCTTTCTGTGGGTGCACACAGGGGAGAGACAGAAGTTTGTGGCTTGCCTGCGAATTGGATCATGAAGTGTGGCTGTTCTCCCTGGAGAACATGTCACTGGGTCTGGGTGCCATCTGGGTTTTAGTTGGGGTGTGATGCTGAGCTAATTTTACGGAAATGACACGCCAGAGGAAGTTCAGCACGGTTCTTAAAGGAAGGAGGTCGGGCAGCTATGAAACTGTAAATGACGTGGGCCGGAATGCATGGAGCGTCGGCCATGGTGGGTTTCCTACATTCACCTCCCTGTGTTTCCCTTGTGCAGGAATCATGGCCCAAGTAGCGATGTCCACGCTGCCTGCTGAAGATGAGGAGTCTTCGGAGAGCAGGATGGTGGTGACGTTCCTCATGTCTGCCCTGGAGTCCATGGTGAGACTGCGTAGCTCTGCCGGTGGCCTGTTGGCAGATTCTGTGAAATATTAACTAAATGAATTAATTATTACTCCTTTGTTTAGTGTTGGGATTGAGTCATCACTGTGTCTCCTGTGCTAGGCCAGCACTCTGCCACTGAGTGTGAGGCCTGTTGTTGTTGTTGGTTTTTTTGAGGCCATCCGACCTTGCACTTTCTGATCCTTTTTTGTCCCAGTCTCTCCAAAATGTTAGGATTACAGTAGGCAAGCACTCTTCCAGCTGAGCTGCAGCCTCCCAGTCCCAAGATTTGAGGTTTTGAGTTGTACTTCACTACCAAGTTTATAGACCGATGCTGTGCTGGGACTCAGCTAGGCGTGGTCCGGCATTGCTCTCCGTCCCCCTCCCTACACACCCCCAGCTCTCAGGTTCTTCAAGGTGTCTGATTTCCTCGGAGAGCTTTCGGAAAGTCAGTCAGAATCCCAGCATTTTGGAAAGTGAGGCAAGAGGGTCTTGTGTTCTAGCATGCCACGGGCTGTGTAATGAGACCCTGCCTCAGTATACCAAGGAAAACTCCAAAGAAGCAAAAAACTTAGGAGTGGAATTGCCTTCTGAGTGGGCTTCAGAGCTGCTCGGCTCCTGTTCCACCTGGCGCACCTCACTGTATCCACAGCTCCTGGCTTTCCCAGCATAGCGCCCCTCCCCGCCAGCTCTTCTTGGCAGCAGAGGCAGCGGACCCTTGGGACGCTGCCCTCCCTAAGGCCTCACAAAGTGCATGGCTGCAAATCTGAGTTTGCATCTTGAGGAATCTTACCTTAAGCACACAACGGGGTGGGGTCCTGCTTTTATTCTTCCTGTAAATTGTTTTGCTGTTGCTTTGGTGTTGTTTCTCCACCGCCAAGAACTAGATATAAAATGTCCTTTGACTTAATTTAAAGATATGATGACACTTGCATCCTGATTGTAGATTAAGACAGTTTTAAGTATAGGTTTTTAGATTTATCTAGAAAGAAACAGTGCTTTTAAAATAGCTGTATATAGTGTAATGTTGGCTGTTTTTATTTCAGTGTAAAGAGCTGGCCAAGTCCAAGGCCGAGGTGGCCTGCATCGCTGTGTATGAGACGGATGTGTTTGTCGTTGGAACTGAAAGAGGGCGTGCTTTTGTCAATACCAGAAAAGATTTCCAAAAAGATTTTGTGAAGTACTGTGAGTACAGTGTTTTTATCTTTTGCAGTTTGAGAATTATTTTTTTAAAGATTTACTTAGTTATTCTATATATATGTGAGTACACTGTCACTATCTTTAGACACACCAGAAGAGGGCATCTGATCCCATTACAGATAGTTGTGATCCACCATGTGGTTGCTGGGAATTGAACTTGGGACTTCTAGAAGAGCTGCCAGTGCTCTTAACCTCTGAGCTATCTCTTCAGTAGTTTGTAAATTTTAAATATAATTATTTTTAGGTAAGGCATCTCAAACTTTCTAAGAATGAATTCTACCTAAAAACGACAGAAGACGTTGTGATGCATTTATTTGTCAGAGTGGGTCAAGACAAGCCACTTAACGGTGGTGCAGGAGGGGTGTGAGGAGGAGGTGGTGTCTAGGGGGTTGCTGAGTGCAGGGGATGCAAGGAACTGAACACCTTTGTAAGACAAAAGACCAGGCTGCAGAGACTCAGGCTGTGAGAAGCCTAAGGCTCCAGGCTTGCTGAAGGAACACTGGCTTGGGATTTTTATAGGGCTCCTTGGTCTCCCCTTCCCCTTCTGGTCTTGTTTATCCACCAGCCTCCAAACCTTCCTGCTGTTTCTCTTGGAGGTTTTCTGGGAACAAGAAGCCAACATCTCAGGGCCTGCTCACCTGTGGTCCCCTAACCCTCCTTGGTCTCTCCTCCCTGCTGTCAGTGGGGCAGGGTGATGATCTCTGGGTGCTTCATGGTGGGATCTGTAGGGTATAATAGGTCTAAGAGAAAGAGCACTCTCATGATGTAGCTCCTGGGGCAGGTCCAGGTTGCTATGGCAACATTGTGGTAGGCACCGCAAGGATGGAGGTATCCAGGGCTCCATCTTCAGGACCAACTACAGAAACAGGGAGTGGAGAAGAGAATGCTAGAGGTCACTACAGCCTAGCCCAGCTGGGGTGATTGTTTCCTGGAAAGTCCTGTGTGCTATTTCAGTCAGTCTGAGTGACGACTCCAGGGTCCGCTTCCATGCACTTCGGTAACTGTTGGAGTGGTTAGCGCCACAGGGTGAGGCCCTTTCCCTGTAGCTTCTACAGCAGGAGAGGGAAGAAAATTTATCATCATTTGCAGACAGTAGCAGGCCATGTAAGGATCTGGTTGTCAGGGACCTACAGTCTGAGATATGTCGGTCTCAGAGGCCTTCCTTACTTGATCACGGCTTGTCTTGAAATCATGGAGGGATGTTTTCCTCTGTGTTGAGCCTCTTTTTTGTAAGCAAGACACTGGTTAGAGTTCACCGGGTCACCAGAGGTTCAGGGCGTCTCTGAGCCAGAGAACTAGTAACCCCACAATATCTGCATACTTGCTCATTCATTCACTCGTTATTTTGAGACAGGGTTTCTCTGTGTAGCCTTGTTTGTCCTGGAACTTGCTCTGTAGACCAGGGTGTCCTCAAGCTCACAGAGGTCCACCTGCCTCTGCCTTCTGCGTGCTGAGATTAAAGGTGTGCACCATCCCTCCCCACGCTGTGACTCTCCACAGTTACTAGACATTTTGAGAGATGCCCTTGTCCTGGGGCCTACTTAACCATGGAAGGCAAGAGGGGAAATATTCTCTCTTTTGCTCTCTCTGCCCTCATTAGCCAGCCTCCGACACCCAGAAGGTCAGTTACACCAGTCTGGTACTCGTAGCCACTGTCTCATACTTAGGTAAAGCTTGGGCAAAATGAAGCGGATAAACTTTGATCCTGTAAGCCAGTTCTTGTAATAGTTACTGAGAGTAGACCAGTAACTAACGCCACAATTTAAGCAGAAGTTTGACATCAATGTATTGAACTTTGACCTGCTGCATACCTAATATAACTTGTTCAGACCCTTGTAATTTGCTTAAGTTTTTCAGCTTTCTTTCCTGGAAAAGCCTAGGGCCATCTTATGAGACAAATCACACTAACAAATGTCCAGTCAGCAGGCCTAGCCGGGCCGCTCTTTTCTGGGTCGGTCCCGCTGATGAGTTGGGAAGCTGTACTGTATACTACCTCAGCAAAAGCATGGGAAAGCCGAGCCACACAGACGTAAATCAGTACTACCTGTGTACATGCTGGTGAACTGAGGTGCTCAGCATGCTCCCAGGGAAAGCTCAGAGAAAACCAAGGCAATCTTTATTTGGTACCTAGAGTGATGTACCATAGCCAGGTGTCTTAGTTAGGGTTTACTGCTGTGAGCAGACACCATGACCAAGGCAGCTCTTATAAGACATTTAATTGGGGCTGGCTTACAGGTTCAGAGGTTCAGTCCATTATCATCAAGGTGGGAACATGGCAGCATCCAGGCAGGCATGGTGCAGGAGGAGCTGAGAGTTCTCCATCTTCATCTGAAGGCTGCTAGCAGAATACTGACTTCCAGGCAGCCGGGACTAGGGTATTAAATCCATGCCCACAATGACAGGCCTACTCTAGTGAGGCCACACCTCCAAACAGTGCCACGCCCTGAGCCAAGTGTATACAAACCATGACACCGTGCTTTCCATTTTGAATGAGTGTAAGTAACAGCTATACAGCAGGCATTGTGCCTCAGTGAGACTGAGCCTCATGGGCTATACCACATAGGAGGTTTGCTGTGAGTCCACAGACACCTGACTGTTCTCCGTACACCCAGTATAAGTTTCCCAGGGGAGTCTTATCGCCTGTTGGGTCTTGCACTGGGGACATGGACTGATAGGCTTTCCTTTCAGAATCTTTAGCTTTTATAAGGTTAGGGTTAGGGCTAGGAACATTAGAAAGAAGGTAGAGAGGGGTTTTTGTTTGATTTGTGAGGTCTCTCTTTGTAGCCCTGGCTGGCCTGGAACTGGCTCTGTAGACTTGGCTAGCCCCAAACTCTCAGAGATCTTCCTGCTTCTGCCTCCCCAGGTTAAAGGCATGAGCTACCATGCCCAGGCATTAGAGAGCTCTGTTTTGTGTGCTATGAAAACTCTCCCCTTTGGTTTTCTTTTCACGAGGAAGAAATACAGTGTTGTACCAGTAAGTAAATGTCAGCCCCGTGGCCAGGGTCAGTGGATGCATGCAAATGGTGCTGTGCCGAGGGCAGAGCAGCAACCACTGCATCTAGGCTAGACCCAGCTCCAACAAAGCAAGGCCACAAGACCTGTCTGTAAGATGCAAACTGGCCTTGCAGCCCCACGCGGGCCAGCATGTGCCGAGGGGCCCGAGGGGCGGGCCAGCAGTGCCTGCAGATAGCCCTGTTTAGTTAATTTATTTAGCTAAACTCCCTGCTGTTTGTTCCTTCTGGTTCTCTGTTCTCTTCCTTCTTACCTCTTTAGCCAGTCTCATTGTGCAGCCGTAACTGGCTTAGAACTCTGTTCCTGCTGTCTTAGCCTCCAGAGCGATTTTAGTCCTTCTGGGGCTGAGGCTGGGGCTGGGGCTGGCAGAATCTCAGTGGTAGGGCACCTGAGTATCACACATGGAGTTCTGCAGCCAGTCCCTAGGACAGAAAGGATGCTGTGTCCCACCCCTGACTTCCTACTTAAAATCTTAGTATCCTGATTTTTCTGATAAAATTTGAACCCTGGCTATATGTTAATTAGTTTATTTATATGGACAGGGTCTCATATGTGACCTCAGACTCATTATGCTGCGAAGGAGGATCTTGGATTCCCAGTCCTCCTGCGGCTGCCTCTTGAGTCACCTGATTCATGTGGTGCTGGAGGTTGAACCCAGAGCTCCACGAGTGATTGGCAAGCACCAGCTGAGCTCGGTGCCCTGTTTTCTTGTCGTGCAGTCTCCTGTAGCAGCTCTGGATGGCTGCCAAACCTCTTTTTTTTTTTTTTAAGATTTATTTTTTATTTTATGTATGTGAGTTTTTGCGTATCTCCATGTGTCTATGTACCACGTGTGTGCACTGCTCACAGAGGTCAGAAGAGGGCAGTGAATTCTTTGGAACATGGATTCCAGAGGGTCTAGGGCCCTCGAGTGGGTGCTGGAAGAGCACCCTTCCTGGTGTGCCTTTTCCAGCCCCCGACCTCCAGATCCTGATCTCCCTGGTTCACCCTCCCCAGTGCTGGGATTACAGCTGTAAGCAGCTCACCCAGCTAAGTGTTTATTGTTAAAGAGTTCCCTTATCCCTTTTCCTCTTGAGAGTTTGTAATGAATTTGTTAGAATATAGTGCCTGGGCATGGTAGGTCATGCCTGTATACCCAGGCCGAGGGAAAAGGACTACTGAGAGTTCAAGACCCGTGGTGGCTAGATAGGAGTTTCAGAAAAGCTGGGCGATGAGTGAGGCAGGAGGGAAGGTACAAATCCTTACTGAAGGCCAGGTAGGAAAGTGGTGTCAGCGCTGGCTCGTTTGTGTCATCTTGGTACCGAGCAGCAGTTCCCCAGGAAGAGGGACCCTCCATTCGTAATTGCCCTGGCAGATTGGCTTGTGGGCGTGTCTGTGGAACAGTTTCTTGATTGATGATTTGTATAGGAGGACTCAGCCCATGCTGGGCTGAGCTACCCCTGAGCAGGCGGGTCTGGGCTTTGTAAGAAAGCAGGCTAAGCCAGCCAGTAAGCACTGCCCCTCCATGGTCTCTGCTATGGCCTGCCTTGGTGATGGGCTGTCTGTCACCTGAAAGCCAGTAAATTCTTTCCTATCATAAAGGAAGCAACAGAGAAGCAAACTGGGACAGTGGATATGAGACTTTGTATCGCTGTTTTACAGGTGTGGAAGAAGAAGAAAAGGCCGCCGAGATGCATAAGATGAAGTCTACAACCCAGGCCAATCGGATGAGCGTGGATGCTGTAGAAATTGAAACACTCAGAAAAACAGTGGAGGACTATTTCTGTTTTTGCTATGGTAAAAACCACAACACTTTAAAATTTGAGAAAAATACCTTATATACTGGTATCTTCTCTATAAAATTGTGTTTGTGTGTACACATGATGTGTATTTGTGGATGTGAGCGCTTTTGTGTGAAGGTCAGGACAACTTTGTGGAGTTGGGCCACCTTCCCCCTTCCGTGGGTTCTGGGGATTGAACTGATTGTTCTGTGAACAGTTAGTGTCTGTCCCACTGGGCAGTCCCTGACCAGTGTGACAGGTTTCCTAAACGGTAGATTTTATAATTGATTTGACATTCATATGTTTTACAAATTGAGTAGATTAATTTGTAAATTTAAGGGATTAAGTCAAAATAACTCAGAAATAAATAGGATGTAATTAATTAATTTAATTAATTATTGTTACCATCATCTATTGGGCAGGCCAGGTGGCTTGTGAATGGATCTCTGAGTTTCAGGCCAGTCTCCACTGCATAGTGAGAGCTTATCTCAGAAGATAAAAAAAAAATAAGAACAAATTCTAGGGGCTGGAGAGATGGCTCAGCAGTTAAGAGCACTGACTGCTCTTCAAGTTCAGATCCCAGCAACCACATGGTGGCTCATAGCCAACCGTAAGGAGATCTGATTCCCTCTTATGGGGTGTCTGAAGACAGCTACAGTGTACTCACATACAATAAATAAACCAACCGACCTTTGTGGCAGAGTGAGCGGGGCTGGAGTGACTGGCTGAGGAGCAAGAGGGAGAAGGGAAGGGGGGAAGAACAAATTCATGTGTGTGTGTGTGTGTGTGTGTGTGTGTGTGTGTTTTATTGCGCATGTATGGCATGGCATGCACGAGGAGGTCAGAGGACTCAGAGGACGACTTCGTGGAGTAAGTTCTATGTGTTCTGGGTTCAAACTCAGGCAGCAAGGCTTTGGTGGCAAGGGCTTTTACCGTTTGCGCCAGTCCGCTGGCCTGGGTCCTCGGCTCACCGTGCTGTCAGTCTTCTTTAGTTCTGTTGTAGGGTACAATAAAGCACGCTTTGTAATTATAGATACAACAGATAAACGTTATATTGATATACCAAATCATAATTGTAATTGATTTTGGTTCTGGGTTGAACCCAGGACCCCACTAAGAAATCGCTTGGCAGCTGAAATGCACCCCATCCTCAGCCCATTGTTTTTATCCGAAGAGAGGGTCTCCCTAATCCTCAGGCAGGCTTTGTCCTGTTTTTGATCCCCCTGCCGCAGTCTCCCACCTCTCTGGCCTTTATAGATGCGCTACACAGGCTAGAGTGAGGTAGGCTGTGTACTTTGTCTTCTGGCCTTTGGACAGATTCCAGGTTCAGGAATTAGCTGACGTGGGAGTCAAATGGTCATGTTTTAAAGTGCGGTTTGAAATACTATGTTGGGTTAGTGGTGAAGTCAGACATTGTGTGAACAGTCGGAATGCCACTCACCGAGCTTCAGTAAGCTCTTTTTATTTTGTTGTTGTTTTTGATTTTTCCAGACAGGGTCTCATATGTAACTCTGGCTGTCCTGGAACTCACTCTGTAGACCAGGCTGGCCTTGAACGCAGAGATTCTCCTGCCTCTGCCTCCTGAGTGCTGAGGTTAAAGGCATGCGCCACCACCATCTGCTTGTGATAAGTTCTTGATGGGTTAGTTTAGTTAGAATGTATGTTTGTGGTGTGTGTGTGTGTGTGTGTGTGTGTGTGTGTGTGTGTGTAGGGAGGTGGGCTGGGTGGGTGGGTGTAGGGGGGTGGGCTGGGTGGGTGGGTGTAGGGGGGTGGGCTGGGTGTGTGTGTGTTTGTGTGTGCGCGCACGCGTGTGCACACACGCTCATGCGCTGTACCTTTGTGCATTGGAGCTCATGTGTCTTTGGACTTGCTTTCTACCGTCTACTTAATGTCCCTTTTTACATTTACTTACTGTGATTCACAGTCTCTGTGCTTGTGTCCATGCGTTCCTGTGTTACATGTGGAAGTAAGAGGCTTGGCAGAAGTTGGTTTTCTGTTTCTACCATGTGGGTTCTGGGAATTGAACTCAGGTCCTTAGGTCTCGCAGCAAGCCACTCTCACCTGCTGAGCCATCTTGTCAGCTCCCCCTTACTGATTTTTTTAAATTACAATTTTAAAGGCATTTTATTTGTCTGACTTGTTTTTCCTGCATATTTGTCTGTGTACCATGTGTGTGCCTATTGTTTGTGGAGGGCAGCAGAGCGTGCCAGATCCCTTGAAACACACCTTACAGATGGTGGTGAGCTTCAGTATGGGTGCTAGGAATCAAACACAGGTCCTCTGGAAGAGCAGTGTTCTTAGCTACTGAGCTGTTCTCCCAACCCCCAACCCTCTCACCTAGGCATCCCCTTCTTACTTTGTGAGACAGGTCTTCTTTCTGAACCTGGAGCTCACTGGTTGGCTAGACTGGGTAGCCAGTAACACCAGGATTTTTTTTCTCAACAGTGGGTTTACAGTTATGACCCTACCCTGCCCTGAAGTGTATGTGGATGTCGGAGATCCAAAATGGTGTCCTTCTTAAGTGACAGTCACTTTACGTACAGAGTCAGAGTCATCCCTCAGCTGTGGTGATTCAGTTTTCAGTGTGACCACATGTGGATCATGCTAATCCATGTCCTCCTCCCACAGGGAAAGCTTTAGGCAAATCCACAGTGGTCCCTGTGCCGTATGAGAAGATGCTGCGTGACCAGTCAGCTGTGGTGGTGCAGGGACTTCCTGAGGGGGTCGCCTTCAAGCACCCCGAGCATTACGACCTCGCCACCCTGAAGTGGATTCTGGAGAACAAGGCAGGGATCTCCTTCATCATCAAGAGGTGAGGTGCTTCTTCCCATACTGCCTGCCTATCACAGACTGTTCATGCCTGCTCATCAGATCTGCACAGTTCTATGTCATCCAGACGCTGTGTGAGCCGCTCTTTACGATAGTCTTAAATGTTCATCCATTGTTTCCTGTTTCTTTTCCATGCAGACCTTTCCTCGAGCCGAAGAAACACCTAGGTGAGTATGTCACCTTACTTAAATGTTTGCGGGCTGGGTTCCCTTGCTCACACACTAGTGGGCTGGTTCCTGATTCTTTCCTCTGATTTCCTTTGTGTCTGTGATAGAAGACACTTTTGAGTTGGGGTTAGTGAAAAACCTGTGGCAGCTCACTGAGGTGAATACGAAGAGCTCTGTGGTGTTCCATGTTTCCGTCTACCCTGTCTGCCTTCCTCTTCCGGTCACAAGAATGACATGATTGACCTCAGAGCACTGGAATGGCAGAGCGATGTTGTACACACGAGTGTGTTCTCGGAGTGCAGTCTGGACACCTTTGAATGTGGCTCATCTATTAAGAGATGTTAATGGCTATCAAGTGGCCATGGCCAAAATATAGCCTCCATGTGTAAGAGCAGCCAAAGGAATTGAGGAAGATCACTGGAGGCTGAGGGTGATCGCGAGGCTTCCTCTATCGTGATCTGGCCACTCCATGGAATTAAGATGAGTAAAGATGAGATAGAAGCCCCCTTCCAGCCAGAGTTATTTGACATGCTTTCTTTTTGTTGTTGTTGTTGTTGTTGTTATGTTGTTGTTTTTTGTTTTTTGAGACAGGGTTTTTCTGTGTAGCCCTGGCTGTCCTGGAACTCACTCTGTAGACCAGGCTGGCCTCGAACTCAGAAATCCGCCTGCCTCTGCCTCCCAAGTGCTAGGATTAAAGGCTTGCGCCACCATTGCCTGGCGACATGCTTTCTTTAAAAAAAAAAAAAAAAAAAAAAAATTATTTGTGTATGTGTGTGTGTGCGTGCGCGAGTGCACATGCCCATGGAGGCCACAAGAGGGCAGGAGGGCATCAGATCCCCTGCAGCTAGAGTTGCAGGCAGTTGTGAGCTCTCTGTTGTGGCTGCTAGAACCTGAACAGGGTCCTCTGTTCAGAGCAGTGTGCACTCTTATCTCCTGAAGCTTGTCTCTGCTCCTCCCCCAACCCCTGACTTGACTTTTTTTTTTTTAAAAGATTTATTTATTATGTGTATGAGTACATTCTTGCTGTCTTCAGACATACCAGAAGAGGGTATTGGATCCCATTACAGATGGTTGTGAGCCACCATGTGGTTGCTGGGACTTGAGCTCAGAACGTCTAGGAATCAGTCAGTGGTTAAGACCACTGAGCCATCTTTCCAGCCCCCAACTTGACATGTTTTAAAGGTGATACTCAGTACTATAGGAGTCCTTTCTACATAAAGGACACATGGATGAGTGTGTGCACACACACACACACATACACACACACTTTTCCCTTTTCTGAGGAAAGATCTGGGGTAGTCAGCTTGCTTTTGTACTCACTGTGAAGCCCAGGCTGACCTCAATGCCTGATCTTCATGCCCAGCACATGTAACCACATGTGACTTAAACATGTTTTCTGTAAAAATAAATAAATAAATAAATAAATTTATTTTATCAATTTAATTAAGGTATAATCGACACACTTAAATTCATTCATTTTAAGTATAGAATACATGTTTTCTTAGTAACTGTACAATGCTATCTATCCCTTTGAACTCATGGCTGGGGACACGCAGCTCGTGGGAGAGTCAGGGCCCAGTGTGGGAGGCTCAGTTCAGGCTCCAGCAATGGAAAAACAATAGCTAGTCGCTTCTTATTTGTTTAATTTGAGCCAGAGTGGCCTCAAAGTCACAAACTTGCAGCCCCTCCCCCCCCCCCCCCCCGGGTGCTGGGATTGTCTGTGTCAGGAGGGCTCGACGACGTTCTTGATGAGATGCCTTTCTCCTTCAGTTGCTGGTATTCTGGATCTCTTTCTTCTCTGGCAAGCTGATTTCTGGGGGCTGGGAGGTAATCTAGTCCACAAGGCTTGCCCACCACTCACAATGCTGTAATACAGAGAAAGAGAAGGAGACATCACTAGCCCTGGGACACACACGCTCGTCTTGCTTGTCCTGGATTTAGGTGTCTAGTCTTTAATTTCCAGTGATGCTAGGAATGGAGCCCAGCGCGTCAGTGCCAGGCAGATGCGCCACTGTGTGTCACCGCCAGCCCAGCTCGTGACAGTCTATTTTGAGTTTGCACCCTACAGAAAGTAGAGACTTAAATTCGTCTTTGCATCTAGGTCTCCAGTGCTCCCGAAGCAATCCGTGCGGAGCCTGCTCTCTGTGTTGTCTTGGAAACTTTGCTGGAGTCAGCTGACCCTGACTCTATTTCTGTGTTCTCTTCATGGCAATGTGAGGGTCGGGACAGCAGCGTCCCTCTTCCCTTCCTGCTGTGTGCCTTTTGTCAGTTACCTTTTGGTCTAGCTAGGGCAATTACAAATAAGACCAAATACAGTGGCCATAGTTCATGTCACCTTGAAGTCCATGTTAGGAGAAAACACTGTCACCTCCATGACCATTCTCCACGTTAGGTGAACATTCCTTTGACTATTCGGGAAGACAGCAGTGTGTAGGTCCTCTTTTAGACTGATAAAGAAGAAGGATTGTGGCACAGGCCTGGAATCCCAGCTGAAACAAGAGGATGGCAAATTTGAGGCCAGTACTGGCTACACAAAAATTCAGATTAAGGTCATAGAAGCGGTACAGACAGCTCAGTAAGTAAAAGGCACGTGCGGCCAGGCCCGATGACCCGAACGCCATCCCTGGGACTGAATATGGGAGTATGCATTTGTAGTGTCAGGGCTGTGAAATGGAAGGCAGAGGAATCTGGAAGCTGGAGGGCCAGCTAGTCCTGAGTGCACAGACCAGCAGAAAAAAGTAGGAGAGAGTCTGCCTTAGTAAGGTGTCCTGAGCCCCTGGCAGGTGAGGTGGTGGTTGCTGTTCCTTGTGGTGAATGTTGGTCACAGTTTGTTAGTCATCATCATGCCCAAAGAAGAACCAAAAGGAAAGAAATTAGATTCAGGGATCTCTCTCTCCCCTTTCTCCTTCTTTCTCTTCTATCTAGTGTTAGGGGTTGAAACCATGGGGGCGGGGTAAAGAGTGGGAGAAAAGAAGAATAACACACACATTAACAAGACCAGCTACAGGGTCTTGCTTCCTGGGTAGCCTGGGCCTTTGGCTTTAGACTGGCTGTTTCCAGACTCGGAGCAGGCCTCCTGCTCTTCCCTGCCCTGTGCTCCACACAGGCTGCTTGCTTCTCGTCTGTGTTGTCATATAGGTGTAGCACAGATGTGTTTGCTTATTCCTGTGGTGAGGGAAATTTGGGCTAGGTAGATTCTTGGCTCTCAAAGGAAGAGCTGTGTAAGATTGGTTACAGGTTTGACCTCGCCTGCACCCTGTCACAGTGCTGGTGATGCAGGCCAGGGGCTTGTACATGCTAGGCTCTGCAAGCGTGAGACAGGGCTTTGCTGTGTAGTCAAGACTGGTCTTGAACTGTCTCAGTATCCCGAAACGCCTGGGCTTCCTATATGCCTCTAAGCCTGGCAGGACAGTTCTTTTAATAGTTGCAGCATAACTCACCATTTTAAAATGGACCACAGGTTAGAAGCTATGCTTGGTGCTTCCCATAATCTCAGTTAACTCAGTCATTCTGGATTTCTGATGGGGTTGAAGACTTATAGTCTCATAGCCAATCCCGGCTATTTACTTTGAGAGAAAAGGATTAAGAGGATGGTTTTTAGCTGACATCCATTCTAAAGCCAAGAAAAAAAGCCAGGTTCAGAATTAAGTCTTTTAGTTAGGAGGGATGACAGAGGCTCTGTTTAGTCAACAAATTATGGACTGGGTATTAGGTCTGTCTTGCACCTTTACTAACACAAATTGGTATAGTTATGCTCTAATTGTATTCTAAGAGAAAAGT
The DNA here is from genome assembly GCA_030674055.1 of Rhabdomys pumilio. Taxonomy (NCBI): domain Eukaryota; kingdom Metazoa; phylum Chordata; class Mammalia; order Rodentia; family Muridae; genus Rhabdomys; species Rhabdomys pumilio. Next base: position 18,653,942 of record JANHMN010000023.1, read on the forward strand.
TTTATTTGAACAGTGATATGTAGGAGTAGCTAAGGTGAGAGGAGTAAGGAGAGGAAGATAAGGAGGACGGAGAGGCCGGGCGGTGGTGGCGCACGCCTTTGATCCCAGCACTTGGGAGGCAGAGGCAGGCGGATTTCTGAGTTCGAGGCCAGCCTGGTCTACAGAGTGAGTTCCAGGACGGCCAGGGCTACACAGAGAAACCCTGTCTCAAAAAGCCAAAAAGCCAAAAAGCCAAAAAAAAAAAAAAAAAAAAGGAAGGAGAGGAGGAGTAGGTGACAAGAGGGTGGGGGACACGAAGGTGGATGTTTGTGTGTCCCCGCCAGTCAAAAATAGTTGATATATCTAGGTTGGGTATTAGGTTACATTTTTTGATTGATATTGAGCATTACTAAACTTATAAAGCCTTTGATTAACGTTTAAAAAAAATAGTACAAAAGCAAAAAGTAGAAGTGGGGGTAGGATAGGGGTTTTCTAGGGAGGGGAAATGGGGAAAAGGGGTGGCGTCTGAAATGTAAATAAAATATCCAGTAAAGATTTTCACAGAAAATAAAAGGACCACAGGTTGGGCAACTGGTCATTATCTACTTGAGAATATTTCTGTCGTCATATCTTACAAAAGCCCCCACATGAGACAGATCAACTGACCTGGAATAGGATCATATTGACATCAGCTGTTGTACCTTATGCCGCTCGAGAAATGCTTTATTTCTGTAGTCAGCTCACTGACAGAAATAAACTTTTTTTTTTTGTGAAATGAAAACCGGATCCGTGAGTTTGGGGCTGTCTATACTTGCTCGTCTCCTGAGATTACATCTCCAGGTCTTCCTAACTCCACCTTGAATCCCCCCCAAGCCAGGGCATAGTATTGTGAACCTGCAATCCTGGTACTGTGTGAGGTGAGAGATTGTGGATAGTTGAAGGCCAGCCTGGGCTACTTGGTGAGACCCAATCTCAAAATCAAACCAACATCGACAAAAGGAGTTGGACATGACTGATGCAGTGGCCCAGGCCTTTAACCCCAGCACTCAATTGGTGGAGGCAGGTGGATCTCTGAGTTCTAGGCCAGCCTGGGCTACAGAGTGAGTTCCAGGACAGCCAAGGATATATAGAGAATCCCTGTGTCAAAAAACCAAAACCCAGAAAAACAGACAAACCAGCAAACCAACAGAAACAACCACAAGTATCGTTGAAGTTGAATGTAATTTGCTTTGTAGGTGGTCGAGTGATGGCGGCCGATGCGGAGAGGCCCATGCTGTCTCCTGGTGGAAGGTAAGCCATCCATCCTCAGCGTGTTTGTGCACCTGTCCCAGAGTAACCAAGAGCAGAATGCCAAGGGCCACATCCACAAGTGCAGGGTGCAGTTGAGCACTTGGTTTTAAAGTGTAAAATTTATTTATTTTTTTTTTAAAGAAAGATCCTTTCTTTTTTTTGTTTTTTGTTTTTTATTTATGTGAGTACACTGTCACTGTCTTCAGACACACCATAAGAAGACATTGTATCATTACAGATGGTTTGTGAGCCACCATGTGGTTGCCGAGAATTGAACTCAGGACCTCTGGAAGAGCAGTCAGTGCTCTTAACTGCCGAGCCATCTCTCCAGCCCTGAGAGCCTTACTTTGTACTAGCCCAGGACAGTCTCATTTCAGAACACTTGTGCCCCAGCCTCATGAACGCTGGAGTCACAGGCATGTGGTGCCAGGAGTATGGGCGTTGGCTCCGCAGTTGTGCAGAGGGCCCTTATTAGTTGAGACTGGATGTCGGGAAAGCTGTTGACAACTGTGCTGGTGGTTCTCCCAGATATACCCCATGATCCATGTTTCTTCCTCCTTTCAGTTGTGGCCCCATCAAAGTGAAAACTGAACCCACAGAAGATTCTGGTATGTACTAGGACTCTTAGAATCTATTATAAAAGTAAAGCATTTTCCTTAGTTGAGAAGGTTACAGTCTGAGTCGTTAGTTATTGTGTCTTGTTATGCTGAACAGACTGGCCTCTTAATGAGCCTCCTGCCTCAGTCTTGCTGGTGTTGCCATTACAATCATGTTACTACACTTCTGCTCATTGTAGGAGGGGCCCTCAAGATTCGTTTATAATTAGTTAATGTTGTGCGCGTGCCTGTATGTAAATGTATGGTATATTCGTATGTTGGGGTGGCAGTGGGGTAGGAGGAGGTTGTGGGCCTGTTCCTCCAGAGGAGGCCGTCCACTGACTTCTACTCTACCCTCATTTGAGGCAAGGGCTCTCACAGTCCGGCCTCTAGCTTGAAAGCTCAGTAATCTGTCTCTTGTCTCTGCTTTTCTCCAAGCTGGGGTTGCAGGCATCGGCAGGCTTGGTCCATTTGTGATGTGAGTTCTGAAGATACAAGTTCTGATGCTCAGAATTGTGTAGCAAAGATTCTTAACCACTGAGCTGTCTCTCAGGCTTTCTCGTTGTGGTCTCAGTTGTCATTTCCTCATGGGAGATGATGGTGCCGAACATTTCTTTCATGGACTTGCTAGCTGTTTTGTGTGTGTGTGTGTGTGTGTGTGTGTGTGTGTGTGTGTGTGTGTGT
>JANHMN010000023.1:18656500-18669914 GCA_030674055.1 Rhabdomys pumilio
TGTGTGTGTGTGTGTGTGTGTGTGTGTGTGTGTGTGTGTGTGTGTGTCTGTGTGAGAGAGAGAGAGAGACAGAGAGAGACAGAGAGAGACAGAGAGAGAGACAGAGAGAGACAGACAGACAGAGACAGACAGACAGACAGACAGACAGACAGACAGACAGACAGAGGAGAGAAGGGAGGGACAGGAGAGAGTGCGTGTGTCCCAGGCACATGCCTGCCATGGCGTGCCTGTTGGCATTAGACAACCTCAACAACCTCAAATGCTGGTCCGAGCACGTGGCTACTCAGAGGCTGGGCTTTCAGATCTGCGAGTGCCCAGGAATTCTCTGTCTCCCACCGCGCTAGAGAGCCGGCTTATAGACACACCACCACATTCAGCCGGCCACACACGGGACCTGGAAGTTCAGATTGCAGTCCTAGTGCTGTGTGTGTCACCTAGGGAGTCACTTCCCAGACCCATTTTTTCTCTGACCTGTGCTTACTGTTTGTTTTTTCCCCAGTTGTTGAAAATTTTGCCTATATTTTGGATATAAGTCAGAAATATGGTCTTGGAGATGTTTCTTATAGCCTGTGCTTGGTCTTTATGGTGTCTTTGAAACTTAAAAAATAGTAAGTCTTAGTTTCTATGTTTTCAAGGTTGTGGCTTTTAAAAAAAAGATTTAAAAATATATTTAAAAGACTTATTTATTTAATGTATATGCGTGCTCTATCTGCATGTATGCCTACATGCCAGAAGAGGGCATCAGACCCCATTGCAGATGGTTGTGAGCCACCATGTGATTGCTGGGAATTGAACTCAGGACCTCTGGAAGAGCAGTCAGTGCTCTTAACCACTGAGTCATCTCTCCAGCCCCCAAATAAAGGAATTTTTAAAGCTTGGATGATGGTGCATTATTTTGGTCCCAAGTTCTAAGATAGCTAGTGCTACAGTGAAACTCTGTCACAAAGCAAACAAAAAAAAAAAAAAAAAAGAAAGAAAGAAAGAAAGGAAGAAAGAAAGAAAGAAAAAAAAGGTGTGTGTATTAGTATGTCTGTTTATGTGTGGTTATGAGTTCAGTGTAGTGCTTCTCGAGGCCAGAAGAGGGCATCAGAATTCCCTGGAGCTATAGTTGCAGGCGTTTGTGAGCTGCTAAGGGTGTGAGGTACTGACCCAGGATCTCTGTACAAGCAGTCCATGCTCTCACCCCGGATCCCTGTGTGCAGCTCTATCCCGGTGGCCTTTTCATGCACACTTATCATTAGAGCGTTTCTTGTCCCCTCCTCCACAGGACCATCCCCATCCTCCCACCCCTTTGTGGTTTATTGTTGATTTGAGACAATATGGCCCTGACTGTGGGTGTCCTTTGGCTCAGGCGGTTAATCCTCCCTCAGCCTCCTTTCCGGGGGCTATTATTAAAATGTACATCTCTCTGAACCAGGTACAAGGTTTGTTTTATTTATTTATTTTTTTTAATCTAGAAAATATTTGTCTAACCTAAAGTCAGTAAAGATTTGCAGTTAGGTTTCTTCCAGAGGGGTTGTAATGTCAGCTCCTAGCTTTTGATCTGTGATGGTGGTGAGGCTGTTGCTAGGCCTGTCATGCCGTAAGAGTATAAATCACTCAGCTTGTGTGGGCGTGGCCAAGACCTTCCTTCTCTGCTGAGTGATGGAGTCCCTCCATCGAGAGCAGGGTTCCTCTGTCCCATGGGCACCCTGTTTTAAAGTGACATCCATCTGTTGTGACGGAACAAGGTGAGGTAGCCACACTTCTTTGCTCCCTTTCCTCATAGAGCCGATTGATTTTTACTGTGAAGTCTGTGCAGGTCGGTTGGGTCTGTCGGTCTGTCTGTCTGTCTGTCTGCCTGCCTGCCTGTCAGTCGCTGAAACCGTGCCATGGTTTGGGTTGCAGATGGTCTCCTTTCGAACCCACCTAATGAACATTTGCCCTTTCAGAGTCTTTAAAGTGTGAGGATTTCTGTGCACAGTGCCCTGGAGCTGTGACATACCGGAGACTGCCACTTGTTTTGTAGGCATTTCTCTGGAAATGGCCGCTGTGACAGTGAAGGAGGAGTCAGAAGACCCCGATTACTATCAGTATAACATCCAAGGTAACAACTGTCGATTGCAGCCTCTCTTCCTGACACTTGCTGGTGGCATTTAAGGCCCTCCGAGCAAGTACAGACTGCCCTGGTGCCTGTTCCTGGTTTCCATTTCAGTCGGGAGTACGTGAGCTGTAGCCCATCTTCACCTGTACGGTCGTCTGGGTTGTCTTAGCGATTTCAGTGGTAACACAGGCTTGTATTCTTAGCACTGGGGGGACCAAGGCCAGCCAGAGCTGTACATATACAGGGAGACCTCAGACAGACAAACGCTCTAGCGGCTACTTCCCTGTCTCTGCTTCTTGAAGTTTTCACAAAATTCTGAATTACCCTTGCTTGGTAGACTTGATTTTCCTTAAAGTCATAAGCCTTATTGGATATGGACTGTTTTACCAGTACCTGGAATAAGTTTTTATGGTCCTTCAGTGAACAGATATCTGTGTCCATTTACGGCTGATCGCCAGTGACATTCATTAAACACACACAGAGGAGGGGTGTCCACACAACCTAGTGCACATGCATGGAGGCGGAGGACAGCGAGGAGTTGGTTCTTCCCTTTTACTCCGTCGCTCCCGAGAATCGAACTTGGTTCATGAGGCTTCGCAGCAAGTGCCTTTATTCCCTGACCTATCTCGCTGGGCCCACTGTCATGTTGTTTGCAGTTAGTTTTGAACAGTTTATTCTTCGTGCTACTGGCACTTAAAGCTGAGATAAGGGTTGTTCTTACGCTTTTAGAGTTAAATATTGCAGAGCTAGACTTGGTCGCTAGTGCCCTGCTTGTGTGAGCATAAAGTCAACAGGTAGAGCGAGCTTGTACATGTAACACCCGCCTCTAGTGGTTTCTAAATTGGCATCTTCTTCATCGCCTGCTGTGAGTATAAGGTCCCCCTCCCATGATCCACACTAGGAAAGTGACATTTTCTTTATTTGCTGTTTTTTGAAATAGGTCTCTATTATGTAGCTCTGGCTGTTTTGGTACTCTCTGTGTAGACCAGGCTGGCCTCGAAGTCACAGAGATCTACACACCTGTGCCTCCTGAGTGCTGGGTCCAAGGCGTGCGTGCAGCGCCGCTCCTGGCCCTGACTCTCGTTCCTGCGTAGTCTTCGCCCAGAACATGAGTTTGCTTGGCTTGGGTCAGGCCTCAAACTTCTGATGGAGCTCACGATGACTTTTAGTTTCTATCCTCCTGCCTCCACCTCCTGAGCGGTTAGTCTGGCCTCTGTTGTCCCCATCGAACTGCTCGTTTCTTTAGTTAAGCTGCAGAGTCACCTGGCTAGTCCCTAGGCGAGTAGAACAGTGCCTTGTGGGTATTTCCTTTTTTCCCTTCTTCCCTCCCTCCTTCCCTCCCTCCCTGCCTGCCCTTCTCCATCTTCCTTTCTTCCTTCCTTTCTCTCTCTTTCTTTCTTTCTTTCTTTCTTTCTTTCTTTCTTTCTCTCTCTCTCTCTTTCTTCTACATTCCCATTTTTGTTCTGGAGATTGAACCCAGGGCCTTGAGCTGCTGGGCAGGCAAGTGCCATGTCCCTGCCTGAGCCACACCACAGCCCCACAGTGCCTCTCCTCTATGAAATGCTCCTTGCTTGCACTGTGTGTTGGTGTCTTTGTGAGATTCCCTGTGTGCTATTACAGGCTTTTCAATCGCAGCAGTTCTCAACCCTAAGGTTGTGACCCCTTTGGGGATCAAATAACCCTTTCACAGGGGTCGCCTAAGACTGTCATAAAACAGATATTTATGACAATTCATAACAGTAGCAAAGTTACAATTAATGAACTAGCAACAAAAAAAAATTTTTGGTTGGGGGAGGGTCACCATACCATGAGGAACGGTGTTAAGGGTTGCAGCATTAGGAAAGGTCAGAACCACTGGTTTAGGGTGTCCTTCGTTGTATTCAAGGCTCATGCTTTGTTTTCTTATGGCTATGTGGTTTTGTTAGGAGCCCAGCTTCTCTTCCTCCTCCTTTTCCTCTTCTCCCTCCTCCTCTTCCTCCTCCTCCTCCTTCTTTTTTTTTTTTTTTTTTTTTTTTTTTTTTTTTTTTTTTTTTTTTTTTTTTTTGGTTTTTCGAGACAGGGTTTCTCTGTGTAGCTCTGGCTGTCCTGGAACTCACTCTGTAGACCAGGCTGGCCTCGAACTCAGAAATCCGCCTGCCTCCCAAGCGCTGGGACTGAAGGCATGCTCCACCACTGCCAGGCATGAGCCTAGTTTCTGAAACTCAGGCTTCTCCTTAGTCTTCTGAGGGCTGATACTACAGGCTGTGTTTTATGTTAAGAGGTAGCCATTGAACGTAGTGCTTTGTTTCTTTAAATTGATTAATTACCAAAAAGCTTTTTTAGCTCAGTGGGTGGTACTCACCTAGTGCAGGGAGCCCAGCTCTCATCCCCAGCACCAGGCAGACTGGCTGAGGTGGAGCACACCTGCATTCAGCACTCTGAAGGTGGAGAGCAAGACCAGAAGTTGTGGGCCAGCCTGCACTCCGTCTAACTCGTACTGTGAAATGTGTTGTCTAGAGCTGTGACTTCGGGGTGCCTGGTCCCCACGCTGCATGTTTCCCAGTGACCTTTCATTCTACCATCTTCATCCATGTGTGTGTATGTGTGTGTGTGTGTGTCTCACTGGGACCATGACCCTGTGGCTATGTTTTGTCTCTTTTCTCTTTGTGTACCCGAACCTCCCTTGTCTCTCCCAAGCAATACCCCTTCTGTTTTGACGTGTTTTCAAAATACTTTTACTAATGGAAACACTTGTTAGCATAATGAAAAGTATTCTGGACCAGGACTGCATCGAGCCTGCCTGGTGGTTTGTCGTATGCTTCTGTGGTGGTTGATACCACTTAGTGATCATGTATGCCATTCGTAAAGCCCTGGGGAGGTGGAAGCTCTGTGTCTTTCTTAAGTAATGCCCTTAAAGGAAGAAGCAAGCACTAGGCATGCGTGTGCAGCCAGCATTGGCCACCCTTTGAATTCCCTCTGAGCCTCCATTGCAGACATGCCATGTCTCCATACCATCCAGTCAGCCATCCTCAGTAACCGCGTGCATATGCCTCCACCCAGCACGCCTTTTCCCATCAGCTAAGACCATTGACTAACATCATTGTTTTGCCAGTTTTTCTTTCTAAAAAAGGCCATCATTCCATACAGCTCACCCACACGTGTGCTAATATGACCGACATGTGCTTTGAAATTCCTTTTGAAGCTTATCTTTGTATCCCAAAGCAGGCCCTTCTGACACTGATGGTGTTGACGAAAAGCTCCCCCTTTCGAAGGCTTTGCAAGGTATCGCCTTTCCGCTTGTGCTCTCCCACATCCTGTCGTATTTAATGTTTCTTTATATTGGACAGACTGTTTGAATAATTATAACTATATTACTTTTCCAAATGGAAAAGGAAAAAAAAATGTATTGGCCTTTTTTTTTTTTTTTAAAACATAACTGAACTTCACAAGCAAAATTTTTCAAAAACCAATTTTCCCTTTTGTGAATCTAGTAATGAATCTCGAAATGGGTACATGACACACTTTCCTATTTAAGGTAAAGTACACTTTATACCTTTATCAGCATAGCCAGGTTGTACTGTCGGGTTAGCAGTATGGATAGCGATGAGGCCGCGGCGGTGCTTAGCTTTGGGAAGGATTGCAGACTATCTCTTGTGAATCGCTGTGCTTCTTAGTGACTCTTGGGGTACCTTTTGCGCTGTGCTCCCAGACTTGATCATACCTGTTAGTGGTGGCTTTTCCTTTGTCCCCTCTGGCTTTGATCTCATGAGGTTTATTTTCTTTTGCATAGTGTATAATGTAAATAGTTGTGCCTTTCATGTCTGTAGATTTTACCTGAGCAGAGGGACACTGAGGGTTCATAGTGCGCATGAGCGGCTTCCCTGCCTGCACTCCGTGCCCGCCCACTCCTGTCAGGCGGCTGGCCACTCCCCCTTCTCACGTGTTTTGGCTTCACATCTGTTTCTTTTGACATTACTCAGTCAAAGAATCGACAGCTCCGTAAATGCTAAAGTTAAGGTAGAAAGGGTGTGTAGAGGAGGCACATGGTGCTGCCCTTTGCTTTGAGGGAGCACCCACTGTAGAGAGTCAGCGCAGCGGCCCCGAGCGCTGCAACAACAGCTTGACTGTGAGAGCGCCTGACACTGGACGTGTCCCTCAGGAGGGAGTGAGCGAGCACAGTTGTAGAGACCTGCCACGCACCCTCCATGAGTCCTCTGTCCTGGCAGGTGATGAAGATGTTTTCCCTCTTTTCCTTGTCCCAGCCTCGACACTCAGAGATTGGTGCACTTGGGGGCGGCTGTGCCCGGATCCTAAGTGGCCCTCTGGCGTCTTGGCTGGTAGCTTTTGAACTATGCCTGGTCCCCTTGCTGTAGTAGGATGAACTGTCCCTCCCGGGCTGCCTGACCCGACAGGAGGCTGGATGTATGCCCCATGTTCAGAAGCAGGCAAGTTATTTCCTCAACTAAAATGTGTTTGAAACTCCAGGTATTTAAAGTACAGCTTTGATTAAATTATGTGACAGTGTATGTAGCTTCTGCTGAAGGAGAAGAGGAAACATAGCACAGCAGGAAGCCTTGAGCTCGTTCGTTTATTTATTGACACACATTAAGTCTCTAGGCAAGGGAGGGTTTCTTGTGATTTGATGTCTTTGATTGTGAGTCATTGGCAGACGAGCATGGTACCTGGGCTGTAACTGCTTCTCAGATCCCAGCATCCCTCAGCAAGGTGGCATGTGGCGACAGTGACCCGTACCAAAGCCCCGCTCTGCATAGTGTTGTTCTGGATGTCTGTACTTTCAAAAGTTTTCAGCTTCCAAATAGAAGAGTTATTTTTCTGAGTTAGAAAACATTGTTTGATTTTATTACTGAGTTAAAAAATCTTTTTGTATTTTTATTATATTAAATTGTATGGTCGTTAGTTTTTCTTTTACTGTTAGATTTTTTTTTTTATTTTTATTTTTTTTTTTACTGGTTTAGTATATGCTGTTCGTTTTCTTTTTAGGAAGCCGTCACTCCTCAGAAGGCAACGAGGGAACAGAAGTGGAAGTGCCAGCAGAAGGTTAGGACAGAAGGGACTTAGATTCCCGCCTCTGTAGCTCTTCAGATGGTAACCCCCTGACACCTACTCTTCGGAGATGAGATGGTGGTGTTGCGGGCCTTCATGGCCCACACTTAACCTTTTTAGGGAGGAGGCACGCGGTGCCTCTCGCCGCCCCACAGGTGCTGGGCCTGGCTGCCACAGTCAGTGATGTTCTTGCTGGAGCTGGATGAGCGGTTGTCCTGCTGTTGTTCCATATTGGAAGCACGCTGAGGATAAATAGCTCTCATTTTTTTTTCTTCAGTATTTTAGGATTAGAGTGATCCTGGTCGTTTTCTGTTTAAAGTGTCCTATCTGCCATGCCCAGTTTGTCCGTAGGGCAACAGATACACTTTGTAGCTGAGAAGATGCCATCTTCTCACCGCCATCACCCCCACAGCTACCTCAGGAGTGGCTGCTGCTCTGCTGGCCCCTGAGCTCTCCTTATCACCCGGTCCTCAGCTGAAGGCCTGACTGCACAGCTCGTGGGAACCCTCACTGCTGTGTGGTTGGAGGAGCCCACAGAGAGCTGCACGCTCTTGCCTTAGAATCTGTGTTTCTCTCATTAGCTGCTGTTTATAGAGTACGGTAGGGGTGAGGATTTATCCTGCAACTTTGCATTTCTTCTGTCTGTTGTTTCATTTTATTATGAAATGATGAATTTGACATTTTACCTTCTAGTGGGGGTGGGGCAGGGGCAATCCTTACAAAGACATGGGCTGATCTTTGCACACTGAGATGCAGAAGTAGGTAGGCTTTCTGGTAGGAATCGTTTCTCTCAGAAATGTTGATGGTTTGGCCGGGTGTGGTAGCGCACACCTGTTATCCCAGCACTTGGGAGGCTGAGGCAGGAGGATCACCCATGAGTTTGAGGCCAGCCTGGGCTACTTGGTAAGTGCCAGGCTAGCCCAGGCTACATTGTGAGACCCTGTCTTAGAACACTGAAACATGAAACGAAATACTTGAGATATTCTTCATATGTGATCGATTTTGTGGTGAGCTCGCTGGTGGGCTTGGGGAGGTGTTCTTATCCACTGCGGCAGGTCTTAGGTGGCTGTCCTGCTGTCCTCAGGCCTCTGCACAGGACCTGCATGGTCATCCAGCGCCCAGGCTGCTTCACGGTTTCACAAGGCTGTCAACACGTGCTAGGTCTCAGGAGACTTGTTTCTGATGAAATTCCTGCTGCTGTGTTCCAGCATTAACAGCTGAGCGCACTTGGGTTCCTTCTGCTCTCTATCCCTGTACTGACAGCAGCGAGCACCATCTTTGACCAGTCAGTTAATTCTCAGCCTTTGCAGAATAAAGAGCTAATGAGCTAACAAGAATGCCCGTGCCCAGCACTAACCTTTCTGTGGATGTACGTATTTTGTGTAATAACATTAACCTCAGTGGAGGACCCTGCAAACTGACCGAGTCAGCTGCAGCCGTGCATGCCTGTGCATGTCACCGGCTCGCCTTTGTCTCGAAGGTCTCCTCTGCAGAAAGTTGGTGGTGGTTTCATTTAACTGTATAAACCACTGCTAGGACGCCGGGAAGGCATCCAGACTAGAGAGCAGGTTTTTATTTGCTCTAAGTGGCATCCTCCAGTTAGAGCAAGGAAACACTTTGCGTTTGCTGTAACCGCATTCCTCCAAGAATGTGGGGCTCTCGAGTCCAGCGAGCAGGTAACTTGGTTATCATCTTCACGTTTTCCAGTGCTTTTCTGCCTTTTGTTTTCTTTCAGCCCCAGTTATAACCAAGGGTCAAATATTCTTAAAGAACATGAGATGAATTCAAATGCCAGTCGTATTTCATTGTAGGCTGCTTTTGGAGTCCCAGACAGTATGTGTTGGCGTACACGGATATGCTGAATAATGAATGTCATTTTAGAATTTTATTTTTTTCAAGATTCTACTCAACATGTCCCTTCAGAAACCAGTGAGGACCCTGAAGTTGAGGTGACCATTGAAGGTTAGTTACTTAAGCCTTGACTCCAAGAGTTTCCTTCTGGTCATGAGCCATCTACGTCACAGTCACACTGAGTATGCGTCTCATCCGTTCTGCAGGAAGCTGGGGACAGAGCAGCCCACGCCCCAGCAGGGCTCCCCTGTTGCTCTGGGCATACTGGGTACAACTATGCAGTAGTAATTGAGGAAGAAAAAAAAAAAAAGATGTCCAAATTTAGATCCATACACTGAGGCAGATTCCAGGATCTCTTGGGTTATGATACAAGAAATTTAAGAAAAGCTGGAACCCTCCAAATCTCAGTCTGAAAAAGGGGAGAACAAAGCTGCCAGGATGGCCTCAGTCTCTTAGGCTCCTGCCATCCCCTGGCCTCAGTCTTCCCAGTAACTGAGACTATAGGAATATGCCATCATACCTGATCAGTAACTTTTAGGGCAAGCTGCTTCCCTACCCACCCACCCCCCACCCCCGTACTCCTTCATGGATAATACACTATTCGTTTTTTTGAAAATGTTTGGAAGCAATGGTTACAAATATTTTAAATTTTAAAATACTCTCCAATGGCTAAGTTGCCTTACCCCTGGTTGATTTTATTTTATTTTTTTTCCTTTTGTTTTGTTTTCAGACAGGGTCTCACTGTGTAACCCTGCTTGGCCTGGAACTTACTGTGTAGACCAGGCTGGCCTAGAGCTCACAGAGATCTTCTTGCCTCTGCTTCCTGAGTGATGAGGTTAAAGTCATATGCCTTTAATATTTTTAACTTTTTTCTAGGGTAGGGACTCACTAGAGGCCTTGGCTGTCCTGGAACTGTGTTTGTAGGCCAGGCTGGCCTTGACTCTTAAGATCTGCCTGCCCTTGTTATCAGTTGCTGGATTAAAGGTGTACAGTGTCCGTCAAGCCCTTCCCTTTAATCCCGATGTCTCCCAGCATGCCTCAGTGAGTGCCCTTAACAGCACAGGAAGCCGGGTTGAAAGTTCTCAGCTACTCTGCCCTTCATCTGACAGTGGTGGCAGTCCATTGCTGATAGATGATTTATATACACGTGTACTTGTGTGGATATCTGCGGTTTTGCAAAGTACAGATGCATTATGGTAATAGACTTTTGTCACAGAGCTCATGCCCCTGGCCCCCAGTCCCACACAGCTGGTAGGTAGTTCTTTTTCCCCAGCCACAGCATAACTTGCCTTGGTTTGGGAGCTTGGGTGTGCTCTGTCTCCCTCTCTCTGTGTCTCTGTACCTGTCTGTGTGTGTCCATGATATTGAAGGTGTGAGCTGCTGAATGACTTTGACCTGACAGAAGAGACCCCTTCATGCTCCGTGTGCTACTTTCCGCAAATTAATACATAGATTTGTCTCTCTCATTAACATGATTTTATTAACCTGAAAGTTATTTTGAATTTTTTATAGTGAGTTGAAGAATTGAAATTTTGTCACCTTTCAGTTAAAAACCTATTAAAGGCTAGTGAGGTGGCTCAGCTGGTCAAGGCACTTGTCACCAAGCCCGATGACCTGAGTTCAATCCCCAGGACCCACAGAGCAGAAGAGACCCAGCTCCTGCTGTTCATATCTTATGCATGGGAAGCTTCTCCCCTCCCCAAACACATACGATACGTGAATGAATGAATTATACAGGTTTAAATTTAAAAACCCCAATTAACTTCTAGAAAACTATGAGCATGTAAATCAGCCTTGTTCTTTAGATAGAGATGGGAAAGTAGGTACTTTTTTGAATTATAGAAATAAAACTTTGGATAAGATGAACCAAATTGGGTTTTCAGTTTTTGGGGTTTTGAGGTTTTTTTTTTTCCTAGTATTTTGGGACATGGTTTCTCTGTGTAGCCCTGGTTGTCCTGAAACTCGCTCTGTAGACCAGGCCTGCCACTTGTCTGCTTCCTGAGTGCTGGGATTAAAGGTTTGCATTGCCACCTGGCACTTTTTTTTTTTTTTTTGTAGCTCTGGTTGTCCTGAAACTTGATATGTAGACCAGGCTGGCTTCAAACACACAGATCCACTCACTGGTTTCTGCCTCCTTGTTGCTGGGATTAAAGATGTGGCCACTACACCTGGCTCCAAGTTGGCATAGTGACTATATTAAGATTGTTTGGGCCAGGCAGTAGTGGCGCACGCCTTTAATCCCAGCACTTGGGAGGCAGAGGCAGGCGGATTTCTGAGTTCGAGGCCAGCCTGGTCTACAGAGTGAGTTCCAGGACAGCCAGGACTACACAGAGAAACCCTGTCTCGAAAAACAAAACAAAACAAAACAAAAAAAAAGATTGTTTGGAAAGTAAATCCTGTCTTATAGCACTAAAACCACATAAACAAACTGAAGGATGGAAAAAAGGTCCCTGTCTGTCACGGATGAAGCCATTTTAAGAGGAAAAGCGTGGGCTGCAGAGCTGACTTAGCAGTCAGGAGCACTCTGCTCTGTGGTGCAGTTGCAGAACAACTGTTCCCGGGATCCAGCGTCTTCCTCTGGACTTCAGGGACACTAAATATGCTCGTGGTATACACACAACCATGAAACCAACATGCACATAAAATACATACATCCTTTTAAAAAGTAAAGGAAAAGCATGTCTAGAGAAGATACTTGGTTAGCGTGTGCTTCTACTTTAAAGAAAGGGCTAAGGAGAATGAACACCCTGCTGCCTGGGGATGGAGGTTTCCCCGTCATTATTTTTCTACATTTCCAATATAGTTTATATATAAAAGAAAGAGAGAAAGAAAGGAAGAAGGAAAGAGAGAAAGAAACAAGAAAAAAAATGCCAGCCTTGTTCGGATTTTCCAGAGTGGTCTCTGGGCTCTTGTCTGCGGCAGTCCTGGGGCTAGAGGCAGCCCCTAGCAGCTCCCAGCTGACGTGAACAGTCCAGGTCTGGGAAGCTTTGGAGTGATGAGACCATGCAGGCCTCAATTTCATAAATGTTGAGCTTGTTTTGGGTTAGGTTGGACTGCCGCTTCCTTTGATATGTACGGTGAAGACATAGGACATCTGTTGAACATACGCTAAGCCTCAGCACTGCTGGGTAATGACCAGAGGCTAGACCACTCATGTAGGGGGTGGCAGGATGTACTCAAGCATGCTCGCACGCCGGATCGTTCGTGGATCCATCTTGGTACGTTTTATCCTGTTTTTGTGAAAGATCTCTTTAGGTAATAAAGAGATGCATTTGAATAGCTGTTTCCTTTGCACGCAGTTGCCTTTAATGGCCGTGGTCCCAAACCATTTGAGCACATCGAGTCATTTGCACACACTCATGTGTGCCCAGCTTCTGATCTTGACATTGGACTCTTATTTCACTTTCCTTGAAGTTGCTCTAAAGTATTGATTATGTTGTGTTTCCATGGATGAATTCTCTTAGAAATTTTTCTGTTATTTTTTTTTCCTTTAAGGCCACACAAATATTTCTGCATGCTTGTGGTCTATCTGGTCGCTCGTTCACTGCACATGGACACATGTTATTGCAGAACTGTGTGTGCCACGCACTCGAATGGGGTCACATTAGTCCTCACTATTAACCCCACAGATGAGATGTTAATACAGATGTTAACACAGATGAGAGCTGTGTGAGTGTGGCCAGTATTCTTCAACTCTGTGGTGTCACTAGGGAGCTTAGGGTTGGCAGAAGGTATAGACAGGAAGTCATGTTCCAGGGATGGCTTTTTTGAAATTAATGCTGAGGGTATTGGCTGCTTCAGATAACCGAAGCCTGACACATGCTCATGAAGTCAACTCCACACACATAAGAGCCGCATGTGTGCCTGGATGCTCCTCTGCGGTAGATGACTTTACCTGGAGCAGCCTCGGCTTACACCTGTTGCCTTGAGGCTACAGGGCCCCTGTGTGAAGCCGACTGAGAGCAGGCGGTACAGGAAGGAGGCCCTGGCTTGGGCAGGGAGGGTGGAAGCCAGTGAGGCAGCTGTTGAGTCGGTCACTACTTGACTAGCTGGCATTTTAGTGCTTTACACGGTTCACGCATAGCCAGAGAGGACCCAGTGCAAAGGGACAGGTTACGGATTGGCTCCAAAGGGAAGAGATGAGACCCACCACCCAGCAGCCTGACTAGGGACTTGGTGAGCAGTTGCTTTACCACTGAGCCGTGCCTCCAGCACCATGGTTGTATTTGTCGCTGCACCTTCATGTCTCACAGGAGAGCACAACCAGACTACGTTTTAAATAATTTTGCATTTTTTGTTAGCATTAATTGTATTAAATACTCTTAGACTTTTTTATGTTCATGTCCGATTGATTACCTTTATAAACTATCAGTATAGCTTGTGCTCCTGAACACACACACACACACACACACACACACACACACACACACACACACA
>JANHMN010000023.1:18669924-18719480 GCA_030674055.1 Rhabdomys pumilio
ACACACACACACACACACACACACACACACACACACACACACACACACCAGGGTTTCTCTTTAGCCCTGGCTGTCCTGGAACCCATAGAGATCCTCCTGCCTCTGCCTCCCGAGGGCTGGGATTAAAGACATGCCCCACCACTGCCCATCTGTCTTGTATTCTTAAGTGGGTCTTAACTGAGGTGGATTTTTGTTGTTTGTGTTTTGTTCTTTTAGACAGGATCTCTCTACATAGCTCTGGCTGACCTGGAACTCGTTTTGTTGACTAGGCTGGCTTTGAACTCTTAGATCCTCCTGTCTCTGCCTTCCCAAGGGCTGGGATTAAAGGTGTGAGCTACTATACCCAGCCCAAGACATGAAAGAAAATCTGCCTGGCTGTTGTCTCTCAGCCCTGGTTTGAAACAAACCATCTTTTGAGGGGCCTCGTAGAAAGAGTTAAACCCAAAGTCAACTTGAGTTTGAGCCACTGCCTGGTCTCCCTCTGTTTCTTTTTTCTTTTTTTTTTTTTTAAATGACAGTGTCTAATGTGACCCAGGCTGGCCTTGAACTCATGATCTGTCTCCGTGCTGGGATCACAGGTGTGTGCCCTGACACCTGGTTTTCCTTTTTCTTTCCTGACACCCAGACGGGCCTCCAGCTTGACATTTGTCTCTTGGATGCTGAGATTGTAGGCTTGGGCTACCGTACCTGGCTTCAGCTTGTTTGCCTTTTCTTTAAAAATCTGTTTGAGAGTAACAATTAACCTTAAAATAGCTTAATATTTGATTGTATTTGAATGATCGTCTCTGATAGCTGTTGTCTCTAAATAGTAATTATTTCTATTCTGCACTATTGATTTCTTACGCTGGGTCACAAGGCCTAAGCTGGCCTTGAACTTGTATGTAGCCAAGGAAGACCTTGAGTTTTCCATCTTCCTACTTAGGCCTTTTTTTCTTTTTTCCTTTCTAAGATAGGGTCTCATTGTGTAGCCCTGACTGGCCTAGAACTGACAGACATCACCTGTGTCTGCCTCCCAAGTGCTAGGATTAAGGTGTACACCACCACACCTGACAACTTACACTTTAAAGATTCTGTGAGTTTCATTTCAGGTGTTAGAGCTGACAGCTTAGGTGTGGGTCCCGCCTTCTCGGGATGCTGGTGGCTGTTCTTACATGGGCCAGGCATCCCCCGCTCCAGTGTTGGGAACATTTGAGAGTAGCATGGACTGACCTCACACATGTACTGACCTGTGTGAACCTGGGCTCGCATCCTGAAGGGTGTTTGTACATGGTCCTATGTTGAGGGGGTCAACATCTCTGTTTTGTTTTTTGGAAACGTTGTGCTATTGAAGAGCTTTACAGAGCCAGCTTGGCGGTCCACGCGCCAGTCCTGGCACTTAGGAAGCTGAGGCAGGAGGATCCTAAGTCCAAAGCCACCCTATCTCAAGTCACAGCAACAAAGAAAGGCTGGTGCTTCAGTGGGAGAGCCCAATGCCATGGAGTCAGGTCTCAAGAGAAACAAATATTAAACTAAAAGAAATTAAAAAAAAATAAACCAAAACCCTCAACTAACAGAAACAGCAGCAGTGTTTGACCAGTCCGACCCTGCCCCTCCCGCCTTGTTTGCGGCCTCGGAGCTTGCGGCTTATCCTTCCACTCAGCCTTTGTTCTTTTTCTATAACACACTTGTGCTGTTAGAGTGAAATAGCTGCCTCCGTTAAAACCTTTTCCCTCAAAACACTTGAGGTTGAGCATAACTCTAGCCATGAAAAGTCTTAGAGAGGGGAGAAACTGATCAGAGGGGATGAGCAGCTGACCCCTGCCGTGGTGCAGCGCGATGGTGGGGTGCGGAGCTGCAGTGTGCTCGCTAGAACGCCCTCGTGAGTGTCCAGAGTTGCCTTCAAAACTGCGCTGTCACCCCAGCAGCTGGTTCCCCCAGTAATGAAGGTTTTCTTTTTCAAGATGATGATTATTCTCCACCCACCAAGAGGCCAAAGAGCAGTGAGCCGCCCCCGCCCCCGCCAGTCCCAGAGCCCGCCAATGCCGGCAAGCGCAAAGTGAGGGAGTTCAACTTTGGTAAGTCTGCGGTGGGGAGGGCCAAGGGGCGGGCAGTGACGTCAGAGGCAGTGGTCTGTGTGAAGCCAGTTAGCCGTGGGGAGTAGACTGCATTTGGCGCCCTGTTATCCTTCAAAGCAGTAAAACCTTCATTTTCCATGGTACTCCCCTTGGTTTTCAGTATTACTCTGTTGCCCATGTCCCATCTAAGAGACCGAGTAAATACCAGGGGGTGAGTTAGATTTGTGGTCCATAGTTTGAAATTTTCTTTGTTTTGTTGCACTTGGGAGAGATGTAGGCCAATGCTTTGCCAGTTGGAGTTTGTATGTATATGTATGTGAGTTTCATTTTTTTTCAGCATCCTGTGAAGATGCAGCCACCTTGCAATAAAGCCTTGCCTCTCCCCAGCTAACAGGCTTCAGGAGGTGTTCCTCTCAGAGGGCCTGTGTAGACCTCTCTCTTTTTGCTGCTGTTTGCAGTGCCTAATTGGACCAGTCTTTTCTGATCACCTATCTTTAGAAGCTTAAAAGCTCCAAAGAGGCAGGCTGTTGTGGACTGTTCTAAAAACAAGTTTCAAATGTCCTTCAGTCTCCAGCTGTTCCCAAGAACCACAGAAAAAGGAAAGACCCTTGGGGAGGCAGGAAAAAAGCCCGACTGAGGTGGGCTGACAGGCAGGTGGTCTGCTCTGGAGAGCAGCGACTGCCAAGCTGCCCTGGATACTGAAAATGGCTCCCTCTCATTTTCAGAGAAATGGAATGCGCGCATCACTGACCTCCGGAAACAAGTTGAAGAGTTGTTTGAAAGAAAATATGGTATGTCTGCCCTGGCCGTGCGTTTCAGGTCATGCTCAGACCAGACGGCAGGTCTGCCAGGGAGTTAAGCCTTCCTCACACCTGGCCCTTATATGTGTAGGGCATAGTAGAAGCAGTTTCCAGATTACCAGTAAGTGGAAGCAAAGTGTGTGTGCATGTACACACGCATACACATACACACACACACACACACACACACACACACACACACAAAGAAAGAGAGAGAGACCACTTTGTGCTTTTTTCTCTTCTTTTTTCTTTCTTTTTCTGAGACAGAGTCTCACTGTGTAGCTCTGATTGCCAGAACTCGCTAAGCATCCAGCTTACAGAGATGAACCTCCAGAGAGGGTGGGGGTTAAAGGTTCCATCTTCCCTGCCTTAGATGCATACTCACATACTTACACTTTATTGATCTTGACTCTTGGGAACTTCTAAAAAGCATTTATTATTTTTTTGTTTGGTTGGGTTTTGTTTTTTGTTTTTTGTTTTCCTGAGACAGGGTTTCTCTGTGTAGCCCTGGCTGTCCTGGAACTCACTCTGTAGACCAGGCTGGCCTTGAACTCAGAAATCCACCTGCCTCTGCCTCCCAGGTACTGGGATTAAAGGTGTGCGCCACCACCGCCCGGTGAAAGCTTTTTTTTTTTTTTTTAAATATTAGATGTACCAGTGTTTTGGGTTGCATGCATGTATGTTCTGTGTGCCTCGTGCGGAGGTGGTTGTAAGCTGCAGTGCATACTGGGAACTGAACTCTGCAGGAGCAGCGAGTACTTAACCACTGAGCCAGCCCTTCAGCCCAACATAGATTCCTTAACTGTGGTTGAGATCTTCAATGAAAGTCTAGAGTTAAATATAGAATAATAATAAACTTACTAAATGTTTCATATTTTCCTTTACTTGCTTACGATTCCCTTAGCATTTCTCCCACCTTGTGTTCAGGCCTTAGCTTGTGCTTGTAATGCGCCCATTTCAAGGCAGGAAAGGCAGACAGTCCGTTAGAAGTTCTGAGGTACAGCAGGCAGGTCACATCGAGGCCAGGGCACCACGCTGAGTGGCCCGGAGGACGGGAGAGAGCACAGTCCCTGCAGGATGCTGGCGGTGGTGCAGTGTCCATGCTTATTCTTTGTGCTTGCACGTTTTAGTTAGCCCCTTTCTGATCTAGAGAGTCTGATACAGCAGCAGTTCCCCGACCCTGTGCCCTGCAGCAGTGTGAGGCATGTAGACCAGGCTAGTATGGAACTCACAGAGATCCCCTCTGCCCTCCTGAGTGGCGGAATCACCACCATGGCCACCAACCAAGATTCTTTTGTATATAAGGAGATAATTGTGAGTCAACTGCTATGAAATTGTCATAACCATTGTCATGTTTATACACTGAAGGCAGCTGCAGTGGCGATTGACCCCGCAGGAGGAAGTCTAACTGTGCTCTGTAGACTTGGCATGAGCAAGTTTCATGCGCTGTCCCTTTCCACTGCTGACATGCATGATGCGGGTGAAACATTAATGCAGAACACCAGCCAACAGTGATGCTGGTGTGACAGGGACTCTATTTGGTAACCGTGTCCACAGCCTCGAGGACATGGTCTATAACTGCTGCATTATCTTACCCTTGGGTAGAGAAACGGCTGTGGTCATAAATGACGCGGATCAAGAATGTTTTCAGTCTTGTTACATAAGAGAAACCCTTTTAGAAGTGCAGTCATAGATAACGAATGCTTATGTTCTAAAAACCAGGTGGTCCCATATTTGTAATACACACACTGTCCGCTGTGGTTAACTTACGAAGACAAAGCAGCATGCATGTCGCCTGTGTTCTGATGTGGAGTCCCGAGGAGCCTTGTCTCTTAATGACGCTCCCTTTCTCTTTTCATCCTCAAGCTCAAGCTATCAAAGCCAAAGGTCCGGTGACGATCCCATACCCTCTTTTCCAGTCCCATGTTGAAGATCTTTATGTAGAAGGGCTTCCTGAAGGCATTCCTTTTAGAAGGCCATCGACGTACGGCATTCCTCGTCTTGAGAGGATATTGCTGGCAAAGGAAAGGATCCGCTTCGTGATTAAGAAGTAAGACCTGTGCACTTGGATGGGGCTCTTGTCTGTTTGGGTTGGTTGGTGTGGGTTCTTTGTTCTGTTTTTTAATGCTGACAAACACTAATCACAGACTGTGTGTAAAAGCTTGTGATTGTATATCCCTTTATCTTCCAGTTTCCCTGTGTTTGTATGTGTGACACATAGATGCACACGTGTGTGTGCTAGTGAGTTTGTAGGCCTCAAGGTTAATATGACGGTGGATCACTCTTCCACTGCACTCTCTAGAGATGGGTCTCGCTCAGAGTTCCTGATTGAGCCAGTGTGTCTAGCCTGTGTCGCTGTAACAGTGGCATCTGCCATCTGAGACTTGACTTACAGGTGGGCCACTGTGCGTGCCTGACATTGGTTGACTGCAGAGGACCTGAGTCCTGGTCATTCTGCTTATGGAGAGAGCACTTGCTGAGCCATCCCCACGGCAGCTATTCTTCCGCTTTGGAGTACGTGCATGAGTGTGCTTAGGTCAGACCAGGGCTGAGCTGCCACCCGATCTCATACCAAGAAAGGTGGCACAGATCTCTGGGTTGCTCGTTTTCCACCCTTTTGGCAAACCTATATTTCCAAAACACATTACAATTCATGACGGTAGCAAATTTACAGGTATGAAGTAGCAACAGAAATAATGTCATGCACTTGGGAGGCAGAGGCAGGCAGATCTCTGTGAGTTCAAGGCAAGCCATGGTCTCTACGACAGCCAGGAGTGTTACGCAGAGAAACCCTGCCTTGAAAAACAAACAAACAAACAAAGAAGCAAACAAAAATAATAATGTTATGGTTGGGGGTCACTATGACATGAGGAGCTGTATTAAAGGGTTGTAGCATTAGGACGGGTGAGAGCCACTGCTCTAAGTCTGGAAAATCGAAAGCATGTGAACTTAAGGTTGGAAAATTAAAATAAGCAAAGCTTGGAAGGAAGAATGAATAGGAGAGTGAGGCGAGGGTTAGCCACCCTCCACGATGAAGCAGGGATGGCCCTTCCCACTTCCCTCAGCAGGTGCAGTTGTCTGAGGAGGCGGTGCTAATGTGCCAATCTTAAAATGGCGCCACCTGCACGTCCACTCCTTTAACTTTATCTCTGTGTGGCTTTGCATGCTCGTGCATGAGGGGGTTAGAGGGATGAGGAGTCGGTTCTCTTTCCACTAGTCACAAAGATTCTGTGGGTCAATCTCAGGTTGTCGTGCATGCGTGGCAGTCTGTGCTTAACTAATCATGCTCGGCTCCCACTTCCATATTTCTTGACCAGGATTGCGGAAAGAAGTTTTAAGACCTAAGATCATTTAAGATCTAAGATCTAAGGACATTTGTAAAGTGATCACGGCAGAGCCAGAAGACGGAGGGAACCTTTTCCGTGTACACTCCGAAGGCATAGATGGACTACCGTGTAGGCAACCGAAGTGAAATAGCAGGCATACATTTAAAGTGAGGGTTCAGGGGCTGGAGAGATGGCTAGCAGTGTAGGAGCACTGGCTGCTCTTCCAGAGGACCCGGGCTCAATTCCCAGCACCCACATGGCAGCTCACACCTGTCTGTAAGGGTACCCAACACCCTCACACAGAACATGTAGACAAATCACCAAAGCATGTGAAATAAAATAAGTCCGTTAAAAAAATTAGTAAAATAATGAGGTAAAATAAAAACGCAAAGCCAGAAGACGTCAGTCTAGTAAGTAGGCCCGAGAAAGCACACCAGGACCTGGAAAGCATGTTCATGTTTTTGTAGCATAACCTTTAGTCTTGCCATTCAAGGGGCAGAGGCAAGAGGATCTTTACCAGTGTGAGGCCAGCCTGGGCTACATAGTGAGTTCCAGGTCAGCCTGGGCTACTGGGGAGGCCCTGTTTCAAAAAAGTATGAAGGAAATGAAATACTGAAAAGATTGTTATGTGTTACTTTGTTACAAGACTGAGTAAAGTAAGGAAGCCTTTGCTTTCCAAAGTCCTAGGTATTGTGATTGGGGCGGGTCACAGTTCCCAGGGGTCAGTGTCCCAAGTGTCCGTGAAGGGCTTGACTGCTTTGCCTGTCTAGAGGTAGCCTTTCAGAATTCAGTAAGTGCTTTACATCACAGCCACCATCAGTCTGCATCGCATCCACCGACCTCGCCGCCCTCCCTCACACCCTCCTGCCCTCCCTCGTGTGTCAGGAATGCTGGAGTCCTGTTCTCCGCCCTAATCGACGGCTCCATGGGTTGTGAGAATGAGGGCTCATGTATTTCGTGGGTTGTTTGATTGTTCAGAAAAATGTAACATCTCTGGGCCTGAACATACAACTGTTAGATCTACTTAGAGCTTTACAAACAAAGAAACAATATAACATAAAATTAAAGGATGATGTTACTATAAAATTTTTAAAATCCCTATAGTGAAGTATTTTTTCACTGTTAGCACATGAAGCGTCTTCCGAGACAGTGTGCACGTTGTGTCTGGAGAGAGGTTCTGAAGTCGGTCTGGGTGTGCTGGTGTGCAGGGTTGGTGACTGAACACTCCGTGTATGCTATGCTTGCTAGATAGTATCCTCGCTAGATGCTACCTGGCAGGTACTTACCGTTGATTCTCTCCTTTCAGACACGAGCTTCTGAACTCAACACGGGAAGACTTACAGCTTGATAAGCCAGCGTCAGGAGGTGGGTTTTAGCCTCCTGCTAGCCATGACTGTGTGCATGAGAACTGTGACCGCTCAGTGCAACGCAGCCTCCTCTTTAGGGTGATGTCCTCATAAAGAAGGAGGCCTTTGGGGCCAGAGAGACAGCTCAGCGGTTAAGATCACTGGCTGCTTCTCTGTTGCTGTGATAAATACTGACCAGTAGGACTTGCAGAGGAGAGGGTTTGTCTGACTTACGGGACACAGTCTTATCATGAGGGAAGCCAAGGCAGGAAGCCAGAAGAAGAAACGGAAGCAGACACTATGAAGGAATGCTTCCTCTGGCTTGCTTCTCTTGGCTTGCTCAGCTACTGCTTACACTGCCTAGACCCACTTGTCTAGGGATAGCTCCACCCACAGTGGGCTCCCACATCAGTCAGCTGTGGCCCACATAGCCCAGCTGTCCAGTACGATGTGGACAATCCTCCATTAAGATTCCCTCTTCCTGGGTGTGTCTAGTTTTGTGTCCTGTCTACA
Source organism: Rhabdomys pumilio (assembly GCA_030674055.1). NCBI lineage: Eukaryota > Metazoa > Chordata > Mammalia > Rodentia > Muridae > Rhabdomys > Rhabdomys pumilio. The sequence goes on from JANHMN010000023.1 coordinate 18,677,964, forward strand.
GAAGCTGTGACACGGAGATAGGTAGAGAGATACTGTGTTTCTGGGTAGACCTACACACATGTGTTCTACATGGCATGCTTGGCCATGCTTGTAATCCCAGTACATGGGAAGTAGAGCAGGCTGACCTACTTGGTGAGCTCCAGGCCAGTCAGGGCTAATGAAATACTTTCTCAGAAGGAAATTAACTAAAATGTGTATTATAAAGTCGGTATTTATAAATTGGATAAAGGCCCATCAATTCTATCTAATTCAGGACATAAAATGAAATTGTTGTTTGTTTTGTGTTCCTCGAGATGGAGTGGGAGTTGCCCCATGTAGATTAATAAGTATCTCCTGAAGTTATGAAGGTAACTTCTGTCAAACAAAGGGAGAGAAGTTAACTTGGGGTATTACTGTGCCATTAACAACCTGACTGGCCATGTGTGCCTGTCCCTCACAGTGAAGGAGGAGTGGTATGCTCGCATCACCAAGCTCAGGAAGATGGTTGACCAGCTCTTCTGCAAGAAATTTGGTAAGTAGGCTCTTCCTCCAAAGTAAGAAGTTTGTGAGTCTGTGTGTATTGTGTATGTGTGTTTCGGGGGGGGGGGGGGGGGTCACATGTGTGCAGGTGTCCACAGAAGCCAGAAGAGGGTGTCAGGTCTCCTAGGACTAGACTAATGGCAGTCGTGAGCCACCTGATCTGGACCTGGGTCCTCTGGAAGAGCAGCGAGCTCTCTGAATTGCTGAGCCGGCTCTCCACCCCAGATGCGCTTTTAGCTCTTAGTTTTGTTTTGTTTTGTTTAGTTTTGTTGTTAAGAGTTGTTTCGTTTTAGGAATGCAATGAGATGGTTTGACTTAACCTATGTTTTCCTTGCTTTTAGTAAAAACTAATTTTAAGAAGTTTTAAAACTATATGGAAGACAATAGGCTAAACCTCGAGTATCGTTCTCTTTCATTTTTCTTTTTGTGCTGGGATGGATTGGGCCTCGCGCGCCCTAGACCAATGCTCTGCTTCACCCCAGCAGAGCTAGGGAAGTCCTCTGCTGTGGACCACACCCCAGCCCTGAATAATTGCTTCATGGAGTTTCGTTTATGCAGTGTACGCATTTGACCATCTGCATTCGCTTCTCTTTGGGTCCAGGACATACATCTGCCCACTGGCTTCGTAGAGTCCCCATCATCCTGTTTTAGGTTATCTTGGGTTTAGTATTTATTTAGTTTGGGTTTTTGCTGTTTGTTATTGTTTTATTATTGGTTTTGTTGTTTTGAGACAGTCTTACTATGCAGATGGTATGTAGATCAGGCTAGCCTCAAACTCAGAGATCCACCTGCCTGTACTGGGAGTAGAGGCACGATTGACTGTTGGGTTTATGGGATGTTGGGAATGGAACTGAGGGCTTCCTGCATGCTAGGCCAGTGTCCTCACATCCTGGTTTGGATGTTGTTTTTGTTTTGTTTTTATTGTTTAAGGATGATATGTAACCCTTGCTGGCCTGGAATTTGCTCTGTAGCCCAGGCTGACCCTAAATCAAAGGTGTGAGCCACCATGCTTTACTTTGATTCTTAAACATTTGGACATTTACTGTAATTGGTTTATTAACATTGCAGTGCCTTTAAAAAAGACCCTATGTATAGCTGTTCTGCTTGCACGTGTGTCTCTTCACCACTGGAATGTATGGTGTCCATGGAGGTCAGAAGAGGATTTTGGATTCCCTGGAACTAGCATGCATGTGGTTGTTAGCAGCCATGTGGATGCTGGGAACTGAACCCAGGTCTTCTGCAAAGGCAGCTAGTGCTCTTACCTGCTGAGCCGTCTCTGTGGTTCCCAACTAACCTGTTATTCACTCAACTCACTCACTCTCTCTCTCTCTCTCTCTCTCTATCTCTATCTCTATCTTTATGTCTTTTTCTTTCTCTTTCTCTTCTTTTGTGTTTGTTTTGTTTCGAGACAGGGTTTCTCTGGCTGCCCTAGAACTCACAGAGATCCTCCTGTCTCTGCCTCCCCAGTGCTGGAATTAAAGGCACATACCACTACTACCCAGCTTTCAAGGTTTTGTTGGAAAGGGGAATTTTATTTTTCCAATCCCCAAAATAGTGGTGGGGAGGCAACTAAATACCATCTACCCACAAGTCAGAGTTGAGGTGGCTTGTCCTTCTCATCCTTGTCAGTATCCTTAGCTGTCAATGAGTCGGGCCTTAGTAGTCACTTTCCTTCCCGTTGGGTATAAACCAGCTTGGAAGCAGTAAAGAGTCCTCCCCTAGTGTCCAGTCAGTACTTCCCCTGGACACTTAGCAGCCTAGATCAAGTGATGGTGTTTGTTTATTTTGGGGGATGTCACCATTATGTCATTACAATTCCTGCGTAGGGGTGACATGTGGTTCTGAGTGTCTTGGCTCCCAAGAGTGTCACTGCCATTGGCCGTTGTTGGCTTTACCTAAGAAGTGGCAAAGGAAGAAAGGAAGGGGAAAGAAAAGGAGAAGTGGTTGGCGGAGTGTAGGCCGGCTTTTCAAGTATAGCTGAGGAAGCTAACTCAGGGGCTGGGATCTCAGTCTGTCAGGTGCTCACTTGGCATGCCTGAGGCTCTGGGTTTGGTCCCCAATACTATAAAATAATTTTTAAAGCTTTGGTTTTTGTTTTTTCTTTTTTTTTTTTTTTTTTTTTTTGCAAGACAGGATTTCTCTGTGTAGCCCTGGCTATTGTAGAACTCTTTCTGTAGACCAGACTGGCCTTAAATGCACAGGGATCTATCTGCCTCTGCCTCCTGAATGCTGGGATTAAAGGCATGGGCTACCACACCCAGCTTCATTTTAGACAACTTTTTGGTTTTTTGAGACAGGGTTTCTCTGTGTAGCCCTGGCTGTCCTGGAACTCACTCTGTAGACCAGGCTGGCCTTGAACTCAGAAATCTGCCTGCCTCTGCCTCCCAAGTGCTGGAATTAAAGGCATGCACCACCATTGCCCAGCTTTAGACAATTTTTAAAGAGAGAAAATAGACTAAAAGGTTTGAGAATGTGGTTTAGTGGTAGAGTGCTTGCTTGCTTGCTTAACATACATAAAACCCAGAATACTTTTTCAGTGGCTAGTATTTTTGGTGGATCTAGAAATGTGGCTGTTTGGGAAGTGGTGAGAACTCGGAGGTATTGGTGCCCGTTGTCAGGTTTCTAGGGCAGGAGGGAACAAGATATCCCCAAAATCATCCAGGAGCTTGCTCCATGTTCACCAGCGTCCACAGCTGTAGTTGTTACCTGTGCACCCCTGCACACTCCAGGGTACAGTAGAGACAGCTCAGGAGGGGAGGTGGCCCAGCCCAGCTTAGGCTCATTGGTTCTGGCCAGGGAAAGGGCAGGACTTCCTGGTCCGTGAGCATGGTGTAGAGATGGTGGCTGACTACTCGGGTGGGGACTGGAGGATTGACACAGGGCACTAGCTAGGAGGCAGTGTCCTTGAATTTTTCTTTCCTTTTTGTCCCTATTGTATTTGTAGCTCAGGCTGGCCTCTTACTCACAGTAGTCTCCCTACCTGAGTGCTGACACTAAAGGCCTTTCTTCAACTCTTTACCCAGCCTTCAACTCTTCCCTCTTAACTGCTGTCAACTAAAATGTTACTTTATAGAAAGCATGTTAAAATTAGGTTTAGATCTTGTCTTATTTAGCAGCTAAGACAGGTATGGATCTGAGCTGTAACCATTTGCTGTTCCTCTCAAGTCCGTTCCTTTTACTGCTGTGATGGGGATTCTTTGTATGTGGATTCTCAAACACACTAGAGCCCTTAGGATTTGGTGCTGCCGTTACAAAGGAAGGAGTTAAGACAGAACGGGTCAGGGGATGTCTCCCATGTTAAAGTGCTGGCCTCAAAAGCGTGAGGGCCCCCCTGCGTTTGATCTCCAGAACCCCTGATAAAGAGAAGTGGACATGGTATTGCCCTTGTCACGTCAGCAGTGGAGAGTGCAGACCAGAGGGTCCTCAGAGCTCTCTGGCCAGGCAGCCCAGCCTATGTGGAAAGTTGCAAGTTTGTCAATGAGGGAACCTGTCTCAAAGACAGCTGACAGCTTCCAAGGACCTACACGCTATACTGACTGACCTTTGTTCTCCACATATAGGCACATGCACTCAGATGGACAGAGAGATTAGGACAAGAGACCTAAGGTATAAAAGGAAAAGTCCATCAATAACAAAGAAACTCAGGCTGGTTGTAAGCCCTACCTTACTCGGCTACCAGACTTCAGAATATGCAAAGGGCACCTACAGAATCCAGAGGCTGTCTGTCTGCTGTCTGTAGCTGTTTGACTATTTCTTTTTAAAGCTGTTTGGATGTAGTTTCAGACTAGAAATGCATTTAATGCCCCCCACATGGTCGGTTGGTCCCTCTCTCTCTTTTTCTCTCTCCCCTACTTCTCCTCCTTGTCTTCCCATCTCCCTTTCTCCCTTTCTCTCTCTTTCTCTCCATCCCTAAGCCCCTTTGTCCCAGGCTAGCCCCTACCTCAGCCTCCTGAGTGCTGGGATTATAGGCTTATACACATGGCTGGCTGCCTTCTGAGCTTTAGTTACAGTGTTTGAAGTCCTTGGGGGTCGTTCCTCATGTGTGACCTCGACCTGAGTCTCCTGACTGTACTCATTCTCCACAGCGGAAGCCTTGGGGAGCACGGAAGCCAAGGCTGTACCGTACCAAAAATTCGAGGCCCATCCCAACGATCTGTATGTGGAAGGACTCCCAGAAAACATTCCTTTCCGAAGCCCCTCGTGGTATGGAATCCCAAGGCTGGAGAAGATCATCCAAGTGGGCAGTCGGATTAAATTTGTCATCAAGAGGTAAGACCTGTGGAGCAGGTCGTAAAGGGCTCCTTTCCTGATGAAGGACCCACTTGATGACAGTGCGGCTTTCCCTCCTCAGTGGCCCTCCCTCCGTACTGTAAGTGCGATGTTTAGTTCACACGAACTAACTGAGCAAGGGCCTCTCTGGGATAGTACTAAGATTTACAGAGTGGGGCTCAAGGACAGCTCTGTCTTGTGAGCGTGACACTGTCCCAGGGCAGGTGTGTGTGGCCTGGAACAGGACGTTCCATCTGGGCACAGCAGTTGGGGAGGAATGGGGTGCCGGCACAGGCGTCGTGTGTGTGGCCTGCCATGTGGTGTGCCGTGCTTGCCGGCTGCCTTCTGAAGGACGGGCTGCACGCGAGCGGTGTGTGCTGAGCAGACATAGAAGACTGACGGCACTCGCTCCCAGAGGAGTTCCAGGGCTTCCTTCTGCCTGGTTATTTGGGGCAGTGTTTTGGGGTGTTGTCAGGATTGAGGTGTCTCAGATGTCCAGCTCCTGTAGGGCTGGAGGTGGCTGGCACGATTGGTGTACATTTATTTCTGCAGAGACCCCATAGTCCACCTGAGTGTTTGGAGCAAAATGGTTCATTTCCTTGCACAAGAAGGCAGAATGGGCCAAACTCAAAACCAGTTGTCTGTCGGGCTCTGGGAGGCCTGGACACTGCTCCTGGGTGCTCTGACCACTAACGTGCTAATCCTTTCACAGACCAGAGCTACTGACTCACAGTGCAACTGAAGTGACTCAGCCACGGACGAACACACCAGGTATGGTTGCGCACAGTCCCTCCTCCTTCCGCTTTCTTTTCTTTGATACTTAATTAAGTATCTTGAAAAAAATATTTTTCCATATTGGTGGGACCTGAGCACAGTGCCTCATATTTGGCAAGAGCTCTACCACTGAGAGATGTCCTGACATTTTTTCCTTGTTAGACTCCCCCGAGTCGCTCAGACTAACCTAGAACTCACTTTGTAGCAGAGGCTGGCCTTGGACCTGTGATTCTCCTGCATTGGCAGGCCTCAAACTCAGAGCTATCCTCCTGCCTCTGCCCCCCAAGTGCTGGGATCAAATGTCTCTAGTGGGATTTGATGATTTGATGTGAAGAAACAAGTCTTTAGAATCGGGTAGACATAAGCATGTGTGTCACACTGAAACCCTAACACGTAGGGGGCTGGGCCAGAGTTTGCCACATATTTGAATCTAGACTGGGAAAATTGCGGAGCAGCCTGTGTTATAAACGTTCTTCCCCCTAAAGCAGGAGAGCATGAATCTCAAGTGTGCCTTTGATAGTGGTTAGTCATTCTGCTATTACTTGGGGTACAGCATGAGGGCTGAGGTCACCGGTGTGTCCTGAGTCCTCTCTATCTCAGAGTACCCAGGGTGTTGGTCATGGTGGGCCAGTGTATCAGGTTCAAAAGTTGAGAAGTGACATATTTTGTGTTGCTGTTTGTTTTGTTTTTGTGGTACTGATACATGGTAGGCAACCTCTCTCTGTGCTGAGCTATGCCAGTCTAACCGTGCTTATTTCTGGTTGGAAAAGTGGTTTTGTTGGTGAGGTTTTGGTTTGCTTGAGTTTCTAGAAACATGGTGAGCAGGCACTGCCGAGCAGATAGGAGAAGCGCTGCCTGCACTGTAAAGGAAAGGGAAGCTGCTGGGGGAGCCTGTGAGTGTCTGTCCCACAGCAGGCTCTCCTGCAACCTCATTTAAGATAGGACTCTGGCCGGGCAGTGGTGGCCCACGCCTTTAATCCCAGCACTTGGGAGGCAGAGGCAGGCGGATTTCTGAGTTCAAGGCCAGCCTGGTCTACAGAGTGAGTTCCAGGATAGCCCGGGCCACACAGAGAAACCTTGCCTCAAAAAAACCAAACCAAAACAAACAAACAAAAAAAGATATGACTCTGAATGTAAATTCTCTCCCTTCAGTTTTTCTGATATTTGAGAAGTACAGGAAATCTTTTTCTCTTAATCCCCAGAATTTTTAAACAAAATTAAGAGTATTTTGTGGCCTTCCCTGTTGAGTCTGATTACTGGTCACCCAAGATACTGGAGTGGGAGGCAACAAAGCATTCAATCCAGTCCAGGCTGGTGGGTCAGCAAGGTCATTGTGCTATATGAGGTCACCAGTGAGGGGCTGCTAATAAGTAGGGGTGACCTGGGAGCCCCATCATTCAGGTCCCATCTGCAGCCAGCCTTTAGCACCCCCGCACTGCAGCGTTTGCCTGGCCAGTGCTTGCCTGGCCGTGTGCAGGCGGCCACCAGTGCACCAGAGGCGGGATCTTAGGCGAGGCTGCTCCTTTCCCCCGTCCCCTGGTGGCCCTAGGCCCTGTCTCGTTAGTGACGCACATAGGCAGTCACAGAAGGTCTGGGCTTGAGATGGCAACAGATCTACCCCGTGCTCTGTTCTCTGATGCTCCCTGGACCTTGGCAGGGGTGACACAGGGTCTGCTTATCTTCTGAGTCCTGGGCCTTTGTATCACAGCAGCACTGCGTCCTGGAGTGCAGCCGTCGCCAGTCCCACTGTAACCATAACCGGAACCGGAACCGGAACCGGAACCACTTCATCAGAGGTTCTTATGCCAGCAGTGATGCTGCACCCCTTTATCCCAACACTCGGGAGCAGAGGCAGGCAGAGCTCTATGTGTTTGAGACTGTGGTCTACACACTGAGTTCTAGGACAGCCAGGGCTACAAAGAGAAACACCGTCTCACAGAACAAAATCCTTATCTGATGTTTTGTGTTTATAGGCTGTTGAAGGACTTTCTCACCCAACCATAAAAAGCACAGGAGTTGACAAGTGTGCCTGTCCCCTGCACCCTACATACCAGACTACAACACTAGGTGCTCTCTGTGCTCAGATGTTTGCTTTTTGCTTAGGACAGGGACTCTATAGCCTCCGCTGGCTGTAATCCTCCTGCCTCCTCCTACTGAGTGCGCACATGCTTTGCTAATTTGTAAAACCCTCAGATGTTACATCAGGTAATGGAAGCCCCCACTAGCTGCACCTAGCTGTTAGCCACAGTTCAGTGTCCAACCTCCTGGCCCCCTCTGTGGGCCTCACAGGTTCCTGTGGCCAACACAGTAGAAACGTGACTGGAGCTGGGTGACACCTGCTCCAGCTTCAGGGTGGCTACAGCCATGTCGAGCCATGGATGAGTTCATGGCATCAGTCAGAGGAAAGAAGGAGTCTCTCCTTGAGTTTGTGATCTGTGTGTCAGACCTGTAAAGAACATTATTGGTTACATTTGATTTTGCTTCTTTTCAGTCAAAGAAGATTGGAATGTCAGAATCACCAAGCTCCGCAAGCAAGTGGAAGAGATCTTTAATTTGAAGTTTGGTAAGTGAGGTATAGTCGTTCTGTCTTAGTTTGCCTGTGTTCTGAATAAATGTTAGAAGTTCAGAACCTAGTGAAGGAAGGCACCAGAGAACAAGCCTTAATTTTCTTCTGCTGGTCAGCTCACTCCTTAAACCAAGCTATTGTTTCCTTTCACGTCGCTCCGCTCCCGTGTCCTCCAGTGTCACAGTGCGGTATTAGGGGGGGATTGGGGGGACCCTTCGAGTCCCTGTGTCTCACCTGTGTGGCGTGGGGGCTTCTTCACCTGCTTCTGCTTCCAGAGTGTCTTGAACTTTCTCAGGCTCCATGCAGGCTTCATTGCTGCATAGTCGCTTGTGGAGAAGAAAGGATGGGGGAGGGCCAGCATTGTGCTTCTGGAGGCTCTCGGCATGGGCGTCCACAGGTTTTCCCGGAAGATGTAGACCTGCAGGCAGCAGGGTAACTAAGCCGTCAGCCCTGTGCTGTGTTCAGCGGCTCGCTTCTGCCACTCCATGTTGTGACTCGTAACCTGACCGGTGAGCACCCACAGGGCAGCTCCCAGTCGCCTACAGCTCCAGGGCAGGAAACTGATTCCTTCTGGCCTCTTTGGGGACCAGCCATGTGTGTGATGCATACATCCACATAAAGTAAACTTGATTTATTTATTTTAAGAAAAATGTTATTTTTAAAGTACTGTTTGTTTTCTGGGTTTGGTGGCTCATGCCCCTAATTCTAGCTCTTGAGAGACTGAGGTGTAAAATTATCTTTTTTACTCTCCTGATGTAACTGTTGTCTCCAAAACTTACTGCCTCTGTCTGCTAACCTAGGCCTAGACCTGGGAGCTTTTAGCCTCTGTACAATCTAACCTAGGCCTCGGATGTCGTCAGCCTCAGACTAGCTGGTGAATAAGCTCTCCCTTTCTAGTTCTTTCTGAGATCTGACTGGCTGAGTCAACTCAGCTGTTCTGGCTCAAACTCCTCTCCAGGTTGGCTGATTTAATCTGGCATCTCTCAGTTTTGCCAGAATTGTTGTGCTTGGCCTCACACTAACTCTGGCAATCTGTTGTAATCTTCTGGCTCCTTCTCATTCTCTGGCTTGTTCTGTCTTGATCTGTGTCTAGCTTGTTCTCTTTGCACCCTGTCTCTGTGAAACTCTCCCAGAAAAACTGTCTCCTTTTTCTCTGTGTGTGCTGCTTTCCCTTAAGTACCCTCTCTTCCTCTCTGTTCTCAAGAGAGCTGGCCATATCCTAGTATCTCAGATCTTTCTCTGAGCCACACCACTACTAGAGATGATTTTTTTTTTCAGTAAATAACACAGTCTTGAGGCTCACAGTGTGATCAGATATCCTGAAACACTGAGGCAGGAGGATTACTATCAGTTTGATCAGTTTGAGGCCAGCCTGGTCTATATAACAAGAGCCTGCCCTAAAAAACAAAACAAAATCACTGATTTTTAAAAGTATAATGGTATAATTTAATTCCTTTTTAAAGATTCTTTTTTATTATTATTATTTTTAAATTTTATTCATGTGTATGGGTGTTTCGCCTACATGTATGCATGTACACCACTTGTGTCTAATGCCTGTGAAGGTCTGGAGACGGCATCAGATGCCTGGAACTGGAGTTACGGATGGCTGTGAGCTATCGTGTGGGTGTTGGGAACTGAGTCCCAGGTCCTCTACAAGAGCAGCAAGCACTCTTAATTTCTTAGCTGTCTCTCCAGTGCCAGCATTTTTTATTGTTTATTTCCACTAGCTTTAGACTAAGCTAGATCTTAATAGTGTGTGGCTGCGTGGTTGGATCGTGAGGAAGCTAGCTTTGTTACAGATACAGATGGAAGTGTTCCCGTGTGAAAGTCTGTGCTCACGAGCTAGCTTCTCTTTGTCTTTCAGCTCAAGCTCTGGGCCTCACAGAGGCCGTGAAGGTGCCGTATCCTGTGTTCGAATCCAACCCAGAGTTTCTGTATGTGGAAGGACTCCCTGAAGGGATCCCCTTCCGAAGCCCTACCTGGTTTGGGATTCCACGCCTTGAGAGGATTGTCCGTGGGAGCAACAAGATCAAGTTCGTTGTTAAGAAGTAAGCCATTTGCCATGGTCCAGCTAGGCCAGTGCCTCTGCGAGTCCCTCATTCTGGGCTTGACTTCCTGTGTCGGAGAGAGTAGTGACTGCCATCCTGTGTGTTTCCGTCACCGTGCAGGTTCAGAACACTGAGCTTTGCTGAGCTGGGGATTAAACCCAGGGCCACGCACAGGCTAGGCATACGCTCTGCTGCTGAGGTTCTAGCTCCTCACGGGGATCCTAGGCAAGGCTTCTCTTACTGCTCTGTGCCCCAGCTGCTCACTTACAGATTCTAGGCAGTCACTGTCCACTGAACCTCTCCAGCTGAAGCCCAGGCTGTCTGCTGGTTTTCCCCAGTTACTTACTTTCCTGCCGACATTCAGCAGTGGAAGGATTTAGTCTAGTGTTGATTTGCTATTTTAAAAGGTGTTATGGGAGCCGGAGAGACTAATCGTCTTAGTCACTGTTTTATTGTGCAGAAGAGACACCATGACAAGGGCAGCTGTTGTAAGAGAAAGCATTTGTCTGGGATCTTGCTTACAATTTCAGAGGCTTAGTCCATTATGAAGGCTGGGAGCATGGTGGCAGGCATGGGCTGGACAAGTAGCTGAGAGCTACATCCTGACCCACAAGCGGTGGGCCTAATAAATGGGCTTTTAAAACCCCAGTGCCCACCTCTTTGTGCCAACAAGTCACTCCTTTGCTGACTAAGCAGTTCCTCTCTGTGCCAGTTCATGCTCACTCACTCACTGAATCCTTGTAATGGTATATGAGCTCCTTATTCACACCGCCGTGTTCCACGCCCTGCCCCCCCCCCATAGGCTTTTAGCTGACGCATAATGCAAAATGCAATTAGCCCAACTTCGGAAGTCCCCATAGTCTGCAGCAGTCTCAACACTATTTAAAATTCCAAAGTTCAGAGTATCTTCGGAGACTCGTGGCAATCCCTGTAAAATCAGAGACTAGATCACATACTTGCGACACTTCTGCAGTGCCTCAGGGTGTGCATCGCCGGTCCACTAGCGGGGAGGGGAGAAGAGTGAGGGAGTACGGGAGCAAGGCTGAAACCCTGCATCTCCATGTCTGCTGTCAGAGCGCTCTTCAGATCCCTGACGCCTTCCAGCGTTGGTGACTTGAGCGCACTTGTCTCTCTTGGGCTGCTTCCACACCGGCCTGCAGCTTTTGTCTGCAGGACTCCTACCATGTTGGCATCTCCAACACCTTCATCTCCAGGGCGGTCCAGGCTTCCCCTCTGGGGCTCCAGGCAGGGGTACCTCTGACGCACACTCGACCTCTGCAGCTTACCTTAGCCTTGGAGGGAGATTCCAAAGCCCCTTCTTGTATCCTTGACTCCAAAGCAAGAGCCACGCGACTAAAGCTGCCAGGTTCTTCTTTAATTCCTCTTCAGTCTAAAGCTTAGCGGGGTGGGTTCTTACCCTGAGGTCACTACTCCCTTTATTCCATCTGGCATAAACTTTGTATCTCCGTGAGCTCTGGACTCAGCTTCATGACGTTTCCTGGTGACCTTTTCTCCCCAAACTGTACACTTTGTTTGTCTCTTTGTCCAGCTTGCTCCTTTCCATTATGTATGGACACTGAGTGATCACCAGTCGTCATGTACACAGCCAGTGCAGATGGCTGGAAGTCTCCTCTGCCTGGGCCAGTCATCCAAGACTCTTAACTTCAGCTCGGGCAGACTTTTCGGACAAGGGCAAAAAATAACCACATTCTTTGCCAAAATATCCCAAGAAGGATTTCTAGGCCCCTAGTGCTAGTCTTCTCCTCTGAAACCTCCTGAGCTGGGCCCACAGCTCACCTCGCCCTCAGTACTGCCCTCCAGACCCCTGCTAGTGTGGACCACTACGCCCTGCTTACAGCATCCACTGCTGTTCTAGTCCAGAATTTACACGGCCCCAGCAAGCAGCACAGCAGGCTGTCACAGCCATGCCTCACTTCCTGGTACCTACTTGTTACTGCTCTTTAGCTATGAAGAGACACAAGACCAAGGCAGTTCTTCAATAGAAAGCATTTTGTTGGGGGCTGACTTATAGTTTCAGAGGCTTGATCTGTTATCAGCAGCAGTGGGGAGCATGGCAGGCATGGTGCTGGAGAAGTTATCTAGATCTGAAAGCAGACAGACATAGAGACAGATAAACACACTGCCAGGTGTGGGCATTTGAAACACTTGTCCAGCAACAAGGCCATGCCTGCTCCCACAAGTATCCCTTCATCCTTCTCAAATAGAGCCATTCCTTGGTGCCAAATATAAGAGCCTATGGTTGCCTTTGTTACTCAACTACTACAGATGCCCAGGCTAACACTGGCTGCTCTTCCGGAGGACCCACGTTCAATTCTCTGTACCCACATGGCAGCTTACAAGTGTCTGTCTTCCTGGGACCCAACACCTTCTTCTGACCTCCATGTACACAGGCATGCATATGGTAGACAGACAGACAGATGTGCATGGAATACACATGTGTGTTGTTGGGCTCTGTGTGCTGTGTGGAGAGTGACGTACTGTGTGTTCTTTCTAGGCCCGAGCTAGTTGTGTCCTACTTGCCTCCTGGGATGGCTAGCAAAATCAACACTAAAGGTAAGAGGCCCGCTGCCTCGGGGTGTGAACACATCTCATGCTTTTCCACTGTCCGATGTGGCTGCCGCTGCGGCGGCCTTTGGTTTATCTTCTTTCTTCTGTTTTCTTGCCGTTTGATTGGACATTGCTGTTTGTTCTCCTTCTTCATCTCTTGGCACTCTTGCCGCACTGCCCGTGTAATGCTTCTGTCTCTTTGAAAAGAGCCGAGCTGCGTGCCCTTAACTCTGCCGTTATAAAGCAACCCTACGGGGTTTGTAATGCAGCTTGCAAAGGTGACCTTGCGATTTGCCTTACAGCATTGCAGTCCCCCAAGCGACCACGCAGCCCTGGGAGCAACTCCAAGGTTCCTGAGATTGAGGTCACCGTGGAAGGTGAGCCGCTCCAGTTGTCGCTTTACCTACAGTTGTATGGACTCTGACGTCTGTGCATGTGAGGTTGACTGACGTCTGAAAAGCACCTGTGCTAGTGCGAAGTTGACGGGTGTGTTGTTTTTCAGTGTGTGCGGACATACGTGCTTGTGCGTGTTCGTGTTTGCAGTGCCAGGGCTATGTTTGCTGGCACATGTACACAGTAACTTTGGTTTCCTTTGAATGTTCTCTAGGCCCTAACAACAACAGTCCTCAGACCTCCACTGTTCGGACTCCTACCCAGACCAACGGTTCAAACGTTCCCTTCAAGCCTCGAGGGAGAGAGTTTTCCTTTGGTAAATAGCGACTTAGCATACTTTGTCAGCAACACAGTGCTTTTCCTTGGGTTGAGTCGTGTGTCTGAGGTTAAACGAGCGGCAAGAGTCTTTGATGCCCTCACTTGCTCCTGTGCTGTGGGTGAGTCTCTTCCGACGGGCCATGTGCAAGGGTGCCTGAGAATTGTGAGTTGAGTGTACCCAGAGCCAGACCTGGCACGTGGCAGGCACTGTAACGAGGCTAGGAGAGGTCCTTTGTTCTTCATTTCAGCACTTGCCATGTCATTGTAGCCAGCATGTTCTATCTAGAAGTTTAGTTTAATTATATGGGGGGGAGGGGGGCAGGCAAAGCAGCCATATTATTGGAGAGAGACTTAGAGTAATGTATCTGTACATGACATGAAAGGACTTAGAGCTGCTTATAGGACACAGGACTGATGGCCAAGGGACAGAGAAAGAAGGGAAAGTGTAAGAGTTGAGGACTTTTTGACATTTAGCTTAGCTCGGAGTTAATGACACCTGGTAGATTTATTATAGCCTTCTGGGCACTAAGCCGGGTGGGTTCTGATCTGTTCTAACCTGAGTATGCTGGCCTGCCCAGTCGCTGCCCGGCCACTGCCTAGCCACGCTCACTGCCTGCCATCTTGTCTCTCTCTGGCACCTCCCTCTTGTCCTCTCCACCTGGGACCCCCTCGCTAGGATAGGAAGTCCCTCCTCTCCTGCCCAGCTATAGGCTGTTCAGCCCTTTACTGACCAATCAGAAGATGATGGAAAGCAGTGTCTTATAAAATACTGAGTCAGGAAATGTTTCAATAATCATGATAGTGCCAACCTCAGACTGCAGCCAGATCTCTGGGCACAGTAATCAGCATCTGAATACACAATGCCCTGGGAAGGGGAGAAGGGAAAAGAGGAGGGCATGCTCAGAGTTCAGTATGTACGTACATAAAAATGGCCTGTCCCACAAGGCCTGCCACACAGTAAATACGCAAGGCAGTTACCTGCTTGTGCTGTGCTTTGTAAAGCTTCGAAAGAAAAAGACAAGATGAAACCAGGGATGGTGGCACACGCCTTTAATCCCAGTGCTCAGGAGGCAGAGGCAGGCTGATCTCTGTGAGTTCAAGGCCAGCCTGGTCTACGGTGTGAGTTCCAGGACAGCCAGGACTGCACAGAGAAACCCTGTCTCAAAAAACGTAAACAAACAAATTAAATCAAATGGTAGGTGAAAACTCCCAGCTTCGCCCTGGGAAAGCCTTGCTGACTGGCAGCTGTTTGCTCTTCACACAGAGGCCTGGAATGCTAAGATCACAGACCTGAAGCAGAAAGTGGAAAACCTCTTCAATGAAAAGTGCGGTAGGTTTGTTTTGAAACATGAACTGTGAGGTAGTTCCCTGATAGACTCAGGGTGAGTTTGACATCTGCGTGTCCTTGGAAATGTGTGGGTTTTGGCCTTCCGTTCCTGCCCATCTTACTGAGTAGCAAGAATTCCCAGCACGTTTCCCAGAGTTAAATACAATTTCTCCAATAAGTATGGTCTTGAGGCTGCTGCAGAGTGTTGCAAATGCCTTTTCTAAGACCTGCTTCAGAACAAGCGTTGCCGTGTGTTACAGGCGAAGCACTTGGCCTTAAGCAGGCTGTGAAAGTACCATTCGCGTTGTTCGAGTCCTTCCCAGAAGACTTCTATGTGGAAGGCTTACCCGAGGGGGTGCCCTTCCGGAGACCGTCCACATTTGGCATTCCAAGGCTGGAGAAGATACTTCGGAACAAGGCCAAGATAAAGTTCATTATTAAAAAGTGAGCACCTCCACTGGGGAGGCCGTCCATGGCCGGGCTGGGTCTGCAGTGTGGTCGGCAGTGTGGTCTTCTCCTCTAGGGACTAAGTTACTATAGGGATAGAGAGGCAACCCGGGGCTCAAGACTGCCACATTCTGATGCCAGCTCCCAGCTCCCACATAAGCTAGGAGGAGTCTTGAACCTATAACCTTCTTGTTGGGGGTTGCACCAAGACTGTAAGGATCATTGGGGCCTGCTGCCCAGGGGTGGGAATGTGAGCTGAAGGTTCCAGGAAAAATCCCATCTGAAAGAAAGTCGTGGAGGACATGGCGCCCTCCTCTGGCCTCTGTCATGCACAGGCACGTGTACAAACACCACAGGCCCCTTTATTGTTGTGTGGAAAGGTGTTGTGTGTTGCTTGCACACTTGCTCTCAGGGCAGATACCCAGGCTGCAGGCATGTGTATTTCCTATGTCTGCGCTTAGGTCTCCTACTGATTCTCAGGGCATGCTGTCACCTTGACAGGAAGGTGGCAGTGACGCTGGCATGGCCAGAAAAGATCCAGCAGCAGTGTAATTGGTCCTCCTGGATGTACTTCTCACACACCAAGTCCTTGCGAGGGTTGCATGTTGTTTGCAGAGCTGCAGCTCCACCCTGCTGCATGTTCCCTGGGTACCTTGCTCTGGGTTAACCAGCCCGTGCCTTTTTCCTCTTGCCTGTAGACCTGAGATGTTCGAGACGGCCATCAAGGAGAGCACCTCTTCCAAAAGCCCTCCGAGTGAGTGTCCTTGGAAAGTAGCACCCATGGCGGCTTGGCTTGTGGGCAGGCGTTAGTTCTGAAGCAGCTAATGCTGTGCACAGGGTTCTGCTCCACGTGAAGACACAACAGAGCAGGAAGATGGGCCCATCAGAAAGTCTGCCGTCTTTAGTGTCTTACTTGAAGGAAAGCAGTGCGCATGTACCAGCCCCCTCAGCCTGGCTGACAGCGACAGGCAGCTTGGGTTATTAGAGAAGATTTTGGCTGTACATTTTGTCTAAACCCTAATTTTCAGTTTTGCTTTCAGGGAAGATAAACTCATCACCCAGTGTTAATACCACTGCGTCCGGTGTGGAAGACCTGAACATCATTCAGGTGACAATTCCAGGTATCATTTCTGCCTGCGTTGAGGAGTCTTTCGGACCCTAGAACCTGCTTCTGGGCTGGTTCAGTGCTTTGGGGACAGCTCATGTTGTGGACTATGTTGTCTGTCTCACCTGAACCTCCCTCCCTCTGTCGGTCTGGCTGCACAGCCCCTGCCCAGAGCTCAGCCCTCCTGCATGTCTCTGTCTTTTAAAGAGCCTGTATGGAGGCTGGAGAGATGGCTCAGCGGTTAAGAGCACTGACTGCTCTTCCAGAGGTCCCGAGTTCAATCCCCGGCAACCACATAGTGGCTCACAGCCATTTATAAATACACTCCCAAGGGACCTGGCACACTCTACTGGGTGCATTGAGCACACACGGGATGCACAGGCAAAACACCTGTACACATAAAGAAGTCTTTAAAAAACTAAAATCTTTTTTAGCTGGGTCATGGTGGTGAACGCCTTTAAGTCCAGTAGTAGGGAGGCAGAGGCAGGAGGATCTCTTGACTTAGAGGCCAGCCTAGTCTACAGAGTGAGTTTTAGGACTGTCAGGGCTACACAGAGAGAAACCGTGTCTCAGGGAAAAAGAAACAATCTGTATGAAACAGTAGGGTAACGTTTGCGTAAGAAGAACGGGTTGTGCCCTCCTGAGTTGCTCAGAGCTTTCTGTTTGATTTTGTGTAAGGATTTTTCTCTTGTTGGTGTCTCAGTATGAAATACAACACACACCCTCCCTCTTCAAGGGCAGTTTCACTGTGTAGTTCTGGCTGGCCCGGGACTCCCAGAGACTCACCCGTCTCTGCTTCTGGAATGCTGGCATTCAAGGTGTGCTTCACCATGCCTGGCTTAGCAGTTCTGCCTAGAAGACGTGAGGTAGATGTAACTGCTCCCTGCATTCCTCCCGTCTTTAGATGATGATAATGAGCGACTGTCCAAGGTTGAAAAGGCCAGGCAGCTGCGGGAGCAGGTCAACGACCTCTTCAGCAGGAAGTTTGGTAAGTTTGTCCTAACAGAGGGAACTAGTAAAGCAGGCTTGCTGCTCGGCTTCCTGTCACAGTTGTTTAGAAGATGACTGTCACACTGGCCCTGTGCTGTTTGTCTCACTGCAGGTGAAGCTATTGGGATGGGCTTCCCTGTGAAGGTTCCCTACAGGAAAATCACCATCAACCCTGGCTGCGTGGTGGTGGATGGCATGCCCCCGGGGGTGTCCTTCAAAGCCCCCAGTTATCTGGAGATCAGCTCCATGAGGAGGATCTTAGACTCCGCTGAGTTCATCAAGTTCACCGTCATTAGGTGAGGGTCTCTCGCTTAGTCAACAGAACCAGTCTGGAGGGCTCGAGGCTCAGTCATATCCCAGAGTGCTGTCGTGAGGTAGATGTAACTGCTCCCTGCACAAGCAGAGACAGGGGGATCTCAGTGAGTTCCAGGATGTCCAGAACTACACAGAGAAACCCTGCCTGGAAAAATCAACCCCTTTCCCCCAAAAAACATATGTAACATTAACATTGGCATGTGTACTGTACATACCACATACTACCCATGACTAGTCACAAATAACAGATACATGCATTGTGTATGATACATATTAATAACAGAACAGGAGTCATCGTTACAAGGGTTATAGTCATTTTATGGGCATCTCGTCTGTGTCTCCCACAGGGTTACAACATAGGCCATAAGTGGCATAGATTAATTAACAAGGTAAGCGAATGTTGATGGGAAACAAAAGCCTTAAATTACACGATTTGTTTCTCTCTTTAGACCATTTCCCGGACTTGTGATCAATAACCGTGAGTATGGCTTGGTTTTGTTTGTTTTGTTTCTGGGGATCTGGGAGTGCATGCGAGTGTCTGTGGGTGTGAGTGTGGGTGCAGTGCGGCCTGCAAGATGACACATTTGTCATCTATTATGTCACCCATTCCCAGCGCCCTGCCTACCTCTTTCCTCATCCTCACTTAGAGAGGAAGTGGTAACTTGAGTGGGCCGAGACCATTTTAAAGGGCTCACTCTAGGCAGGACTTGGGAAGCTCTGCCTGGGTCAGTCAGCTGCATTTGCAGCTCTGTTACCCTGAACTAGAGTTCAGAGGGACTATAGGCCCCTAAACTGCATTAAAGTACCAGGCACAAAGGAGGAAACTGTGCAGTTCCGGTGCTTGGGAGGTGGAAGGATCAGGATAGAGGTCGCCACTGTCTGCTATAGAGAGTCTAAGGCCTGGGCCACATGCGACTCTATCCCCAAAAAGAAAGGGAGGGAGAGGGGGCTGGTAATGGCTCTGCTGGCAAAGCCTACTGCGCAAGCTGGCAAGCTGACTTCTGTCCCCAGGGCTCACATAAAGGTGGAAGGAGACCCACGCCCAGAGTTGTTCCCTGGCCTTCACATGCAGGCTGTGGCATGCGTGCTCACCAAACTTCATACACACACAGCAATTTTTTTTTTAAATTTTCCTTGCAAATTTCAGTTCGTCTATCTTTTTTTTTTTTTTTAAGACAGGTGTCCATATATCACCATGGCTGGCCAACGGCAGGGAACTCAGAGATCCCTCTGCCTCTGCCTCCCAAGGCCCACATTAAAGATGTGCCCCACCATGGCCAGCTCTCTTGGTCTGTGTATGGTTCTGTGTATTCTGAAGAATATTATGGTCCAAGCCACTGCTCGTAGGTTCCTGTGTGTGATGTTTGGCTTTGTTCTTGTCCTGTGCAGAACTCTGGTTCCAGTGTGTGCTGACTACTGTGAAAGTCATGGTTCTGGTGGCATCTAACCAGGACCACTACTGTCCCTTCCTTTTGTGTTCCTCTTTTCCCTTCTTTCTTTCTTTATTTGTATGTGGGGTCCTAGGGTCATCAGATCATTTCACGGTCAGTGGTTAGCAGACGGCTTGTGTACTCATTTTTCTCCTCCCGTCATATGGGGCCCAGTGACTGAACTGTCTGTGGCAGGCACCTTTACCTGCTAAGCCCGCCTCTCTTCCACTCTTGTACTGGAGGCGCAGAGTTGAAACGTCAGCTTGGTCAGGTGTCACGTGTGTCAGTAAGCCATCTAAACTGTCTCCTTCCATTGCAGAGCTGGTTGATCAGAATGAGTCTGAAGGCCCCGTGATACAAGGTAAGGGAGCATAGTGGGGGTGCATGCTAATCACATTCACATGGTTGCCCCAAGCCTCCATGGCTCATGCTGTGCCTGCTTACTGTCACAGCACACACCTGCACATACTCAGGTTTACGGAGACTTGAGCCGTGGGTCCTGAGGGGCAGTTGTGAGCCACATACCATGTAAACCCATAAGTGTGTGCTTCTGCAGGGCTGTGCACACGCATGTGGAGGCTAGAAGCTAACAGGTTGGACTGGAGAGATGACTCAGTGGTTAAGAGCACTGGCTACTCTTCCAGAGGTCCTGAGTTCAATTCCCAGCAACTCCATAGCAGCTCACAACTGTCTGACTCTATCTCCAGGGCCTCATAAGGAACTAGACATGTGCATGGTACAGACACACATGCAGACAAAATAACAAAATAATTACAATAAAAAAGAAGTTGGCAGGCTGTTTCTGTCATTGGGTGTTCTCCTTCCTCTTCTTCCGCCTCTCCTTCGAGGCTCTTTAAATGGTAACCTATGAAAACCGTTTAAATGACACTTGATGTGTTTCTCCTTAGAATCAGCCGAGGCAAGCCAGTTGGAAGTTCCAGTGACAGAAGGTAAGGGCTGTGCTGTTCCCAGCGTACAGACTTGGAGGACTGATGCCTCGAGACAGCACGACTGCTCACTCTGATGTTTTGTGTCTTTGTTCTTAGTGAGTTGATTGGATTTAAAAATATATATCCATATACACACATATATATATATATGGATAGGAACCATGTGTATATAGTACCCAAGGAAGCCAGAAGAGGGCAGTGGACCCCCTGAAATAAGGGTTACAGATGGTTGTGAACCTCTATGTGGTTGCTGAGGATTGAACTCAGGTCCCATGGAAGAGCAGCCAGTGCTCTTAGCTGCTGAGCCATCTCTCCAGCCCCTAACTGATAAGATTTCTACCATGAACACTGTCCAGTGAAGACTCCAGGCCGGCGGCTTCTCTGTTTTCCCTGTGCGGCTCTGGCTAAATTCTAGATCCCTATAGCTTAGACAAGGCATGACCATAAATTCACCCAAAACAATAGGGAATCTGTTACTTGAAAATCAAGTCATGAGCTGGACATGGCGCAACAGAAGAACCCTTGGCAAGCATTTGTAAGACCCAGGATCCCATAACAAAAATACATTATGCAGAATCCACGCCAGAAGGTTTCAGGCAGATCTTAGCAGGTTCATATGGCTAGCCTTACTGGCAAGCAGGTTTCACCAGCAGCACACCTCATAGTTACCCCTTTGTTCCTTCTGTAGAAATTAAGGAGACAGACGGGAGCTCACAGATCAAGCAGGAGCCAGATCCCACGTGGTAGACCATGGCTCTCCAGGGTAAGAGTCTCGCCCAGCTGCCCTTCGTCCTGCAAGCTGATGTGCAGACACACCCCTTCTGCTCTAGCTGTGAGATGGGTGGCCACCCTCAGGATACATGGCCCAAAGGTTTTTCTCACTCAGAGATGTAGCAGAGATGAGTGAGGTGGCAGAAACAGGTGGGTCTCTTGTAAGTTCCGGGCCAGCCAGGCTCTGTGGTGAGACCCTGTCTCGTGGTCGGGTAGGGTAGCATAGAGTCAGTCTTCCTTAAAAGAGACATGTTTGTTTTGAGTCTGTGTGCCGAGGTTGCCTCCTCTCTGTCTGACCTCTTTAGGCCAGTCACAAGCCCAGCCCCATCAACTGCTGACTTGCTCAGTGTGACCCAGTCATTAAGAGGCGGGTCACCCGCAAGTGAGGAAGGAGACTGCAGCCTGTCACCAGCTCAGCCTGCCTTCTGCTGTGGTCGGCTTTGCCCGACAGCTGCTGTGGTGTGCCTGACCCTGTCAGGTCACAGACTTAGGGTTTCCCATCTTTCACAACTGCATTTGGGCCTGTACTTGTATCAGATGGAAGGGGTGTGTGACAAGAGGTTGTCACGTCCCCGTCATCTGACTCATCCTCTGCCTGCTTGTTTGTTCTCTCTGCAGTTGAGCTTCCAGCGTGAGTGGTGAAGAAGCTTCCGGGCCGTTCCTGCCGGCTCTGTAATATACTTGTATAACAGAAATACCTTCTATACAAACCTTCTTTTCTACTTCTAGATAGAAATGTCTACTTTCTCAGCAGTTCTGTGAATTGAACTCCGCAGCGTGTTGAGATGCACCTGCCTGGCTGGCGTGGGAATGCACTAGAAGGATTTTGCAGCAGTGCTGGAGAGAGGCGGGGATGGCAGGGACGACTCTTAGGGTTTCTTATGCATTGGGCAGGGCCTTGGGCTGCAGGCGTACACGTCAGTGAGCAATGCCTCCAGGGCATCTTGGCTTCCACAGAGAAGGAAGCCCTGTGCTAGTCAGTGCTTTAGTTTTTCTATTGAAAACCGGTTCTGTGGTCTTGCACTCAGCTGCCCCTCCTGCCCAGGAGAGGGCTGCTGTCCGTGTGTGGGACAAAGCCTCGTTCCAAGTTCCATCATGATGTCTGTCCTCACTGCCATTCAAAGCAAAGCCGGCCAGTGAGAAGCCAGTGTGTCCGAGTGCAGCTGGAGAGGTTGTCCTCCTCGCCTCTCTCACGGTCACTTTGCAGCGAGTAAATTTCTGGGTGTATCCCGAAAGAGGTCAGAGGTTAGAGGTCAGAGGTCAGGTATGCATGCTTGAGCAGCTGGATGACTCAACCCTCCCCAACTGGGACCCACAGTGGCCTGAGGTGCTGGGGATGCAGGGACGTAGCTCTGGGTGGAGTCGGGCTGGGCTGTGTCTTGCTGGTGGTTAGTCTCTAACCACCTGTCTGGCCTCCTTGCCAGGGTGGGGAGTGAGGACCTTGGTGTCCACACCCTCTGTGGGGACTGTGTAGGGGCTCACAGACGGTGCAGTTGTATAAGGTAACAGCTGTCAGCAGCTAGAGGGTGTGAGGGCACGGTTCTCAGTAGTGTCACCACGATGTTCACAATGGGAAATGATATCACACGGTAGCAGAGGTAGGCATTTTATGTGTTCCTTATATTTTACCTCAAATTGTAGATATAGGGTAATAAATAAATTCCATCCATGCCTTTCACATGCAAACTCAGTCTTTTTCTGCTGTCTCCGTGGGCACCTGGGGAGGCTGGTGTGGGCTGGTGGAGTGCTCACCTCAGTCCCTCGAAGATTGGACACCCATGTTCTTGGTCTTTCTGAAGAAGTCACTGGTTTGTCGAGCTGGAGCTGTGCCCAGCCCCCACATGCCCACTTCTTTTGTGTGTTGGAGACAGAGGAGAACTCTGAGGTCAAAGCCACACCACAGGGGAGCCTGAGTCCCTACTAGAAGATGTAGAAGACGATGCCCACTCAGGCTGCAGCCAGAGATGTGAGGGAGGGCAAGTGTGCTGGCTCTCCTGTTCTGATGGGATCACAGTACACTGAACAACCCCTCCCCTGCTCAGCTGCCATGGTAACATGATGCACAGGAGAGTCAACCGGGGGGCAGTGTCCTCACTCAGCTGAGACCCTTCAGGCTTTAGCAGGCAGTAGTTAGTGTCAGGGCAGAGTAGAAGGTGCTGCTCACCGGGGGCAGCCAGGAAGCAGAGAGAAACAGGAAGGGCAGATGATGCTTTCAGGGGCACAACCTGTTAGCATTTAGCTTCCCACCAGACTGCCCCTCCCCTAGCTTCTGGCGTCTTCCAATGGTACCAAGGCCAAAACCAAGCTTCCATCCATCCTGTGGGCCTTTGGAGACATCACCCACACCGTAGCACAAGATAGAACTGCCCTGGGTCAGACATGGCTTGTTTACAGGTGGGTGATGTGTCAGCTGCCTGCACCAGGTAGGCAGGGAGGTAACAGCAGAGCGGAAAGGGTCATGGCCACCTGTAAAGTTGTCCTGGCTGGGATGTGACTCAGGAGGTGCTCGGCTAGAAGCACGGAAACCTGAGTTCTATGCCAGCACTGCGTCAGCTAGGTCTGGAGTGCACCAGGGCCGGGCCTGGGGAGCCAGGAGGGCCGGCGTTCCCTGCTACATGCTAAATTCAAGGCCAGCCCTGATTAGATTAGACCCAGTCTCAGGAGGCAGATGCGAGAGGCTTGCTGTTGTTGGGAGACAAGCTGGACTACAGGATGTAGCTCAACACTCATCATGGCCTGATAGTCCCTCTGCCGTTGCCCAGTTACCTGGCCGTCTAGCCGAGTGCTCTGACACATAGTAGGTGGCCCCTCACCTGCCCCACCTACACTTGTATCTTGTGGTCTGGTTTTGAGGAAGGCCCAGTGTAGAAAGCTCAGCTGACACAATGCCAGTTGGTAAGGTGTTTCCTGTCACAAAGGGAACAAAGGCCTTGTGTTTGTGGCCTTCAAAGGGTCAGGTTGAAAGCCAGCTCATGCCTGTTAGTGGACAGTGGCACAAACATCCGGAGTCCAAGGTCATCTTGAGCTACAGAGTGAATGCGCGGCTAGACCAGGAGACTGTCTCAGAGAACCAGCGATGGGGAAGACGCTTGAGCTGAGTATAGTTGTAGAGGCCTGTAATGCCTGTCCTCTGAGAGCAGGGGCAAAGGCCATGTGGCCCGCACTTAGAACTGCAGGATCCCAGAACCTTGATCCTTGGTGACTGTGCACCCCACTTCAGTAGTGGCTTCTGTCCTTTGGGGACAGTCTGGTGGGTCCGTGTGTGCGGATCGTATGGCCCATTTCCTAATCCATGCCCTTCCCAGTCACGTTGTGTAGCCCTTGTAGGGGATCCGCCTCCCTCCAGCCCTTGGTGTCTCAGCTGCCATCTCTGGCCACCTGCAGTCTCCTGGCCTACAAAGAGAATACTTTGTCCTCTGGGGTAATTGTGCCCCTGGGGTTAACATTGGTGGCCCGATAAGCTGTAAGCAGCTGTCTACTGTTCCATCTGGAAGAGTGACCACAAGACAGACTTGGGGAGCGGGCTTAGGTTGTGGAAGGATGCCTCAGCCAGCCTAATAGAGCGTACACTCTGCAGCGCCAGCCATTGCTTCCGGTTTGTTTTTTAATGTGTATGGCCGTTATGCCTGTGTGGTCGTCTGCATGATGTGCCTGGTGCCCACCAAAGCCATCAAGTTGCACCAAGGTGGAACTGGACCTTTAAATGGTTATGAGCTGAGCCGCCATGTGGTGCTGGGAATTGAACCCAGGTCCTCTGGAAGAGCAGCCAGTGCTCTTAACCATGAAGCCGTCTCACTGGCCCTTGCCACTCACTTCTTTGCGCCACAAGCCTCATTTCCTATGGGGATGGGCCCCAGGCCAGTGCACCTACCTCACTTGATTAGTTTCAGAGCTGAGTTCTGTGCCTAGGACCCACATGCTGGCAAGACCTGACTCCCCCACGTTGTCCTCTGACCTCCACACTATGGCTTGTGTGTGCCTTGCTCCCCTAAACCCAGTAACTAAATGTAGAGAGAGAGAGATCTGTTGGCTGGGATATGACTCGGTTGTCACAGTGTTTGCAGAGATATCCAGAACCCTGGGTTCTGGCACCACAAACCAGGCATGGTGAGACCCTGCCTTTCAAAATGTTACCATCCGAGAGTACGTGACTAGTGGCACCGCCTGGTTACCAGAAGGAAGAGAACAGATCTTGACACAGGAGCTCAGGGTAACACCCTGAAAGCAGCATGTCCCACCATTTTCACAGCTAAGGGTAAGCTGCAGCTCAGTGGGGTGCCTGACTAACATGCACAGAGCCCTGGATTTGCCCACAAACAAAGCACTCTCAGCCTTAGGCCAGCCTGGGAACACAGTCCAGCCACACACGTGCGCGCACACAGTCTATCTTAGACCTGTTTTATATGTAATATTTAGGAAGATAGGGCCCAGATAGGCTTATTAACTTGGCCCAGAATACACAGTGTCAGTAGAACCCACTGGTAAGTCTGTATCAACGCTCGGCAGTGATGGTGCATGTCTTTAATCCCTGCACCCGGGAGGCAGAGGCAGGCAGATCTCTTGAGTTCCAAGGCTGCCTGATCTACAGGACAGCAAGGGCTACACTGGAAAACCCCCAGTCTCATAACAACCAATGGACGTTAACTCTCTCCACCACTTGCCCAATCCCAGTCAGCTCTCAGATGGTTCCTGCTAATGGTCAACATTTGCCAGGCTTCACCTTCTCTACCTTATTTCCAATGCATAACAGCCCAGAAAGTGGGCAAAATGGCTGAGCCATTTTATAGATGAGGAAACTAACTGGCTCGGAGCTTGGGTCTGAGGAGTGTCCTGAATTGGACTTCCGGCAGCTACTGGATGTTCTGAGGTCTCAGACTCCTCCCCCAGCAGAACCTATTCCATCCCATGTTGCTGAGAAAGAGTCCCAAGTAGTCCAAAGCTAGGAAGTGGTGTTTCCATGCATCTGTTCAGCCTCACGGCCTCACTCCAGAGTTCAGCTGTGAAACCCTGCCCATCTTGCCGGAAGATTGCTGGTCACTCAGAAGCAGCAGGAGGCTGAGCAGGGAAGGGGAAGAATTGGGGGAAGGAAACCTTCAATCCTAACTTGGGAGACAGAGGCAGGCAGATCTCTGTGAGTTGGAGGCCAGCCTGGTCCACAGAACAAGATCACAGTCAGGGCTATATAAAGAAAGCCTGTGAGGGAGGAGGAGGAGTGGGGAGGACGAGGAAGAACTGAAGAACAGGAGGAGAGGGAGGAGAAGGAGAGGAAGAAGAGGAAGAGGCAGCGGCAGGAGGAGTGGTTTACATTAAATGTGCCAAGAACTAAAGATTAAGGCTGGTTTGTTTTGATCTGAGTAAGCCCCAAGTTCCTTCTGACAGAAGGTCCCTGAAGCCACTTCACTGTTCTCATCTCTGACAGCAAGCTACTTTTTTCATGATGCCTTCCCTGTTTAGACTTGGGGATTTCCTGGTTAAGGAAATGGCCGGCCTGGCCTCTGGTCTGGGGAAAGCCAAGTGGCTGAGGGCAGACAGGGAGACAGGTCAAAGTCCTACAGCCCCAAGCAGAAAGGGCCTGATGCCACGGCCTGGTCTGGCCTGGCCTAATGGGAAAAGCTCTTTTGGGGCTTATGCTGGCTGGCTCCCTGGAATTGTGCCCCCAGTCATTCATTTGTTCAATCATTCATTCACATCACCCCAAGGCCAGTGATTAAAGGATATGAGCCTGGGAGGCTGGGAAGATGGCTCAGTACTTAGAAGGGTTTGCTGTTGCTCCACGGGGCCTGAGTTCAGTTCCCAGCACCCACCTGTGGCTCCAGGTCCAAGGAACCTATGGCACCTTTTTGACCTCTGTGGGCACTAGCACACTGGTGATGTACATTCATATATACATGCACATAAGTAAAAATCTTTATTAATAAACAATATGGCCAGGTAGTGGCGGCAGAGCCTTTAATCCCGACACTTGGGAGGCAAAGGCAGGCAGTTCCAGTCCCAGGAGACCCAGTGCTCTCCCTGGCCTCTGAAGGTGCCAGGTGTGCACACAGTGTATGAACATCCGGAAGTCAAATGCTCATTCACTAGAATCTTTTCTAAAATAGCCCTGGCGTTATAATACAAGTGAATAGTGAGGTACACGTTAAGGTTAAAAAAATTCTGTCTCCCCGAAGCATGGCTCCCTCTGCTTGTTTGTTCTCTGTATTTTGGAGGAGGCAGGAAGTTTTTTTTTTTTTAAGCCTCTCTCTCTTCTCTCTCTCTCTCTCTCTCTCTCTCTCTCTCTTTCTTCCCCCCCCCCCGTGTATGTGAGTGTGTGTGTGTGTGTGTGTGTGTGTGTGTGTCTGCATGTGCCCATAAAGTCAGAAAAGGGTGTCTAATGCCCTGGATTTTACTGTGTGTAAGTTAAGTAACCTGAGTAACTTCCGGTAAGTTACCTGAGTGTCTACAAGAACAGCATGGCCTCAAACTCAGCTGTCTCAGGAGTTTTGAACCTAGGACCTGGTACATGTCCTAGCATACGCTTTTCAACTAAACTACAGTCCCCATCCTCAATTCCCTTTTCTAAAAAAAAAAAAAAAAAGGGGGTGGGGGCATGGGGGTGCTGGGAGACGCTCAGTGGGTAAAGGCACTGATTCTGGATCCCACAAGGTGGAAGGAAAGAATGGACTTCTGCAAGTTGTCCTCTGATCCCAATGCACAGGACAGCTTCTACCCGACCCCCCACCCCCAGCAAAGCAATCAATGTGATTCCAAAAATGTAAAAGAGCAAAAGGGGGTGTAGGGCACACACTTGTTAATCCCAGCTCTTGGGAAGGAAGAGGAGGCACAAGTTCAAGTTGGAGGACAGCCTGGGCTACAGGAGACCATCTCTAAAGACCAAAATGGTAAAATAAATAGTTCATGGGTACTAAAAATAAATCCTTTGCGGTGACAGAAAAGACAGAGAATAAAAGAAAAATTGGCCCTGTTTACAGAGGTCATTTGCAAGGTGAAACACGTTAAAAAAAAAAAAAAAAAAGCACAGATTGCTTCTGTTTCTCATTCGAGGGGGAGTGGGAGGAGAAGGGGGAGGTCTCAGGAGTGCAGTGGGAAGGTGGCTGTGTGTGGGGCCTCAGGCTACCGCCACCGGACAGGCCCACTGTCTGCAGTTATGCAAGCACCCACAAGACAAGAAGGAAGTGCTAGGGGCCTGATGGTTAGCCTGCCACAAGTCACCCTTGGAACCTTCCACAGCCTGCCACCTGCCAGGCCCAGGTGCACAGCAAGCCTGGTGGTTTTGCTGGACTTTCCGGACCACTGGGGACTGAGATGAGTCGCATCTGACAACCAGCCAGTGTGTGAGCCAGGGCTACCACTGTTCTCAGCTCCTTACTGTAGTAGAACTCACCCTCAGGGCTGGCTGTCTCAACACAGGTCCCCCACCCCCACCCCCAAACCCCGCCCATCTGGAGAATGAGACAGCAAGATTGAGAGTTCGAGGCTAGCCTGAATAGTTTAGTTTCAAAATAACAAGAAAGATCAGTGATGTGGCTAGGTGGTAGAGCACTTTGCCTTAGAGTCCCCGGAGATGGGGTGGGGCCGCGGCTCAGAAGTAGAGGCTCTGTCCAGACTGCACTGTAACCTGGCCCCACCCACTTTCTCTTGAGTCCTAGCCAGAGCCATTGCAAGTAGGCACAGCTTTGGCCAGCCGGGCTGTAGACAAAAATCTTGAGGCCTGTGACCCTGGTGACCTGGTAGCTTCTGAGCCACCCACTGGGGAATAGGAGAGAGGCCAGAGGTACTGCCTTACCTCCCTCCCACCCACCCCTACCACCACTACCACTACTTTTATTTTCTAAACAGGGTTTCTCTGTGTAGCCCAGGCTGTTCTAGAACTCACTCTGTAGACCAAGCTAGTCTCTAACTCAGCCTCCCGAGTGCTGGGATCAATGGCATGCGCCACCACCACCCCCCGGCTCAGCCCTGCCACTTTTAAAACTGTGTCTCACTATATATCTCTGGCTGGCCTGGAACTCACAGAGATCCACCTGCCTCTGCCACACTAGGGAGATAACCCAATGTGCTCTGCACAGCTACTTCCTTCTCTGTCTGCATAACCAGTCCCTCCTGCTGAGTGTGGCCACCACCAGTCCAGGGCCCGCCCGGGATTCAGGCTTACTCCTCCGGGAAATCCGTCTAGTCAGCTCAGGGCAAGGCTCCTCAAGAGAGGCCTGCTGACCAGGCTTTTTGTCTCTCCTCCTCCAGTGTTGATGACATTAGAGTCTTCCTCCAATGCTGGGATTAAAGACACTTGCCACCATGGCTGGCTCCCAAGTTCCCTTCCAGGCTGAGCTGTCTGAGGAGTCAAACTCTTCTATAAAGGATTAGTACGTGGTCAGATGTTGTCTTACCTATATGGGTGTCTACCGATGTCTACATGTGTGTGCAGACATCATCTCTCCGGAGTCACCTTAGTTTCTGAGTCAGGGTCTATTGCTGACTTAAAACTCACCTGGAAGCTAGACTGGCTGGCCAGGGAGTCCCAGAGAGCCTCTCGACTCTGCTTTCATAGTGCTAGGATTAAGAGCACACACCAGAAGCTAGGCACTGATGGCGTATGCATTTAGTTCCAGCACTGGGAAGGCAGAGGCAGGTAGATGGATCTCTGAGTTCGAGGCCAGGCTGCTCTACAGAGTGTGTTCCAGGACACAGGGGCTACACAGAGGAACTGGAGAAACCAAAAGATACAAAAACAAAAACAAAACAACAACAACAAAAAAAAAAAAACCCACACACACACCTTCCAGGCTAAGGAAAGGGCTCTGTGGCTGAGAGTCACAACTGCCTGTAACTGCATCTACACACACACACACACACACACACACACACACACACACACACAGAAAGAGAGAGAGAGAGAGAGAGAGAGAGAGAGAGAGAGAAACAGAGAGAGAGAGAGATTGATTCTTTAATGTAGGTCCTGGGGATAGAACTCAGGTCCTCAGGCTTGTATGCCAAGGACTTTATCAGCTGAGCCATGTCCCCAGTCCTGTAGTACTTCTAATGTACTACTTCTAAAGACAATCTCATGTAGGCCAGGCTATCCTCAAACTCAGTATATAGCTGAAGCTGGCCTTGAACTCCTAATTCTCCACCTCCCAAGCCCTGGGATCACAGGCTTTTTTAAAAAAGATTTATTTTATGTATATGAGTACACTGTAGCTGTCTTCAGACACACCAGAAGAGGGCATCGGATCCCATGACAGATGGTTGTGAGCCACCACGTGGTGCTGGTCCTGGTGCTGAACTCAGGACCTCTGGAAGAGCAGTCAGTGCTCCTAACCGCTGAGCAATCCATCCTTTCATCCCCAAGTTTGCTGTTTTGTGTGAGGTTATTCAAAGGCCTCATGGAGAGACTTAGTGGGCATGAGGCAGGAAGATACAGACAGGGAAGATAGAAGACAGGAAAGGAAAGATGGGGCTGGTGCAAAGGCCCTGGAGTGGGAGTGGTTGGGTGGTTCAGAAGTGTGGAGAGGCCCAGTGCCTGGGGCTGGGCAATGGGCGGTAGGTAGAGCAGGTTTTTAGCACTTGAGTGCCCACGACTGCTCCACCACTCTTTCGAAACTCAGCAATCCCCAGAAAGTGAAAGACTAAGCAAGAGCCTCCTGGGCCCTCCCCACCCCCACCCCACAAGCAACAGAAAGAAACCACTTCTTCTTTTTTAGTGTATTTAAGGCTCAGCACAGGCTATAGGGAGAAGTGGCCCTGTCACGGCCCAACCATGGGGGACACCTTCATTCGTCATATCGCCCTCCTGGGCTTCGAGAAGCGCTTCGTCCCCAGCCAACACTATGTGAGTAGCCTAAGAGTGCCCTGCAGGAGCACATAGTGGGGACAGTGCTGTCACCCTGGTGCTACCCAAAAGCCACCTGGACCAGGGAAGGAGATAAGAGGAAGGGAGACCAGGGAAAGATGTGAGGAGGAGGGGGAACCAGAGAAGGATTTGGGAGGTGGGGGACCAGGGAAGGATATGGGAGGAGGACCAGGAAAGCATATGACGGGGAGGGGACCAGACGTCCGCCCGTGAGGACCTCTCAGCACAGGACTCTTTGTTATCCTTGGGCTTCAGGCTTCTCTTGGGTGTCTGCAAAGGACTCTGCCATGGTGGGCAGACACCCCTGTACACCGTCCCAGATGCCTCTTCCTCTGTCCTCACACCGAGCCCCAATCCATGCCCGAGAGCCACCACCCTCTGTCCAGTGCCTAGGACCAAGGTTCACTCCTCCCAGGGAACGAGGCGGCGAGGCCTGTAGACTGTGGCTTTTTGTCTCTCTTCTACAATGTTGGTTACATTTGAGTTTAGATCCCTAGGAGGTGACATCACCAGGAGGGATGAAGCCCTGGGGAGATGAGGTGGAGAAATACCTGCCCATCTATCTAGAGTCTATCACTGGGTCTGCAAAGCCAAAGGCAGGCCAGAGACGGACGACACCTAGTACTTGTGACACTTACCTGGGACACTTAGTATGA
Source organism: Rhabdomys pumilio (assembly GCA_030674055.1). Taxonomy (NCBI): domain Eukaryota; kingdom Metazoa; phylum Chordata; class Mammalia; order Rodentia; family Muridae; genus Rhabdomys; species Rhabdomys pumilio. The sequence goes on from JANHMN010000023.1 coordinate 18,709,257, forward strand.
GCCAAGTTTCTTTCTCCCTCTCTCTCTCCTTCCTATCTCCCTCCCTCTCTAACTATAAATATTCTGAGTCATTCCACAATAAGCGAGTGACTTTGTAAACCAAAGTCACACCAGAAGAGGAGACAGCGGTCACCTTGGGTGTTTTCTTCATGTCCTCCACCCTCCCCCGGAGACAACCACAGGGGTTTTTTTAGACTGAGTCTCACAAACCCTCAAAGATTGCCTCACCACCACCCCTGAGCCTTTCATCGAAGGCTGAACGGCAGCCCAGGGACACAGCGTGGCCCTCGTGGGTGCTGAGTGCTGTCTCGGCTCTAATGCCCCTCAGGTGTACATGTTCCTGGTTAAGTGGCAGGACCTGTCGGAGAAGGTGGTTTACAGGAAGTTCACCGAGATCTATGAGTTCCATGTGAGTGCTGGGGGGGGGGGGCGGGTTCTGTCTGCAGCTTTGCCTTCCTGGACCCTAAGCTCAGCTTGTATCTGAAGAGGTTAGCCTGGGCTATGTAGTGACTTCTCAGGCTACACAGTGAGACCCTGTCTCAAAATAAATAAATAAATGAGACAGGGACAGACAGACAGACAAAACACACACACACACACACACACACACAGAGAGAGACAGAGAACGGCTCCAGGTTAGATCTTTTGAGTATCCTCTCTTTCTTTCTCATGTATCTAAGACTGGCCTCAAACTCACTACACAACAAGGATGCCTTAGAACTTCTGACCCTCCTGCCTCACTTCCTGAGTGTGAGCCTCCCTCCCCCACCCCATTTATGCAATGCTCAGGGTGGAACCCAAGGCTTCATGCATGCTAGGCAAGCCCTCTGCCACAGAACCCCAGCCCAGCTTTTCCTCTTCTATCTAGAAAATGCTAAAGGAGATGTTCCCCATTGAGGCCGGCGAGATCCACACGGAGAACCGAGTCATCCCGCACCTCCCGGGTAAGGGCACGGCCTGAGCCCCTCAGCAGGGTCCCCTGCCCCGAGGGCCCCTCCTCTGCTCTCCCTTTCCACACACATTGGGACTTGTGTGAGCGTGCTCATGGGTCTCTGGTTCCCCCCACCCAGCACCCAGGTGGTTCGATGGGCAGCGTGCGGCCGAGAGCCGCCAGGGCACGCTCACTGAGTACTTCAACGGCCTCATGGGACTGCCCGTGAAGATCTCCCGCTGCCCACACCTGTTGGACTTCTTCAAAGTGCGGCCTGATGACCTGAAGCTGCCCACGGACAGCCAGTGCGTAGCCACCTCCCGGGGAGGGGGGGAAGGGACACAGGGACAGAAGGCACAGAGGGTGAGGAGTCCCAAGTTCAGAGAGGGTGAGAGGGACTGCCCCACAGACAGTGCTCTAAACCTGTGTCCTGAGATCTGGCCAACACTGCATCTACACAGGCTCTTGTCACCATGGGACATTCTGGAGGGGCCAGAAGGGACCCCTCCTGGGAGCTCATTGGAGCCCCTCTCCGGCCAAGCAGTTCTCTGTAACTGACAGAGAAGTGTTGGCTTTGCCATCTCCTCAGGGTTTGCCGAACACTGAGTTTCCTCTGTAAGCCCCCTCCTAAGCTTGACTGTATAGACAGACATCCTCCTCATTTGTAAGAGATTCTGTGTCCCCACCCCACCTCCACTCCCAGGGCTGGGCCAGTGGATACCTTCTCTTCTGTGGTGACCTGTTCCCTGGTTTCTTTTTCTGTGGGGAAGTCCTCCTGCAGGTGTAACCTGAAACCTTCCCCTCCTGTCTGCTCCATAGTGCTTGTTCTTTCTTCAGGGTGAAGAAGCCAGAGACATACCTGATACCCAAGGATGGCAAGAGTAACGTAGCTGGTAAGAGGCTAGAGGTGCCCAGGGACGGGGCACCCGGGGCTGGGGGTACACAAGTACTCTGGGCACAATCAAGGACCTTGAGTGTAAAGTTGTGGGGACAGAACGCTGAGGAGGAGGGGCTTTGGGGCCATTGTTACCTTGGAGATTGGGGTTGACCTCACCAGCCACAGTCCAAGGCAGGAGAATCAGTAGTTCAAAGTCATCCTTTGCGATGGTGGCACACGCCTTTAATCCCAGCACTTGGGAGGCAGAGGCAGGCGGATTTCTGAGTTCGAGGCCAGCCTGGTCTACAGAGTGAGTTCCAGGACAGCCAGGACTACACAGAGAAACCCTGTCTCGAAAAAAACAAAGGAAAAAAAAAAAACAACAAAAAAACAAAGTCATCCTTGGCTATACAGTGAAGCTATCCTGGGCTACATGAAACCCTGTCTCAAAAGACAAACAGGGCCAGGTGTAGTGGTGCCTTGAGTCCCAGCACTAGGGTGGCCCAGGCAGGTAGCTCTACATGAGTTCCAGTCCAACCTAATCTACATAGTGATTTCCAGGCCAGACCTACCTAGTGAGACCCTGTCTCAGAATGATGCATTTGAAAGCCACAAAGGCACTCTGGGAGCATGCTAACCTCATCTACCGAGAGCACAGTTCTTAGCACCTTCCTTGTGTGTGTGGAAGGTGCTAGGTACTCAGTACACACAAGGCCACCATCATGAGCTTGGTTAATCTCCAGTTTGCAGCGTGTACCAATGCCCATGAGCCAGCTGGGTAGCTGCCCATGTTTTCCTCGGTGTCCCCCCACAGGGGGCTGTCCTCCCTGCTGTGTCCATTCTGCCCTCCCTCTGTGCAGACATCACAGGCCCCATCATCCTTCAGACCTACCGGGCCATCGCTGACTATGAGAAGAGTTCAAGAACAGAGATGACCGTGGTAACTGGGGACGTGGTGGACGTCGTGGAGAAAAGCGAGAGCGGTCAGCATACCCCCCCCACTGGGTTTTGGGGGAACATATGTAGCCCTTGAGTTTGTGCTGAGGCCCAAGCCACCTCTGGCCCTCATTTTAGGCCTATCCTGTGACCAGATTGCATGCATTAAGGGGCGCTGTCCCACAGTCTCATGGCAAAGGGCTCTGAGATCATGCTCCTGGGGTGGGATTTGGGTGTGGGGTATGGGGACATTGGTGAGTGTGAGCAGTGGGTGTCTCCTTCTCTGTGTCCTTACCACCCTCATGTCATTCATGAAGGCTGCCAGGCACCACCCCTCATTTTCCTCTCTGTGCCCCTGACATAGGCTGGTGGTTTTGCCAGATGAAGACAAAGCGAGGTTGGGTCCCTGCATCCTATCTGGAGCCCCTTGATAGTCCGGACGAGGCAGAGGACCCGGATCCCAACTACGAAGGTGCTTCCTGTCCTCTGAGGCAATATGGGTTGTGAGATGAAGAACAGAAAGGGGGTGCAGGGACATGAAGAAGCCAGTAGCTCTTGCGTTATTTTCCGCTTGGAGGCCTGGGTAGATAGTGATAGATGGTGTTGGTCAGAGAAGTAGAGGCAGAGCAGAGGGACACAACCAGAGAAGACAGCCAGGACTGTGTGAGCCATGTGGAGCCTGGTACCAGGGAGGGAGAAGGGGAACAGAAAGCTGAGCTGAGAAAGGCTGGGAAGGAGGGCTTCCAGGAGGTAGCATTGAGATGGACCACCAAGGTAAAAGTTGGCACATCCAGGGTTTGAATAGTCTGCAGTGAGTTTGAAAGCAGAATTTTTTGGTTATATTTTAAGACTGGGAGATTCCACTGGGTGTGGTGGGGGATGTCTGTCACCTCACTTATTCAGGAGGCTCAGACAGGAGGAGCTCAAGTCCAAGGCTGCTCAGGCAGGCTGCAGAGCATGTCCCAGTCTGGGCAATGTGGTGACACTCTGCTAAAAAATATTGTGGTGCACACATGAGTTCATGCATGCGTGTGTGTGTGTGTGTGTGTGTGTGTGTGTGTGTGTGTGTCTGTGTGTGTCTGTGGTGTGTGTGCGTGTGGTGTATATGTGTGTGTGCACGCGTGTGGGGTGTATATTAGTGTTACTCTGGTTTCCATTGCTGTGATAACCCCCAGGTCCATCAATGAGGTAACTCAGGGCAGGAAGTTGGAGGCAGAAACTCAAGCCGAGGCCATGGAGGAACAGTGCTCCCTGGCTTGCGCAGCCTGCTTGTTTATACAGTCCAGGATGCCAGTCTGGAGATGGCTGTCTCACAGTGGCCTGAGCCCTCCCGCATCTAGTAATCAAGAAAATGCCCCATAGACTTGCTTACAGCCCATTCTGATGGAGGTGTATCCTGGTGAAACCTCAATAAAGGTTACACTTCCCAGATGACAGCTTGGGACAAAAACACCTAAACACACACACACACACACACACACATCCTAGCACTAAAAGTGTAGCTCAGTAGTAGAGCACCGGCTCTACTATCCCCCAAAGAAGGGCTGGGGGCGTGGCTCAGTGTTAGAGCCCCTGCCTAGAATCCCCCAGTGAGGGGCTGGGGGGCGTGGCTCAGTGGTAGAGCACCTGCCTAGAATCCCCCAGTGAGGGGCTGGGGGCGTGGCTCAGTGGTAGAGCACCTGCCTAGAATCCCCCAGTGAGGGGCTGGGGGCGTGGCTCAGTGGTAGAGCCCCTGCCTAGAATCCCCCAGTGAGGGGCTGGGGGTGTGGCTCAGTGGTAGAGCACCCATCTAGAATCCTCCCTGTCCAGTGTGGGGCTGGGGTGTTGCTCCGCAGTAGAGAACTTTCACTTCATGTTACAAGCCCTTGGTCCTATCCTTACAGTGTATAAAAGATTATCTTTTAAAAACTTAAAGGGAGAGGGAAACCAAGAAGGAATAATAGCTCTGAGGGGACTGAGGAGCCGGTTGTGTGCTTGTGGTAGTGGCTAGACAGTTGGAGGAGGCAGAGAGCTGAGTAGACCCTCTCACCTCACTGGCTGCTCCCTCCGCGGACCAGGTGAACCGTATGTAACCATCAAAGCGTACACTGCTGTTGAAGAGGACGAGGTGTCCCTGTCTGAGGGTGAAGCCATCGAGGTCATTCATAAGCTCCTGGATGGCTGGTGGGTGGTCAGGTAGGAGACACCCCCTTCCCCTGACACATATCTATCTTAGTGGGTTTGGGGGACCTTACTTGGGCTCTGAGCTGACTTGGCTGTGTGATTCTGGAGTCTTCTGTCCTCCTTAACCCCTGAGTTTCATCTCCAGGACTTTCCACAGTCAAACAAACAAACAAGCAAACAAACAAACAAAAAAACCCCAAGCAAATGAGAAGGAAAATGATAGCCGTGCGGTGGTGGCGCAAGCCTTTAATCCCAGCACTTGGGAGGCAGAGGCAGGTGGATTTCTGAGTTCGAGGCCAGCCTGGTCTACAGAGTGAGATCAGGACAGCCCAGGGCTACACAGAGAAACCCTTTCTCAAAAAAAACCAAAAAAAAAAAAAAAAAAAGAAAAAGATAGCCTATTTGGTTTGTTTTTGTTTTTCCAGACAAGGTTTCTCTGTGCAGTCCTGGCTGTCCTGGCACTCACTTTGTAGAGCAGGCTGGCCTCAAACTCACAGAGACCTGCCTGTTCCTGCCTCCAGAGTGCTGGGATTAAAGGTGTCAGCCACCATCGCCCAGAGACACTTAGACTCTTAAAGGTGTCACAGTATACACCTGCAAGACACGCCTCTAACTTCCTTCCCTTGCCCAGACTTGGACAGGAGGGCTTGGGGCGTGAGAAGCTTGGGTTGATACAGATGAGGAAAGTTTGGCCTTTTGGATGCGGATGTTTGAAATCTCTTAGCTTGCATTGGTCCTCATGTGGTCCCCATGGGTGAGGCATTTTGAAGGCCTCCAGCTCTGTGCACACACCCCTCGTGACTGCCTGAGCCTCCAGTGTGACCCATCTTGCAGGAAAGGGGATACCACCGGCTACTTCCCATCCATGTATCTGCAGAAGGCTGGGGAGGAGATAAGCAAGGCCCAGCGACAGATCAGAAGCCGCGGGGCACCACCTCGCAGGTGAGACGGGTCCTGATGGCGCAGGCCTGAGGGGAGACCTAAGGAGGTTTCTGGCTGGGTAGGTACCTAGCAGGTTTAATGCTGTGCCTTCGCTGTTGTTGGAGGTGGTAGACACAGCGATGGAGGGGAAGAATGTCAGGGACAGACCTAGAGAGGTGCCCGCCTGTAGATGTTTAGAGTCCTTGGGGGATGGTCTTGCTCTGGGCAGTCACAGAGGGAGGGTCATGTTGATGGCCAAAGCGGGTATGGGAAACGGGGCCTGGGCTCTGAGACTGGGTGGGCTCCGTAATCCTCTCACCCCCACAGCTCCGTGGGTTCCTTTGCCTCTATTCCACTTGGTTTTGTTTGTTTGTTTGGTTGGTTTTTTGAGACAGGGTTTCTCTGTGTAGCCAGCCCTAGCTGTCCTGGAACTCGCACCTGGCTGGTCTCGAACTCAGCTGGGATTAAAGGCGTGCGCCACCACTGCCCAGCTATTCCACTTGTTAAACATATGCATAGGACCTGAGGGGTCCTAATATATCTTAGGACCTGGCCACTTGCTGAGGCCAGGCATAAGATCTCAGGGTGTCCTAGACTCTACGAGATACCCTACTTTCTCTAGCCAGGCTTAGGGTTCTAGATGTGTCCACCTGTGCCCCGTGGGCAGCGACTCCGGGGCACTGACACTTGCATCCTGTTGGGCCAGGTCGACCATCCGCAACGTACAGAGCATCCACCAGCGTTCTCGGAAGCGCCTCAGCCAGGACACCTATCGCCGCAATAGCGTCCGATTCCTGCAGCAGCGCAGACGCCCAGCGAGACCGGGGCCGCAGAGCACGGTTGGCTCAAAGGGTGAGCAGCGGAGCGGGGGCTGGAGGGTGGAGGTGAGTTGTTAGGGCCCCGGGGTCCAAGGGGCGGGATGAGACCTAGGAATGGGATCAGGAGTAGAAAGTGCGAGCAGCTTACAACTGGGATGCTGGGGTCTCTGATGGTCCTCTTTGGTTTGCAGACAATCCATCGACTCACGCCAAACCACAGCCCGCAGTGCCTCCGCGACCCAGCTCGGACCTCATCCTGCACCGCTGCACAGAGAGCACCAAGCGGAAGTTGGCGTCCGCCGTATAAAGGATATAGGCCCTAGGCGGCTCTGTCCCTATCCCTGTATATACTTGTATATAGCCTCAGGTCAGAGGCTCCTCCTTGCCTTAATGTTTGGAGTGGACTGAGACTCTGAAGCAAAAGACAGGACTGGGTTTCTCTCCAGAGGTATTGCTAGGACACGAGGAGGCAGTGAGCAATGCTAGGGGGATTTGCAGGAACAAAAAAGGTCTGATTACCTGCTGGCCTTCTGCCACAGACAGGTTTGCAGAAGGCCAAGTGCCTTAGGAACGCCCTAGGAAAATGTTTCTCAACCTGTCGGCCATGACCCCTTTGGGGAGGGTGTCGAAAGACTTTCACAGAGATTGCCTAAGACCATTAGAAAACACAGATACTAATTTTTATAGATGTTTATATTACGAGTCATAAAAGTAGCAATGAAAATAATTTTATGATTGGGGGTCCCCACAACCTTGGGAACTAAGTGTTTTAAGGGTCACAGCATTCAGAAGGTTGAGGCACTCCTAGGGCCTCAGAATGTTGTCTAGTTGCTAGAGTGCTTGACTAGAACGCACCAGGCCCTGGCTTCCATTCCCAGCATCCCACAATTGGGCGTGTCAGTGTTCCAGCATCTTGGCGGTGTAGCCAAGGCTCACGTCTGTAATCTCAGAGCCAAGAGTCAAGAGAACTGCTGTTAGGTTCAAGGCTGGCTTGGGCCATGTAGGGAATCTGAGATCAGACTTAGCTACAGTGCGAGATCCTGTCTCAAACCGCCCCATCCCACACCACAGCCTTGGGATAGGGAGTCTTGGGGGGCTGTGACAGAAAGCAGCCGTCATTAGTGGATAATGCCCAATACTTTCATTACGTTCATGCCTCTAAGACCTTGCTGGTGTTTCCATCCCCAAATGCAAAGAAACTGCTGGCTGGTCTTATGTCAACTTGACACAAACTGGTGTCATCTAAGGGAAGAACCTTAATTGAGAGGATGCCTCCATGGGGCTGAAAAAATGGCTCAGTGGTTAAGAGCACTGGCTGCTTTTCCAGAGGTCTGGGGTTCAATTTCCAGCATCCACAGGGTGGCTCACATCTGCCTGTATCTCCGGTTTTAAGGAATGTGACAGACACCCTCACACAGACATATATGCAGACAAAACATCAATGCACATAAAATAAAAAAAAAAAATACACATTGGAAACAATTTCTCTCTCTCTCTCTCTCTCTCTCTCTTTCTTTCTTTCTTTTTTCTTTTTTCAAGACAAGGTTTCTCTGTGTAGCCCTGGCTGTCCTGGAACTCATTCTATAGACCAGGCTGACCTCAAACTCAGAAATCCACCTGCCTCTGTCTCCCAAGTGCTGGGATTAAAGGCATGCACCACCACTACCTGGCCGCAAACAATTTCTTAAAGAGAGAAAAATGCCTCCAAAAGATCCAACTGTAAAGCATTTTCTTGGTGATTGCTGGGGAAAGGCCCAGCCCATAGTGGGTGGTGCCATTCTGAGCTGGTGGTCCTGGGTCCTATAAGAAAGCAGACTGAGCAAGCCATGGGGAGCAAGCCAGTAAGTAACATCCCTCCATTGCCTCTGCTTCAGCTCCTGCCTCGAGGTTCCTGCCCTGCTTGAGGTCCTGTCCTGACTTTTTGCAGGGATGAACAGTATGGAAGTATAAGTGGAATAAACCCCTTTCTCCCCAGCTTGCTTTTGATGGTGATGTTTTATCTCAGCAATAGAAATCCTGATTAAATCAGAAGCCATGGTGCAAAATGAAGCCACACATCTTGCAGGCCTGTCATTCCAGTTGCTCTAGAGATGAAATATTGTCACCATGTTTCTTCTTGGAAAGTAGGTCTCCATGCTATGTACCCCAGGCTGTCCTTGATCCTCCTGCCTCTGGCTTCTGAACAAACACTGAATTACAAGTGTGCACCATTTTTAGTTTTGTTGTTTGTTTTCTAAAGTGAAGTCCTGCTGAGATGTCCCCACTTTATGGGGACAGGTGTGTGTGTGTGTGTGTGTGTGTGCGCGCGCACTGATTCAGGATTCCATGTCAGTCAGGCTGGCCTCTAACTCCCTAGGTGCTGGCAGATGACCGTGAGCTCCTCCTCATCCTGTCTCCATCCTTGAGTGCTAGGACTTCAGCCGTGCACATCCTTACCCCAGAGTTCTTTGCCTCTAGTTCTGATCTTGCTGATGTTGCCTTGTACCAGCCTTAGTGTTTCCTTTCTGCCATGTGCTGGCCAGGGACACTGCCCAAGGGCCTGTGTGTGCAGGGAAGCCAAGGAGGGAGTAAGGGCCACACCCATGCCTGCCAGCTTGTTGGGGTGTCACTGTCAGCTGACCATTAGTCTCTCTGAGTGCACATACAGTGCTGGGCTTACTCCAGTGTCTCTGGGCTTGAGAATCAGAGACAGGAATCCACAGCCCAGGATATATAGGCAGTTTACTTAGGGTAAATCTATCAGGAAGCAGGCAGAGGCCATTTGGGACAGCACCGATTTGGGCCTATGGGCATATAGTTTTTTGGGCCACATTTTCTTTCTTTTCTTTTCTCTTCCTCTTCCTCTTCCCCCTCCTCCTCTTCTCCTCCTTCTTCAAGACAGGGCTTCTCTGTGTAGCCCTGGCTGTCCTGGAATTCTCTCAGTAGACCAAGCTGGCCTTGAACTCAGAAATCCACCTGCCTCTTGGGTGCTGGGATTAAAGGCACGTGCACCATGCTTGGCTAGTTGGGTCATATTTTAAGGTTTGTGAACTGGATGCACTCCAGTTACACGGGTGTGTCCTCTGAGGTAGATTTGTCTGGGCCATTTCTCCCCCAGTCCTTTGACTGGAGGACATCAATGCCTGGCCTGAAGAAACAGCAACAAATTAAGAACAAGCTCCCAGTCCAGTCTCCTACCCATTTATCTGGCCACATAACTCCACAGACATCATGTTGCCATGGTTACTGAAGAACACCCCATATCTCATCCTCTCCACAGTGGCAGTACTTATTAGCCCCCACAGGGCCTCACATCACATTACAGGGTAGAGAAGAAATGTGCAACACATGTCTTGGAGTATTCCTGTAATCTCAGATCGCTGGAGGCTGAGGCAGGAGGATCTGGATTTCTAGGTCAATCTGGTCTGCATAACAAGATCCTGTCTTGGAGGAGGAGGGAGAGGGACAGAGGAAGAAAGGAGGACAGAGGAAGAGTGAAGAGGAGGAGAGAGGAGGGAGGAAGAAGAGGAAAGAGAAAAGAGGAGGAAGGAGAGAAGAGAGGAGGAGGGAAGAGGAAGGAGGAGGAGGGAAGAGGAAGA
>JANHMN010000023.1:18726263-18806992 GCA_030674055.1 Rhabdomys pumilio
ACACACACACACACACACACACACACACACACACACACACACACACAATAAGGGAAAAGCAATCTTTACAAAAAAAAGAAAACGTGATACAAATGATGAAGGCAGTAAGTGGATGGCCCCACCTGGGACTGTCACCTGTATAATCCTAAGATCTTCAACACCTGCCGCAGAGTTTACAGTGCTGGACGGATTTGCATTTCCTTAAGAGCAAAGAAAAGAGTTAGACTGACCAGAAAATCAGCACGTTGCTAAAAAAATACCCAAGTGTTACTTAACGAGAAGTGCAAACTGGATACTGCCCCCTCCCCTCCCCCAGTGCAGTGAGCGCAGTGTGCCGTGCTCAAGGAGTTGACCTTCAAGGTCAACTTGACTGCACATGTCTGTGAGTGTGCTTCCACAGTTTACACTGAGGAGGGGAGTCTTATCCTGATGTTTTGGGGGCTCCACCACACATTCTGGGGGCCCAGACTGAACAAAAAGAAGAAAGAAAGCTAGGCACCAGCATTAATCTGCTTCCTGACTGTGGATGCAGTGTGACTCCCGCTCTGGCTACCACACCTGCTACACCTCGCAAAAGACTGTCTCCTCTCATACCGTGAGCCACAAGAGACATTCCTCCTTGAAGTTGCTAATTTTCTTAGAAAAAAATATCTTTTTTTATTTATGTATTTATGTGTATGAGTGTGTCTTTGTTGGGATGTGCCCATATGAACACACGGAGGCCAGAAGAGGACATTAGATTCCCTGAAGCTGGAGTTAGAGGCAGTTGTGAGCTACAGGACATGGGAGCTGGGAACCAAATTCGGGTCCTCTGGAAGATCAATAATTGTTGTCAATGGCTAAGCCATCTCTGCAGCCTCTTTGTTTTTTTTTTTGTTTTTTTTTTTTGTTTTTGTTTTTTTTTTTTTTTTTTTGGTCGTTTTTCAAGATAATGGCTTCTCTGTGTAGTCCTGGCTGTCCTAGCAACAGATCTCTAGACCAGGCTGGCCTTGAACTCAGATTTTCCTGCCTCTGCCTCCTAAGTGCTGGGGTTACAGGTGTGTGCCACAACTGTCCTGTCTGCAGTCCCGTTAATTCAGCACTTTGTTGCAACATTGTGACAGTCCCTAACAGGCCAGATGGATGGCATCTACTGATGCTGTACTCTGCAGGTGAACAGGATGGTCAGGGAGAGGGAGGTCATCCCACTCTCTGATCCTCTGACCATTCCATCTGCATCTATTTACATCCAACTGAAAGAGCTGAAAAGCACTGCTCCTGAGGAAACACACGAGACTACAGAAAAAGAGAAAGTGCTGGGTATCATTCGATCTGGCTCTTGAATCGCCTTCCTTGGCAAGCGGACGTTGACAGGTCGGGAACTGTCCTCTCTGCCGACTTGGAGGGATGTTTGCTTTCATTGTACTTGCTGATCTTCTGACTCATAGAGCATATTTTCTTAGTTCTTAGAGGTGCCCCGTGAAGGCTGCTTTCCAGCCCCCACTGCTGAAGGCTTCCTTTGACTGAGAGAACCCTACCTCTCTCTGTGTTCTGGCTTGGCAGTGAGAGTTGGTTTGGAGATAGCCCCAGACGACCCACTTGTGCAAGGCCCTCCTCCACTGCATCATACAGGGCCTTCTGAGTGAGTGTTAGGCTAACCCATTTTTGCTTAATGAAGTACATGTTGACATCTTCAAAAATGATTGATTATTGTGGCTTACCTATTAAGGAGATAGCTGCCATCACTAAACCTTTTAGTCCCGTTGTAAAGGTAAAACCATCAGATCCCAGGGTCCCAAGGGGCCTCGCGGGATTTTCATAAATAGAGGATGTGGACACCATACTGTGTCCCCCACCAACCAAACCCTCAAGCATTAATTCTAACTGTGGTTAAAGAGGGGGCTAATTATATTTCTATTTGAGAGCCAGTGAGATGGCTCAGTGGGTAAAGGCACCTTTTCTGCAAAGCTGTGTTGAGACACTGTTGCCAAGGCAACTTATCTTTATTAGGCTTATGGTTGCAGAGGGTTAAAGTCCATGACCATCATGGCAGAAGGCAGGCAGGCACAGTACTAGAGAAGTAGATTAGGGCTCACATCTCGATCCATGAGCAGAAGGCAGAGAGAGCTAACTGGAAATGGTGTGGGCTTTTGAGACCTCCAAGCCCACCCACAGTGACACATCTCCATCACCAAGGCCACACCTCCTAGTCCTTCCCAAACAGTTCCATCAACTGGGGACCAAGCATTCACACATAGGAGCCTACAGCTCTTTCTCATCCAACACATGCCTGCATGTGAACACAGTGGTTCCAATCACACCTACAATAATCATTTCAGAAGTAGTGAGAGCCGTACGGAAAGCCACCATGACCATGTGACAATCACAAGCGTTTGGGTGACTCACCTTCTGTTTTCACCTCAGCCTCAGGATCCTCACTGGTCTCTGAAGAGACCATTGGAGTAGACCCTTAGAAAGAAAACATCCAAAATGACATTCATTATTAAGTAATCTCAGGTTCTCACAGTTTACTGTCCCCAGCTCCACCCTCTACTCAAATTTATCCTCATGTTGGGGTTTATGTTTTGAGGCAAAGGCTCACTTTGTAGCCCAGGATGTCCTCATTTTAGCATTTTTCAGAAGGTTTATTTTATTTTATGTATATGAGTGTTTGCTCACATTTGTATGCGTACTAGGTGGTTGCAATTCATGCAGAGGTCACGAAAAGATGTTAGATCTCCTAGAACTGGAGTTACAGTTGTAAGCACCTATGTGGGCACTGGGAACTGAACTCAGGACCTCTGGAAAATCAGCAAGTGGTCATAACTGCGGAGCCATCTCTCCAGCCCCTGGTCTTGAAATTTTCCATATGTTTTGTACATACTAAACACACAGTGCATTTAATTTTGTAAGAGATAATCACCAGGTACATGTATGAGTTCAGCCTGGGGCATTGGCTTGGTTAGTAGAGCACTTGCCCAGCAAGCACAAACACCATCCCTAACAGTGTATAAAGAACATAAGACAGAAGTTATCCTGTCTACACAAGGAAGTCTATGGCTAGCCTAGGCTACATCAAACCTTGTCTCCACAAAAGTAAACATGATTTCACATGGGATTCTCCTATAAGGGATGAGGAGAGATAGAAACTTCCACATATTACCAAACGATCTAGAGCTGTTCACGTCATGGACACTGACACTGAGTCCTCTACTTGGGCAGCAGTATTCCACAGTGCTTCTTAGCTTCGTAAGTGACTACTATGGGCTGGGAAGGGGCTGCTTGAGAGGTGACTCACTTGTTTTGATTTTTCAAGGCAGAGTTTTTCTGTGCAGCCCTGGCTGTCCTGGAATGCCTTCTATAGACCACGCTGGCCTTGAACTCATGTAGATCTGCCTATCCATGCCTCCTGAGTGCTGGGATTAAAGGCACAGGGTACCACCTGCCTGACTGAGATGATTCAGTTGTTAAGAACACTTTTGGAGGCAGAGGCAGGTGGATTTCTGAGTTCGAGGCCAGCCTGGTCTACAGAGTGAGTTCCAGGACAGCCAAGACTATACAGAGAAACCCTGTCTCAAAAAAACAAAAACAAAAACAAAAACAAAAACAAAAAAAACCATTGTAAAAAAAAAAAAAAGAACATTTTTGGAGGGTCTGAAGAGATGGCTCAGCAGTTAAGAGCACTGGCTGTTCTTCCAGAGGTCCTGAGTTCAATCCTCACATAAAGGGATCTGATGCCCTCCTCTGGCATGGAAGTGTACATGTAGACAGAGTACTCATATACATAAAAATAAATAAATAATAATAAAAAGAATGCTATTTTTTTGGATAAGACCAGAGTTCACCCCCTAACATCCGTGTTGAGAGGCTCACAACTGACAGTAACTCCAGCTCCAGGGGATCTGATACCTTCTCTACCCTCTGTACCTGAACTCAGGTGCACAATCATGCACACACACAATTAAAAATGACATGAATTTAAAAAATGAATTACTAGGATTAAAAATGACAGAGAGAGAGAGAGAGAGAGAGAGAGAGAGAGAGAGAGGTAGGATATGGTGGTCCATGATCCTAATGCCCAGCTCTAAGAAAGCTGAGGCAGGGGGGTTAAACTTTTGACACCAGCCAGCCTGAACTATGTTCAAAGCCTGTCTTCTAAAAACAGAGAGTGTGATTGCACAGGCCTTTAATCCCAGCACTTGGGAGGCAAAGGCGGGCAGATCTGTGTGAGTTTGCTGCCAGCCTGGTCTAAAGGGTGAGACCCTGTCTTAAAAAAAACCAAACCAACCAACCAAACAACCAAATAAACAAAGAAACCCAAAACAAAAGGGCAGAAAGGCCAGCTGTTGGGGGCCAGGCCCTCCTCCCACATGTGCAGGCAGAGAGGACCTGCAAGTCTGAGGCCACAAGGTGAGCTCCAACCTGGGCTACCCACATCCTCTGCCAGCAAACAAAAAGATCTAGTGTGGTAAGGCCACGGTGGGCAGCACCGGTGTGGGGGTTCCCACTTATACGCAAAGCACATAGCCCCTAATGCAGCTTCCTAAGACAGACGTGCCAGGAGGCTGCCTTCTTTATTGCCCTCCCTCTCCCCGTCCCCCCCCCCCCCCGAGTTTAAGGGGAGGAGGCACTTCATTTTCTAACCTTCAGATGGTAGTTCCATTTCGATGACGTCACTGCTGGCAGAAGAATGCTGGCTTCCTGAAAGGAGAATAGGCAGGCTACAGCTCAGTACCAAACACGACATACAGAAGTCACTGGGGCTGCCGAGATGGCTCAGTGGGTAAAGGTGCTTGCGGCCAAGCCTAAAAACCTGAGTTTGAGTCCTAGGACCCGTATTATGGAAGGAGAGAACTGAGTACTGAAAACTGTCCTCTGGTCTCCACATGAGTACCATGGCGTTCCCTCCTTTCCCCATCAATACGTAAACTTAAATGTAATAAAACATTTAGAATAAAGCAAAGCAGCCACTGACTGCAATGGAAGCGTGTTGAGGACGGAGATGTGGCTCAGTAGGTAGAGAGCTTAGCTATCGTGCAGGAAGTCCCGGGATCCACACCCCCAGCATCACACAGCCCCAGCACTCAGGGGTGGAGGCAGGACAATCAAGAGTTCAAGATCATCTTCTAGGACACAGTAAGCTTGGGGCGAGCCTGGGCTACATAAAACTGTCTCAAAAAAATAAAATAAAATAAAATGGAGTTACCAAAGCCTGGGTGACCCCAAATCAGTTTCACCACTACAAAGTCCTTTTTGTTTTCTATCTCTAAAAAATTGCTTTTAGCAGGGCTGTGGTGATGCACGCCTTTAATCCCAGTACTCAGGAGGCAGGTGCAGGCAGATCTCCAAGTTCAAGGCTAGCCTGGTCTACAGAGTGAGTTCTAGGATAGCCCGGGCTACGCAGAGAAACCCTGCCTTGAAAAACCAAACCAAAATTCATTTATCTATTACGTGTATGCAAATGTGTGGAGGTGCGTGCCACAGTGCATCTGAGGAGGTCAGAGGTGAAGTTGTGGAAGTTGGTTCTTTCCTTAGACTATGTGGTGCTGGGGATGTTTGGGGGCAGCATGTTACCCACGGATCCTCTTGGACGTGCTCTGTTTTTGTTGTTGAAATGGAAAAAAATGTGCATCTTGGAATTATCTTAATTTAGGAATGGCAAGCTTTTTAGGCAGAGGGAAGGAAGAGCCCAAGGCATACGGGCAGGACTACTTCATGATGTCACACGTCACTGGTCAGTAGTGCCCAGGACGGCGGGGGATGTGCTCAGCCACCACAGCAGTGTTATAGGAATAAGGATATGGATGAGTGTCACACGGACCCTGTTGCCGTGGCCACGGCAGTCTTCTACACCCATTTGTTTGTTTAATGTATGTACTGGCTGGTTTTATGTCAACCTGACACAAGCTAGAGTCACCAGAGAAGGAGTTTCTGCGAGGTGAGATTACAGGTGTGCCCCACAAATGCCCCACTGTATTTAAGATGAATTCATTCATCGTGTAATTCGAAAGGCAGCTTGCTAGTTTAGGTCAGCACACATACATGTGTAGCTCTGGTTTCATGTGCTGTCTGTGGTATATTCATACATGTGTGTAGGTGCAGTGACTGTGTGCACGTGCACAGGCTGGAGGAGGATATCCGGTGTCTTGTTCCATCCCTTGCAACCATATCTGATCCTGGGGACAGGAGCTAGCTCAGCAAGCCCCAGAGACCCTTCTGTCTCTGGTCCCACTAGTGCCGACCTGCGGTCATGGCAAACTTTTTCTGTGGGTGCTAGGACCTGAACTCAGGTCCTCATGCTTGCTCAGCAAGTGTTCTTCCCCACTGGGCCATCCTCCTGTCTCCGTGGCTCCTACTTATCAGCTCTTGGATGAGTGATTACCACTCTGCTTGTGAGGGAGCCGGAACCACATTACCTTGCACGTTGTAATTAGGATCTTCTAACTCTGTCTTGATTAGCATGGTTGCTGTCTTTGGTGAAGTGCCTGTGAGGGCAACAGAGACCACAGTTAGGGGTCAGGCAAGCACAACCAGCTGACTGAACATCTTGTTTGGTGTGAATGGTGGCACAAGCCTGTCATCCCAGCATGCAGGAGGTAGAAGCAGACGAATCAACTGTTCAAGGTCCCCTTTGAGGCAGGGTGTGATGAAGCCTTTACCTCAAGCATGTCAGAGACTGAGGCAAGTGGGTCTCTGTGAGTTCAAGGCCAGCCTCATCTGCATGGCAAGTTCCAGGCTAGCAAGGGCCTCGTCTTAAGAACTGAGTCTTAAAAATCAACTCCTCTTTGGCTAATTAACAGTAAACTGGAGGCCAGTCTGCAGGGACATGTGTCAGTGACCTGAAGATTTCCCTCCAGCTCTCGAAGGTCCCACTACCTTCCAGTGCATCCCTGGGAAACATTGTTAACAATGGCCCTGTGGGGACCATGCAAGACCAAAGTGGAGTGACAGTTTAGGAGAAGCAAAGCCAAGAAGAAGCAGTGAGCCAGGTGTCACGACTGAGCAGAACTGAGCTGTGGAGGATGCATCTCCGTCCCAACATGGCGGCTCTCAACCCTCAACTCTTTCCTGGTTAGCGCTGGAGATGGTGCTTCTCCAGGCTTGGTGTCTTTGGCTTGTGTCTTGGATGGTCAGAGGACATAAAAACCAAACACCCCTGAGCTTTGTGGGGGCTGGAGATATGGGCAAGTGGTTAAGAGGATGTGTTATGCTATCATGAAGGCTTAAGTTCATGACCCAGCACCCACAAAGTGAGCCAGGTGTCCCCCACACACTTGTAATCCCAGCTCCAAATGAAACAGAGGCAGGAGGATTGCTGGGTCTTCAAGGCTTCCAGTCTAGACCACAAAAAACATGAGTCTCAGGTTTAAGGAGAGATTCTGTATCCATGGATAGCTGGAGTGACAGAGGAGGTCACTCAATGCCTTATTCTGGCTTCAGTACACACAGACGTGTGCACACTTGAGTATGCACACTCAGTGGACACAGAAAGACTGTATGTAGTGGCTCACACATATAACCCCATATATATGTGTGTGTGTGTGTGTGTGTGTGTGTGTGTGTATGCATGTATATATTTACATAAGTGGGTGGGTTTTTTTATGCATGTGTATGTCTACACACCAGAAGAGAGCCACTGTGAGCCATCATGTGGGTATGGGGAAATTGAACTCAGGACCTCTGGAAGAGCAGCCAGTGCTCTTAATCGCTGAGCCATCCCTCCAGCCCTGTGATCTCACATTTTAAACCTGTGCTGTATAGCCAGACTCTGCCTTGGAAAAAAAAATTCCGAATTTGACAAATTTCAAACCTGAAGATGCTTTTGGAGTCAAACTTTATTTACTTTATCAAAATTTTTTCTTTTGATTTATTTTATTTCAAGTGGTGCCCTGACTCCCTAGAACTGGAGTTACATATGGTTGTGAGCCACCATGTGGGTGCCAGGAACCAAACCCAGGTCCCCTGCATGAACAGGAAGTATCTTAATGGCTTAGCCATCCTGCCCCTCACTCATTTATCTTTCCGTGTGTGGTGTATGCATGTATATACACACGCCATGGCGGGCAGTGTGTGGAGGGCAGAGGGCAGCTTGTGAGAGTTGCTTCTCCTCTTTCAGGATGCAGATCCTGGGGCTTGAATTCAGGTCATTAGGCCAGTGTCCTTACCTGCTGAGCCATCTCAGGGACCAATGAAATGCTGGGACCAAGCATTTCAGATAAGCAGTACTTACCTAGCATTCTACAAATATGATCCTAGTTATGGTTAAATACTTAGTAGTCCTCTTTATAAGCACATTAGTCAGATGATAGCTTGCTAAACATTTGATGGTCAAAGCATTGGTTTACCTACCAGAATCTTCCATGGGCTCAGTTTTCACACTGACAGGACCATAGCTGCAAGGAGAAGGGAACCCAGGTCAAGTTCTACCCAGGGTGGAGCCGGGCATGATGGCACACAGCCATTATCCCAGCACTTGGGAAGCAGAGGCAGGTGGATTTCTGAGTTTGAGGCCAGTCCAGTCTACAGAGTGAGTTCCAGGACAGCCAGGGATACACAGAGAAACCCTGTGACAAAAAGCCAAAAACCACTAAATAAATAAATACTTTGTTGCACATAGGCATGTATACCATGTGTGTCTTGGTGCCTATGGAGGTTAGGAGGGTGTCAGGTCCCCTGTAACTCATTTACAGGTAGGTGTAAACTGCCTGACATGGGTGCTGGGAACCATGCTAGAATCTTCTGGAAGAGCCATTTCTCTAACCCTCATTAGCCATTCCCCTTCCTTCTGTCTTTTTGACACAAGGTCTCACTGTGTAGCCAAGGATGGCCTTGAACTCCCAGTCCTCTTGCCTCCCCTCTCTATCCTGAGATCACATTCTATCACTCATGGCTCCTGGTTTATTATTATTCATACTATGCCTTTATTAATTACCAATTTATTACTTTTTTTTTTACCTGTCATTTGGTGATATTGCTGGCCTCTCGGCATCTGTCACCATTCCAAGACCACCTGTGCAGGAACAAAAAGTGCACGTTAGTCTCTCTCAGCACCGCACCGTGGAACATGACTCACATTCAAGGACACAGCATTTGAAAGCAAACAGAGGAAAGAGAATTCTCAACTCAAGGCCATCACGGAAATGCTAGCTGGGGAGGAGGCTGGTCAAAACCAGCTCTGCTTATTACAGCAGCTGATGGGATACCTCAAAAATGGGCAGACAGCGCCTGAGATGTAGGTGAGGACCCCAGCCTGGCCAATCACCAGCTAGGTCACCTGAGTGAGTCACTAAAGTGGCCTTCATGGAAATAGTGAGGACTGGTGAGTAGCGGACCCTCCATATCCAATGGTTACCAACCTCAGGTCCCCAGCCCAGGCTCAAGTGAGTCTCAAACAAACAAACAAACAAACACCCAATGTCCTGCACATACAGAGGCTTTCTATGGCATTATTCTGTAAACAATATGACATTACCTTTTGGGTTTTGTTTTTTGGTTGGTTTTGTTTTATAAGATAGGTACCTCGGGCTGGCCTGAGATACCCTGTGTAGCTGAAGATGACCGGCAGCTCCTGATCATCCTACCTCCACCTCCAACATGCAGGAATTTATTTCTTCCTCCTCCTCCTCTCCTTCCTCCTCCTCTCCTTCCTCCTCCTCTTCTTCCTCCTTCTTATTTTCAAGACAGAGTTTCTCTGTGTAGCCCTGGCTGACCTGGAACTCTCTCTGTAGACCAGGCAGGCCTCAAATTTAGAGATCCACCTGCCTTTGCCTTCCGAGTGCTGGGGTTAAAGGCGTGCGCCACCACTGCCCGGCCTCTAAATTATTATTTTTAAGTTGTATTTTGTGCTGAGGATTGAACCAGGGGCAGGGCCTTGCATAAACTAGACAAGTGCTCTCCCACTGAGCTCTCCTCAACCCTTTTAGTTATTTTCAATGTCATCTCATCGGCTGGCTTGGAGCTTATTCTATGGCCCACACAGGCCTCAAATCTGTTATTCTCCTGCCTCAGCCTCCCAGTACTAGAATGACAGCCTTTGGCTAACATGCTGGCCAGTCTAACATTACCACTCTTGCCTGTTATTGGATATTCAAAGTGGACTAAATTGGATTAAGGCATACAGAGTAAGCTTAGGCATCACTCAAAATTCCTCTGTATTTTCCATTGCATAGAAGGGATCTGACATCCAGAGCCTTTGGAGTTCCAGACCAGACATCCCACACAGGCTGAGGAATACTGGGACACTGTCACCACAGAAGCACTAAATGGCTGCTGCTGGTGTGACTATTATTTGGTTAAGAAAACAGAAATTATTCTGGGATGACAGTCATCTCTGGTCACCTATCATTTGACCATCAAAGTATTGATTTTTCTTTGGATTTTTAAAAAGGCTTGTTTATTTTAACTTTTTATGTATATGTGCCAGTGCTTAAATGTATGTATATCTCATGGATGCCTGCTGCCCCTGAAAGCCAGAAGCAGGCATGGATCCCGTGGACCTGGAGTAACAGGCAGTTGTGGGCCGCTGTGTGGGTGCTGGGAACTGAGCCCTGGTCAAGAGTCAGTAAGTGCTGAAGCATCTCTCCGGTCCTTTCTTTGGATTTTTTTTTTTCTTTTGAGACAAGGTTTTGCTAGGTAGCCCAGGCTGGTCTTGAACTTTCAACCTTCCTGCCTCAGCCTCTCAAGAGCTGGGATGACAGTATGCACCTCCACACTAGACTTCAACTCTGTCCTCTACCAGAAGCTAGAGGACAAGGACCTCAGAAAGATCCCCACAAACAGGCCTGGAAGGGGATCATATTGGCTTAGGTACATAGCAATGGGAGCACCCAGGTCCCACCTCTGTAACCCCATCTTCTACTTGTGCTGTCTATCACGGCACCCCCTTTATTCTTTAGTTGTGGTGGTGTTGTTACTGTTCGTTTTTGATTTTTTAAAAATATGGTTTCTCTATGTCTCCTTGGCTGTCTTGAATTTGGTATGTGTTCAGACTAGTCTTACCTCCTGAACCTCTTGCCTCTGCATCTCCAGGGCTGGTTCTACAACAGTGGGCCACCACCCCAGTGAGTCTCTGCTTATCCTGAGGGCCATATGGCTGTGGAGCTTCCTAAGCCCCTTGCCAACTTTGGGGATGACTCTGACATTCTGAGAGCACCACCGTTTTCCTGGCTTTTTCCTAAGCAGAATTATTTCTTCTCCTCGACCTGAGTCTCAGAGACACAGGAATGAATCCTACAGCCCTCAAAGCCAGCAACCCCTGGCCCTTGCAGAGCTGATACTCAGAGACTGCCAGTTGACTCCCTGCATCCCCACACGCCTCTGGAAGACCAGGTGGCTGACACTACAGAGTCTCCCCAGCCTGGGCTGTGAGGAGTCTCTGACTATTGTCTCCCTGTTCAGGACATCTGCCTAGCCCTTTAGCGTCACTGTGCCATAGGTGTTTGTTCCCTCCCCTCCTCCTCTGTAGGGTTGATGAGAGAACCTAGGGACCCATGCATGTTATACGGGCATTTTCCCACGGAGCCACATCCGGGGCCCATCACTCAAAGATTCTAGGCAGGGGCTCTACCACTGAGCCACGCCCCCAGCCCCTCACTGGGGGATTCTAGGCAGGGGCTCTACCACTGAACCACGCCCCCAACCCCTCACTGGGGGATTCTAGGCAGGGGCTCTACCGCTGAGCCACACCCCCAGCCCCTCACTGGGGGATTCTAGGCAGGGGCTCTACCGCTGAGCCACACCCCCAGCCCGTCACTGGGGGATTCTAGGCAGGGGCTCTACCATTGAACCTATGCCTTGAGTCTCTCACTAGGGGGATACTGAACAAGTTCTCTCTAACTGAACTGACCCACATGTCTAGAACCTCAGTAATGGATCTAAGCAAGCGCTCTACCACTTAGCTGTGCTCTGAACCATTTACTGGGGGATTCTAGGCAGGTGCTATACTATCGAACACATACCCTTAGCCCCTCACACCCTAAAGGTAAGAGATTACTATCAAGCTGCACCACCCCCAGCTCAGGTTGCCTCATCTGTGTGGTAAAATGGAGGAGTGTATTAAAGCTCGCATCATTATCATGAGGACGGTGGAACGGCTTTGGCAGCTCTGGGCAGCCACTGAGGATCAGAACCCACTACTTACCCAGCTGGCTCTCTGCACCCAGGAAAGGTCTGCAAGAAAACCAACACTGTTACCCAACATGAGCACAAGCAGAGCAGTCACACACAGTGACCAACACTGTTACCCAACGTGAGCACAAGCAGAGCAGTCACACACAGTGAACAACAGTTACCCAATGTGAGCACAAGCAGAGCAGTCACACACAGTGAACAACACTTACTTTCTTGCGATGCTGGCCATAGAACCCAGGGCCTGGTGCACGTCAGGTGAGTGATCTACTTCACCCACTTCAGCTGTGGCCCCAGACCATGATAATCTCATCCCCCTTTCTCTTTTTCTCTCTTTTCCCCTCCTTACTTCCCTCCCTCCTTCTCTCCCTTCCTCTCTTTTTTTCCTTCTTTTTTTTTGTTTGTTTGTTTTTTGTTTTTTTGTTTTAAAAGAAAAGGTTTTGGTATATATCCCAGGCTGTCCTTGAACTCACTGTAACTTGGGCTTGCCTCAAACTTGCACTGATTCTCCTGCCTCAGTCTCCCGGTACTGGGAATGCAGGCCTGTGCCGCCATGCTTGGCTCACAGCAGCTTGTCTCTAACTGAGCTGTCAGAGGCTATGGAGCAGATTACCTCTTTATGACGAATGAGATTGCTGCTCTGTTCTCCAGAATCGACTTCAGGGTCGCAAGGCTGTAACTGTCAGGGTGCTGGAAGGCCAGGCCTTCCGGAAGGCCCTGAACCACCACAGCCGCCTGGTCCTGAAGCATCTGCTCATAGGGAACAGGGACCATGGCTGTCGTCCCCAGTGCTTTCCCTAGGACAGAAGGTAAGAGATGGTAAACGACACTCTCAGAACTTGCCACCAGTCAGTGTAACAGACACAGGGACATGCAGCTGGAACACACATGAAGACCACGAAGTAAGTTCCACTTCCTGAGTGTGGCTGCGATGTGACCAGCCAGCTTCCTGCTCCTGGCCCCGCCCCTTCTTTGCGCATTGCTGTGTCTCCCCTGCCCTTTTGTGATGGCTGACGTTGGTGGTCAACATGACTGCATCAGGAATCAACTCTGACCCAAGCAGCTGTGCACATCTGTGAAGGGTTTTCTTGATTGGATCATTTGTGGTGAGATGAAGACCTACCCTACCACAGCTTCATGTGGCGGCCCACACGAAAGGGTATGGAAAAAGGAAGCTTTGGCATGTCCTGCTGCTGGGGCATTCCTGCACTGATACCAGAACCTACTTCTTTGGAATTGCAATGTAGACTGAAGAAGACTAGCTAAGACATCCAGCCCTGTATCTGAACAACTACCAGATCCTTGACTTTTCTGTCAGGAGACAGTCATTGTTGAATTAACCGGATCATAGCCTATAAGCTACAATTTATACATACAGACATAGACACATAGTCACACACACACACACACACACACACACACACACAGAGAGACAAAGAAAGAGATAACGTATGTTTTATACATACACACACATACACACATACACACACACACACACACACACACACACACATGAAAGTGTGTGAGCATGGTGACCTGACTTCAATCAATTTCCTAAACCTACAATGGAAGGAGAAAACCAACTTCTTACAAGTTTTTCTGTGACCTCCATGTGTGCCATAAGCACAAGTACACCTCACACACACATACACACACATCACATACACACACACATGCACACACACACTACATACCAGATCATACACACACACACACACACACACACACACACACACACACACACACACGGGCTCACACACACACACACACACACACACACACACACACATCCCATACACACACATCACATTCTATGTCATACACCCCATACACATATGACACATACCATATCATACATACTCACACACATCTCACATACACATACCACATACCACATCACACACATGCACACACACATATACACACCACATACCATATCAGACACATACTCACACACAAGCACATGCATGTACACACACACACACACACACACACACACACACACTCAGGGGGCTCCACAGGGACTCACGGTAACAAAGGCAGAAATGGTCCTCCACTGCTCTCCTGAGCAGCTGGGCTTCTCCAGGGCAGGCTGCCCCATTTTCCAGACACAGTGGCTTCTCTTCAGGTAGGCCTTCTCTCTGGCCTGCAAACACAGAATGAGCATGGGTCAGATCAAGCATTCTTTCTGCCCCGTCCCCTCATCTGTATTTCTCGTACTGAAAAGAAAAGGAGGGGAAAGAGGACAACCATAAACCAACGCTTTATTTAAAGGAATAAAGGGGGCATTTTGTTTGTCTGTTTATCTAAGGGTGGAAACCAAGGCTACGTACATGCTAGGTAACCAGTCTACTGACTCAGCCGTATCCCTCAGCCTCGAGATCAGAGGTTTGTTTGCTGTTTGTTTGAAGATTTGTGTGTGTGTGTGTGTGTGTGTGTGTGTGTGTGTGTGTGTGTGATGTGAGTGAGCTGTATATGTATATGCCACACATACCGTGTATGTTTCGGGAGAGTGCCCTTGGAGACCAGAGAGGACATCAGATCCCTTGGTACTGGAGTTACCAGAGTTCTTAGCTACCTGATGTGGGCGCTAGGAGCCAAACTTGGGTCCTCTGTAGGCACAGCAAGCCCGTAACCACTGGCTATCTCTCCAGCCCTGCGAGGATAGCAGGATTATATGATGAATAGGATCAAGTGGTATTCATCCCTGAAATAAAGCTACAGCTACCCGTTTACCAGGGTGAGCGCTCACCCCAGTGCTTGGGAGACCAGCCTGGTCTACAGAGTGAGTTCTAGGAAACAAACAACAAACAAACCCCCAAACCAAACAGAAACCTTTAAGAAAAAAGTGCCACGAGTGTCAGGAATATTGAAGCCTTGGTCCCCGTGGTGGCACTGATCTGTGACACTGGGAAAAGCTGTGAATGGGGTCTTGTTGGAGGAAGTAGGCCACTGGATGGCCTCTGGAGGTGACACAGGCTTCCATTCCATTCTTGAGGCTCCGCTTGCTTCCAGTCTGAGGCAAGCAGAGTGTCCTCCCCTCCCACACGCTCCTGTCTCCCCACCAGCTGAGAACAGTGCACAGGCCCAGTGAAACATGAGCCATGCTTTTTGAGATTTACTATTTTTAACTGTGAGTATGCATGGGTTTGTATGTACGTGCGGTGTGTGCACACGGGAGTCCATGAAGTGAGTGCCCACAGAGGCCAGAGGTGATGGATCTCTCTGGAGCTAGACCCACAGGTGGCCTTGAGTCTCCCCACATTCCTAAGTGTTGTCATCTCCCCAGAACTCCAAACAAACTCCTCCTCCCTTAAGCTGTTAACATTAGCTACCAATAACGAAACTACTACAACAATAATTCAACATAGAAACCAGAACACAGCCGGGCGGTGGTGGCGCACGCCTTTAATCCCAGCACTTGGGAGGCAGAGGCAGGCGGATTTCTGAGTTCGAGGCCAGCCTGGTCTACAGAGTGAGTTCCAGGACAGCCAGGGCTACACAGAGAAACCCTGTCTCGAAAAAACCCAAAAGAACAAAAATCAAAAAGAAAAACAAAAAAGAAAAAGAAACCAGATCATGGAGAGTTGAGAGCATAAACTGCTCTCCCAGAGGGCTGGGCTTTAGTTCTCAGCACCCACATGATACAGTCCTGAACTTCCTGGAGGTCCAGGCCCAGGGGACCTGACTCTTCTTCTGGACTCTGGGTATCTGCATTCACATGTGCAGACACCCCCTGAGACACACACACAGACACAGACACACACACACACACACACACACACACACACACACACACACACACACATACACACACACACACACACACACACACACACACACACACGAGTCACACACACATAAAAATAAAAGTAAATCTTCCTTAAAAAAAAAAACAACAAAAAAAAAAAAACATCGGGGAACTGGAGAGATGCTTAGAGGTTAACAGCACTGACTGCTCTCCCAGAGGTCCTGAGTTCAATTCCCAGCAACCACATGGTGGCTCACAGCCATCTGCAAAGGGATCTGATGCTCAACTCTGGTGTGTCTGAAGACAGCTACAGTGTACATATAAATAAAATAAATCTTTTTTAAAAGTCAATAAACACAATACACATGATGTCAGAATGAAGAATAAAAAGTCAATATGATTAAGTCAGGCAAGGTGGTGCACGCCTTTAAGTCCAGCACTCAGGAGGCAGGGACAGCAGGGTCTCTGTAAGTCTAAGGCCAACCTGGTCTACACAGCAAATCTCAGGCCCACTAGGGCTACACAGTGAGACCCCGTCTCAAAAAATAATTATAAAATGAAATATGAGAATAAAAGTGGGGATATAGTTCAGAGGTGGAGTGTTTGCCTAGCATGCGTCGTGAGGTGCTAAATTCAATCCCAAATATACAAACCAGCCAACCAGACAGACAGACAGACAGGCAGACAGCACCAGGGACGACGACAGGGTACAACACTGGCCACCTACAGTGCTGTGCAAAGTCTTTCTGGAGATCCTGTCTGGCGTTGACAAAGGCACAGCCTCGCTCCGTCCCTACCACGAACACATCCGTCTCATACACAGCGATGCAGGCCACCTCGGCCTTGGACTTGGCCAGCTCTTTACACTGAAACGGAAATGCAAAACGACAAGGGTGGGTTCTACACACGCAGGCCTAGAGTTGGTTAGGTCGGCTTAGGGGCCCTGCTGGAGGGAAAGAAGGAAAAATGAAGGACAAGAAAGATGGCACATGCCTGGCATCCCCGTGCTCTGGAGGTGGAGGCAGGGCGTGAGAGCCTCTGCTATGGAGCACGTTCAAGATCATCGTGGGCTGGATGAGAAGCTGCCTTTAAAAACTAGGCAAAAGTGGGGGGACAACTAAGAGACTTTATCTCAGACCCCCTCAGACCCTCTTACTCTCCCTTAAACATCTTTTCATATTTTTTATTTTATTATTTTGAGTAATCATATTAGATGGTGTGTATGTGTGTGTATGCACGTGTGTGTGTGTGTGTGTGTGTGTGTGTGTGTGTGTGTGTGTGAGAAAACAACTTGTGTTAGTTCTCTCCTTCTACTCTGTGGGTCCCAGGACCTGAACTCAGAACGTCAGGGTTGGTGTCAAGCTCCTCCACCTGCTGAGCCATCTTACTGGCCCTGCTTTATGGTTACTAAATTTACCTACAGAAATACACACAGGATAGAAGACCTGCGAGGGGGCCTGATCTGCCCCCGTGTGTTGTACCCCAGTGTCTGGAAGGGGCCTGGGTGTAGGAGGCATGTCGTAAGTGCTTGTTAAATGCAGCAATGCTTCCATCCCATTCCGTGGTTTTTAGGGCAGGTATGTCTAGCTGTCTTCTTCTTTAGGGGGTGAATAGGATGGTCTCACGTGTCTCATACTGGCCATGAACTCACTATGTTACGCTGGCAAGATGTCCCAGCCTTACGTCATCCCGAGTTCGATCCCCAGGATTCATGAGATGGCTAGAGAACACCTGTTTCCCAAAAGTGGCCCTCTAATTTGCCGGTGCATTCTATGGCATGCACAGGTCACATCTACCACACACAGGTAAAAACATCAAAACAACCCTTACTGATGGCCCGGTGACCTTGACCTCCTGACCTATCTACCTCCACAGTGCTGGGGTTTCCAGGTGTGTGCCACCACACTGTACTGAAGGACACCCTCATACAGACACGAGGGGGTTACAAAGAAGTGACCCTGGAGTGTGCCACCATCCTTCAGGTCAGCAACAATCTGAGATATCCGCAGAGCCAGAGTCTCACCATGGACTCCAGGGCAGACATGAGGAATGTCACCACCATCCTGCTGTCTGAGGTCTCATCGCCAATCGGCTGGGTGGACACTGCTACTTGGGCCATTCTTCCTGTAGAGGAGAAACAAGGAGGTGATCGGTGGGAACCCTCAGTGTTCTTGTGATCACATGACGACAGCTCTGTGGGTGTGAATGGAGGGTCCTAGGCTGGTGCCGGATGGAGATGCCAGAAGCTTTGGAATGTAAGATGCCCTTAGGACACTGAAGGCATCAGGTAGTTCTTGTACAATACCCAGACCCTACCTCACCTGCAGCTCCCACAGCCGAGAAGCAAGGTATGTGGAGGCAGGAAGGTGTGGGTCGGCTGCTCCCATCATGGTGGACCAGGAAGGTCTTCAGAGAAGAGTGTTACATCTTTTTTTCTTTTTAAAGACAAGTCTCATAATATAGTTCCTGGCTGACCTGGAACTCAATCTGTACACCAAGCAAGCAGACCTTAAAATACAGATCTACCCACGTCTGCATCCTGAGTATTGGGATTAAAGAATGTGCCACCACACATGGACATTTTTATTTTATTCTGCAAAAGGGTCTTATCAGCCCACCACACTGACAGTGAACTATGTATCCAAGGATGACTTTGAATTTCTGACCCTCCTTCCTCAGTTTTCCAACTGCTGAGAAAATAAGACACGTGCCACCATGCTTGGCTGAAAACTTTGGCCTTTGACAAGAAAGAAATGATGGGCAGAGTGGGAGGGGCTGGTTGGCATCAATTCTACATCAAGCAGGAATAAAGAACCAACGATGTCTCCTTTACTATGCTCAATTTGTATGCTGTATACAACAACACAGGAGGCAGGAAAATCCTCCTCCCTCCCTCCCTCCCTCCCTCCCTCCCTCCCTCCCTCCCTTCTTTCCTTTTGTTTTTGAGATAAGGTTTCTCTGTGTAGCCCTGGCTGTCCTGAAACTAACTCTGTAGACCAGGCTAGCCTCGAACTCAGAAATCCACCTGCCTCTGCCTCCCAAGTGCTGGGATTAAAGGCGTGTGCCACCACTGCCCGGCTAAAAACTGCTTTTTAATAAAATGCAATCATTTATTTTGCGTTTGTGTATGGGTACAAACACCAGAGGACACATATGGAAGTCAGAGGATAACTTTGAAGACTGTTTTCCTGTCTCTCCAGATAAGGTCTCATGTCCCTCAGACTGTCCTTGAACTTGCTACATAAGTTGAATTTCTGCTCCTTCTGTCTCCACCTCTCAAGTGCAGGGACGCCAGGTAGATGCCACCACATCTGGCTGCCAGTTTTCTTTAAAAAAAAAAAAAGTGTGTGTGTGTGTGTGTGTGTGTGTGTATGAAAGTGTGTGTGAGAGGGGGTGTGCCCAGAGACCAGAGGAGGATCTCAGATCCTCGGAAGCAGGAGTTAAGGTGGTTCTGAACCGCCTCACACGGATGCTGGGACCAGAACTCAGGTCCTCTGCAAGAACAGTAAGAGCTCTCATCACTGAGCCATCGTTCCAGCCCCACGACTACTTTTATTATTGCTTTTGGAAAAGGTCTCATTATACTGTAGCCCAAATTAGTCTCAAATTCATGATCCTCCTGCCCCAGCGTGCTGGGGGCTGGGATTAAAGACAGGTACCACCAAACCTTCCAGAGGAGGCAGAGACAGGCCAGCCCAGTCTACAGAGTGAGTTCCAGGACAGCCAAAGCTATACAGAGAAACGCTGTCTCAGAAAACAACAAAAAACCCAACCAACCAACCACACAAAAGTCCAGGTATGACAATAAACGGTGTACTCTGAGCACTGTGGGTAGGAGAGGTGTGACAAGACTGAAGGACGCAGGTCTCTCTTTACACCAAGTGGTCCCAGGTAGCACATGGAATTTGGGTCATTAGGCTTAGCAGCAATCAACTTTACCCCACTGTGCCATCTCTGTAGCACCTTGTCATTATTATTATTATTATTATTATTATTATTATTATTATTATTATAAATCTGGGGGAAAAAAAAAAGAAAGAAAAAGCCAGGCAGTGGTGGCACACACCTTTAATGCCAGCACTTGGGAGACAGAGGCAGGCAATTTCTGAGTTCGAGGCCAGCCTGGTCTACAGAGTGAGTTCCAGAACAGCCAGGGCTACACAGAGAAACCCTGTCTCGAAAAAACAAAACAAAACAAAAAAGAAATCTGGGCATATCAGTCAACCATCTATAATCTTAGCACTAAGGGAGATGGTCAGCAAGGACAACCTGGGCTACATACCAAGACTGTCTTGAAAGTAAATAATTTAGGCATGGTGGTCTAACCTTGGACTCCCAGCAGTGCTAGAGGCTAAGACCGGATAGGATGAATACCTTAGGGAGATCTTGTCTCAAAATAACATTGATAAGTTGGGGCTGCAGCCAAGGCTCAGTGGTTATGAGCTCCTGCTGCTCTTCTAAGTTGCAATTTACCCAGTTTCAGTTCTCAGAACCCAGAAGGCAGTGCACAACCATCTGGATCTGGTTCCAGGAGACCTGGTGCCCTCTTCTGGCCTCTGCCAGCACTGCATGCATGTGGTGCAGGGACATACAGGCAGGCAGAACACCAACACACATAAAATAAAAATAAATAAATCATAGCCAGGCGATGCTGACGCACACCTTTAATTTCAAGCACTCGGGAGGCAGAGGCAGTTAGATCTCTGTGAGACTGATGCCAGTCTGGTCTACAGTGTGAGTCCCAGGACAGCCAGGCCTGTTACACAGAGAAACCCTGTCTTGAAAAACCTACATAAATAAATCTATATAAATACAAAACATAAGTCTGCTTCTGTAGCTCAGTGATTCTGGGCTCAATTCCAAGTATAAACAAACACCAGTAAAATAGAACACCCACAAAGCTTGACCCAGGAATTCTAATTTTCAGTAAACACCCACAAGAATCCAAAAATAAATACCCACATCCAACGCACAGAAATAAACACCGTGATGTCATCTGCAACAGACAAAACATGCTTTATTTAGTCTTCTACTTTAAAAAGATCATTTAGTTATATGTGCATATTTATCTGCGTGTGTGTGTGTGTGTGTGCGCGCGCGCGTATAGGTGCCTGTATAGGCCAGAAAAAGCTTCACATCCCTTGGATCTGCATTTACAAGGGGTTGTGAGCTCCTTGACATGGGTTCTCAGAAATATGCTTCAGTCCTCTGCAAGGGCAAGCACTCTTACCTGCTGAGCCAACTCTCCAGCACCTCCATCTTTTTCTTTCTTTTTTTTTTTTTTTAATAAATGAAGAGGTCTTATTTAATTAGGTTTGTAGAAAACAATTAACTGTATAAAACTTATTACAGTGAAGAATAACCATGTTTGAAAGCAGCTACAAGGCTCAGAGGAGAACACAGGATTGTAATAAGCAGAGTTACAGAATACACTGAAGAGGTTTGCATAGTCAGCTCCCTGGAACTGGCGGGGTCACATTCTTAAGTATTGATTTTTTAAAAAAAAATTATTTATGTGAGTACACTGTAGCTGTCTTCAGACACACCAGAAGAGGGCACCAGACCCCATTACAGATGGCTGTGAGCCACCATGTGGTTGTTGGGAATTGAACTCAGGACCTCTGGAAGAGCAGTCAGTGCTCTTAACTGCTGAGCCATCTTCAGCCCTTACGTATTGATTTTTGCTTCATGCTGCCCCAATGGCAGATCTCCTGTCTTCAAAGCACAAGCAGCTGCTACGCTGAGCATAACATTTCAAAAATCTGGAACCCTTGGTTATAGCACATCTGGGCTGTTGAACACAATCAGGGTGTCTCAGTCTTGCCTATGTGACAGGTGACATCATAGTGCACAGACAAAAAACAAAACAAAACAAAAACCCAACCAGTCAACCAACTAACAACAACAAAACGTTTGAAGCATCCAATGCACTGTGCATCTTGGAGGCATAAATGGAGACTTCCGATTCTTCGGACAAATAGTCCAAAGAATTTTATACTAAAACATTTGGTTGGCATCACTGCCTTTGTTATGTCTGTCACAATGAAGCCAACTCAAATGGATCAACAAGATATCCTTTGGGGCTGGAATGTTCTAGCGAGGGCCAGTAGGTCTGTAAGACCTCGAAGCACTCTCCAACTTTCACTGTTATAAAAAAATGTCTCTCAGAACAAATGGCCCCCACAGCAGCAAGCACTGCCCAGCCCAGCTACCCAGAGGAGCAGCCAGGGCACATGAGGGTAGCGGTGAGGTGCTCTGTCAACTCCCGCATTCCTCCATTAAAATGTGTATGTGTGTGTGTGTGTGTGTGTGTGTGTGTGTGTCTCGCGTGTGTGTAGGAGTGTTTCCCTCCATAGTTGTGTGTGTACCATGTGCACGCCTGGTGATGGACGAGGCTGGGAAGGGTATTGGATGCCCAGGAACTGGATTCATGGGTGGTTGTGGTTCTGAGTTTCCAAACAGGTGCTGGGAATTGAACCTCGGTCCTCTGTAAGAGCAGTAAAAAAAAAAATTTTTTTTTCAAGACAGGATTTCTCTGTGTAGTCCTGGCTGTGCTAGAACTTGCTCTGCAAACCAGGCTGCCCTGAAACTCAAGAGATCTGCCTGGTGTACGACACCATGTCCAGCTTCCGGTTCAAGCTCTTAAAAGGATGCCGTCTCTTCAGCAACCTCCTCTCCATTTTCTTTCTTTTCTCTTTTGTCTTGTCTTGTTCTCTCTTCTTTCTTAAAAGATGGAGTACCTACCTCGCTATGTGCTTTTATCCTGTAACCCTCTGAAATCCTCCTGCCTCAGTATCCCTGGACTAACTGACACATTTGACTTACCACAGTAAAGCTGCAGTTATGTTTTGTTATTTTACTTTGGAGGGAATTCTTTTTCTGACTTGCATTATATTTTAAAGAGCGAGTTTTCCTGTATCTCAATAAAGCTGCTATAATTTATTTAGTGACAAGGTCCCACTGTGTAGCCCCAGCAAGCCTGGAGCTTGCTATATATAAGCTGTCCTTGAACTCAGAGAGAGCCGTCTGAAGCCATGCGCCACTGCGGCCGGTTCCTTTCTGGTTCTTTATGCTGAATGAGTGCATGCTAGTATGTTTTGGGCGCAATAGGTTAAATACATTTTTATAGCAAATTTTAATTTCTAAAAATCTACTTTAAATTTTAAAATTACTACAAATTTTAAACGTCTTAAAGTAAATTAAAAAAAATTTTTTTTTTGATTGTTGTATTTGGAGTTATGGCCGTAGGCCACCTTGTACTTTCAACCAGACCAGACACAAGCCACATTTTGGAAGCTGGGCCCCTTCCTCCGGTTTCTTTATAGACCTAAGTCCCTGGCCGCCTCGAAAACCAGACGCTCCCCATAATCCTGGAGCCAACTGGCCAGAAACCACACCGAAGGTGGAGCCAGAGAGCCGTTGCTAGGCAACCGCGATGGCCCCGCCTCTTCGCCAACCAATCAAGTGTTTCTATACACAGCGCAGGTACGTCAATAGGCGCGTGACCCCGGCACGCACGGGGCGTAGTTTTCCCCGCCTCCTCGCTCCCGTCAAGGCCAATCAAAAGAAAGATTTTGGTGCGCGCCCTGCGTGCGAAGGTCGCCTAACGGCGCGTCTTCCCCACCCCACCCCCACTCTTCAGGGCCTGTTCGTGGTGCGAAAATTGGAGTTCGGAGCTGGCCACCGGACGCCTGAAGGTTCCGCCACGCTCCCCGAGAGCTGCGTCTACCCCGGAGACTTCCGGAAGCCGGACTTGTGAGGGATGCGGCGGCGGAATACGCACCTGAGGGCCCTGCCGTGCGGGCCGCGCCGAGGGTCTGAAGCCTGGGTTGCGCGTGCGCAGCGGCCCTGGGCAGGCGACCGGAGCACGGGGGTCGCGGAAGCGTGGGCAGAGGGCGCCTCCTCTGCACCGGTCTTTTTACGCTCCCTTTCTCTTTGTCGTTTTTATTGTTTTTTTTCTCTTTTTAATATTTTTTTTGCCTTTGTTTGCTTCCTGGAAGGTCGGCTTCCCGCGCGTGTCCGAAGCACCCCCAGTGGGGACGGCCACTTCCGGTGCGCTTCACGACGGCTTCCGCGAGGTCGCCAGCTGGGGTTCGTGGCGTGCGCGTTTCTTCGCGCCTCCCCTGCATGTGCATGGCCTTTCTTGATACACATCTTTTAAAAGTTTGGTTGTGCGTGCGTGCCTATGGAGGCACTACATATGTGCACTACGGGAAGGCCAGAATAGGTCACGATATCCCCTGGACCCCGAATTACAGATGGCGTGGATGCTGAAAACTGATCTTGTGCCCCTTGCAAAAGCAGCCAATGTTCTTAACTGCTGAGCCATCTCTCCAGCCCCACTTTAGGAGGGTTTCAGTTTCTTTCCTTTAAAATTTACATGAAAAGGAGATGGAGAGGTGGCTCAGCTGTTAGGGGCTGGTGGTGTGCTTTCAGAAGACCCTAGTTGGATTCCCAGCGTCTGTATCAAGCAGGCCACACGTACCTGTAACTCCCGTCTCCAAAGGATCTGAGTCCCCTGGCCTCTGTAGGCACCCACACCCGCTTTAAAAAATAAAAATATTTTAAAACTACTTTTAAAGATGTGTTGCTTGGTGTGTGGTGATACATGCCTTTAGCCCTAGCATTCAAAAGGCAGAAATAGGCCAAATCTCCCTGAGTTTGAGGCCAGCCATGGCTACATAATAAGATCCTATCCCAAAATAGAATGAGAAATAACACTTTGCTCATACCAGGAAAGGCTGTGAAGCCTCCTCTGTAGTCTGCATTTGCTCATGTTCTTGAGCTGGCTCCAATAGATTCTTCTCAGGTCACAACTGGGTCACTGCTTGCTAGATCCTGTGGTCCAGCCTGTGGTGGTTCAGCCTGAAAAATCACTTGCTCTTGAGACTTGTCAAAATCAGGTTCATGACATGTGGCCTTTTAGGACACAGTGCTTGGTGACTGTTCTAGCTCCCACTCAAGTCGTTTTCTCCCCCCTTTCAGATTCCTGCAACATTTCCTATTTTCTGTCTCGAATCTGTTTGCTGCTTGCCCTCAGTCCTTGACTTACATTTCAGGGCTATTAAATAACATTTCTGCGTTGGGTGGTGGTACAGGCCATTAATCCCAGCACTCTGGAGGCCAAGGCAGATGGATCTCTGAGTTCAAGGCTAGACTGGTCTACAGAGCAAGGTCCATGACCGCCAAAGCTATGCAGAGAAACCCTGTCTCAAAAGAAACAACAAAAAGGCCCTGAAAACATTTACATGATTCGCTCGTCTTCAGTCTAGACCATTCCTCTGAACTTGAAATCTGTGTAACCAGCTGCCTATTTTGAAATCTCCACTCAGGAGATGATGAGCCTCAGGAGGACATGGCCCACCCTATCCCATGTGTCTTCTCGTCCTCCCTACCTCAAGGTCACAGATTTCTGCCCATGGTTTTCAGATCCCATGGGATGGGAGCACATGTTGGAGGACCTACTTCATTTCCTGATAGGAAGCCGAAGAAGGAAGAAGGAGGAGAAAGGAAGGAAAAAGAATGGAGGGGAAAGAGGAAGGGATAGAGAAGATATAGGCAGACTTAGGGCTACATCACCAGTGATCCACTTCCTCCAGCTAGGCCCTACCTCCTGAAATTTCCAGAACACCCCAAACAGCGTTATCAGCTGGGGTTCAGGTTTTCAATAGATGAGCTTTGGGAGAGGACCCTTTACTGTGGACCATAATAGCTGGTTGAATTTTCCTTCTTTCTTTTCTCTCTCTCTCTCTCTCTCTCTCTCTCTCTCTCTCTCTCTCTCCCTCTCTCTCTCTCCCTTTCCTTCCTTCCTTCTTTCTTTCTTTTGACAGGGTCTCTTTAGTTAACCCTGGCTGTCCTGGAACTCACAATGTAGACCAGGCTGGCCTCCAAGTCACAGAGATCCGCCTGCCTCCTGAGTGATAGGATTAAAAACTTAGGCTACTACATATCCTAATTTATTAAAAATAGCCAAGCAGTGGTGGCACACACCTTTAATCCCAGCATGGAAGAAGCAGAGCCAGAGGCAGCTGGATCTCTTGAGTTGGAACCAGCCTGATCTACAGAGCAAGTTCCAGGGCAGCCAGGGCTATACAGAGAAACCCCATCTTAAAAACAAACAGAAAGGAAAAGAAAAGGGAGACGAAGGAAGCTGACACACACAAGTGGGTGGTGTCATCTGGACTCCATGACACACACCTCCTAAAATAAAAACCACTACTTGAGAGGCAGAGGCAGGATATCTCTGCGAGTTCAAGGCCAGCCTGGTTTACATAGCAAGTTTCAGGTCAGCCAGAGCTACATAATGATACCCTGTCTCAAAAGTAAGAAATAAGCGACACATTGCAATACCAAAAAAAAAAAAAAAAAAAAAAAGTATCAGCAAGAAAGGCTAACATAAAAGAACTGGCTAGTGTTTAGCAACCAGCAGAGTGGCCTGCACCCTTGGTGACATTGGTGAACGCTGCCTTCGTGAGCAGGAGGACTCAAGGTTGAAATGCCATTTATAGTAGGTAGCGTCTCTCAATTAACTCAGGAGTTTAATGCAATCTCAATAATAAAACCCAGTGGGATTTGATTACTGCTGCTTGACAAGATGACTTTTAAGTTTCCACGAAAGTAAATGTTATGAATAGCAAAATCAATTTTGTGAGAAAATGGTAGAGAACAAAACAGGGAGCCTTGAATAAAAATGAGAACATACGATGCGGCATCCAGAACCTTGTCATAGGATCTACTGATTTTCTTCTTTCCTTCCCCTGCTTTATTTGGAAACAAGGTCTCATGTAACCCAGGCTGGCCTCAAACTCACTATGTAGCCAAGCATGACCATGATCCTCCTGCCTCTACCTCCCAAGTGCTGAGAAGACAGGCTTGTGCCACCATGCTCAGCTTCGTCATATTTTCTAAATAGTGTTTCAAACACTGAGATCGTGTTTGTGGTAGACAATAAGTTGTTTTGGGGTGATGAGATATCTGGCTTCGTGGTGGCACACACCCTCAATCCCAGCACTTCAGAGGCAAAGAAGGGTGAGCTCTGAGTTCCACACCAACCTGCTTTACATAGTGAGTTCCAGGCGAGCCAGGGCCAGTCAGGTCTTGTTTCAAAAAGAAAAAAAAAAAATCTGTTAAAAGTTTTTATTGTGGGGTGGTGAGATGGCACAGAGGATGAAAGCACTTGTCTTTTGAGTCTGAAATTCTTGAGCCCATCCTTGGAACCTATATGGTGGAGGGAGAGAAAGGACTCCCTAAAGATGTTTTCTTATGTTTTAAAATTGAGACTGGACTTGGTTGTGCTTGCCTGTAATCCTGGCACCTAGGAGGTGAAGGCAGGAGGATCAGGAGTTCAAGCAACATAGCAGGTTCAATACCAGCCCGGTCTATGTTCGACCCTGTTTCAAAAACCACAAACATTTACTTTTGTTGGGCTATGGATAGAACTCAAGAACTCGCATATGCTAGGTGAGCACATTACCACTGGGCCACACTCCCTGCTTCTGACTGCAGTTGTAAATCTTCTGAACCGGCCTGTTGTGCCTCTTGTCGCAAAACAGGAACCAAATTGATGGGCAAGCATCGCCACCTAGTGGCCATGATTCTTACTGTAGCGGTCCTCTTGGTTGCAATTTTTGAATTGTTTTTTTTTTAACTTTTATTTATTTGTATCCGTGCATGTCTGTATGAGTGAATGTCACATGTGTTCAAGGGTCCCTGGAGACGAGAAGTCTATGTCAGATTCCCTAAAGCTGGAGTTCTTAGGTGGTTGTGAGCCACTTGATATGGGGTCTGGGAACCGAATTTGAGTCCTTGGCTAGAGCAGCAAGCACTCTTAATGGCTGAGTCATCATCCCAGCGCACTTTTTCTTTTCCCTTTGAGATAAGGTCTCACCGTGTACACGTAGCCCCGGCAGGTCTGGAACCCACTGTGTAGACAGGCAAGCCTACTGCGCATGCCTACTGAGTGCCGCGTTCAAAGGTATGCGCCACCACGTTCAACTCCTCGTTCCCAATCTTACACCAGAGAAGACTTCTTTCTTTTGGCTACTCTTTTCTTTTGAACTAGGGTTTCACTATGTCAACCTGACTGGCCTGGAACTAGCTATGTAGACTAGGCTGGCCTCAAACTCACTGAGATCTGCCTTCCTCTGCCTTTGGAGTGGTGGAATTAAAGGTGTGCACTGCCATGCCCTATTTATCTTTTTGGTCATCTCCTAAATGTATGATGGTTTAGAAAGTTGAAGGATGCATCTAGGGTTACTGAACTTTTCTTTTGTGAGGTAGCATGTCAGACTGCTACCTCACCCAGGCTGGGGTTGAAATCCTGCTCCTTCTGAGTGCTGGCATGACAGATGAGCGGCCCACACATGGCTAAGGGATGTTGACTTTGTGGCTAGTGGGCAGGGGCTCTCCCACTGAGCCACGCCCCCAGCCCCTCCTGGGGGATTCTAGGCAGGGGCTCTCCCACTGAGCCACCCCCCCAGCCCCTCCCTGGGGGATTCTAGGCAGGGGCTCTCCCACTGAGCCACACCCCTAGTCCTTTACTGGGGGCAAGGGCTCCATCCTTGAGTAATAAATAACACCAAGTGATTTTGAATTGTTGTTTAGATCCTGTTTCATGCTGTTGCCCTGACTGGCCTGGGACTCTTGATTCTCCAGCCCATCAGCACCATGATGCTGGGCTGACAGCAGTGCACTTTCACATCTGCTCTCCACTCATTCATTCATTGGGCCTATTCTCCCTTCACACCTAATGACATCATCCCACTCACACACCAGGTCCTTGCCAGAATGTTTAGTCAGGAGACACTTTGGCATCCGTGAAATGTCTCCAACCCTCTTTCATTTTGCTTTTCACAGTCCACATCTTTTTTTTAAAAAAATTTTTTTTTGGGGTGTGAGGGACAGGGGTCTCTCTGTGCAGCCCTGGCTGTGTAGTCCTGGAACTCGCTCTGTATACCAGGCTGGCCAGATCCATCTACTGCTGTAGATCCATCTGCCTCTGCTTCCTCAGTGCTGGGATTAAAGACCTGTGCCACCACTACCCAGCTTTTGTCCGTATCTTAAGACACACACACATCCTCACATCTTGCCTCCGCTCCCCGGGGTTGGATTGACTTTGCTTTTAGTTTATGCCGGGAAGTCAGGCCCCTCCTTATGAGTATCAAGTGTCTGTCTTTGTCCAGGCTCTGTTCTATGGAGACCTGACCTGAGGGATTGATCTGGAGACTGTAAGCTGAAGCTTATGAGTCTTGCAGATGCATCGTGTTGTGAAGCATCCACTTTGGGGAAGGGTTTTGCTTGGATTCTAAACAGCAGAAGGTGTGTCCCTTATCACATAAAAGCAAGAGGCCAGCTGACTACTGGCCTTCTTGGTGGCTTACATCCCCACTTTAGTGGAGAGCTCTATAACGCTCTTTTCTGAATGCCCCACCTTTTAATTTACTTTGCATTTATTTTGTGTGAACGTGTGGGGAGATGCCCATGATACAGAATCGGTTTGGAAGTCAGAGGATAACTTGCAGGTGTCTGTTCTCTCCTTCGTGTCCCCCCCCCCCCCCATGTGGGATTTGAGCTTGGTGGCAAATACATATCCCCTAAAGCTATCTTGTTTGTCCCCTGTTTATTCCCTTACCTTATTGGTGGATTCTCCTTTATGAAACAGTCCTACATCCTGGCAAAGCAATAAGCACACAGTGATAAACACACACTCCACAGACTAGATCTGTATCATATCCTATACACTTTGAGCTTGTCTTAGGATAATTAAACATTGGATGAATTTTGGGGCTTCAGATTTTGTCAACCTCAGTTGACAGTGGATTTCTAGCACACAGGATGCTCTGGGTTCCATCCCAGGACTGCATAAACTCGGCATGGTGATGCATACTGGTAATCCTTGTACTGGAGATAGGCAAAAAGATCAAGAGTTCAAGGCCACCCTTGGGTACATAATGAATTCAAGCTCAGCCAGGGCTACATGAGATCCATCTGAAGAAAAACAAATGAGTACGTTCCTGTTTATCAAGCAATACACACTAAGGATGAGCAAAGGGAGTCCAGAGGGAAGGATCCACTCTCTGCATTAGGGATAGCATTTGGGAAGCCCTGTCATGGATTGTAACCTTTGTTTTATGGAAATCTTATTTCAGGGACTGAATTTCTCTATTTAGTCTTTCATTCTGGAGCTGAGATCCACAGGAACTAAGAAGGGCCCATGAAAGCCAGGTGTGTTCAACCAGGGTTCAACCTGGCACATTGGCATGGGTCTGTAATTCCATCACTTGGGAGGCTGAGGTAGGAGAACTGTAGTGAGTTAGAGGCTAGCCTGGGTTACAGAGGCTAAAAACATATTCAATTAGAGGGCTGGAGAGAAGGTTCACCAGCTAGGAACACTATGCAAACAAACCACTATTTAGTCTTCCGGAGAACCAGATTTCTATTTCTAGCACCTACAATGGGGGCTATCAACTGTAACTCCAGTTCTAGAGGCTCCAATACCCTCTTCTGGGGCCTCTACAGACATTATACATACAGGGTATATACATGCAGGCAAAGTACTTATATGCCTAAAATAAAACCGCCTAAAATAAACTAAATCAACCAACCAACCAACCAGTGCTGGGTATGGTGGCAAGCACCACTCAGGAGGCAGGGACAGGTGGATCTCTGAGTTTGAGTTAACCTGGTCTACAGGAACATAGCAAGTTACAGTCCAGTTAGGGCTAAATAGTGAGACTCTGTCTCAAACAAACACACATATCTATTAATAGGTTTTCTTTCGACTAGGGTGGTTTCCAATGTGCAGCAACATTCCTGCCTCAGCCTAAATTTGGGGTTACTGACGTGAGCCACTGTGCCCAACTACCTTCCCCAGTTTTGCTCCCATGAGGTAAGCATCTAGGATGCCCCCTTTCAGTATTTATATAAAACACTTCTTGGGGTTGGGAGAGTAGTCTGTATTAGTCTATACCATAAGTATGTGTGAGGACCTGGGTTCAATTCCCAGCACCACCTAAATAACTCCACATCAAAACCAACATACACACACACACAAAGAATTTGGAAAAGGGCTGTGAGAGGCATAGGACACGTCACAGGTATCTTCAAATAATAGTTTGACATTCATTTAAATCCCCTGCTCATGGATAACGACAGAGAGGCCATAGAGTTTCCAAGTCTTTGCTTTCATTTAGTACTAATCATCTGCCAATAGTAAACATGGCTGCAATTCCCTTAGCGCTTCGCCTTCAGCCAGTAGTAAGCATGGCCGTATCTACTTCCGCTAGGCTAGAGGTCAAGGGTGACACAAGATGGCGGCGCCCATAAGCAGTTGAGGCGTGAAGCGGAGGATGTTGGCGGCGGCCCGGGCTCTGCTGGGGCCGCGCCTGAGGTGGCCGGTACCGGCTCGCGAGCACTGGAAATCGGCCGGCCGTTCACGGAGCCGGCGAGAAGCGGCCGAGGCCGAGGCGGACACTCCCGTGTTCCAGTACGTGGGCGAGCGCGCGGCTCGCGCCGATCGCGTGTTCGTATGGGGCTTCAGCTTCTCCGGGGCTCTCGGAGTGCCCAGCTTCGTGGTGCCGTCGTCGGGGCCCGGACCGCGCGCCGGCCTCCGGCCCCGTCGCAGGATCCAGCCGGTACCCTACCGCCTGGAGTTGGACCATAAGGTGAGGGCATCCTCACTGCCTCCTTAGGGACTTTCTTCCCTGCGTGGCCGGATTTCCGGGAGCTTGACCTCCTAGCTCCCGGGATTTGCTGAGGAAGGCATTAGGGGTGGCTGCCAAGAAGACTTTTATCTCAGCTGCTGAGCTTGTTTATGACGTCCGTAGATATTTGTGTCTTTCTCAGCATTTTCTGTGTGCAGTTGGCTTGTGGCTAGAGAAAGTTTTGTGTCTTCACTCACTTCTTGCACGATTGCATAACTTGATAATCACACCAAGCGTTCTGCCCTTCTTAGAGCATTTGCTCAGTACCCCCAAGAGGCTGTAGCTGTCACCTCCCACTTACAGGAGATGAAAGGGAGTTCCACAGAGGTCAAGTAAGGCCCAGGGCCCCACAGCTGGTAGGATGTCAATGATGGTATTTGTACTCAGATTAGACAGGCTCTGTGAGGGAAGGAAAATTCCGAAGGTCGGAGATGCGTTGGCTAGAGTGAGTGATGGGAAAGGAGATGTTTATCCGAGCAGTTGGAGAGAAAATGGGAGGTTGCATATGGTGCCTCTAAAGAGGTTCGCGTTTAAAAAGGGCTCAGGTGGCCTGCCGTGGTGGCTCACACCTGTAGTCCCAGGACGTGGACTGGACGGTTGAGTCAAGGGGATTGCCACAGGTTGTATGCGGGCTTGGCTTACACAGCGAGACCCAGGCTTTACCTTCGAAATGCTGCTATTACAGCCGTGTGCGACCATTTCCGGTTTAAGTGGTGCTGGGGACGGGGAACACGAGTGTTTTTGCCATGCAAGCACTGTGTCAACTGAGCTACTTTTTCCCCTCCCCCTCCCAGTTATCTTTTGTACATAGCGTGAGACAAAGGTCTTTTTGCTTCTAGCTACCTGGTTGTGCTCACATCTTTAGTTGGGAAAACAAACAAACAAACAAACAAACAACAAACCACCCTTTCTTTTGGTAGCAATAAAAAGTATTTATTTATACTTTATAGAGGTATGGTTTGTGGTGATGGGAATCAAACCCAGGCAAGTTGATAAAGGCAAGTGTTCTATATATCACAGAGCCATACCTCCAAGACCTACAGTTTTTATTTTTTTCCTAGTGTGTGTGTGTGTGTGTGTGTGTGTGTGTCTTCTACCTTGTAATGTTGCTGCAGTTGCTAAATGGTTCTATAAATTAAAAACAGTTTTTTATGTGTATGGCGTTTTGCCGGCATGCATGTATGTATCATTTGTGTGCCTGGTGCCCATGGAGGCCAGAAGAGGCTGTTAGTCTGTAGAACAGGAATTACAGAAGGTTGAAGCCATCTCTCCAGCTCTTGTTCCTTTTTTTTGTTTGTTTGTTTGTTTAGTTTTTCAAGACTGGGTCTTCCTATACATAACTCCTGGAACTTGCTTCGTAACTGACAGAGATCCACCCACCTCTGCCTCTTGAACTTGAATTAAAGCCACCAGACCTGGCTCTAGCCCCTGTTCTTACAGATTGTTGTGTATTTCTTAGTATTTTCTATGTCTGGGTTGCCTGTGAATGGAGGTAGTTTTATGGACTTGTTTTTAATTGGATGCTTGTTGTCTTTTCCTTGCTTGGTTTAATGGGGTGGAACTTTTATCATAGTGTGAAATTGGATTAGTAAAAACTAAGTCTGGTTTTTTTTGCTTTTTGAGACAGAGAGTTTATATGTAATCCAAGCTGGCCTTAATCTCAGTGTGTAGTCCAGACCGACTTTAAACTTGTGATCCTCCTGCATGCTGGGATTGCAGGCGTGAGACACCAGACCCGGTCTTTTATAACTCTTGTTTGTGGGGAAGACATTCATGAACCTGTCTGTAGACTGTGGCTGGAAGTCCCCTCCTGGTACATTATCGTGACAGCCTCACACTTTAGCTGACTCTGTTAGATCATGCTCAAAGC
Source organism: Rhabdomys pumilio (assembly GCA_030674055.1). Taxonomy (NCBI): domain Eukaryota; kingdom Metazoa; phylum Chordata; class Mammalia; order Rodentia; family Muridae; genus Rhabdomys; species Rhabdomys pumilio. The sequence goes on from JANHMN010000023.1 coordinate 18,759,691, forward strand.
TTTTCACACAGGAACAGAATTAATGGCACCGTGTGCCCATCAAATATTTGTTGAGCGTTAAATAAATGGGCATCACTAAGCATGCGAATAATCTTGGTGTGCTGGGCATAATTTTTAGACCTGTAGGTCAGTCTCTCTGTCTCTGTGTGTGCGTGTGTGTGTGTGTGTGTGTGTGTGTGTGTGTGTGTGTGTCTGTGTGTCTGTGTGTCTGTGTGTGTCTGTGTGTGCGCGCATCACTTGCATACCCACAAAAGCCAGAAGAAGAGGGCATGGGATCTCATGTAACTGGAGCTACAGACAGTTGTAAGCAGCCACACAGGTGCTGGGTATCAAACCCGAATCTTTTTTGCTTCCCCTCATTCGGTCCAGTTAGCGTCAGCCTCCCTTGTAGATCATCTCTGTGGCTCTCAGGCCATGTCAGAAGTATGACGGCTCTAGGAGGCTGGAACTGCAGCACTGCACGGTGTGGTGGCCCAGGCCTTTGGTCCCAGCAGAGGCATCTCTGGCATTCAAGGCCAGCCTGATCTACAGAGCAAATTCCAGGTCAACTAGGAGAACACAGAGAAACCCTGTCTCGAGAAAAACCAGAAAGAAAGAAAAAGAGAGTGAGAGAAAGAAAGGAAGGAAGAAAGAAAGTTTGTTGAAGTGTTTTGAGCAGGATGATGGTATGTATGCCCTGTATGAATCTTAGAAGGGAAACTGTCACAAGGTAAGAAGAGGGACATGTTACTTTTGAATGACATGAGTAAATAAAACACCAACAAACTGTAATAATATATTTAGCTAAGAAAAGCTGAGTAGTGGTTTAGCAGTTAACAACTGGAAGGCACCTGAGTTTCTGTCTCAGCGCCCCAGTGGGGTGGCTAACAGTCAGCTGTAACTCCAGCTTCAGGGAATCCAGCACCCTCTCCTGGACTCTGAGGGAACTTGCATGCGTGTGTGCATATGCACACATTGGCACAGACAGACACATAAATAAAAATAATAATTAAAAAAGAAACGATTGCAGGGCAGTGGTGGTGCAAGCCTTTAATCCCAACACTTAGGAGGCAGAGGCAGGCGGATTTCTGAGTTCGAGGCCAGCCTGGTCTACAGAGTGAATTCCAGGACAGCCCTGGCTATACAGAGAAACCCTGTCTTGAAAAACAAGAACAAAAACAAAAACAAACAAACAAACAAACAAAAAAGAAACAGCTAGAATGAAAAGTGTTCCTAGTCAGTTGTGGCACAGGTCTGTAATGGCATCAGTTAGAAGGCTGAGGCAGGAGGATTATGAAGAGTGGTACTCTGGCATTTTTGTTTAGGATTCAGTGAGATTTAAAGGGGTTCTCTGAGTTGGTTCTTGGGTCTCTGATAAACTGTCAACAGCTGAGAGATAGTGGGAGAACCTTAGGCTAAGGAGTTTATAATGTGTGCTAGAGAGGACTTGGGGGCCGTAAGTGTAAAAGTGAGGTGACCCCTGCCAGGGGAGTGTGGCTGCTCTGGGTAGTGTGGAGAGGTTTGTTAGGAACTCAGTAACAGGTCTGGGTTACCTCTGGCCCCCACTAGATGTAGCGCTCCCACCAGAAGTAAAGTTTCAAGTTGAATTCCCTCCGGTCACTGGAAGTGAGGACTGGCAGTTTAAAGTTCATGGTAGCCATGGCAACACCTCTGTGTGGTCCCAGGCTGAGGAGTGGAGCATGGGTGGCCCTCTGGAAGGAGAAACCCTTCTCAGGCAAGTAGCTTAAGCTCTGGGACCTTGCTTTTTCTACTGACAGAGTAAGTTGCATGAGTCAGATGCTGTTCACCACAAAGGCTTTGGATGTATGAACTCATTTCTTCTTGGTAACAACCAATGAGGGGTGTGCTTTTCTCCTCTCATTTGGTGTGTGTGTGCCCATGCTTGCATGTGCAGAGGCCAGGCTGTCTCTTCCTCTATAGCTCTCTCTATTATTCTCTAAAGACAGGATCTCTCACCGTGCCTGAAGCCCTTGTACTTGCTGGGCTGACTGGTCAGTGAACTCCTGGGATTCTCTTATTTCTGCCCCATCACCGAGTATACAGATACCACATGCAGCCTTGCCAGATGGATCTGGGCTCGGGCCCTTATGCTAGCTGAATAAGGGTTCTTACCCACTGAGCCATCTCTTCAGCCCCTCATTCCTTTAAAAATGTTTGAACATTTTATTCATTATTCAAGATGTGTGTGTATACATGTGTGTGCACATGCTTGTGTGTCATAGCACACGTGTAGAGGTCAGGGGACAGCTTGCAAGAGTCAGGTCTCTCCTTCCACCATATAGTTCTGGGGATTGAACTGAGGTCCTCAAGTGTAAGTGGCAAGTACCTTTACATCCTGAGTCATCTGGCTGGATGACTCAGTGTCCTTTTTATGCAGAGAACTATCTAGAGAAGATAAACAATACAGCTCTAGCCACATAGCTGGTAAGGGGTGGGGCCAAGATTCACAGTAAGTGAGGCCTTCCCTCAGCTGCCATGCTGGACTGTGTTGTGGGGGGTGAGATGAAAGTGCCCAGTGTGTGCTGTGTGTACAGAGAAAACCGATGATGGCCTAGCATAGCAGATGGGGTGAATCCTAATCGCTGTGGGAGGTACACGAGTGAGTGTGAGTGTGTGTGTGTGTGTGTGTGGTGTGTGTGTGTGTGTACAGAGAAAACTGATGATGGCCTAACATAGCATATTGGGGTGAATCCCAGTCTCTGTGGAAGATACACGCGTGCGTGTAAGTAGCTGGTCACATCTCGCTGAAAGCACTGTCACCATGCATGCATGGTGCATTGTGGGAACTCTTTTTCAGATCTCATCTGCTGCTTGTGGCTATGGATTCACACTGCTGTCCTCGAAAACCAAGGATGTTACCAAAGTCTGGGGTATGGGACTCAACAAAGATTCCCAGCTGGGATTCCACAGGAGCCGGAAGGACAAAAGTAAGCAGGTGTCCTTGCCATAAACTACAGCAACAAATAAGGGAGGGGGTGGTGGTGTAGGCCTCTAATCCCAGCAAGGGAGGGGTTAGGGAGGAGGAGCTTGAGCTATCTTGGGCTACATAGTGATCCCCCCCCACCCCCCCCCATCTTAAAAACTCAGGAGCCGAATGCTGGGCTAGTGACTCACAACTTTAATCCTAGTACTTGTGAGGCAGAGGCAGGAGGCTTCTGAGTTTGAAGCCAGCCTGATCTACAGAGTGAGCTCTAGGACTGCCAGGGTTATACAGAGAAACCCTGTCTTGAAAAAAAAAACAAAAACAAAAAGACAAAAACAACAAAACAAAAACCAAACCAACCCCAAATCCCTCAACGCCTAGATTAAATTATTTTTCAGTCTCTGATAAGAACATGGACCATTTAGGCAAAAAAGAGACAAATACCTGGTATTCGCCAACCCGTAAAGACTCTAGTTTGTTCCTTCATGCTCTGAAATGTCTGGAGTGGGGCTGTCCGAGGTGTCAGCACACAGGTGTGTGCTGGTCAGTGGGCCAAGGCACTTGCTGTCATGCCTGACCTGTGTTTGGTCCCTGGGACCAGAGAGGTGGAGGAGAGAACCTCCTGTAAGCTGTCTCTGACCTCCATAGGCGCTGTGGAACATGTGAACTTGTACACATGATAGAATCTGAAAACATTTAAAAAGCTGAACAAAATCCTTAAGCCAGAGATTTAGTCCCAATGCTTGAAACTTGATAATGTTAAATGTTAGACAGACGTCTGGAGAGATGACGTAGCAGTTAAGGGCGTGTACTGTTCTTCTAGGGGACCCAAGTTTGCTTTCCAGCACCTATATTAGGCAGCTCAAAACTGCTTGTAACTCCAGCTCCAGGGGGGCCAGCACCCTCTCTTGGTCCCCTCAGACACCACACTCATGTATACACAGAGTGACATGCACAGACACTTATTTATTTTTTAAATAAATCCTTTAAAAAATGATAGGAGAGGTCAGGTGTGGTGTTGTACACATTTAATCTCAGCCCTTGGCGGGCAGGCAGATCTCTCAGTTTGAGGCTAGCCTGATCTACATAGTTCTAGGCTAGCCAAGGCTATATAGTGAGACCCTGTCTCAAACAACAAAAAGTTAGAAATAATCTAAAGTTCCTTCTTGCTGTCTGTCTGTCTGTCTGTCTGTCTGCCTGTCTCTGTCTCTGTCTCTCTCTCTTTCTCTCTCTCTTTCTCTCTTCCTTTCTCTAAATTTTTCGAAACAGGGTTTTTCTATGTAACTGCCCTGTCTGGCCTGGAACTGATAGAGATCCACCTGCCTCTGTTTCCCGAGAGCTGAGATTAGAGGCAGGAGCCACCATACCCAGTCAGTAGAGTGGTCGGGCATGAGCCACCATACCCGGTCAGTAGAGTGGTCAGGCACAGCCCTCTCTTTTCTGTTCTTACCACACTGTCTGGCTTCCATCCCCAGGACAGCATAACTGTGGGTGTGTATCTGCAGTCCCAGGCCTTGGAAAGTGGAAGCAAGAGGACTTGCTGTGTAGATGGATGGCCTTGAACTCCTGGTGCTCCTGTCTTTGCCTCTTGTGTGTGCTTCCAGGTGTATGTGCCATGCTGTGTATGCGGAGGTCAGAGGACAAGTTGTGGGAGTTGAATCTCTGTACTATTTGCGTCCTGAGGACTGAACTTGCTTGTCAAACTCACTGACAAGTGCCTTGACCAGCTGAACTGTTTTTCTGCCTTGGCCTTTGTCTCCTTAGCTGGGGCACTCTATTTGAAAAAAAAATTTGTTTTTTTTTTTCCTCCTTATTTCTTAGTTTTTTTAGACTGCTTCCTTCTCTCTCACAGTTTTAGTTTAATCTCAATTTCTCTCTCTCTCTCTTTCTCTCTCTTTCTTCCTTTCTCTCTCTTCCTCTCTCTCTCTCTGTGTATTTTGCTGATGATCAAACCCAGGGCCTTGTGCAGCTAGACTCTTGGCCCACGAAACTGGTTTATTTATTCAGCTTTTATTGAAACTAGGTCTCAATCTTTGGCTCTCCTACCTCAGCTTCCTGAGTCCTGGGACCATCAGGGTCAACTCTCAAAATCTGTTTTCTTTTTTAAGATGGAGTCTGTAGCCCAGGCTGGTCTTGAGCCCACTGTTTGCCTGAGGGTGCCCTTGAACTCTATAGATTTCCTTGTCTCCGGGTTTATGTGGTGTGAGGGATGGGAATGGAACCCAGGGAAGTGTTCTGTAACTGAGCTCCAGCCCCAGTCCCAGAGATTTCTCTCAGGAGGCAAGTACAGTGTTCAGGACCTGCCTGTGGCATGGAGGGTGCAGGCTGGGAGTCAGGCTTCTCAGACTAGCCGTGTCCGGAGTGTGCAGGCTGAGTCACTGCTGTCAAGTCCCTTCCTGTATAAATCAGTGCAGTTGGACAGTCAGGTTTCTCTAAGAGCTGATGTGATGGAACCAGCAGCAGTCTTGTGACCGGGTGCTTCTGTCCAGCCAGGGGCTATGAGTACGTTTTGGAGCCTTCGCCTGTCCCACTGCCCCTGGACAGACCTCAGGAGACAAAGGTGCTGCAGGTGTCCTGCGGTCGGGCTCACTCCCTTGTCCTGACAGACAGAGAAGGTGGTGAGTAGGCTTGGGGGGGTGGGGTGGGGTGAGGGGGGTGGGGGTGGGTGGGGGGAAAGGAGGAGGAAAAAGAGGAGGAGGAGGAGGAGGAGGAGGAAGGGGAGGGAGAGGAGGCATCTGTGACACCAGCCTTGCTCTTGGGTACCTCCTGATTGCTGTGATGTGGTGTTTCCCCAGCCAACTGAGGGTGGCTTCAGAGGGTGGCGTTATACAGACTTTCTAACCTTCTATGTTCTCTGATGGAATGATGCCGCCCACTCTACCACTGAGCCTGCCTCAGCCCTTGATTTTTTTTCTAAGATTTATTTTTAATTTTTATTCACATTTCTTTGTGTATATTTGAGTATATGCTATATGTGTGTAGTCCCTGCACGGGCCAGAAGACAGTGTCAGATCCTCTGAAGCTGGGCAGTTGTGACCACCAGTTGTGGGTGCTGGGAACTGAACTCAAGTCCTCTGAAGAGCACCTAGCTCCTAAGTGCTGGACCATCTCTGCAGCCTGGCCTGCTTTTATGTATCTTTTTTATTTATTTATTTATTTATTTATTTATTTATTTATTTATGTTTTTTCGAGACAGGGTTTCTCTGTGTAGCACTGGCTGTCTTGGAACTCACTCTGTAGACCAGGCTGGCCTCGAACTCAGAAATCCGCCTGCCTCTGCCTCCCAAGTGCTGGGATTAAAGGCGTGCGCCACCACCGCTGGCAGCCTGCTTTTATTTTAATTGTGTACAATATGTTTATGTCATGTGTTTGTACAGCTTCTACACATGCTAATAGAGGTCACAGTGCAGGCGTCAGCCTGAAGCACCCAGCTGAGCAGAAGGCCCGGCTACCACTGGATTGCGGTTCTCCTGGGTCACAGCAGCGGATTAGGAAGATCTAGAAGAGATCTAGAGAGATCTAGAGAGGCCCAGGCCCTGCCACACTCATGGGCTGTTTCGGAGGCTGGGAGGGTGGGAGAGGGAGACCTAGGGTGAGCGAGGGTGAGGCCAGGAACCTCATAACTGACCTGCTGGCCTGACTGTACTGTGTGTGTTTCAGTCTTCAGCATGGGGAACAATTCCCATGGGCAGTGTGGACGCAAGGTGGTGGAGGACGAAGTGTACAGGTGAGTGGACGCACGGAATGCTGGGGAGGGAGCCCTTACCTCAGCAGAGGCCCATCATTTGGAGGGTGAGGGTGAGGGTGGAAGAACATTGGTCATGATGTAGAAAGCTGTTGCTTAGTGTGTGTGTGTGTGTGTGTGTGTGTGTGTGTGTGTGTGTGTGTATGAACACATACATGTCCTCACCTCATATGTAGAAGTCAGAGGATGATTTTCAGGAGTTGGTTCTTACCTTCCACCATGTGGCTTCTGGGATAGAACTCAGGTTGTTTGGCGGCCTGTGCCTTACTTAACCTACTGAGCCATCTTGCTAGGCCCGTCTGTTTTTATTGGAACATGGTTTCTCTGTGTAGCTTTGGCTGTCCTTGAACTCGATTTGTGGACCAGGCTAACCTTGGAACTCAGAGATCCGCCTGCCTCTGTCTCCCAGGTGCGGGGATTAAGGTGTGTGCCATTATGTCTGGCTATTCTATATTTTTGTAAAATGTTCACTTTATAAAATTAACTTTTAAAAAATTTCCCTTTATTTCACTCTTTTTACTTTAGTGTTGAAAATATTTTTCCCAAGTCAGATCTAGTGGTACATGGCAGTAGTCCTAGTGTTTAGGAGTTATGGGCTGGAGACTTAAAAGTTCAAGGCCTGGCTGGGCAGTTTATGCAGACCTTATCTCAGAAGATACAAATGAGGAAGGCAGTCAGGGTGGCACACACCTTTAATCTCAATGTGCTGAGGCAGAGCAGGTGGATCTCTGAGTTCTAGGCTAGCCTGGTCTACAGAGTGAGTTCCAGGACAGCCAGGGCTACATATTAGAGAGACCCTGTCTCAAAAAACAAGCAAACAAATGTGGCCTGGGACTGCAGTTCCTTTGTTGAATAGTTAACTCTTTTCTCTCAGTAAGATTCAGGCATGGCTCAGAAACAGAGCAGTTGTCCAGGGCTCTCATGTTATCCGCTAGGGTAGTGCTAGGCTGGTGTGCCTGAGACCTGGGTCCCGTCCTGTCATCATAAAAAGGCAAGCAAACAAACCAGCTGGACAGATGCTCGGCAGTGAAGAGCGCTTACTGCTCCTGCAGAGGACTGGACTTGTGTTCCCAGCACTGTGTTGGACGGCTCACAACCACCCGGAACTCCAGCTCCAGGAGAAAGCACGCCTGTGGCCGCCCAGGATACCTGTACACTTGCGCACATACCCGCACACATAATTAAAATCTCACGGACACGGCAACCTCAGCTGGCTGCCCGACATTAGACCTTGAGAGCTGCTCTGTCTGCCCTGTGTGTGTGGGGACGTGACTGCTGGTAGAGGGGACAGGAGGTAGGTTGCTGGGTGGGGCCCAGCCTGTCCCATGCTCATGGTCGCATCTTCTCTTGCACTCTGCTCCTGGCTGCAGCGAGAGTCACAAAGTGCACAGGATGCAGGACTTCGATGGCCAGGTGGTTCAGGTAAGAGGCTTGGGCTAAGGACCCCAGACCTGTCTTCTCAGGCACTTGGGAAAGGTTGCAAGGTGCATGGGACGATGTTACATTTGTCATTGGACTTCTCTGGATGTCTTAAGGGTGCTATTGCTGTGATAAAACCCCATGACCATAAGCAATTTGGAAAAGAAAGGGCTTATTCGACTTACACTGCTGCATCACTGAAGGAAGTGAGGACAGGAACCTGGAGGCAGGAGCTGATGCAGAGACTATGGAGGAGTGCTGCCTACTGGCTTGCTTCCCCTGCTTTCTTATAGAACCTAGGACCACCAGCTAGGGGTGTTTCCACCCACCAATGGCTGGGCCCTCCTCCATCAGTCACTAATTAAGAAAATGCCCTACAGTCTTTGCTACAGCCCAGTCTTCTGCTGGGCTCCCTCTTCTCTGATTACTGTCACTTGTGTCAAGTTGACCTAAAACCAGCCAGCACACTGGCTGAAGAGATTAGTAGAGATTAACTCACCATAGGCCAGAACCGATGCTGAATATAGGAGCGGGGTAGAAGCGAGGTTGCAGCAGAGGCGAGTTCTCAGCTGGCTTCATAGTCATGAGTGGATGAGTGTGAGTTCAAGTCCCTGCTCCTCCACGTGCTGAGTGGCTTTGGGTCAGTCACTTCAGCAGTTTATGCTAGGGGGGGGGTCTTGACTGTTGCTTTAGCACAGATCCTGGCCAAACGGCTGTCCTGTGAGTTAGGAAAGAAGGGTGGTGTCTTACTGGCCTGTAGACAGGCCATAAGGTTGTGTGGGGCTGCAGGAAAGCCTCGGGGTGGACAGTGCCCTACAGGGAAGTACGAAGGGGAGAGACCGAGGTCACAGAGCAGACAGAGGTGGGGAGGGCAGATGGGCGCTCAGTGTGGGGCTGAGGAGGAGAGCTGTTGGCCTTGCTCCTTAGGGTGTCTGCACTTGGTCTCAGTGAGTGCAGGGGTGGCGAGGGTGGGCTGCATGGCTTCAGAGAGGGTAACTTGTGAAGGTGAACTTGGACGAGCCCCTGATCCAGTGCCCTCTGCGTGGGCCTGGCTGCATTGGCTCTAACAGCACCCTGTCTCTGTGTCTGCCAGGTTGCCTGCGGTCAGGACCACAGCCTGTTCCTCACAGACAAAGGTGAAGTCTATTCTTGTGGATGGGGAGCCGATGGACAGACAGGTAGGTGTTTGTTGGCCCTCTGGGGAGGTGCAAGATCTTGGCCTGTGGCCTCTGCGGCCGTTGTGGGCTGTAGGGTTCATGGTCTCTATTTGGGTCTTCTGGGGAATGCCATCTTTTGCATCCTTTCTTGTTCCTTTTGCTGCTGGTTTCCATAGAGACAAACCAGGGTGTCAGAGGCTCCTCTGCACTGCTGTCAGAAACGGAGCCCTGGGCCTCATTTCCTTGCCTGGAGTCTGGAGGAGCAGGCTGGCCTGTTGCCCCTGTGGACTCTGCTAGTGCCCCCTCCCTTAGGGGCATAGTGACTGGATTATGAACTTGTGTTTTATTGAGTTTAATTTGTGGGAACCTTCAGGGCCTGCCTTAGAGCTCATTCCACTCGAAGGCGGGTCATTGACCCTGGCTTCTTGCCCGAGCTACTGCTGCTGAGATCCTGATTTACCCAGGAGTCTGTGGTTCAGTGCCGTGCTTTGGCCAACTGCCCACTAAAGGTCTTGTGCTGTCTGGGTGGCCTCTTCCCTTAGCCTGCTGAGTACATGAACTTCCAGGTGCACACCACTGGGCCTGGCTTCCTTAGCTCCTAGCAAGCCCGGTGTGGTACAAAGTGCTTCCCGTAGGGCTGGGATGTAGCTGCACCCCGACCGACCACTGCAACCCAAAAAGCAGCGAAAAGAAGAAAGACAGCAATTGCTTATAATTCATGTAAACTTGATCATATTGTGTTATTTTATCTTCCGAAGTTTTCTAAGTTAACTTTTGGGGGTTTTGTTTGAGGATCTACCTTTCTTCGTTCGTTCGTTCGTTCGTTCGTTCCTTTCTTCCTTCCTTCCTTCCTTCCTTCCTTCCTTCCTTCCTTCCTTCCTGACACAGGGTCTTTCTATTTAGTCCTACTTGTCTTGGAATTGACTGTGTAGACCAAGTTGGCCTTGAATTCAGAGGCCTCCTGCCTCTGCCTCCTGAGTATTGGGATTAAAGGTGTGCACCACCACATGTCGAAGGTCTGTTTCTAAGGCTGTCCTGGAACTACAGTGTAGACCAAGCTGGCTGAGGACTCACAGTGTAGCCCAGGCTGTCCTGGAACTCATGATCTCTCATCCCCAGTCATCTTGATTTAGACCTAGAGATTCCTAGGGTGTTAACATATGCCAACTATGGGTTATTTTGTTTTGTCTTCTCTGGGGCAGAGTGCCACCCATGAGCTTGTTCTTCCCTAAGTGTCCTGTGTCTGTGAGTTAACGCACTGTTTCCTCCTGTGCTAGGCCTGGGTCACTATAACATCACCAGCACACCCAGCAAGCTGGGTGGAGACCTTGCCGGAGTGACTGTTGTCCAGGTTGCCACCTACGGTGACTGCTGCTTGGCTTTGTCTGCTGATGGAGGTGTCTTTGGCTGGGGAAATTCTGAGTACCTGCAGCTGGCCTCAGTCACAGACTCCACACAGGTGCGTAGGCAGTGGGACCTGAGCTCAGTGGAGAGGTGTGCTTCAGGTGTCGCTGAGTGTCATACTGCCTCTGCTCTGTCGTCTCCTTCCAGCTCCAAAGAAGACGATGGAAAGCCAGAGTGACCAGCTGGCCCTGCTTTAAGACAGTGTTTTATTTTGGTATGCTTTTCTGTGTGTGTGTGTGTGTGTGTGTGTGTGTGTGTTATGCATGCATGTTTTGTGTGTGCGTGGATGAGCATGGCCGAGGAGGCCTGTGGTAGATGTTGGGAACCATCCTTGATTATTAGTCCATCATGTTGATTGAGGCAGGGATTCCTAATCAAACTCAGAGTTTATCAGTATGGTTTGTCTTGCTGGCCAGCTCACTCTGAGTATCCTTTATATTGGCCTTCAGAGGCTGGAGTGACAGCCAGCTTATCTGGCATTTATGTGACTCTGCAGATCCAATTTCCAGTCCTCATGCCTGGAGGTAAGCACTTAACCACCTCGCCCTTTGAGACAGTTTTTGTTTGTTTTTTCGAGACAGGGTTTCTCTGTGTAGCCCTGGCTGTCCTGGAACTCACTCTGTAGACCAGGCTGGCCTCGAACTTAGAAATCCACCTGCCTCTGCCTCTCCAATGCTGGGATTAAAGGCGTGCACCACCACTGCCTGGCGTGGACAGAGTTTTGCTCTGCAGATCTGGCTGGCCTTAGCATATAGCACTCCTCCACCACCTCCTCCTCCTTCTCTTTATCTTCCTCCTCTACCACCTCCTTCTTCTCCTCTTCTTCCTCTTCTTCTTCCTCCTCCTGAGTGCAGCCATCTCAAGGAAGTCCAGCACCTCCAGCTAAGACAGTGCATTAAGTTTGCCTCTCACCCACCTTTCCAAACAGGGATATGAATATGAGGCAGTGTGGGCATGCACCCACAATGTCAGAGTGCCTCTGCCTCGTGCATGCATGGTGCAGCATGCATGTAGCCAGGCTTGGTGCATGCAGTCAGCTCGGGCTGTATAGTGAAACAGCAAACCAAGCTGGGTATGGAGATGCACACCTGTAACCCCAGCACTCAGGAGGTGGAGGCAGGAGGATCATGGGTTCAGAGTCATCTTGGCTACATAGTAAATTGGAGGTCGGCCTGGGCTACATGAGATCCTATCTCAACAAGTCAAAAGAAAAATGTAGGCTCCAGAGCGTGCAGATCCTAAACCTAAGAGCGGTAACTGAGCTGGCCTCTGGTTCATGGCCAGTCTCCTCAGTGCTGGCATTCCGTGTGTGCTGCCATTTCCCAGCTGGCTCGTAGCATTTTAGTAAGGACTATTTTGAACATAAACAAAAGGTATAGATTGTTTTATAACTCATATCTTTCTTTTGTTGTTGTTGTTGTGTGTGTGTGTGTGTGTGTGTGTGTGTGTGTGTGTGTGTGTGTAGGCCAGAGGACTTCAGTTGTCATACCTCGGGAGCCATCCACCTTACTTTTTGAGACAGGGTCCCTCATGGGCCCTGGGCTCACTCATTAAATGAGGTTGGCTGGCAGCCAGTTCCTGGGATCTGCCTGTCTCTCTACCTTCCAGTGCTTGGATTACAGTAGCACACATGCTCACACCCAGCCTTCTGTGTGTTGGGGTTCTGGGGATGGGATAGAACTCTGGTCCTCATACTTGCATAGCAAGCCAAGTCCCCTGTCCATAACTAATACATTTCTATTCATCACTAATGTTACTTGCTAATGACCAAGTTTTTTAATAATGAAAGTATAATCTGAACATCGTTATTCAGCAACACAGAATGTGTGCAATGTAATAGGTTTTGATTCATTTGCAAAGGCTGCAGGCTGGCGACATGGCTCAGCGGGTGGAGGTGCTTGCCACCAGCCTAACAACCTGAGTTTGATTTTCAATGAGAAGAGAGATCTGACTTTTGAAAGTTGTTCTTTGACCTTCATTGTGCTCTGTGTCATGTGTGCATGTACATGTGTGTATGTGTACATACACATGTAATAAGTGGATAAATAAAATAAAAATTAAACGTAGCTTGGCTGTGGTGGCTCATACCTTTGATCCCAGCACTGGGGAGGCAGAGGCAGGTGGATCTCTTAGGTAGAGGGCAGCCTGATCTACAGATCGAGTTCCAGGACAGCCAGGGCTACACAGAGAAACCCTGTTTTGAAAAAACTAAAATATAAACAAACAAGCAAGCAAACAGCCACCCCCGTCGCCCAAAGGATTTTTCTGCCAAGTTCCTGTAGCATCTTTTTGTCCTCCTCCAGAGTCATTAATGGCTCCCATTGTCACATCTCTTGTCCCATTTCTCTGCCCTGGCCTTTTTTGTTTTGTTTTGTTTTTGTGGTACTGGAGAAGGTGCCACCTTGAGTTCATTTAGGCACCTCACTTGCTGTACCACTGAGCTGCATTCCCAACACTTAGCATCCGTTTCTCACATAACCCAGTCAGGAACCCGCGGGCGCTCAGCAAGGTTCTTGGCGCTGGTAAAGCTGTAGTCACTGTGGCCTTTTCACTGGAAAAGAGCTGCCTCCAGCCTTACTCTGCCAATGGTTGCCAGGATGCTGGACCCAGGCCCTGGGGTCTCTTTGGGGTTGGCCGTTCGCTAGCTGCTGGCCATGTGGGCTTCTGGAGGAGATGGGGTGTGAACAGTGTGGCAACTGGCTCCATTAGACCAGCAGGTGAGAAGGCCAGAGAAAGCCAGCGAGACTGAATCCAGGGTTGGAGCCATTTGTTCTTGGAAGTGACAGGTCCCTCACTTCTGGAATTCTGTTCAGTAGAAGCAAGTCACCAGGGCTAGCCCAGGGTCACACATTGGTGTAGATAGCAGGAGGCCTAGAGCTAGCCCAAGGTCACACATTGGTGTGGATAGCAGGAGGCCTAGATCCCTGGAAGGGACTGTGGAAGTGGCCAATACAATTTTGTTTTCTTATTTTGTTGTTGCGAGACAGGACTGTGTAGCCCTGGCTGTCCTGGAACTTGCTATGTAAACTAGGTTGGTCTGGAGCTCATAGAGTCTGCCTGCTTCTGCCTCCTGAGTGCTGGGATCAAAGGTGTGCGTACACACACCCATCTTAGTTTAACTTTTTAACACTTGTTTGTTTGGTGTGTGTGATCAGAGGACAGCTTAGAAGTTAGTTCTGTCCTTGTAACATATTGGTTCCTGGAATTCTCAGGCAGTCAAGCTTGGCGGCAAGTGGATTTACCTGATGAGCAATCTCACCGGCTCTCTCTGTCTAAATCAATCCTGTCTGTCTGTCTGTCTGTCTGTCTGTCTGTCTGTCTATCTATCCTATCTATCTATCTATCTACCTATCTATAAACCAATCAATCAAGACAGAGTCTCACTCTGTAGCTTAGGCTAGGTGAGAACTCAAGGCAGTCATCCTGACTCAGCCTCCAGAGTAGTGGGATTACAAGTGTGAGCCACCACACCCAGAGGTCAGGCTGTAACTTTCAAAGGCAAGACCCCAGTGACCTTCTTCTCCCAGCCTGGTTCCATCTCCTAAAAGTTTTCAGCTCTCAGAGTAGCATCACTGTTTACCACTCTCGTCTGCGGCATGGCCTGGGAGAATGGAACTGGTAAACGAGTCTAAACTAAAGGCTTGTGCAACAGCCAACTTTATTCAGAGCATCAGACAGTTTATACCCTGAGAGCTAAGACGAGTTGCCTGAGTGAAGTGTACAATCACAAGGATAAACTGCACCTGGCAAACCATGTTTTTCCATAGAGCCACATGAATCACAAGAGCTGAAGTAAATTCATTCCTATTTGCTACACCTGGTAGGAGCACACAAACACATTCCAAAACACAGAATGTTTGGAAGAAATTGTGTCACAAGACTCTTATCTCATTTTCTTGGAGTTTTCTCACTATTTCTCAGAGTTCTCCTCACAGGGCTTCATTCTTGGACCCTGTTCCAGCACAGCACGAGCTGGGGAAATAAGTTTCCAAACATGAGCTGAGCCAGGGATGTGGTGGTTGGTGCAGGCCTTTACTGTCAGCACTTGGGAGGCAGAGACGATGAGGATCTCTGTGAGTTCAAGGCCAGCCTGGTCTCCATAATGAGTTTCAGGACAGCTAAAGCTGTATAGAGAGTTCCTGTCTCACAACAAACCAAACAAACCAAAAACCAAAACCAACCAACAAACACATCCCAACATAACACATGAGCCTGCGGGGTCATTTCAGATTCACTCATAACAAGGACTGTATCCACACAGTGGTTTCCAGTGTCCTGGGTGACCTGGCTCCCTGCTCGTTGTCTTTGTCTGGTTAAGGGTTTATGTGTATGTGCGTGTGAGTGTAGGTGCCCTCAGAGGCTGGAGGAGAGTGTTAGAGGCCCTGGAGCTAGTACAGGGAGTTGTGAGCTGCCCGAAGTCAGTACTGGAAACTGAACTTTGGTGAGCTGAAAAAGCAACAACACTCTTTTTTTTTTTTTTTTTTAAAGATTTTATTTATTTATTTTATGTATGTATTTTATACAGCACACTGTAGCTGTCTTCAGACACACCAGAAGAGGGAATCGGATACCATTACAGATGGTTGCTAGGAATTGAACTCAGGACCTCTGGAAGAGCAGTTACCACTCTTAACCACTGAGCCATCTCTCCAGCCCCCAACAACACTCTTAAAAAACCATTTTCTTTCCTCTTTTTCTTTTCTTTTGAGGCAGGGTCTCGCTATGTAGCTTTAGTGGGTCTAGAACTTTGTTATGTAGACCAGATTGGCCTTGAACTCACAGAAGTCTGTCTGCCTCTGCATCCTGAGTGCATGGCTTAAAAGTGTGTGCCACCATGCTTCTATCCTCCCCAACCCCCTTCCCTCTCTCTTAAAGGGCAGTGCTTTAACTCATAACACTGGCTGGCCTGGGACTCTATTTAGACCAGGGCCTCCAGCAGAGAGATCCTCTGCCTCCTGTGCTGGGATGAGAGACCTGAGCCGCCACACACCTCTAACTGTAGGCTGGAGTGTCCTGTTCCCTTGTCATATCTCTTCCCACTGGAGGATGCTCCCTTCTCCCATTGCCTGGTTACCTCTACTTACCCTTCAGAGCTTAGGAAAGTGACACCTTCCCCCTCACCCCTGCCAGGTGAGCCTCTTAGAGACTCCTGGGAATCCTCTCTACACTTTGGTCTAGCTCAGCTATAACACGGTGCTGAGTTTGGTTACCATCTGCCTCCCAGAGAAGGAGCCTCTCTGGCTCCCTTCTGTGTCCCAAGCCCTTCTTAGGAAGCGTAGTGAGAGATGCTGGGGAGACCTCTGTGAGGTTCGGAAGTGAGCTGGGACCCCAGTCAAGGGCTCTTTCTGCTTCTGGCTGGTTTGTTGTCCTAACCGTGCCCACCCTTGTCTTTGGTGCAGGTGAATGTCCCTCGGTGCCTGCCTTTCTCCGGAGTAGGCAAGGTGAAGCAGGTGGCTTGTGGTGGCACAGGCTGTGCTGTACTGAACGGTGAGAGCCACTTCTTGGCAGCTCTCTGGGAAGCACTGGGCAGATCGGAGAGGGAACGGGACAGCTGTGTGCTTCAGAGACTGCAGATGGCGGCCTGCAGAGGGAGTGTGACTGTGGGCCCGTGTACTAGTTCAGTGACTCCGGGTAGGGGTGCTCCCAGCAGGTTTGTAGCTCATGATATAGCATGTCTCTGGATCCCGCAGCTGGGGATCAGACCTAGGCCCCTGTGCACACTAGGGCAGTCTAGGCAGATGCTTTACTCCTGAGCTACATGCCCAGGCTCTCATGTGTGAAAAATCTGCTCTGTTACTGGACTCTACCCCTAGCAGCAGGATTGCACTTGTTAGGCTGCAGAGTAGCTCAGTGGTAGAGCCCATGCTAGAAAAGGCAGATAGTGTCCAAGCACTGTGCCACCCCCAAAACAAACAAACAAAAAAACCCACCCAAACCAAAAGTAAGTAAGTAATGGTGGAGGGTGGTGAGAAGACAGGAAATGGGGAAGGGAAGAAAAGGAAGCTTGACGTGGTACAGGGCTCCGATCCCCTCACCCAGGAGGCCGAGGTAGAGAGTTAGACATTCCTGCTCAGCGTGGACTGCAGAGCAAGGCTGTGTCTTAATACAAACCCCTGCAATCTGAGAGAGATTCAGGTGCTTAAGAGCACTTATTCTTGTAGAAGACCCAGGTCCAATTCCCAGCACCCACATGGCAGTTTACAGCCATCCGTAACTCTAGTCCAGGGAATTGGATACCTCTTCAGCCTCCTCAGGCATCAGACACCCATGTGATGTGCAGGTCTACATTTGAGCAAAAGACTCACACACATAAAATGAATCTTAAAAACTAGACAAACAAACAAACAAACAACTAAAACAAACCCTTAAACTGCTGATCCCCCAAATAGAAGTTAAAAAACATTTCTAAGAGGCTTAAGAATCTGGCCGGGTGGGCAGGTGGCACATGCCTTTAATCCTAGCACTTGGGAGGCAAAGGCAGGCAGATTTCTGAGTTCCAGGCCAGCCTACAGAGTGAGTTCTAGGACAGCCAGGACTACACAGAGAAACCCTGTCTCGGAAAAAAACAAACAAACAAACAAACAAACAAACAAACAAAAAAAGAATCTGGCCAGGGGCTGGAGAGATGGCTCAGCTGTTAAGAGCACTGACTGCTGCTCTTCCAGAGGTCCTGAGTTCAATTTTCAATTCCCAGCAACCATGTGGTAGCTCACAACCATCTGCAGTGGAATCCGACACCGTCTTCTGGTGTGTCTGAAGACAACAGCAGTGTACTCACTCTAAAAAAAAAGGATTTGGTTGGAATGGCTTGTGTGCACGGTTCTCTGATCAGTGTGAGATTTGCAGCTGTCACTGGGGAAAGTGTCCGCGTTTTTATGCATCTAGTGGGTTTGGTGGATACCCTCCCCTCATTACCCTCAAGAAGTGGGTTGTTTCTGCTCTAAGATTGGCTTTCTCTCTAGTCAGACTTCCCAGGCAAGTTGGGAACAGGGTTGTTTTCAACCTGCCAGCACAGTGGGTCTCAGTGTCCCAAGGGGAACTTCATGCCTCCACCTCTGAGTTCAGGGGTTACAGGCATGCTCCGCCTTGCCTGGTTTCTGCAGTCTGGGGTCAGAACCAAGGGCTTCATGCACGCTGGGCATACCTTCTACCACCTGACCCCCCCCCCACCCCATGCCTGTAGTTTTCATGGCAAGCGAGGGCTCTGCTTGGCTTGACTCGCAACCACTGTTTTTGTTGTAGAAGAAGGACACGTTTTCGTCTGGGGCTATGGGATTCTTGGGAAAGGACCAAACCTCCTGGAAACGGCTCTTCCAGAAATGATCCCACCTACGCTCTTTGGTTTGACAGAGTTCAATCCTGAAGTCCAGGTTTCCCAGATCCGATGTGGGCTTAGCCACTTTGCTGCACTCACCAGTAAGTTACTGGCTGGATAGCCAGGCCCAAATTTGTCCCTTCTTAAGCTGGGAACTCTCAGCTGTCATCAAACTAATCCATTTATCTATCCATCCACCTATCATTCTGTCTGTCCTTCCCTCTAGTCTACCATCTATCCATTTCTGTCCATCCATCCATCATCCATCTACTCATCACCCATCCATCCATCATCCATCCAATGTCTTCCCAGAATAAGTAAAGAGAGAGGTCAGGGCAGAGGTAGTCCAGTTTTTATCATATAGCATGCACCTTCTTTCATGCTGCCATTTTGGTTGGGTTCTTTGGTTTGTGGTCAGGCTTATGGTGCAGTGTGATCTCACAGGAGGCACTTGTTTTCGGGGTGGGTGGGGAGAAGGGTTTGGCGAAAACCAGGAGAGGTTTGGGCTATGCATGGATGAGCGATGCAGAAGTGAGTGTGTGGGTGGCAAGTGGCCCACCCACCTTACAGACCCTTCAGCATGCTGGGGAGGGATGACCACAGCGGTGGCGGGCTTTTGGCTCTTGAAGGCTGGGCAGGTTGTAGAGCCATGAAATACCAAGTTGCTTCACAAGCGCCTGGACTCTGGCCTTCCACCACTGCAGTGTCCTGGTTCAAGCTCCTCTGCAGCCGCTGGACAGCACAGTTACTATGTGCATGTCACCATAGTGAGTCCCAGGGAGTTTCTGCCTCGTTGCCATTCAGAAGTCTTCTTGAGGGAAAGGCATACCTTTTCTTTTTCTTGACATCAGAGCCTTTTTTGGGTACTTTTAGTCTGCCACGTAACTGACCTCTATGCCTACTCAAATGGCATGGCTCTTTTTTACTTTCTTAAGCTCTACTTGTGAATCTATAATAAGCATCTCTCTAAAAATAAAAAAAAAAAAATTTTTTTTTTTGACTCAAGATGTGGCTCAACAGTAGAGCACCTGCCTAGAATCCCCCAGTGAGGGGCTGGGGGCATGGCTCAGTGGTAGAGACCCTGCCTAGAATCCCCCAGTGAGGGGCTGGGGGCGTGGCTCAGTGGTAGAGACCCTGCCTAGAATTCCCCAGTGAGGGGTTGGGGTCATGGCTCAGCGGTAGAGCACATGCCTAGAATCCTCCAGTGAGGGGCTGGGGGTGTGGCTCAGTTGAGGAATGGCTACCTAGACTCTGCCGGTGAAGTGAGGGTAGTGGGTCAGTAGTAAAGTTTTCTCCAAGGTGTGATCACTGTATCTGTTAGTTTGTTCCTTTCTGGCTCTTCTACAAGGTCAAGTTCACGAGGACAGGAAGCATGTCTGTTCAGTTGCTGTCCTGTCTCCAGTGTCCAGCACACAGACAGACCCACGGTTAGGATCCCAGTTGTTCTGCGCCTCCTCACAGAACACACCCACACACAGAAACGCAAGCAGAACTGGTTGTCTTGCCTCACTGTCAGCGAGAAAGGGCGGAGCTGGGTCAGATGAAGCTGTGTGAGGTAGCAGGCCATGAAGGTGAGCAGAGTGGGCTGTGCGCAGGAGCCCTAGACCTGTTGCACAGAAAGGCTCGTCTTCCCTGGGCTGGCTGTCAGAAATCCTGACCTGGGACTTGGTCTGAGGAAGGGACATTCTTTAGGGTGCCTTTCTCTGAGAAGCCGTAGTTGAGAGACTGAGTTGAGCTGTAGGCTCTGTCCTCTTGATGGTCTGCTCCTTGTGTAGCTCCAACCAAGCCGTCTTCCTTCCTTTGCAGACAAGGGTGAGATGTTTGTGTGGGGCAAGAACATCCGAGGGTGCCTGGGGATTGGACGCCTGGAAGACCAGTACTTCCCATGGAGGGTAAGACCACGCAGAGGAGGGATGTGGAGGGTGTCCGAAAGGATGGGTTAGCTTCGGGAAGCAAAACCAAATATGGGACAGCCTCCAAGACCTCATGTTAATGTGTCCCACAGTCAAGGATAGGCTCCGGGGAGACTTGAGAGGAGGTGACAAGCAGCAACTGGTGTGGCGCCAGCTTCCATGTGTGCAGGCCTTCAGCCTTTCTGCTCCGTGCAGTCAGTGCGCCCCCGGCACTTGCTGCATGCAAGGTTATACAGAGTGGAATACTCAGTGTTCTAATCCCTGGAGGAAGCTACCAGCTGGGCCAGAGATACGGCTCTGCATTCAAGCATGCCTGAATTCCTGGGCCCCGTCCCCAGCACCACAGAAACTTAGTGGGGTGGCCTAGACCTTTGATCCCAGCACTAGACTGGTGGATGCAGAAGAATCAGAAGTTCAAGGTTATCCTCGGCTACAATGGCAAGTTTGAGGCCAACCTGGGCTGCATGAGACCCAGTCTAAAAAGAAGGGGGAAAAAAGAATAGCTAAGTTCTCTCAGAACAGCTTAAAGAGCTGGTGTAGTAAACACTGGAAGCACAACGTGAAAAGACCCCTAAGGAAGGAGCAGGCTCAGTGGCAAGGGTGCTCGCTGTGCGCCCAGAGGACCTGCAGGAGATGGCATACGCCTGCCTGGAACTCCAGCTCTGGGGGGATCCATGCTTCTGTGTCTGTAGTTACTGCACTCACATCGCACGCACGCACGCACGCACGAGCGCACAGGCACACACGTGTGCACATACGTACAAAGACATAAATAAAAACTTTAGTTACCTTGCTTATTTTTGGTATTTTTATGCCCCCCCCCCCAACTTTTTTTTCCCTGGATCCTAAGACCAAACCCAGGGCCTGGCTCTACCACTAATCTAAATTCTCAACTCCTTAAAAAAAAAAAAAAAAAAAAAAAAAAAGCCTCTGCTCCCTTGCTGTGGTAGACACAGTTAGGCAAGCCAGCTGAGCTGCATGCAGGTGGGGGCTGGAGGAATGCTGGCCGAAGGTGGGGCCGTTACGTGTTTGAGACAAGGGCTCCTGTGTACCACTAGCTGGTGTGGAGCTTGCTATGGAGACCAGCTCATTTTAAACCTGTAGTGTTCCGCCTGCCTCTGCCAGCTTGGCTTTGTTGTTGTTTGTTTGTTTGTTTTTCATTTTTGTGTTTGTTTTGTTTAGACCAGGCTAGTCTTGAATTCACAGAGATCCACCTGCCTCTGCTTCTCAAGCGCTGGGATTAAAGGCAAAGGCAGGCACCTTCACTGCCTGGCCCCAGCTTGATTTTTAAGGTGCTTTTGTATGTGCTGAGAATGGAATCCAGAGTCTTGTGTATTGGGTATCTGTTCTGGGTATTGCTGTAAGACATCCCAGCAGCCTCAGAGCACTGACAGGTGCCTAGCTGTGTGGTGCTAGTGGTGCCTGGCCTGGCACTTGCTCGCTGATGCACTTTCCTGCCTCTGTTCCTGGGCACAGCTTCTGATAGGCACCACCATGCCTGCTTGCTTTTTGTGGTGCTGGGATTCAATCCCAGGGCTTTGTGTGTGCCAGGCAAGCGCTCTACCAACTGCGCTACATCCCCACACCTATAAAAGATCTTTCTTCAGATCACTTAGAAAAACTCAAAACACACATATCATTGGCTAGAATAAAGGTTTACTTGTCGAAGACCCATACCCTGGCCCTTGTGGGCTAGGATTTCTTATGGACCCCCTCCCTTTCTCTTTGAGACAGGGTTTCTCTATGTAACCCCGGCTACCCTGGAACTCAGTCTGTAGACTGGGCTGGCCTCAAACTCATAAGACATTCGGCCACCTCTGCCTCCTGAGTGCTGGGATTAAAGGCATGTGGCCCCCCCCCCCCCCCCCATCCTTTTTTTTTTTTTTTTTTTTTCAAATTTAAAACACTTTATTTATCAATATTTGTATAAACATATATACCTTAGATACTGCCCGGGTTAGAGCTCCTGGTAGCCCCGTTTCATCTAGGTTTTGTGAGGTTGGGTGCAGAGCTGCCACTGGTGATCCCGCTCAGTGCTCGGGCCCAGACCACAAGTCCCGCCCCCCCAGTTCTTATGGATCTCTTTATTATTTATTATGTGTGGGTCTTGGGCAGTGCACATGTGTATTGTGCTGCATGTGTGGAACTCAGAAGACAACTTTGTGTAGTTGAGTCTCTCCTTACATCCTTATGTGGGTTTTAGGAGGGTTCTAGGAATTGAACTCAGCTCAGCAGGCCAAGCAGCAAGTGCCCTTACTAACCTAGCCATTTGCCTGGTCCCGTCCCCTGCATCTCTTGCACTCACTTGGCTCCTTTATTAAAAGCTTCATATGGAGGCTGGAGTAGTCTAAGTTGAAAGTTGACACTGTCTATCGGTCTGTCTATCTATCTATCTATCTATCTATCTATCTATCTATCTATCTATCGACAAGGTCTCCCTATGTAGCTCTGGCTGACCTAGAATTTGCTATGTAGACCAGGTTGACCTCAGACTGACAGAAATTCACCTGCCCCTGCCTCGAGTGCTCAGATTAAAGGCATGTATCCCCACCCCTGGCTGGAGACATCTTTTAGAGAGAGATATTGTGCATGGGAGATGTTCAAGCAGTGGTCTTACCTGTGTGCCTCCCCAGGCTGCAGATGTCAGCAAGCCAGGCAGTGGCAGTGAATAACAGCTTAGGCTCTGAGAATGGCAAGAGCCAGCACCCGCTCCTACCCCTATCGTTCCCTTCCCTCCTCCCTCCCTTTCCCTCCTGCTTGTCCTCCTTTCTGAGCACAGGCTTGGAAAACAGTGGGAGTGCTTCATAGGCCTGTCACCCACCTGTGAGTGTTGTGGGTGGATTACCTTCTTCCTGGTGCTTTGACAAAAGCAGCTTATGGGAGGAAGGGTTGATTTTGGCTCACAGTCTGAGGGTACAGTCCATTATGGCAGGGAAGGCATGGTGGCAGGAGCGTGAAGCGGCTGGTCACGTTGCATCCACAGTCAGGAAGCAAAGATGGATTCTGGCACTCAGCTCACTGTTTCCTGCTCATTCACCCATGGGGTGGTACTGCCCACATTCCAGATGGGTCTTCTCACCTCAATTAAACCCACCTAGGAGGTGTGTCTCCTAGGTGACTCTAAAGCCTGCCATTCTGAATCAGAATTAACCATCACAGCTGGTTACCCGTTGAGGTGACTTGGCAAAGCATAGCCACTGGGTAAGAGTCTAGAGCCTGATGCCTCCATTCTCAGCTTGCATGTTCTGCTCTGGCTCACACAGCCAGAGGAGTGGGACCCTGCTGCCCATGGGCTTCCTGATACGCTTTCCTGTTGAGGAATGAGCCTGGCAGCCCTAGTGACTACTGTGTTACAGCACCCTGGTCACCCACCCTCTTGCACATTTGGTGAGCCCCAAGGGCTCCTGCCAGGCAACAACACTGTCTCTTGTCATCTTCTGATTGGATGAAGGGGAGGGCTTGACAGGTTAATCAGTTTTCTCATTCTTGTAACAAAATACCTGGGGTCATCCAATTAAACACAGACAGTGTTTAATGTGGTTCCTGATTGTAGAAGTTTTAGCTGGAGTCAGGTGACACCATTGCTTTGAGCCTCAGGCTGGGCAGTACAACATAGCAGGGGACATGTGTCACCAAGGCTAGAAATTAGAGGGACAGAAAGGGGTTGAGGTCTCATTATTTCCTTCAGAGGCATGCTCAGTGCTGGGTGGATAGAGGAGGGAACCTCAATTGAGAAATTGCCTCCAGAAGATAGTTTAGGCAGATCTGTGGGGCATTTTTAAAATTAGTGATGGGTGTGGGAGAGCCCAGCCCACTGTGGGTGATGGCATACTTGGACTGGTGGTCCATATGTGGAATGAGCATAAGGACCAGAGGGAAGCAGAATGAGCAGGCCATAGTACAGGCCAGTAAGCAGCTTCTTCCACAGCATCTGTGTCAGCTCCTGCCCTGACTGACTTCCCTCAGTGATGGACTGCCATGGAAGTATAAGCCAAGTGAACCCTTCCCTCCCCAGTTGCTTATGGGTGTTTGAGCACAGCAGTGGAAAGTCTAAGGCATCACCTGTGCCTAACTTCCTCTCGGCAGGCCCCATCCCTATAGATTCCTGCCACTTTCTGGCAGCACCACGCTGGAGAACAAGCTCCCAACATACGGGCCTTCAGGGCACACTTGGTTTGGGTTCCAGTGCCACAGTCCTTGTACAGTGTGAGCTGTGAGCTCTGAGGTGGAACCTATGAGGTCACACAGATAAGTCATAGGTGAAGCTAGAATCACCCCCACCACCTCTTCACTGTTGTGCATGGTGGTACACACCTGCAGTCCTAGCCACTTGGAAGGCTGAGGCAGGAGGATTAGGTCAACCTGGGTTAATAGTGAAATTCATTCTCTCTCTCCTTGGCATGAAAGAAGCCCTGTATTAGATCCCTAGCACCACATAAACCGGATGTGATGGGGCACACGATTTCTCAAGAATTGAGGGCAAGAGGTGGAGGCAGGAGGATCAGAAGTTCAAGGTCATCCTCAGATATAAAGGGAGTTTTGAGGCCAGCCTGGGCTACATGCGACCCAGAAACCAATACCATGACCAGAGACAGGCTTATTGTGGAGTCATTTTGGAGACCTGAAAGAGACCCACGCCAGGGGGCACTGGAGTCTCAGTAGCCACCTCTGTTCCCAGAGGTCCTTGTGGCTATAGGTCCTGGCCAGCAGGCCCAAACCAAACAGCTTCCTGTGCATCAGCTCTAATGGCCGGAGCATCTGGGGACGAGCACCTGGGTGCGTAAGTGCAGTGGGCTGGCTGCAGATGACCCGACAAGGCAAGGCAAGGTAAACAGATGATCTCAAGTGGCCTTGGAGGTTGCTAAGAGCCCACCTGGCTAGGCCACCATGGGGCAGCTGGTCACTGCTGTTCTGGGGCCGGCCTAGGGCACCTCTGTCACCTGGGGCCTGCTTCTGTTTGCTCAGTGGTCTGTGTGGCAGCTTTTGCCAAGGTGTTTTTGTTTGGGGAGGCAGCGAGACAGCGTGGCGTGGTTCCTGCCTTCATTTGCTGTCGCCAGCACCCCCTAACAGAGTTGAAGCTCCACGGTCAGCACCTGCCACTTCACCTGCCACTTCGGTGCTTTTAGGCCTGGCCACCTGTTGCAGGCATTCATTTCATCCTGAACTCAGGAAATTGCCCAGGCAGTCACAGGAAGGGTGGGTGAATAGGGTCCTGGCCAGCTGATCCGGAAGCCACAGCTGGATGCTGGGTGAGGGTCTGAAGGCAAAGTCATGCAGAGTGTGCCTAGGGAGGCACAGGGCTGGCATGTGCCCTTCTGCATTCAGAACCTGTGAGGGCAAGAGGTGTGGTTTAAGTAGTTGTCATTTGGGTGCAGGGCATAGTGTGATGGGGTTATTACTAAGAGGTTCTTAACACCTGGTTATTTATTTATTTGGATTGGGAGTCATGTAGCCCAAGCTATCCTCAACTCATTGTGTGGCCCTTCTGCCTCAACCTGTGTCCCCACCGTCACCTGAGTGATAGGATGAGAGGCATGAACCTCCATGCCTGATTTATAAGGCTGGAGGTTGAACCCTGGGCCCCATGCATGCTGGGGAAGCACTCTACCCAGGGAGATACATCCCCAGCCATGGTCGCTGTTTTTCACTGAGTGTCCTTTTATAGGACAGCAGCATTGCTTATTCATAATAGTAACAGTGACAAACAAGAGAAAGTGGGCACGGTGCTGTGTACCTCAGCTCTCAGGAAGCTGAGGCAGGAGAATGCTGCAAGTGGCAGGCTAGCCCATGAGACCCTATCTGAAAAGCTAACATAGTACAGTGTACGGTGACACCTTTAACCCCAGCACTCAGGAGGCAGACGCCAGCCAGGGTTACATAGTGACATCCTGTCTCTAAAGCAAACAGACTAGAACAGGGGCTGAGGCGATGGCTCGTGGGTAAAGTGCTTGCTGTGTGGGCATGAGTTCGGTTCCCCAGAGCTCTGCTCAGTGGTGCAGTCTGTACCCCAGTACTCACAGGGGTGGACACAGGGTGGTCTTAACTCAGTGCCCACAGGAGTGGAAGCAGTCAGATCTCTGGCGCTTGCTCTCTGGCCCGTCTAACTGAAACCATATTCTCTAGGTTCAGTGAGAGGCCTTGTCTCAAACAAACAAACAAACAAACAAAAAACCCAGAGTGGAGAGTGGCAGAGGAAGACGCCTGACACCAACCACTGGTTTCCACACCCACACACACCACATTCTGCACACACACCCTGCACAGCACAGTATACATACATACCACATAACATTTTCCACACACTCTGCATGTACTACACAGACACACACATACACCGCAGACACACATATACATAACACACTACATAATCCCCACACATACTGCACAGACATGAACATACTACATTCTGTACACACTACACATACTACCCCCTCCACACACACGGAGACACACATAACACCAACACCATACATAACCCCACACAGAACATTCTGCATGCGCTGCCTTAGTTAGGGTTGGTACCGCTGCGTTGAAGCACCTGAACAAACCATCGGGGAGGAAAGGGTTTACTTGGTCTTCACTTCACGTCACTGTTCATCAGCAAAGGAAGTCAGGGCAGGAACCTGGAGGCAGGAGCTGATGCAGAGGCCATGGAGGGGTGCTGCTGACTGGCTTGCTCCTCATGGCTTGCTTGGTTTGTTTGCTCTGTCTCTTTGTGTGTATCCATCTGTCTGTCTGTCTGTCTGTCTGTCTGTCTGTCTGTGACCTCAGCCCAGGGATAGCACTACTCATAATGGTCTGGGCCCTCCCTCATCAATCACTAATTAAGAAAATACCCTACAGGCTTTTCTACAGCCAGGTATTATAGAAGCATTTCTTCAACTGAGGCTCCCTCCTCTCTGATGACTCCAGCTTGTGTCCAGTTGACCTAAAACTAGCCAGCATACACACCATATGCAGTGCATTCTATGCACACCACAGACTCTGTTCCATCCATACCATACACACTGCATTCCACACACACATATCGTACGCAGTACATTTCTACATATACACCACATACAAAACAAAACAAGAAAAGGAAAAAAAAATTGTTAAGAGTTCGTGAGGCCCACTGGGTAGAGGCACTTGACACCAAGCTTGACTGCTACCTGAATCTAATGTACAGTATCCACAAGGTAGAGAGAGGAACCAACTCCTGAAGGTTGTCCTCTGACCTCAAGTACACACACAGAGTATAAAAATTAAGGAACAAAATAATGAGGATTGAAGGGACCAGCCTCTGAAGGTCCAGTGTAGCTCTGTGGCCCTGTTCCCACACTAGATCCACCAGGCGGAGGCCTTTCCTGCACTCTTGGGAAGTACTTGGTGACCCCCAGTGAAGGTTACAGGACACTCAGCCTCCAGGCAGGGAATCTGGAAGCCATGGTCACAGGCAGTCAGTGGTACCAGGAGCATCTGTGTCCTTCCCCAGGGCCACCTTTTTAGGGTGGCTACTAGAGCTGATGCCACTGATGGGCAGAGGGGCAGGGTAGCCTTTTCCTGATCCTAGTGAGCTGTGGACTAGTGTGGGCATCCCATTTCTAGGGGGACACAGCCACACTCACAGAGGCCAAAGAACCTAAGGGAGGGGCTGAGGGTGAGGCTCAGTTGGTAGTTTGCTTGCCTAACATATACCCAGCCTGAGAGTTTTTACAGTACTACATGAGCCAGGTGTGGTACTATGTTTGTGTAAACCCAGCACTTGGGAGGGAGAGGCAGGAGGGTCAGCCTCAGCTACACAGGGAATTGGAAGCTAGCCTGAGTTATATGAATTGTGTGTTTCCATCCCTCCCACCCCCCTTGCAGGGCTCCAGAGCCTGTTTGTCCTTCCCTCACTGTGTCCATGGCTTCTTTTCCAGGTGACAATGCCCGGTGAGCCTGTGGACATGGCTTGTGGAGTGGATCACATGGTGACTCTAGCCAAGTCATTCATCTGAACCTCCCTCTGGGCCTATCCCAGGCTGGCCCCAGCCTGTGAGCTATACCGACAGCAACAGCTTGCCAGAGGCAGGGTGTGGCCACCAGCAGAGCTTCTGAGGGTGCTGGGAGAGGGCCAGGGCCTCTGTGTCCTCAGTGGGGACATTACACTAAGAGTCTGTGGACAAGGACCTTCCCCGCTAAGGCTCTTAACTGCTGAACTCAACTCCTGTTGCCTTGGCATGTTCCTGAGGAGTGCCAGGGCATGAAGACCTTGGGTGGCTAGGCAGATTCCTTTTTCAGGTAACACATGGGTAGCATCTGGGGCTGTGTCTTGTCTGAGACGCTATTCTTAAGGAAAGTTCACTGTTCATGACACATTTGATATTAAGAGTTTAGAGACATGACAAGGCACTCAGAAGAACTTGTAGTCCCCTGTCACAAGAGGATAAACTTGGGCCTCAGCTCAGCAAGAGAGCCAGCTGACTTCAGCTAGGGCCTCTCTGATCAGCTGTCAGCCCAGAAGTTCCCAGAAGGACACAGTCCAGGAGCCCAGAATGCCTTGGCTTGAGACTTCATGGAGCGGCCAGTGGGAGCCAGCCTCCCTGCTTAGGTCTACAGTATCCCAGCCCTGGGACTTCCTCACTGCCTGGCTTTGAACAGCCCAGAAGCCCCTGAAGGAAGAATGTGCGGGCCAAATGCTTGTGGGCTGAGGGCTGTGGAATCTTGGCTGAAGGGCTGGCCTTGGAGTAGGAAGCCTCAGAAGCTGAGAAAATACTTGTTTTTAAGAAAGCTTGTCTTTTTCTTTCAGAACAGTGTTTGAAAAGGTCTTTTGGAATAAAGTCTATTTTCTGCCTTTTTAACGGATGGATGTCTTGTAAAAGTTTTACTTGATCATTTGTCGACCATAAAAGAAGCAATTAGCCAATGGAACACACTTTAGAAGGCAGTCCCTCTTGGGACGTGTGTGTGTGTGTGTGTGTGTGTGTGTGTGTGTGTGTGTGTATGTGTGTGTGTCTGTGTCTGTGTGTGTACACTCATGGGAAGGATACAGGATAGGTAAATGTCTTTGTTCTTCAGGTGCTGTCTGGCTTATTATTGAGATGGGGCTATCACTTCGTAGATCAGGTTGGCCTTGAACTTACAGAGTCTGCCTGCCTTAGTCTCTGGAGTTTTGGGACTAAACCTGTGCTTTTCACACCCAGATGGACTTTATGATTGGACCAGGATCTCTCTCAACCTGGAACTCTCCAAGGCTAGGCTGGCCATCCAGAGAGTCCCAGGGGCCCTCCAGTTTCCATTTCCTCAGTGCCAGGATTACAGGGACATGACACCATGCTCACCGTTTTTACATGGGCTCTGGGGATTGAATTCAGGTCGTTTGCTTGTCAGGCAAGCACTTTACCCACTGAGTCATCTCCCTAGCCCTTGGCAAGTGTTTTCTGAACAGATAGATCCTTTGGCTGGGAAATAGCTGGTACCGTAGTCACTAATTATGGTCTCCTAGGCTGCCTGCTATACCCGGCTCCTGTGACTTGTTCTCTCCACAGGTACGTACGAGCCCCGTAAGTGCAGGCGTGGGGCACACCGAGTCACGTGGGCAGAAGGGTCTCTGCTTTGTGCAGCTTATCCTCAGGGAGGGACATGGACAATAAACAAAATGCAGAGTGTGGTAGCAGCTTGTGTGGGCTGAGGAGGAAAGCAAAGTCTTGCCCCAAGTACCTGACAGGAACAACTTAAAGGTGGAAGGATATATCTTGGCTCTCAGTTGCAGAGGGTTCCAGTCCTGCCATGGCAGCTTTCATAATGGTGAGAGCTTATAGGAAGAGCCTTTCCCATCCTGGCAGGTCAGACAGCAGGATGCAACAGGAAGCACATACATAATACAACAGGAGTGTATTATGGGATGTGAGGATAGGAGTGCATTATGGGATGTGAGGACAGGAGTGTATTATGGGATGTGAGGACAGGAGTGCATTATGGGATGTGAGGACAGGAGTGCATTATGGGATGTGAGGACAGGAATGTATTAGCCAGGGCTATATACTATCACCTTTAAAGGACTAACCCCAGCCACCTACTTCTGTTGTTCAGACCCCACTTCTTTAAAAAATTCCATAGTCTCCCCAACAGTGCTACCTGCTGTGAGCCATACATTCAACACATGAGCCTGTAGGGGGACATTTCAGATGCAAACCCTAAAATGGAGAGAGGAAATGGGATGTGTTGGAAGGTTGTGGGTTAAAGTTGAGGGGTCAACATGCAGGCTGTCATGGGAACCAGTTGGCTGGTGTTGGAAGGAATGGCTGTTTCAGCAGCTACAGGGCCCCTCACCCAGGTAGATGCTGCCCCTCTGTAAGGGCTAGTCTTAGGCTTACAATAGGAACATTTTTTTGTGGACTTGAAACAGAAGAAGAGTTGAGGAGCTGGAGAGATGCCTTAGTGGTTAAGAACAGTTACTGCTCTTCCAGAGGACCTGAGTTCAACTCCCACATCATAGAGTTCACTAATGTTTGTAGCTCTAGCTCCAGGGGATCTGACACCCTCTTCTGGCTTCATCTCTATGCTTCTGTCACCACAAACACAGAACTAAAAATGTTCTTAATTTTAGAAGTCCGTAGGGAAAAAACGGGGCCAGTTATGTAGCTCTGGTAAAGTCCTTGATTAGAATCCATGAAATCCTTGTGATGGTTTGTATATGCTTGGCCCCACTAGTGGCACTATTTGGAGGTGTGGCCTTGTCGGAGTAGGTGTGGCCTTGTTAGAGTGGGTGTGGCCTTCAATACCCTAGTCCTAGCTGCCTGAAAGTATTCTGCTAGCAGCCTGCATATGCATATGAAGATGTAGAACTCTCAGCTCCTACTGCACCACGCCTGCCTGGATGCTGCCATGTTCCTCCTGTCTTGATGATAATGGACTGAACCTCTGAACCTGTAAGCCAGCCCCAATTAAATGTTGTCTTTATAAGAGTTGCCTTGGTCATGGTGTCCATTCACAGCAGTAAACCTCTAACTAAGACCCCCCTGGGCTTTGATTCACGCCGCAGCATCCTATAAACAGCATGTGATGCATTCCAGTAACTCTGGCAGTGGTAGGCATGGAGGCAGGAGGATCTGAAGCTCAAGGTCATCCTTGGCTCCACCTTGAGTTTTAGGCCAGCCTCGGGTATATGAGACCCCGTCTCAATGAACTAAAATGCAAAGTAAAGCCCCTTGACCATAGTCACCTGTGTACAAAAAGGGGCATCCTTATGCTTGAGTTTTGCTTAAAGCCTGTTTTACCTGTTGGTCAGCCTGGCCATGCAGCTCATTTGTACCCATTGCATGTCACCAGGGCTTCTGTTCAGCTGCCATCTGTACGTGGTTGTGTTTGTCTCGTTAGTCCTTAACCCCCAAGCCTCAGCATTCACCACCTGGAAACCCCGCTAAGCCATTATCTTGGTTGCTCATTCTGTCCCGGTGAAAGCTTTGTGTATGCGCTCTGTCTTCTTGCTTTCATGATACCCTGGGTGAAGCAAGCCACCTGCCTCCTTCCAGGTGTCCTCCTGTCATTCTCTTAAAGGTTTATTTTTATGGGTATACGTGTTCTGCATGCATGTATATGCACCATCTGTGTGTAATGGCTACCGAAGCCAGAAGTGTAAGTCCTCTGGCACCAGAGTTATAGCAAGCTATAAGCCATCGTGAGTGCTAGGAACCGAGCCTGTCTCATGGGCAGGGCTCTGTAAACCATCTTTCCAGCTCCCTCTTATTTTTTCCTCTTAAATTTATTTTTGAAGGTTGATATGACTATTTTGTCTCTGTGTTAAGTATGTGCACCACATGTGTGCAGTACCCACGGTGGCCAGCAAGGAGGCATCTGATCTCCTGGAACTGGAGTTCTAGATGGTTGTTGGCCACCGTGTGGGTACTGGGGGCTGACTGGATTGAGAGGTCTAGGTTTGCAAACACAATCCTGGCTGTGTCTAGAACCTTGTGTACAGACACATTTAGGTCATGGGAGCTCTGTCCTAATTGAACTGATGGCTTGATGAATCCATCATTTGATGGCCTTGGTGAATGGTGAGAAGTGTCAGGTCATCAGAGGTGAGATATTTTGCCCTGGCTTTTTCCTGTGTTCCCTCCTCTGCTTCCTGGATGCCATAAACAATCCCAACTCTCCAAGTTCTTGTTACATTCTGCCTCAGGCCCATGATCGTGACCGTGAAACCCTGAGTTAGGGTAAATTATTCTTCCTTCTAGTTTTGATTTTATGCATAAGGTGTGTAGGACGAGCTAAGGTGGGAGGAGTAAGGGAGGAAGAGGAGGAGTAGGGAAGAAAAAAGGAAGAGGAGGAGCTAAGGGAGGAGAGGAGAGAGGGGGGAATATGGAGGCTGATGTTCACTTGTCTGTAGCAGTCAAAGGTAGTTGATATATCTACATTGGGTATTGGGTTACACCTCTGATTGTAAGGGCATCTTGTTATTGATCATTACTAAATATATAAGCCTTTGAATAATCTAAGCATTAGAGTCTCATCTGTACCAAGCCCGTGTGGTTGGTGGGATGGTCTGGGCACTGCCCAGCCTTGCAGAGACAGCGTGGAAGATTGGCAGAGCCAATCTTGTGGGTGTCAGGGCTGGTATTTCTGGCTAGCCATTTCTAGCTGCTGTGCGTACGTGCTTTCTGGCCACTCAACATGGTGACTGAGCTACGCAGAGCCACCACAGCTTAGCCAGTTGGCTTGACCAGCGGCTGCTTTTTAAAATAATTACTTCAACAAAGGTGTTTTGCTACATGTATGTCCGTGTACCACATGGGTACCTGGTATCCGCAGAGGCCAGAAGAGGTCGTCAGATTCCCAGGAACTGAAGTCACAGATTGGTTGTAAGCCACCGTGTAGGTGCTGGGAGTTGAACCTTTGGAGATCCCAGTTAAGTCAGTGATCTTGACCTCTGAGTCACTTCACTAGGTTTCATTATGTAGCTCAGGCTAGCCTGGAACTCTCCATCCTCCTGCCCAAGCCTCTTGAGTGCTGGGATATGCATACGCATCACTTTAGGCCACCATTTTGGGATAGTTTACTCCACAGCATCGGGTAGCTGAAAAAAGCCTTCTCTGGGCAGTTTTTGAGACTCACGGTGTTATACCTGAGGGTTATCCTGCCTCCTCTACCCCATGACCGACATTCTCCAAACAGAATATGGGAAGTGGGCAAAGAAACGGAGACATGATCTTCGACACGCCAACATAAAATCAGACGGTTATCATATCAGCCAACATCATTTTTTCCCCTTCATTTAATGAACACTTTACAAAGTACAAAATATACTGTCTTTTTTAGGGGGAACATTAGGTACTTTTTTTTTTTTCTCTTCATCATACAGTACACAACTCTCAGGGGTTTTGTTTCTTTGACAAGGAAAAAAACGAAAGCATGAGAGGCCCCGGAGGCGGACAGAGTAGGACACCAGCCCCAGCCCCCTTCACCCAAGCTGCAGGACTGATGAAGTATCACTGTTGCTGGTGACCTGGGCACGACATGCCAGGTGAGGGTCAGCTGGGGCTGTGGGCAGGGCAGGGTCCCTTAAAAACACCACCGGGCACCCATACCTGCTCCCCTGCCTCAGGATAACGGAAATGATTTTGGCATACAGGAGGAGGGCCGGGAGGACTACTGCTGTACTTCCGTCTCCCCTATTGTTTGGAGACTGACCC
Organism: Rhabdomys pumilio; assembly: GCA_030674055.1. Classification (NCBI taxonomy): domain Eukaryota; kingdom Metazoa; phylum Chordata; class Mammalia; order Rodentia; family Muridae; genus Rhabdomys; species Rhabdomys pumilio. The sequence continues at coordinate 18,793,222 of JANHMN010000023.1, forward strand.
TGCTCTAACTCTTCCTATGATATGGGTAAACTGAGGCAGTAGAAAGGAAAACCGTGCTAGGCTCAGCCCACGGACACCTGAATTTTGCCCATTGCTGGAGTCTATAGGTTTGTGGACCCTTTCCCAAGATGAGTCCCTGGGAAGCAAAGGGCACCTCTTGTCCCCAACCTCTCTTCGTGCAAATACTGTCTTTAGAACGGAATCGTTCGAAGAGTCCCATGGGTGGGCCTAGGCCGGCTCAGGCTGCCTGCACGGATTCCCTGGGCTGCTGAGGGGCAGTCTTTCTTGGGGATGCAGTGAATGGGGAAAGGAGCCAATCGGATTAGGGCAACCCCACATTCCGCCCTGGAGCCAGGGCCTGCATCCCTGTCTGTTTAACTGTGCGGCAATGGGTTAGGCTGAGGGGCCAAATGCTGCATGAAACAGCTCGCAGCTCTGAGACAGGCTCTACACACGTGGACATACACTCATGCCTAATACGTGTACACACACACACACACACACACACACACACACACACACACACATAAACAGCATCCTGACACATGGGACTGGACCACCCTTCTGACTCTCCCAGCTCCTCTCTTCTATCAAGAGCCACAAAATCACCACCATCAAACTGATGCTCGCAAGAGCCATGGCCTAGGCCTCGGGCCTCTCCCGGTGCCTTCAGCAGCAGGCCAGCACCTGCCCTTCCCTAGTTGAGTAGCCTTCAGAGGAGAGGCTAGAGGTCAAGCTGGGGTCAGTTAAATGTGTCCTTTTGCTGCTTCTGATTAGAAACCAGACACGGGAAGGGAAGCTGGGATGAACTCTGAGGTTAGGTCCATCAACTTAGTTCTACGCCTTCGTAACAACTCCTGAGAGCAAAGCAAGGCTGACTGGTGGTCGGCCATGTTGGCCTCGCTTCCCTCCTGGATGTAAAAATGGAGGCCTGCCACCCTTCCAAGCTATATTCCAACCCTCAGCACCGATACCCATCACTTGGAAACCCAAAGCTACATCCCTATATCCCTCTCTGTCAGAGAGCCCACCATCCTCATCTAGGCTCCCCTCAGCAAGCCAAGTGCTCACGCCACCTATGGCATCCCCAACGCTGCCCACAGAGGAACACAGCGGGATGAGGAGTGTCCTGTGATGGTTACCAGTCATCCTGACAGGATCGAGAACCACCTAGAAGACAAACCTCTGAGTAAATCTGTCAAGGAGACCTACCCTTCCACGGGCTAGGCTCCTGTCTTGAATAAAAAGGAGAAAGTGAACGGAGCAGCAGCCTACGCCTCTCTCTGCTTCCTGGCTGTGGATGCAGTGTAACTAGCTGTCTCACACTCCTCCTGTCGCCATGCCTTTCCCTGTCATGATGGACTGGATCCCATCAAACTCAAGAGTCAAAATGGACACTTCCTCCCTTTGGCTCTCCTCTTCAGTTGCCTCAGCGGAGGCAGGGAAGAGCTTGTGTTGTCCCCACAGCCAATCCAGAGGCTCTGGCTAGTGGCCCAGAGGTGACTGGGGACTTTCAAGGTCAGCCTGGGAAATGTGGCTGGTGGGGAACTGGTGGCAGGTGGCTCAGACCTTCTTTGAAGACCGTGCACCAGACAAAGGGGTGGGGGGTGGGCTGCCTGTGCTTAGGGGCTAGCTCCTTTCCATGTGCCTGAGTTATCTCTTCACTTTCACAGTTCCTACCATCATTGGGGACCACCTCAGGAGCCTAAGGTTGCTTCAGCAACGCTACCCAATGGGCAGCAGACAGAACCAGGTCCCTGGGTCTGGCTCACCACACCAGGAACCTGTTACCTGCAGCTGGTGGGACAGGGGAATGTTGATATGGGGGCAGGGCTGCATGCCTTTATGGATGTATGTGTGTGGGGAAGTCTTTAGGACCCAGTGGAGGGAGTATATAGTTGGTGATGCTGCTGGGGTCTGAGGGAGAAGTACGATTTCTTGGGAAGCCGGTGTGCCCCAGGCTATGGGGCTGAGCAAAGGGGAGGGGGTACTTTGTCGATGAGGATCCTGCAGGGTCTCCTTAGTCTGTACAGGTGATATTTGACTTTTTTTTTTCTTTTTTCTTTATTTTTTGGAGACAGAGCCTCATGTATAGCCCAGGCTGACCTTAACTTGTGATCTGTCTGGAACCCAGGGCTTCATGCATGCTAGCTAGCAGAGCACACTATACACTGAGCTAACTCCCAAAGTGCGCTTTTTCTGTTAGCATACCATTCAGGCAGACATACAAAGCCCCGGGAGTTCACAACTTGGTAACCCTGCCCAGGGGTCCTGACTGTGTTTCCCCACAGCCTTCTCAACAGCCCAATCTCCTACCCTCCCTGTGAGCCAAGAGGCTCTGCTGAGAGGATCTGGGAGCGGCTCAATGGAATACCTGCCTTGCATGCATGAGGCCCTGCCCACAATCCTCAGCGCTACAGAAAAATACAAACCAAATCTCCTAGAGAACCCTGATTGCTGACTCTTGTGCCACTTAGGCCCCCTCTGAGACTGGGTCAGCAAGGGTCCTTCATATTCATACAACCAGAGAATGCTGAGAGGTTAGCAGATACCTCAGCGGGGACTGTCGTATTCCCCCAGAGCTGTAGAGACCATGCCATGCTGATCCACCCACAAAATACAGAGACAGACCTAGCTTCCTCCAAGGACCCACTGCAGCTAAACAGTGGGGTCCCTTAAAAGGCTGGCTGGCAGAACCCAGGCTCAGCTCCCCTCTGGACACACAATCGTGGGAATATGTGTGGTGTTCTGGGTCCTTATGGAGTCAGTCCTAGGAAGGGAGCAGGGAAGAGAACCTGAGATTCCTAAGCTTGCAGGAGTAATAATAATATTAAAAAAGAAAAAACAAACAACCTAGCCAGGTGTGATGGCGCACACCTTTAATCCCAGCACTTGGGAGGCAGAGGCGGGTGGATTTCTATAAATTCAAGGCCAGCCTGGTCTACAGAGAGTTCCAGGATAGCCAGGGCTATACGAAGAGACCCTGCCTCAAGAAAACAATTAACACAACAATAATAACAAAAATCAGGTAATTGCCAGGTCTACAGCTTTCTATAGAGAAGGGACTCAGAGAGGAGGGAGGCAGGCTGGGTTTACCAGACAAAGGTTTTGGAGTAACCCTGAGGGAGGCAGCCACTGTTAAAATGGAAAAAAAAAAAAAAATCCTAATCCCTCCTCTGGATCAATGCCCCTCCCCCAAATAAAATAAAGGCATCCAGAGCTTTAGGCTGTGGAAATGGGGGTACAGTAGCTATGAAGAAGACCACACTGGCCTCTCAACCTGCCTTACATGCAGTAGGCTGTTGGTGCCGTCTCACTTCTAGGCTGGTCTCAGGACCCCAGGGCTTTTCCACTCATCATATTGCCTACATACTTGAATTAAAAATATACGGTGGCTCCGAATGTCCCCGAGTGTGCGCACATGAGGTGGGGCCCTTGCCTGTGTCCTGCGCACACAGAATATATTAACATATATTGCTCAAGTATATATGCTATTTACAGAATATATCTCTATCAACATAAAACACGTATTTATAGGTGTGTACAAGACACAGTCTCTTCCTAGCAAGTCTAGGGGTCCACACGACTCTGGGGCAGGGGGCAGGGGGCATGGGGCCAGCACATTTATACGGTGGGAAGGGATAACTGGAAAGGGGGACAGAAGGGGTTACAGAGAGGTGCACCCCGGACAATCAAGGCCTTCCAGGGAGAAAAAAAAAGGGACTTGGGGCCTCACTATAAAGCCCCGCCCGCTTGGCCATTTCCCATTTGGGACCAGAAAACAGTAAGATTTGGTTGTTTTAAGGGTTTTGTGCAGAAGGAGTTAAAAAAAAAAAAAAAAGAAAGAAAGAAAAGAAAAACAAACCCACTAAAACCAACCAGAGGTGATTTTGATTAACATGCTGGGTTCTGAGCTTCTACATGGTTCTAGAATAGTTCTTCCACCCGGGTGTGTTTCTGCAGCCCAGAGAGGAGAGAAACACAGTTTGTACAAGACTGTATAGGGGTAAATAAATATTCCCCCCTCTGACCTTGTTGTTGGAGACTGCACACAGGCCTGAGAAAACACCCCGTGAGCAAAAAGTTTAGCGGACCCCCGCAGTTCCAGCTAACAGCGCCACATGTATGTGGCAATACACTGGGATGCCCTGTAGGGGGTGCTATGGGGTCCTGGTGTCTTGTGTCAGAGCTCTGTTCCCAATAGCCTTCCTCAGAAGCCAAGATTCTTAGGATACATCTTTGCATCTGTGTCTGTCCCCAGAGACACAGGGTGCTAAGTTCCACTGACCCCTGGGTACCCTAATAAGACTCAAACAGGCCCCAGCCCCTCCAAACAAAACTACTCTTTCCCCAGCCACCTGTATGCAAAACCAACGAAGAAGAAACCCACAAGTGTAATTTTTTCTCTACAAATGCTCGAAGATAGCTGCCTCCCGGGTATCACCGTGACCACAGACTGCTGTGTGGATTTCAGGCAGGTATATGAGCTGCAGGGGCTGAGGTCTTTTCAACCCCTAAAAGTGGGGTAGAGAGGATGAAGGAATTCTCTAGGCTGGTCTAAGTGACAGCTGGGAAGGTGGGACATGGCCCAAGGCACCCTAGGCCTGGGCAGGTGGGGATGCCCATTGCTGAAAGAAGCCGAGTCTTTGCTTAGCCATGTTGGGTCTGGGGAGAGCGAACAAAGACAGATAGAAGCTGGCGCTCTAGGCTGGTGGGAAAGGAGGTGTCCTGGGATCCCCACCAGGGACAAGTGCTCTGGGGGGGAAGTCTGACCCAGGGCCCCTCTTGGCAGTTGTAGAGGAAATTGACACAGGCCCTGTGTGGTCAGCAGGTGGGGATGTAGGGTCTTGGTTTTCCTCCCCAGCTTAGGGGTAGGGACCCCACTGCCACTGTCTGAGGCTCACCGGCCATTATGACCTGAGGGCGGCCTGCTGGCCTCCATTCTGAGGGAACCAGCCCCTGGGCCTCTAAAACTGGGGCAGCAACCATACCCATCAATCCTGGGGGGCCTCACGGGGGCTTCCCCAGCTCTGCACCCCCAATCTTTCTCCACCCACTCCCTAAGATGTCCCTAGGTGCATCAGGACCCCAATCCCAATGTCTCGTGAGAGGTGCCAGCTTCCTTTGGTGTTTGCTGCAGGCTCTATGTGAGGCCTTTGGCTGTTCCCAAGTGCCCTGGGCCTCGGAGACCACTTTCTGGGGTGGAACTTGGGGGAGGAAGATGGGCACATCCCCACTGAGGGGAAACTGAGTCATTATTGAAAAGGCTGGGGACTCTGGAAGGCAGGGGGAGACTGTGGGATGGCCCTAGTTTAGGCCCAGGCCTGGAGGAGTCAGGAATTGGGGGAGTGTCCCAGAGGCCCCTTCCTTAAAGGTCCTGGGGCCGAGCTTTCAGTCCATAGGGAAATACTGCAAGAATAACCTTCGTGGAGGGGAAAGGCCCAGGTGGGCCGTGGCAGGGAGGAGACCAGAGACGAATCTTTTCTAATGCTTGCCTGCTTGACTGACCTTCAGGGCATGGATAACCCCACTGATATTCTCTTCTGGAACCTACAGAGTGGGAAGCAAAGGAAAAAAAAAGTGTGTGAGCCCAGCTACCTGTTCACTACCCACATAGTCCCCACCTGTCCCCAGGGGCCACTTACCAATGCATGGTCGAACTTGAAAGTACTGATGTAATATGCCGGGATGTCTGCAGCTGCCAAGGGCTCGGAGATCTGGGCTACAATCCCACACTCATCTAGAGAAACACAGGGGCTTATTAGAGTCTAGGTAGGGGCTCTACCACTGAGCCACGCCCCCAGCCCCTCACTGGGGGATTCTAGGCAGGTGCTCTGCCACTGAGCCACGCCCCCAGCCCCTCACTGGGGGATTCTAGGCAGGTGCTCTGCCACTGAGCCACGCCCCCAGCCCCTCACTGGGGGATTCTAGGCAGGGGCTCTACCACTGAGCCACGCCCTCAGCCCCTCACTGGGGGATTCTAGGCAGGGGCTCTACCACTAAGCCACGCCCTCAGCCCCTCACTGGGTTAATTCTAGGCATGGGCTCTACCACTAAGCCACGCCCCCAGCCCCTCACTGGGGGATTCTAGGCAGGGGCTCTACCACTAAGCCACGCCCCCAGCCCCTCACTGGGGGATTCTAGGCAGGGGCTCTACCACTAAGCCGCGCCCCCAGCCCCTCACTGGGGGATTCTAGGCAGGGGCTCTACCACTAAGCCACGCCCCAGCCCCTCACTGGGGGATTCTAGGCAGGTGCTTTACCACTGAGCCACGCTCCCAGCCCCCACTGTATTTTTTCAGTGTGGGGGGGGTGGGGTAAGAGCCCTCTGGTAAAGTCTACTCATTGTTCTCCCGAGGCCTTCATATATATGTTACATCACTGGTAAGGGATCTGTCAGAAGAGGGGCTTCAGTCTCCTTTAGCATCAATCTCCTTGTCTGGGTCACTACATAGGGAGCAACTGGTCAGGTACCCTGGGAACTGCCTGCCTGACTCTTGCATACAGGTGTTGGACCCCTCGGGCTCACCGAATCCCAAGGGTTGTCCTCCTATTCGCACCATCTTCCAGAGCTCTCCAGATGCACTCGTGAACAGCAAATGACTCGGGAACCTAGACAGGAAGTAAGAAGAGTCTGAGGTGGGGCTAACTGGTGCTCCCCCTGCTCTGGTGTATCTCAGGTGGGACACAGTCCAAGACCCAAGGATGCGTTGGTGTCATTGGGGGGCAGGGTGGGAAGCTAATGCTGGGGTGAGACACTGGAGACAGATGGCTTTAGGACTATGGTTCCAATCTCCACTTTGGCACCATCTTGCTGTGGACCTGGGATGATCCCTGCACCTACAGGAACAACTCCAGTGAAGGAGATAGGGTGGACCGACCAGGAAGAAAGTCCACGCTCTCGCCCAGGCCCCCCTGTCATATCCCCACAGGGCCCTGCCCACCTCTGCTGGGTCTGTACATCCATCACCAGTGAGATATAGCCCTCGATGAGTGAGAAGGAGAAGAAGCGGATGTGGCCACAATCGTCACTGGCAGCCATGGGGTCCTTCACTCTGAGGATCAAGAGGGAACTGTGAGGGTGGGGTTCCCTCCATACCATCCGCCACCCCCGAGTGCAAGAGGCTGGGCTTGCGGCGTGTCTTGCCTCCATCAGAAGCCCACGACTCAGGAAGTCTTAGACCCTGAACGTTACAATACTGACCTGCCAGGCAAGGCAGAACAACTGGTGTCATAGTGGCATGATGTTACCGGGTAACCAACCACTCTAGGACCTGTTTCCCATGAGGGAATTCTGTAAACCAGGTACTGTAAACCTGGTCAAAAGCCTGTGGCTTGGGAGGTCACAGGCCCTTGGGAAAAACCTACTGTTATTTTGCCTTCTAAATATTTACGTTCATAACTCATGGATTAGTGCTGCTCTCAACTTTATCCAGGAGAGCATCTTTCTGCATTAGGTGGCAGTTAATGCTGAGACTCACGTGGTTAAGGCGCTGGGGGGAGACTGTTCAGTGATCAGTCCTAAATGAGACATCTGTATTAAACCCCAACCCTACCATCAAGTTTCAGAAAACACCATGAGAGGGTAGGAAGAATTTAACAGCTAGACAGGCACATATCTATTTCCTCCTTCAGAGTGGGTTCTAGGGTAGAACGGTCCCTTCTCCACTCAGACTGGGCTCCTTGGTGCAACCAGGCCTCTTCCCTTAGACTTGCTTCTTGGGCAGGTCTGTGTCTCCCCTTCAAACTAGGCTCCTGGGCATGTGGCGCCTCCTCCCTCAGACTAGGCTTACAGGTAGAGTCAGGTCTTGTCCTTCAGACTGAGCTCTTGGGTGAAATAAGGTCTTTGCCCTCAGACAGGGCTCCTGGGTGGAACAGTATTTCCATGTCTGTCCCCTACCCCAGCACCTAACCCCAGGAACCTACCCATTAGAATAGAACATCACATCCATGAGGAGGGTGGCAACAGCGGGCAGCGTGTCAGGGTCCAGGCTGGTGACGCAGAACCTGTTGCTTGGGCTGGAGAGTGGGTGGATCACTGGCCTCTGGACTGGAAGAGCATAAGACACAAGTGTTAAGGCCAGAGTAGAGCATCTGTGGGTAGGAGTTGAGCTCAGCTTCAGACCTTGGTCAATGCAGCCCAGGTGGCTTTTCCACCCTCAGCACACACTACACGGATTCGTAAGTTTCCCTTCAGGACCCTGGGCCTTTGTACATGGTGCTCTGGCTGCTGAGAATGTCCTAGCCAACAGCCACCACCTGGCTAAGCTCCTGTGCTCGAAGCTTTAATACCATGGTCCCTACCACAGGTAGCCACCCTGAGGTACTGAGAGCTGGTCTGGTCTGGGAGCCATCTCTGGCCATTGCTGGCCGCATCACCTAGAATCCAGTGAACACCAGGTATCTTCTGAGAGTGGGGACTTCTGCTGGGAACCTTTCCCTCAATCCCAACTCACCCATCTTGGGCTTCACAAAGCCATTGGTGATGCTGAGATTCTCAGCTGCTACCGTTTCTCCGTTGACAACCCGTAGGATGGTGAACTCTGAGGACAAGGTGTGAGTGACGAAGGGCAGGTCACGCTCTCGAACCTGAGGATGGGAAGCAGAGTCTCTGAGTCCCAGATCTCCCCAATCTCCTGAGGTAAGGAGTGAAGTAGCAGATGGGACAGGATAATGAGTGTGCTAGAAGCAGTGTGTGTGTGTGTGTGTGTGTGTGTGTGTGTGTTACATGGAGAAGGTTGAGAGTGTGCACGACCACTCACCATGACTCTGACTCACCAGGATGAAGTCTGTCTGGTAGGTGGACAGCATAAACACGGAGATGTTCTGGTCGGCCAGTGGGGCGATGACAGACTTGGCGATCTTTGTCACACCGATGGGCTGGGAGCTGGAGAAGCTGCCACCACCAGACACCACGTTCAGGGCCAGCCAGGTGGCATCAGCTACACTCAGGTGCTCTGAGGAGGGCAGCTCTGCAGGGGGTGAGGGGCACAGAGGAGAGTGTTGGTGACATGCCTGGGGCCTGGGTGTTCCCAGGCCAGACCAGGCCGAGTGCTCCAGGGGTAGGCAGAGGTGTGTGGTATGGCTGAGGTCTTAAGAGACTGTTTTGTCTGTTTCTGGGTCTCAGTTTCCTCATTTAAAAATATTTTTATTTATGTGCCTGCGTGCGTGTGTTTGGGTATGTACAGATGACTGCAGTTGCTGAGGAGGCCAGAAGAGGGCGCTGGACACGCCCTGGAGCTGGAATTACTGATGTTTCTGAGTCACCAGGCATAGGTGCTGGGGACCAAACTCAAGTCCTCTGCTAGGGCAGCAAGTACTTTTATCTAGTGTCACATCTCCAGCCCCTAGTGTCCTCATTCAACCAACGGATGAGCCAAAGGCCCCATCTAAGGAGGGCTAAGTAGGTGACATCCTGGATGGCAGATGGACGGCTAGGTGCCTCAAGCACTTGTCAAGTTGTTTTATCTGTGTCCAGCTTTAGTTTCCTTCTGTAAAGCAGAGTTGGTAATGCCCTGGCGAAGTTCTATTTCCTTTAAAAGGAGTATGTTTTATTACCATATTTTATGTGCATGTTCTCTTGTCTGTGCACCACATGTGTGCTGGTGCCTGTGGAGGCCAGAAGAGGACATTAGATCCACTGGAACTGGAGTCAGAGATGATTGTAAACCACTGTGTGGGGCCCGGGAATTGAACTCGGGTCCTCTTAACTACTGAGCCACCTCTCCAGCCCTCAATTCCTACTTCTTTAATTAAAAATTTAATTTATTTCTAAAGATTTTTTTTTATTTTTTACAAAATTAAAAAAAGAACTTTTTTTTTCTTTTTCTTTTTTTTTTTTTTTAAGTTTATGTACATTGGTGTTTTGCCTGCATGTATGCCTGTAGATCACATTTATACCTAATGCCCTTGGAGGTTCGAAGAGGGGATCTCATGGGACTAGGGTTAGTTACAGATGGGTGTGAGACGCCATGTGCATGCTGGGGATGGAACCCAGGCCTTCTGCAAGAGAAGTCAGTGCTCTTAAACCCTGAGTTATCTCTCTAGCCTCAAGATTTATTTTATTTTATTTTGTGTCTCTGTCTGTATGTGTGTGTGCTGTTGCCTTTGGAGGCTGGAAGAGGTCATCTGATTCCCTGGAACTGAAACTATGAATGGCTGTGAGCCACCCACATGGATGCTGGGAACCTGTGACGGTTTGTATATGCTTGTCCCAGGGAGTGGCAGTATTAGAGGGTGTGGCCTTATTAGAGCAGGTGTGTCACTGTGGCTTTAAAACCATCATCCTAGCTGCCTGGAAGTCAGTCTTCTCCTAGCAGCCTTCAGATGAAGACGTAGAACTCTCAGCTCCTCCTGCACCATGCCTGCCTGGATGCTGCCATGTTCCCACCTTGATGATAATGGACTAAACCTCTGAACCTGTAAGCCAGCCCCAATTAAATGTTGTCCTTTATAAGACTTGCCATGGCCACGGTGTCTGTTCACAGCAGTAAAACCCTAAGTTGGGTCCTTTTCAAGAGCAGCAAGCACTTCTAACAACTGAGCCATCCAGCCCTTATTGGTTATGTTCTATGTATGTGTGTGCATGATGCATCTGAGTGGGTGTGTATCCCAGGGTGTGTATGTAGAGGTCAGAAGTAACTGGATGGAGTTGGTTTTCCCCTTCTACCTTTATGTGTGGGAACTCAGGACACTAGGCCTGTAAACCTTATTCACTGAAGCAACTGACCACCCTCACATTTTTGGGGGGTGGGGGAGCGCAAGGACTCTTGTAGCCCAGGCTGGTCTTATTAAACCAGCTGTGTAGCTGAGGATCCTTCTGACTGTACCTCACGATCACTGGGATGACAGGCATTATACCGCCACATTAGGTTCATGTCGTGCTGGGCATGGAACCCAGGGCTTTGTGCATGCCAGGCAAGCATCTACCAACTAAGCTCCAGCTCATTCTTACTTCTCTCAATCTTTTCATGCTCCACTTCTTCCTGCATATTGGACTTAATCTAGAAAAAGATCCTTAATCCAGATGCCTGAATGACACGTCCCTGGGTCCCTTTAGCAGGGACCAGTCTCCAAGCAGGTCCAGGCATGAGATCCAGGCACCCAAAGGTTATGTAGCTATGTTTTTAAACAGAAACATTCCCTTCTGGAGGAGAGCTCTGGAAAACACAGGACATCAACAAAACTCACAAGGCTCAGGGCATGGTGGCACCAACTTTTAATCCCAGCACTAGGGAGGTTGAGACAGGTGGATCTCTGTGAGCTCAAGGTATGCTTGGTTTACAAAGTGAGTTTCAGGCCAGCCAATACATAGTGGGATCACATCTCACCAAAACAAAGCAAATAAACAAAATACTCAAACCCCAAACCTCACAGGGTTCAGGAAGATCCTGAAACTTACAAGACTCCAAAGCCCCTAATACAATTGCTAGGGAAAGGAGACTCTCTGTGGTAGAGCTGCCTTTGAGCTGTGTGGGGAGCTCCAGGGACGCAGCTGATTACCCATGCTGGTCAGGGCTTTTGGTGATGCAGCTGCCTTTGTTTCATCCATGTTCCTGTAAGTAACCCCAATAAACTTTCTGGCTCAATAAACTAAACTAGGGTGGAATCTCTTCTTGGATCTGCTGTTGGTGCCCCATCTAGCACCATGTTTGTTGATGCTTTCCCCAGGAAACGTCACACAACACCGTATATACAGAACCTCCGTGGATACAAACCCAGAGACTCATACAATTCTTCATAAAATCCCAGGCTCCTGCTAAGACCTTATGACTCCATTCTTGTCACAGAGTAGGATAGAGATATGGCAAGAAGTGGCCTGTGATACAATGCACACAGCAAGGAGCCTGTAGAGGAAGCATGGCTGTCCACTCCACACAGATGCTTGAAAGAGACCAGCAATTTGCCCAATATCTCTAGACTGGAAACAACCAAGCCAAGTTCCACAGATAAAGACAGGTGGGGTATGGTGGTGTACACCTGTAATCCCAGCTCCTTGGGAGGCCGAGGCAGAAGGAGCTTGGGTTCTAGGCTAGCCTGGGCTACATAGTGAGCTTGAGTTAAAAAACAAAACAAGCCGGGTGGTGGTGGCACATGCCTTTAATCCCAGCACTTGGGAGGCAGAGGCAGGCGGATTTCTGAGTTCGAGGCCAGCCTGGTCTACAGAGTGAGTTCCAGGACAGCCAGGGCTACACAGAGAAACCCTGTCTCGAAAAACCAACCCCCCCACCCCCCCACCCCCCCCCCCCCCAAAAAAAAAAAAAAAAAAAACCAAAACAACAAAACAAAATACACACACATGCCAAAAACCCAAAAACTAAATTGACAAAGGACTAAATAGCTAAGGACATAGAGCATTTGGTGGAGTGGCTTTTTAGCATCCATAAAGCCCTGAGTTCCAGCCCCAGCACTCAAAACCTGAAGTGTTGGTGCATGCCTGTGGTCTAGCACTTGGGAAGTGGAGGCAGGAAGATCAGGAACTCATCCTGATGATTAAGGTCGTCCTTGATGCGATCAGTTTGCGATATGTGAGACAATGCCAAAAAAAAAAAAAAAAAAAAAAAAAAAAAAAAAAGGAGGGGGCAACCAACTAAGCAAACAAAAAAGATTCAAATTTAGTGTACTCAAAATATCCAGTCCCTGTCTTGACCAACAAGAAGACACAAGAGTCCCCAAAGAGATGGGGTTGGGAGTAGTGTTAGAGGCTAGAAAGGGGAGGGGCTGGGCCAGAAAAGGTGGCTTGGGAGGAGAGGATGCTGGGTGAAGTTCATCAGAATCCTCTCTGCCTAGCTCAGTTGCCATGGTGACCACAGTCTAGGAGAACCCTATTGGTCCTGATGACTCAGAAAGGACCTGTGGTCAGCAAGCTAGGGACAGAGAGACAGCCGGCTTCATAAAAGAGAAAAAAGAGGAAGAACCGGTGGACCAGTAATCCCTGGGCCTCGGTGTCTTGGACTCCCTAGTGCCCACGTGGTCGGAACAGGATTCCTAAGCCCTGGCCCAGCCCAGATCTTGTCTCAGTTCTAAAATTCTTTTCTGTGTGTACATGTGCACACCCATGTAGAGGTCAGAGGTTGAGCTGGTGTTTTTCCTAGTTATTCACACCTTTAAAAAAAAAAGTTATTACTGCATGTGTATGTATATGTGCAGGCCTGTATGTGTGTCATGGCACCCATGTGGAGGTCAGAGAATAACCCGTGGGAGTCAGTCATCTTCCACATGTAGGCTGTGGGGATGAAACTCAGGTTGTCTGCCTTGGTTGTGTCCACCCGTACCCACTGAGCAATCTTACCAGTCCTTGTGTTTTTGAGACAGGATCTCTCACTGGACTAGACTGGCTGGACATTGAGCACCAGGAATCCTCCTGCCTCTGTAATTCTAGTTTTGGTTACAAGTACTTACTATGCCTGCCTGCCTTCCTTCCTTCCTTCCTTCCTTCCTTCCTTCCTTCCTTCCTTCCTTCATTCCTTCCTCACACCCCTTGATGGTGGTAAGTCAGGAAGCCCGGAAAACAGCAAGTTACAGTATGAGGTATTTTACAGTGAAACAGATAATGTGTCATGTCCCTGGAGTACAACCTTAAGCCATTTTGGGGAAGATTCAAGTAGGGTCATAGGCACCTATGTTCAGTGGTCAATGTCCTTGGTGTCAGAGTGACAATGACACTAGATAGGCCTATTTATATGCTTTTAATTTTTAAAAACTGTATGTATGTGTGTGTATGTATGTATGTGTATGTGTATGTGTATGTGTATGTGTATGTGTATGTGTAT